>JARHVA010002182.1:2065000-2750832 GCA_037957365.1 Torreya grandis
TTCAATCCAAATCATAACATATAAAAATGTGAAAGAACACCATTCCATGTTAAAAAATACTAATATATTTGACCATAAATATTATCCATAACATCCAAAACATCTCTATGAAGCTAAATTTTGATGTTATCTAAAGTCTCATCAATCTTCATAGAAAGTTGTGTAAAGACTTCCTTTCATATCATATCAACTGAAAATGTAGGTGAAGATAATGAACAGTAATGCTCATGTGGGATATCATGACTAGGATACTCAAGGAAAGGAATGGATGTCTTGATGGGAATACTATCTGTGAGATGAGGAGGAGGTATAACCTATAGAGAAGGAGGAACCTTCTTACATGTGTGATCTATAGAAAGAGGACTAACTAGTGCTAGTGTTGACTATGAGAAGTAATGAAGATGCTATTGGAGAACTTGACTGTGATTGGTAGGATGTGTACCAAACTAGTGCAAAATACTTTACACTTCCCCATATTTAGGGATATACTCTGGTAATAGCTTAGGAGAAGGTGTGGCCTTATCTTTGGGCTGAGTAGTGACTAGGCATAATGTGTTGATGTGTTTCATAAGTTTTTGACAATGAGTGGAAGAGTGGTTATATATATCATGAAATAAACAAATACGTCTATGAGTAGACTATGGGGGTCTACTAGCTAAAGGGGTGGAATGAGAAGCCTATGGTGGCTAATATAAATGGATATCTTTGGTATAATGACTAAAAACTTTGTGAATATCACAATAAGGTTGATATACCCATTATGTGGGCATGGGATCAAGCTATGGTAAGGGAAGAAGTCCATCACTAAGGAAGGGTGGGGATAGAGCATAAACTAAACTAGGCTCATTAGTAGGTAAGGTTAGCTATGCAATAGATTTACGTATAGTGGCTAGCATCTCTAGAGGAAAAAAACTATAAGGCTCATTGTATCTAGTAAAGAGATAAGGTCCTATTATGGCACGATCCATGAGCATACTCCTAAGGGGATCTACTATGATAGGAAGTGTACTATGTGAGTGATCCATCTCTACCTTAAGACAAATAGTAGAAAGACTAGTATTAGGTGCTATAACAAAAGGAATGTTATAAGAAAAATAAAAAGACAAATAAATAAGAGTAATATTGAAGAATTTTTTCATGTCTATCTTGGATGAATCTGGTAAAATATGGGTTGTCTAGAGCATAACCATCATAATAGGCATGTGTATGCAAGTCAATGATACATGTAAGAATGAATTTTTTGTTAGAGGAAGTGTCATGAATATAGTGTCTAATTTTGGTTAAGATAATAGGTATGTCATCAGAAGGTGGTTGACAAGATTGAAATTGCATAAAAGGGGGAAGTTGGGCAACGATGTGAGGGGAAAGATCAAAGGTATTGATCTTGAGGCTTATCTCATTTAGATCATCATCATCAGAGTATAAGAGGTTAGGTGGAATATTCCTAATTAATTCAAGGTGAGCATTATAACCTTGGATGGATTTGAATGGATAGTTAAAGATTTGAGATTCCCAAAATGGGACACGAAGAAAGGGTTCAAGGGTGGCTATTTTAAAGACATTGCATTCTTATAATTTTTCAAAATTCTAAGGGTTCATGTCTCATTGAATCTTGTAGATAGATCCATTGTGAGGAAATTTGATGCATTTGCATGTAGATGAGGTGACTAATCTCATATAATAATTCCAAGGTTGACTGAGTAAGATGTTGTAATAAATTGGAAAGATAAAGATCATAACTTTCACATGGATGGTGACAGAAAGAATAGCAATGGGAATCCAAACACAACCTATAGGAGGCATTTACCTTCTGTCATATCCTTGACATGTACTATGTGTAGATTTGAGATTAAATTTAGAATATCCAAGTGTCTTAATGAAGTCAAGGGAGGCAACATAAGTGCCTAAACCTTCATTAATTAAGGCACACTTAACTTAGATATCACCAATTTGGATGCTAATGAATTGAGGAGGATCATCTGCATGAAATAATATCTAATCAAGAGTCATAGAGGCAATAGGGAACTTAAGTGAGAAATAAGTGTCCACTATTTCATCAACATGGATGGACATCTCTTCACATTATTGAATTATACTATCTTCAAATCTAGGTAAGGCAAATTCACATCCTATAAGAGGAAGACAATGGATGTTCATTTTGAATAAAAAATAAATTAGGTGGTTTTGATGATGGGGATAATTTATCATTATTTATAAGAAAGGTATTTGAGATCGGAGATGATAAAGTTCTGCAATGGGATCCAATTCATCATACCCGTGGGAGGATTGTTAGTTATAGGTGTATAGTGTTACAAGAGCTTCTAGGAAGGAGGGTTGGAGGTATAATTAAACTTATGTTGATAGGGTATGGTTACTTTAGGTGATGTGGTGGTTGGTTGAAGTATTTCTTGTGGTTGGGTAAACTAAATACTATTAGAAGTTAGGGGTATGTTGTCTTATTGTCTGGATATTGGGGTAAGAGTAGAAATGGTATGATAGGTATAATCAAGTTGTGTGTTTAGAGGTGACACTTATATGGGTGTAGGTTCTTCTTTCCCTAATTCCATTAGATGGGATTGGAAACTATCTTGAATGATGTGGAATGGTTAAGAGGTGTGATGTGTAGGTGTTGGATTTGAGTCAATAAAAGAAACAAATCTTCTCATGTTAGTCATATTAACCACATTTTTGTCATTGGTAGTGAGGTCTATAAGACTTTCAACATTTTTAGTAGGATTACATTTTTTGGTTTTATCTTGGTGCATAGGAAGAGGATCTTTGTAGATAACAAGATGAACATTAACTTGGTTTAAATCTTGGTTTATATTTTACATTCCATGAGATTTAGAATTTATTTCATAAGCTTGTTGATGCTTTTAATTAAGAGTTTCATGATCAAAATTAGGACCCAAAAGAAAATCCATATCAAGATTGCATAATTATCTATAAGTCTCATGAGAATGGACCCAACTTGCATGAAACCAACAAAATTTGTTTGGATCATACCATGATTTCATAACATGAGTGGGGTAAAAATCTCATGGTAGAGGTCCTGGAAGATGTTTTTGAAGTTCTACTAGGGATAATGGTTTTTGCATATTAGTGTGGTTGGGTTGAGAAAATGTGGTAGCAGGAGTATTGTTAGTATGGGGATCATGCTCCATGTCATTGTTTTGAAAAATTGATTGGATGGTAAATACAATGTCATATGTATCAATAACACAATCATTGGTTGTATGAAATTTTTTATTTTTAATGAGCATGCAAGTGGCCATTGTAGGTTGAGGTGGTTCAAATTGATGTATGAAGAAGTCTTGTCATTTGGCTTGGTCAAGATCTCCTTCCAAGGTTTTTGGAGAGAAGGTCCTAACCTGATATTGTAATATTGGGTATAGAGCATTAGTTAAAAGGTGGAAGAGGTTGTCATCCACCATATTATGCTCACATTTGTTAAACAAGTTTTTCCATTGTTTGATGAAGGCTTGTGTTATTTTAGTTTTGAGTTGTTTGTAATTTATAAAGTAGGCTAACTTATTCTCATGAAGATCATTAGTTTGAAATTATTGGACTAATGAGTTGACCAAGTCTTTTAGGCTAGTGATAGAGTGGGTTTTTAATTGATTGTACCAATCTAAATCATTTCTTGAGAGTGTTTTAGGTAATATTTTGGTAGTGTGAAGGTGTTAAACTTAACCCAATATTTAAAAAGGTTACTATTTTCCTTCCAAAAACAAGGAAATAAAGACACACAAAACCAAGGAAACTAACTAACAAGACACCTAATGTGCTAGAAAACATTTGGAGGAAAACAAAACTGACTAACTATGTATAAAAGAACTTATCTCTTAATAGCAATATTTCAAATGTATCCCATTTACTGGGATTGGGAGACCTTCACCATCCATATTGGTAAGTTAGAAGGTGTTGTGGGACTTACAACTAGAGATTATGTTATGGCCACTAAAAAGTGAATCAAACTTAGTGTGCCTTCTTAGTTTATCTCTATCCTCATCACACTTGAGAACCAAGTCACCTACCTTGAAACTCCTTGAAGATGCTCCTCTATCAAATGTTCTCTTTACTTGTGCTTGATGCATATCCATGGCCAACATGGACTAATTTATGACTCTTCCAGCTCCATAAGCTCAACATAACTCACCTTTATTAGTTCAATATCTAAATACTCTAGTTGATGAATTAGTTCTAAAGTAGGGAGCTCAAGTGAGATTGGCAACCTTGCTTCTCTTCCATATACAAGTTTATAGGGTGAATTAGCTATAAACCTTTTGAAGGTGATTATATCAACCCATAGAGATTACTTAAGATTCAAAATACATGTCTTATGATTATCCTTAATGGTCCTCCTTATGATCTTTAATGGGATCTTATTGGTAGACTCAGCAAGGCCATTGCCTTGTGGGTAATAATTTGATGAAGTACTAAGGTATACACCATGTTGGATATCCCATTGATTAATATTAGCTCCCAAAAATGCCATAACATTGTCTAAAATTATAGTCGAGGGAATGCCAAACCTTTTAATCAAACCTTCATAGAATTATAACACATTGTATTCATTTGCCTCCTTCAAAGCCACTGCTTAGGGCTAGATACGTCAATTTGCATACAAACCCTACCTAGGCCTAATGGCAAGATTATGACCAAGTGGGTGGTTGATCCAAAGGGGATAATATATTTTAAAAATAGTATAAGATGTCACAAAATTAAAAGGGCCACTTTCAACTAAAACCAAAGGTCAAAATGGTATTTTGAACTAAAGATCACTCCCTTGGCCTATACAAATATAGTCTTCCAAACTAAGAGGCATTTTATTTTTCTTGGATTTATACAAAGTAGCTACATGGGACCTCAATATCATAGGGATTGTTAGATACCCTTGTCTACTCATGATTTATGGTATTATTTCTAGGATTAAGACCTTAAATTTTATGAATCATCATTAAGATGATACACAGGTCACAGGTTGCCTGAACAGGGAGTAATAATTGTAAAAATATATTCAATGTTCAAATTGTTTATTTTTGTACATCATGCAAGATTAAAAATCTTATAGAAGGAGGAATTTGGTTACAAAACCAACCAACGGGTAAAACAACCCAAACACAACTAACTACTAATAAAACTAAATAAAACATTAAATAGATAGAAAACTACCTTGGATAATAAATGACCCAACAAACTCCCCCTTGATATAAAGAGGTATTTAATAAAAATACTAGAGTAATGATTACCTTATACTTCCAAATTTATAAATTAATTACAAGGAGTAGGCCCTAAACAAGTCTGAAGCACCTAAGCCAAGTAAAATTAGCCATTTTTCAAGTGTCAAAATATATTTGTTGAATTCAATAAAGGAGAATCATTTCACACATTCACCTAATATGATTAACTATGTGTGGTTTGACTTCCCACTTAAGAGTATTTTATATGTAGATAGTACTTGGACATTCATTAGGGAGTAGTTGAGGTCAGCTCAACCCACCTCCTCCCCCTTTTGTAGGCTTAAACCTAGTGTTTAAAGAGGACCTAAGGTTTCAAATAAAAAGAGGTAATTTTTTGGATACTGCACATAAAATGAACCCTAATATCACACACAAATGGATTATAAGAAAATGTAATGACCTAAGATGAAAAAAGAGGCACAGTCTATCCATATGAATCTGGTAGAGGATAGACACTATCATTTGATGCAAGCTTATATAGACTAACAGAATTCATCCATGTATTTATAGAAACCTAATTCTTGATCAAACTACCCATAGTCCACTTTTAGCCCTTCTTTTCACCTACACATTATCTCAATCCTACATAGAAAAGTAACATTCTAAGTATCTTAATCCCTTATGTAATTTCAATTTATAGTAAGTTGTAATATTTTAATCATATTATGCCTTACACATTCATATTCATGTATCATATATCTACTTTATACAAATTGAATAGTCATACAGTTTAATACTTGTTTAGGTTTATTAATCCAAAAATAAGATAAAACATATTGGTTAACCCATTTATATAGTGATCACATCAAACCCTAAGTTTTCCCTTAGGGTTTCATCATTCTTTCTAGGGTTTCAATTTTTATTATAAACCTAATTTTTTATTTTCCCTTATTCACAAATTACTCATGGATATAATAGATATACATAGTTTTTATTTTATAATTCAATCAATGATTGTAATAATTACATGTTTTTTCATAAATATGCAATGTCTTTAACAACTACATAATTAAATAGATCAAATTTATGTGTACGATTAAATCTGAATTAATTATACAAAATCTTTAGCCTTCATTTCTAATTCACAATATTTAAATAGTAAATATGAGTTGCTTCTAATTAATACTATACATCAAAAGGCATATATGATTCATTTTATTCCTCCCCCTAGATCTCAACTCAATAATAGCTACCATCCCACTCCCATTATTCTCCCTAAGCTAATATTATAATCCACAAGCCATGTTATTACAAATGAAGGGGTAGGGTGACCCATCATGTACTAAAAAGTAGAGGTCATCAAATTTTTCCTCGTCACCCCCTTCCACCTCCCATGATTCCAACCAATTAAACATAAGTGTGTGATATCATTGAGAACCTTAAGAATACAACAACTAAATTTTATTTTATATAATTACTATACAAGAAGCTTGCTTATAGGATATTCTTTATGTGGCATTGCATGACATGACTATACCAAGTGATGAAAAAACACCTTATGTTACTTCTAGAATTGACACATTAAAATGGATAGAGGAAAGTATATATTTTTAGAAATAGGACCTACCTCCTAACCATAATATTGATCAACATATCTTGATATATATTCAAGTGTGTGTTCTTTATAAGGTAGTCAAATGGGACTTGGTGGATAATAGTTAGGATTAAATATTTGTAATATTTATTTTCTAAATTTACTTGCTATAGAGGTAAAGGATATCACATATTTACACATGAACATTTTTTGATTTGAAAACATTCTTCAAAAAGTATTTGAACAAACTACTTTGAATATTATGTGGGTCCTAGAATAATAAATACAATATTTTAAGCTACGCCCAATGACCTTAACTATAATATTCTATTGGGAAGACCATGGATTCATGAGATGAATTAAATAATTTATACTTTACATGCATATCTCAAATTTAACTATATATATATCCTATGGATTAGGAACCTTTCAACAATTGTGTAATGACAACCCATAAATCATTACATATATCATATGCAACCTCTCTTTTAGGAATATGGAAATTATTCTATGTTCCATGTGGGTTATCAAGATATATATATATATCTTGATAACCCACATGGAACATAGAATAATTTCCATATTCCTAAAAGAGAGGTTGCATATGATATATGTAATGATTTATGGGTTGTCATATATATATATATATATATATATATATATATCCTATGGATTAGGAACCTTTCAATCATTGTTTAATGACTCAACCAATGGATCATTACATATATCATATGCAACCTCTCTTTCAGGAATATGGACATTATTCTATGTTCCACATGGCTTAGTAAGGTGATTTTTAAGTATGGATGCATAAAGATATGCCAACACTAGTATCTATTCCACCTACTCTTCCATCACCAACAATATATTTAAGCAAATATAATTTTGGTCTTTTTTTTATAACAAAATATATGATATGTACATTGGGATTGGAAAAACATATAAAAGGCATCATCGAGCCCATTATTGCATATATTCATAAATTATGATACTACCTTGGCAAAAAAAAAAATTCAACACCTAATAATAAAATTAAAGATAATAAAATTTTTATTCATACACATTTTTATAGATCAATACCTAATCACATGCAATAAATTCATCATATATCAAAACTATAGCTTTACATTGGTTGAATTATCTAATGATGAGTCCCTTTTGAAATACTTGGGGGAATATGATAATCTCCCTCCTTTCTATCATAATAATAGATCTCCTTATATAAAAAATGACCATGTAGATTTTGGGAAGATCAAAGGTCCTAATATTGATGTCCAACTAGATGGCCCAAATATAATTCCTACTACACCACATGTGGAAGATAGATAAGCCTTGATCAATGAAGAAATAATTTAATTCAATTATGAAATAAATCAAGATTCAAGACTAAATATTCTAGCATCCATGTTAAAAGACAATGAAGTTAAAGCCTTTAGACAAGTTTTACATGATTATCAAGAGTTATTTACTTGGGCTTACTCATATATGTCATGAATTAACCCCAGAATATCAATACATAATATTTCACTCTACCTAGATATATATTTAGTTAAACAAAAAAATGAAAAAATCATCCAAAAGTAGTTTTTATGTTAATGATTATATTCATAGACTATTCAATGTAGGGTTTATTCAATCTGTTGAGTATCCCAAGTGGGTTTAAAATATAATGCTAGTTGAACATCCCAATAGATATATCAATGTTATACAAACTATCATGATTTAAATAAGGCTTGTCCCAAATATGATTTCCCACTACCAAATATCGATATAATTATAGACTTTACAACTAGTTATGAGATGTTATCATTTATGGATGGATTTTATGGATACAATCAAATAAATATTAATCTTGAAGATCAAGAAAAAACATCAATCACCACACCACATGGGATATTTTTTATGTCATCATGTCTTTAAGATATGAGAACATAGGGACCATTTTTATAGAGCTATGACACATATAATTCATGACTATATACGTTAAACTATGGAAGACTATTTTTATGACTTGCCAAATATATACATTGATAGGATCATGCTACAAACTTATGGTATATATCAAAATATTTACAAAAATATAATGTGTGCTTAAATCCAAAGAAATATGTATTTGGAATATCTTCAAGAAAAGTATTGAGTTATACTATATCTCAGAGAGGCATAGAAGGGAACCCAAATAAGGTCAAAGTTATTGCAGGTATACCACTATCAAAAGGATTGAAAAAATTACAATACCTACAGAGAAGGATTCATACAATAAGATGTTTTTTTATTGAGTTAACCAATAAGATAAAACATTTCACACACTCACTAAATAAATATAAAAATATTTTTAGTGGGATGCATTTTTTTATGAAAAAAATGATATGATAAAATAATATTTACTTAATCCACCTATTCTCATACCTCCAATACCAAATAAACCTTTTATATTATACATTTATGATATAAATCATGATTTAAGGGCTTTGTTGGCATAATACAATGATGATCATAGAGAATGTGCAATATTTTATATCATTCATACACTAGTAGATTGAAATAAATAACAATGTTATGGAGAAACTATGTTTATCAGTTCCTTTTATAACACAAAAAAATTGGCACTATATGCATAATAAGGATATGCATGTCATCACAAAGGTGGATATGCTAAATTTTCCCATGTCAAAACCACATTTATCAAGACTATTAATAAAATGAGTAATGCTACTTATGGAGTTTAAATTAAAATTAATATCTAAAAATCCATCAAAGGATAAGTCATTGTTGATCAATTACCTACAACACTATTAGTTGACATAATACCAATCAATGATGATTTTAATGATGATATTACTACATATAAAATTGATGATGATACCTAGACTGTGTACTTTGATGGATCCAATTGCACCATAGGTGTTGGAGCTGGTATAGTTTTCATTACTCATCAAGGCTATCCTATGCCATTTACATACCTCTTAGGGTTTTTAGTTACAAATAATATAACAATGTATGAGGCATTGATACTTGGATTTTTTACTCTATGCACATTGAAAATAATATATATTGAGTATCTGGAGACTCTCAACATGTCATCAATCAATTTTTAGATATTTATCAAACAAAATAAGAATATTTGATCCCATATAAAGAAATAGTAAAATGTTTGAAGACATAATTTGGTACAATTTCAATTGAGAGCATAACTCACAAGGATAATTAACATGGCAATGCCATGGATAGTATAGATTATATGATTCATATTGACATCAATAATGATCATGATAATTTTAATATATGAAAAATTACAACACTTGTCAGTTACTACAACAAATGTAGATGTTTTAGCATTACTTACTCATAACATAGTTACTTTAGACGGTACACTGATATCTATAATTTCTTATATAAGGTAGGTGTATTAGAAAATTCTACATGAAATGATAAATTCAAATTTTAATATGAAGCAGTATGTTATGTTATAATTTTTGGGGCCTTTCTTAAACAAGAATTTGATGGGAAGTTACTTTTATGCCTTAGCCACAAAGAGGATAAGATAGATTACTTGAGGTACATGATAGGGAATGTGGGGTGAATTTTAGTGGGAAATAAATGTCTTAAAATATTTTGAGATAAGGTTACTATTATCCTATGATGGAAAATGAATGTCAATAACATGTAAAATTATGTCCACAATGTCATAAACATAATAAATTGAATGATACACCATCATAAGAATTAAAACCTGTTATTTCACCATGGCCATTTTACCTTTGGGGATTTTACTTCATTATAAATATAAATCAAAAATCATTAACGGGTCCTAAGTTCATTATTAGATCCACATAATATTTTATAAAATGGGTGGACACCATACCAATAAAAATGATTTTAGGGGAAGACATATATAATTTCTTAATGGCAAACATCATTTTACAATTTGGTCTCCCATCATAAATTGTAATAAATAATAGATCATCTTTAAAAAATAAGACAATTAATCATATTTTTTCCAATCATTAGTATCCATAAATAAATTAGCAATTAGAAACAAGAAATAAAATAATTTGACACAATTTTTCTAGAAAAAGGTAATGTAATGTTATGGACTATGAAAGCCTAAAATATTTGATAAAATAATTATTATAATATTAAGCAAAAAAGTTACCAAACTTGCTTAGGAGTGGAAAAATCAAATTATCTATGTTCAATGGGCATATCGCACAAGCATTCACATACCTAAAAATGCTATAGCTTATTTTCTAGTTTATGGAACATAAGTAGTATTGCCTTTCTAGTTAGACATATCATCTTTGTGTGTTTCTTTATTATGCATTATCAAGGACAACAAATATCAAAAAAAATGGTTACATGAGTTAGAAGCCTTGGATGACAAATGCAATCATATTTTTTCAATATCATATAAAGATCGCATATGGCATGAAGCTTTGAAATCATTAATTATAAGTTGATTACTTGCCACTAAAATAAAATCAAAATAATAACAATGTAAATAAGGAGAACAAATACAAGTTCAAACCTAATTGGTTGGGCCCATTTGTGTTTAATGAAAAAGTGGGTACAAGAGCATATATTGAAAAGAAACCTTACATCATGCACTTAGGTTGGTAATACACATAAGCATATATTTTACCAATTTAAAAAAAAAATCTAAAAAAATTAAAAAAATCCAAAAATGTAAAATTAGGACCTAAGCATGACATGTTTATTAGTTTACATGATTCATTTATTTTATTTATAACATGTTTGGTAGATTACATATCATTTTTTATAATAGCATGTATTTTATGCTATATATGAGTGAGATGCAAGACTTACAATTTTCACATTATACATAGATACACATATCCATGACATTCTTATACCTAGGGGCCATGCCAATGTTGGGGGCATCTCATTTCACACATTACATTATTACAAGTTATATATTTTTATAACCTTTGAACTTGTCATGTTGAGATAAATCGATTACTTACACATGTCTTTCTCATACTTATAATATTTATAATGTTACATTTCATGGATATACTACTTTAGTATGTTATTATATTGACATAGATTGATAGTGTAGACTAGTTTGATTTATTCTATGCTTCATTGTTGTTATTTCATTTTTATAGGATAATCATATACTATGTTTGTTTAGTTATTTCTTTAGTTTATGACATTGTTTGATTTAGTAAATCATTGTACACCTTTTTCTTTGGGCCCTTACATTTTATTATTCATTTTGTTTGATTGGGTTTTCATTATATGACTCTTACTTTTGGCCCTTTCATTTTCTTATTTATTTCACTTGATTGAGTTTTCATTGTATGACTCTTTATTTAGACCCTTTCCTTCTTTTACTACTTTTACTTGAGTGATTTTTAATTATATTCCTTGGGCCCTTACCTTCTTTTACTACTTTTATTGATTAAATCTTCATTATATGACTCTTTCTTTGGGCACGTGCCTTGTTTTACAACTTGTTCATTGACATTTTCATTTTATGAATTATCTTTGTTTGGATCTTTCCTTATGTGACATTTATTTTTCCATTGTGTGCAGCATGTGCTTTGTGTGACATTGAGTTCTATTGTGTGTTCTTTAATTATGTGTGTCATGTTCATGATAGTTGTGTGATTATGAGTAGATATATCTATGATTATCTACTAATTTTTTTTTGTTGTGATCCATACCATACACCTTCATCTTTATGTGTGGTGCCATGATCCATATCATGCACCTTCTTGTGTAGTTATTTTTTAGTGTTTATATCGATGACGGTTACTACTATGTGCCTAATTGTTATATCTATCTTCACATGACACTTGTATGCCTTACACTACATTTTTATATTATGATTTAATGATATATTCATCTTATGATGACATATTATCCACATGTTAGCACATGATTCTACATGTTTTTTTTTTTTACATAATATGATGTAGTTAACTAATTTATTTCAAGATATAATTAATTCAAATAATACATTCATGATTTAAAATGGAGGCATATTCATGGGTTTTTCATACAGATTTAAGCCTCCGCTTAAAAAAAATAGATTTTGAGACAAAATACATGATTCAAAGAGTTTAGATTGGTACATATTATCAATTTGGTTCAGATTATGGGATATTTTTTTATAAATTGGGATATGTTTTAAAGGTACATGGAATGCATATGCAGGCATTTTATAGAAACAAAAGTTTAAGATATTTCATATTTGGGAAAAAATGAGCTATAAATGCATGCATTATATACCTTGTTGGAACTGATTATAGATCAGATTGGGGGCATGAAAATTATTCATACTTCCACTAAAATATTTTTTTATGATTGACACTGATTATATCATATTATGGAGCATGAACATCATATATGAACACACACTATTAAAGTTTCTATTTAAGAGCATGGAATTGATGTACCTAAGGCTACATATTTAACCTATAAGTTCACTTGTAGAAATTGATTCACATTATATGATCCTAGTATAGGTTTCCCTTTCATATTGAGATTCAATATAAATTAAATGAGTAGTGAAGTTGAGATTTAACATCACTCAATGTCCTTGTACTACTCCCAATGGTTGAGGTGTTTATTTTCACAACCCATGGATTTTACCTAAGTTCATTTATTCATTGGGTCATGATCACCCCTAATTATTCAAATGCTTTAGTATTAATCCCACTTATCCAATGCTTCATTAGGAAATATAGTCTCACATCTTTCAACAAGAAGCATAGTCTCCAATAACATTAGGGAGAAACATATTTCACCCATTTACAAGTGTATTCCTTCCTTGCTCTTCAAGTTTCAAAAGTTTCATTTAATTTCATATTAAATTTCATATATGGATATTGATTAATGCATGTTCATTGTAGGTTTGATTGAATCAAGTTTCAAACTTGGATCCTTCTTCCAAGGTAAAGTGTATTGTACACACTTAGGTACAACTCTTTACCCTTTTACTCTAGCATTATTTTTAATTTTATTACTAGAATTAGATGTAAGTATTTTTAGAGATTAAAATATGGTATTAGACACTTGTAAATGTCATTATTTACCTACCTTCACCTTACATGACTTTTGTGTACACATAGATCTTGTACACCCTTCTCTTCTATCCACATGCTTTCTATGGGTATGACCTTCTAAGTTTTATATTAGTCACCTAAAATAATTACCTAGTCTACATAACCTATTCATTATTATACTCAGACTATCTCTAGATCATAATATTGGTATTCTTTCCTTTTAAACAAATTCATCAGAATCAAACACATGTAGAGTTATGGATGCATCCAAATTTTATAGACATGTCCCCATAGTAAGAAATGGTAATTTTTTAAATTAAAATTATTTTTATGGGTCAAATCATACGTTTGACATGTCAGTGGCATGATAAAGTAATCAAAGTTTCCCATATAAATACATAGTAGGTTTAAGCCTATTGGATAATCTATCACTCCTTAAGGAAACATCTATGCACTTCAACATATTTAAAGGGACTACCCTATACTTCCCAATTTAGTAATTAGTTACATGAATAATGCCTATCCAAGTTATCCATTTTTAAGTGTTTAAAGATAGATTACATCTTACATTCATTAAAGGATCACCATTTTACAAATACACCAAACATGGAGAAATATGTGTAAGTTAACCTCCCTCTTTGGGGTATTGAATAATTAAGAAGCACTAAAAAATTAATTAGGGAGTGTTTAAGTTAAATTCAACCTATGAATTTATATTTTTTTAGGCCTAAACCTAGTTTCAAAAGTGAACCTAAGTTTTAAAATAAAATGAGACATGTTTCTAGATATGATGCACATAATGAGCCCTTGATATCACACATACACATGAATCACAAACATACATAATGACCTATGATAAAACAAAAATGTAGAACATATCCGAACGAATCCAATAGAGGATAAATTACATCATATAACACATAAGTTTATATACTAGCACATATCTATAGGTAGTTCTAGAAACCATGCTCCTTATTTGAGATGTTCACAGTCTACTTTCATATCTTCTTATCACTTTCACACTCTCTCAATCCTACATATAACAATAACACACTAAGTATCTTAATCCATTAGGTCATTTATATTTATATTAAGTTTCAATTATTTAATCATATTATACCTTTGGCATTCAAATTTATGTATCATTGCTATATTTACAATTTGAATTGTCCTAAATTTTTATACTTGTTTAGGTTTATTAATCCAAAAATATAATATAATAATATCATTATCCAAATAAAAAAAGTGATCATGTGCTATAAAATATTTAGACTCATCATCATGTAAGTTTTGTGTATCTCTAATGGAAATAATAACCTCTGAACTCCCTTGTATGTTAGGAGAATGCCTTAATTTTCATTATGAAACATGCTGACAAGGTATTTGTAAAAATATCATAAGACGTGACAGATTAGGTCATGCCTACTAAACTTGATTTAATACATGTTGTATAATTAGTCATTAAGGAAAATAAATAACTTACCTTTCGTTTTCTTTCATAAGTTTAACTTGTGCAAGTTTTATAATAGACTATTTTGGAGGTCGTTGAAAAAATGTAGGTTGAATGGGGTATTCATATGGAATACTCTCAATTATAACCAATTAGTTTTTATAGATATTCTTAAAGTAATGATGTACTAAATATGATATTTCATGTATCTTATATATCCATAGACATCCTAATAACATTTATAATACACCAGTTTGGGTAAAAATTAAGAATGAAGTAGCTATAGATATATTTCTACCATAGGTGGTAACATATTACTAACAAGAGGGTTTTTTTAATTTCCCATCAAAACATTTTATATTATTTTTAATACCAATCAAATCTTAATGTGTATACCAAATATTAGTAAAAAAATTAATAGTGCATATGTTTTCATTTGACCTTTTTTCCATTGTAACACTATGTATAGAGTGTGAATCAATGAAAGCACATATAAATAAAGATGATTTTTTTTGGATAGGTACTTTTATTTTTATTGAAGATCCAACTGGATTGGGACACAATCGAGGGCTTATATCCCCAAGTGATCATTTATCACAAGTACTAGATTTACTAAGAATGGCCACAACTAGCCTAAGAACACCTATGAATGACCATAACTAGGCTGAGAATACCATCAATGGACAAAATCAGATTGAGAATACCATTAATAGCCACAAATAACTCAATAATACCAATGATCGATCACAACTAGCCTAAGAATACCAACGATTGGCCATAATCGGCCCAAGAGAACAAATGATCGACCACAATTGGCCTCCAATACCATACTAATTTTTGAACTTGGGTGGTACTTGTAACATCCAAGTCACTTTACCAACTCACCCACATCTCATTGATATGAATAAAGATGAATTTCTAAAATCATCATCAATAATTTATTTCTCATTGAATGTGATTGTAGGTTATTATACATTTGTTTTCAAGTGTAACCATAAGACTGTCTATAGAATGAACCTCCTCAATTTTTAAAGTATAATAAGTTGGAGGATGTGTATTGTAAGTCATATGCACCTTAATATTAGTCTTAGTATCTTTTATCACATATTTTAGAAATGGATATGAAAAAATATATGTAGCTTCACATTAGGTTGTGAAACGAAATCGTTCATAGGTGTACTAACATTATTGAGTTTAATAGTTTTGTTCTTAATTAAATCATGTCTTATGTCTCAAAAAAAATCATTTATTAATTAAATGTTATGTACATTTATGTCAATCACATGAATTGATATTAAAACCCATAAGTTGTACCTTTGTCATATCAACCTCCATTGATGAAGGTAGAGATATGATATTTCATTAAAATAACTTGTGTAACATATTATGAGGATCTTTTTATAATAATCTAAACTACCTCCTCTAAGGAGATGAAATGACAAGCCTAGTAGCAGGTTGTGAAATTGTATTGAGTATTATTTTAACCTCATTATTTGATATATTAGCCTTCAATTTTAAAGGTGGTTTCCTTCAAAACTTGGCATTATAATATGTGATATTGTTGGTCTCATACCTTAACTTGATCATGGAATTTAACTTAACTTCATGGTATTTATCTTTATGGCACATGCCATAAAAATATTTGAAGTGTGTGAACATAATATACTCATGAATAAGCACAACTAGGATTTTATTAAATATGTCTTACAATTCAATATCAACCATCTAATTTTTTTATTTTTTAAATCATAATATTATAACGAAGCATATAGTCATTAATGGGGTCATTAAATCCTTTCTTGAGTTTTGAAATTTATGCTTATGATACCTTATCACTAATATTGATGGAAAAGTGAGGGTCAACTAAAGGATTGAAATCATGTACCGATTTGGGAGGAAGGTCATAAAGCCATCAGATGGCATAGTCCTTAAGGATCCTAGGAAAAATCTTTGTTAGTAACTTATAGTTAGATGTACAATATAAACATACAACATGAAAAATTCTAAGATGTTGTTATGGATCACCTTTACCATCAAATGGTGTAATATTGGGTGCAACAAATCCTATAGGTAAGTGATAAGTGGAAATATATAGGTCTAAATGGTTGTGTAATAATTCTCTAGAGCTTTTCTATTGACTTGATCTATGAGAACCTTTTTCTCTTAACCCTTGATTGAAGATTTAATAATTTTTGTACAAGTGATTAATTAGTATAAACATTAGATATATTATAAATAGGTGGTGTCACATTATTTTTATGCCTAGGAGGCACAAAATTATGCTGTGTAGGGATAACCATAGATATATGAGGATTAGGTTATGTTTCCCACGTGCCAGGTGTAAGCATAAATTATGTAACCATGGGTGTATACACATGAATATTAATGGTCAAAATGATAGTCTAAACTCCTATTTTTAGAGCTATGCCTCTAAATGGTAGATTACTTTCATTTACAAGGTCATCTTCTTATTCCTAGAGTGTGGTTTCCTTAGCAATATTTACATCCTTATCCTATACAATAAGGTTTAAGAATATATATATATATATATATATATATATATATATATATATATATATATATATATATATATATATATATATATATATATATACTTGATTATTAAGTATATGTTGAAAATTTTGAAGGGAAGATACTTGTTCAGGACCTACACCATTAATCTCATCAAGATGTATTCTACCAAGATATTCATCATTATATTTTATATCATCTTCATAGTCATTTTTAATATTAGACATAACATCATTGATTAAATGTTCATCTACATGTATGTGTTCCTCATCACTATATATATATATATATATATATCACTATAATAAGAAACATGTATATCATCAATTTACAAGTTGGCACTTAAAAAGAGGTTGAGTAAGAAGAATCTAAATATTATCAATTAAATTTACAATTAATCTAGAACTTAAACATATAGGTAAAGGAGACCTAAACTTATTAAATGACATATGATGTATGCATGCAAGTAATAATAAATCTTAGAGTGAAAGATATATTATAAAAAAAAATATACATGATAAGGGGAAATTAGAAATCAGAATTGAAAGTCAAACCCTAATAGAGGAAAAATATAAAACCCTAAGAAAATTTTAAACCTAAAAGTACAAGAAACTTGGGGATTTTTCATTCTCAATTCAATGATCAATTTCACAAGAATGTTTTATTTATTTTGTATTAATGTTATCTAAACAATGTAAAAATAGGGCTAATTCAAATTATGTAAAATACAATAATAACCTACAAATATGAATTGAGAAATGGATATATAACTATTGCACTTAGATGATTTGAAATTGACAAAATAAGAGAATGCAGATGTAATTATATTATTTATATATTATATCTCTCACAACAGTCATCCCTATTTTTGAAATGTGACAAACATTGTCATGGTCCCACCATCAGTGTTCCTTTAAACATTACAGGTTTGTAACTCCTCAAACCCTTGTAACTTCACATATAGATGCTTCATGTGAATGTGCTAGCATTTGGGCTTGTGTGATAGTATATGTTTCTATTCTCCTTCCTTTGAAATCTTAATCTCACTTTCGACCAAAAGGTGGATTTAAAAAATGGGATAATTCTTTAGATTGGATATATCCAACCACTACCTTATAAGTGACTAAACATTTATTAAAATCTAATAACTTGAAGAAATATAAAACCACACATAATTATCCAACCTATATGTGTGTGCAATATCATGATCAATATAAAATGTAATGCAATATTTTATTTTTGACACTTGGCATAATGTAACTTTAAATTCACATGTATTTAGATTGGATCTAGGGTAGATCCTTTGAGACATTTTCATATTTGTATGCATTTTTTATAAATTATCATGGGAGTGCTAGTCGATTTATTAAGTAGCGATCAGGTAATTTGAAATTTAGCCAATTGTGACCAAGTTACCCAGTGAGTCATAACCTAGGATTGATTTGTATTTATAGCCAACTCTTTTTTATTTCTTGTTATGAGTGACGCATCAAACATGTTTAGGAAAAAATATTAGAAATTTACAAGTTTGAAAAATAGTTGTTGGATGTTCCTAGACACTGCCAATAGAGGCATACACATGTGGTAAACCGTAATTATCCATCTATATTTGGTACTATCCTAGGATTGAAAATAAGTGTTATGATATATGGATAAAGTATATGTAGGAATATGGAAGGTTCATGTATAGACTAGGTTGATCTTGAATAGATGTATCCAAATAATAGATTTGACCAAGATAATAGGTGGGAAGATAGATAAATGGAAAGTGTGCACAAGATTCAAATATGTACACAATTTCCAATTATGTCAAAGTGTGCCAAAGTGTCTAATACCAAATTTAAGTGTCTACAGAAATACTATATCTTTTTTCAAATTATAAGAAGCATGTTTTACTCAATAAAATATTTTAAAAAAACACTTCTATGCCTAATAATAATAAATTTTGATGTATATTAATAATAAGAAACATTGAAACTTTTGTAACAGAAATGGAAAAATAGTATAATTCATAGAAAATCAAAAATAGGATAGTCATAACTCATATATATATAAATGTATATTTCATATTATTTATAAAAAAATGTATACAATAGCTTGTAAGTCATCCACATAAACATGAGTATTACATCTCATATGACTCATAAGAGTCTTTGAACATTGTTAATTACACCTTGTATGGCTCATAATAGTCTTTGAATATTATTAATTACATATCGTATGACTCGTAAGAGTATTTGAACATTTCCATTTACATTTATTATTACAATATGTTTCCTTGCATCTTTTACAAAAGTTGAGTTTAGTAAAGATTATTTTGTTAGGTATGAAGATAGTCTCCAAGTCATAGGTTGACATTTGAAATAAAGTTTTGCTAGTTTTAAAGGCATGAATAAAGTAACCAACTTTCTCACATCTAATCTAGACATGAAGAAAATAACTAATTTTACTACTCCAAAGCTTTACATGATTCCCAAAAAATATTCCATCATTATTCTTCTTCCATATTCTCACTATATAGCTACACATGATTCTTGAAAAAAATCAATATCATATCTCCATGGAATTATAAAACATGGCTCTAAAAAATAACACAAAAATATACTTAGGCAATGTTTCCTTCTAGTATAACCTGAGAGATCACTTAAGCTTTAAGTTTTATGATTTAACATTATTGCCCTAGTTACACTAATAGCCTTATGGCCGCATGTTTTTATATTATTAAAAGCTGTTAAATTATCAATAATAAGAAATTCATAAATATCACAAAACTTCATTATTAAATTATCTTTGAAACCAAATGTATAATTGTTAATCAAATAAATGGAATGCAACTAAATGTAAATCGATTAATCAAATGAGAAACCTAGTGGCCTATAGGTTCCCATGTGTTTTTAAATAAATGGGAATATATCCACCACTATATTCCATTATTTTTTTAAATAAATGGAAACCTAGAAGCTACTAGGTTCCTATATTGTTCCAAGCCTCTAGATTCCCATATATTTTTAAACAAATAGAAACTTGGTAGTTTATAGGTTAGCATATGCTTTTTTAGAAAATCAAAACCTAACAGCTACTAGGTTGCAATATTTTTGTTATGGTTTTTGTTATATTTATTTTACACCTAAGAGATAAAAAATTAAAGAAACTATGCATTAATTCATATTATGTAAAATATAATAATAAACACCTAGAAATAAATTAAAATAGATTACTTGATGTTACACTTAATTTATAAAGGACAAAGTAATAAATGGGTGATGTACTTAACTAGTTATGCATGTATTTTTATCAGATAAGTCATCACTAAATCTACAAATTCTTTTTATATGCTTTGTCAACTGCCAAAATCAGAAATAAGAGTTGAAAACCTATCTTGATTGCTAGGAAAGTCAGACACCTATGGTAGTCATCACTATCAAGGTTTATCAATAGTGTTTTTGCATGTAGTGGGGGTTTGATACTTTTATGAGCCCTACACCTATGCTTGTAATGTGATTATGTGTGTGTGGACATATTTGATCTTGCATTGAAATATATATTTTCTATTTCATTTGTCTAAACCATGAATGTGCTTATTCAACCAAAATGTTCCCTTTAAAAAGAGGTTAGTCTTGTGAGTTGAGTCGATCCCAACCATTACCCACTTTATGGTTGATTATTTATTATGTTCCAATAATCTGAAGAGGGCTAAAACTAAATGTAATTCTTCCATTTATGTGTGTGTGCAACATCTTGAACAATTTAGAATGCAATTCTATCTTTTGATCTTTCATATTTGGCAGTAAGCAAATTTGAATATTTTAGATATGTGTATGCATTCTTTAAATTTTATAACAGAGTGCTATGTTTTTATAAATGATACTCACGTGTAGAGTGACTTAAGTGGTGATTTTTATTTATAGATGACTCTTCGTCAATTCCCACTATGACTAACCCATGAATTGTGTCTTGGTTAGCCCTAATGAAGACTTATCAATTTAAAAAATAGTTGTTGAAGGCCCTTGGACATTTTCAGTAGAGAGAAACTTTTATGGTAATTAACATTGTTCATTTTACTAGTATTGTATTGGAAATGTAAAACATGGATATGAAATATGGAAACTATGTGTCTATGATTTTTGATGGTTTTTATATAGACTCAACTAATCCTAAATAAATATGTCTAGTGAATAAAGGTGACTAAGAAAATATATGGATAGATGAATAAAGGGAAAGTGTGCTTGATATTCAAATATATATTTAATGTCCAAGTGTGTTTAAGTATGTAATATTTGATGTTTCCAAAGTTTTATAGACAAAATTTAGGTGTCTAAAAATTACCTTATTTTAATCTAGTATTTAAATTATAATTTAAAATGATAAAAGAAGTGAATTTGGTACTTGTGATTACCATGCTTGTTATTGATAGGTACAACCAAAATGTATCATTTTATCCACTTGAAACATGCAATAAACATGTAAAGATCAATGTCTCCTCACACTAAAAAAATTGAAATAATCAAAATCATTTAAAATTTTTAACTTGAAAATATAAGGAAAGAATGCACTTGATGGTATGCAAACAAGGCTTCCACTTTTTAAACTTGACTAAATAAATATATGGGGTGATCATGTCCCAAGGAAATTTAACTGCTAAAACTATGAGTTGGTGAGTGTAAATTCTCACTACCCATCTTGTGAATGTTGTGTTAGAATTTGAGTGATTTATAGGCTAAACCACACTACCTCGAGTAACCAAAAACTTGTTTAAAAACCTTGAAATTAGGTTTGAATGTAAAAGTATGAACCTTAATGATAAATATAAACCCAAAGTTCTCACATAGTTACCATCATCATTATATCATTCCTTATTATGGAGAAGAAAATACATGAACAACTATTTATGCCCCATATTATCCATATGTCCTTCAAAATGATGTAGAATCCCAAAATTTGTGACAAAATGTCATATAATGTCTCAATTTTCCTCAAAATCATGTATAATGCTAAAATATTATGCTCAATTTGACCCATCTAAACATATAATCTATAATAAAATGTGCAATGTTCTATCAGACATGGCCTGGACTAAGACCATTTTATGCCCCCCTTTTGATATGTGGGATGATTCCTATGAATCACTCATCTCAAAACAAATATTTATGTACACCATGCCTTATATATAAAATAATAATGATGTGAATTATATGTACAAAAATGATAATATGCATCTTCATAAAAATATTTTGAGCACTAAAATAATGTGTGAAACATGTAATCCAAATCAAAGTTAGTTTTGTTTTATTCACACACAAAAATTGATCATGATAATTCACTTGAAAATAATTGTTAGGTGTATCTTGATATGTCAATGAAACATGTAGTAATTAGAATCGTAGTAGATGTATGATATAAATCATGGCAATATCAAGTACAAATAGATAACACATAGTATAAATATGTGAGATATAAATCACAATACCAATCACATAGTAATAATCAATTTTTCAGATAGAAATATATTTAAAATTATGTAAATATGCACATGCACTCAACATCATAGCGAAGAAGTCACAATTACACAAGCATAAAAAATGTGACTTGACTCTAACCTGAAATGGAGATAGCATGGCCATGACATGGACTAGATTATCTCTAAAAAAATCTAACACATGAATTAACAAGGCATATTTTACCCATAGAACATATAACATGCAAGATATAACATAATATTGATAAAGCAATGTCATAATCATTAACATCAAATAAGCACAAAAAAATCAATGTTAGTATACATAAACAATCATTGACACCATATAGTATATAAAAGCACAACATCCATATTAAATAGCACTCTAATAAATGTATGAACAAGATTAGATCATCTATATGTATTCTAAGTAGCTCAATATGATCATTGGAATGGCATAAAAAGATATAACTTGAAAAAGTGTTTGAGATGCCCTAGCATGGGAATTCCCCCAAATGTGGAAAATTTGTTGATAGATGTTATAAATTTCATGAATTTTTATGTTTGTATCTCATGTATAACATGTATTTCATGCATATAACTCATGTATACTATGAAAATCATGTGTGTAGATAATGGATATGTAACTCACCATGTATAAACAACTCTATGTACCATCAAAACTAGTCATGTATAGGTTTTTATTTTTTATTTTTAAACATTTGATTTTTTTAACATTTTTTTAAATATCAAAATGAACAAGAACTTAGTAAATGAAAAAATACCAAGGGGATAAGCTACAAAATATAAGAATGAAAGGGCTATAAAAATTCAATAGCATGTGGCAATGCATAGTGTGCACCAAATGTAGTAACATGTAGTGTGAATAAGACAAGTGATATGCATTCACTATATAGAAAAATTATGTCTCAAAGGAGTACATAATAGAAATTAGAATAGGCACATGCCACTAGTAGGTAAAATTTAATGTGTGAATTTCATAATGCATGTCATCATAGAATATATGTGATCATGTAGGCTCAATGTGCGAGATGACAAAAAAAACATGGATAATTAATATGGAGAAGTGGGAAATAGTATAATGCATCAAAGTATAACATGCCTCAAAGAATTGAAACTAAAATCATACTATTTTAAATTATGTGCATACATTATTGATGGATAGCTAGCATGAATGTATGGATCTTGAAAAGCAATCAAGAGACACAAGAAAATAAAACATGATAATTAAGTGAAAATAAAGGGCTAGAATAATGATCAAAGTAACCACATATGTACATGTAAATATATAATAATGTAAAAATAAATAAGTCAATTTAGAATAAGGTTATCAAATAAGAAAATAAGAACAAGGTATGTATAGTAAACTACATTGAATCTAACCAAGGATCCCATTATTGGGATGTTAAAGTGGAGATCATGTATCGATTGGTACAAATGTCACATGTTGAGGTGTAAAATCTACATCACTATCAAAATCTAAAAAATAGTCATAAGTTATACCATATCTAGAATCATTAGTATAATCTAAATAATCATGTATGTATTGTATAATTCTAGTAGTCGAAATAACCTATGGATTTTTTGATATGTTGGGAGAAAGCATCAAAGTTTTTTTTGAAACATGATCATAAGGTTGGTTTAATAATACCATATGATGTAATGGGCTACCTAAAATAAGTGGAACCCTATTGTCAATTGCTACCCGATAAGATAATCTCTGAGGACATTGCATCATCTGGGTATGCAAATAAAAATTAATTATTTTGCTTGATACACATCTGAAATTTATTATTAAAGTTATACCTTTATGGGTTCCATATTTTTTCCCAAATATCATATATGTTTGGGATAAAAATCAGCTATGAGTTATGTTATATGGCATTCTTATTTTATTTGAATCATGTTGGATCTGACAAGGTATTATCTTAATGTGCCACTTATTTCAAGAAATTCCTATCTTGAATTGATATTACAACAAACCTCTAAAGCTATATTTGTGTTTTTCTTATATTGTACATCATGATATATTAAATGATGTGCCATAGTGTTTTTGTATTTCTCATTTTTATCTTGTAGAACACCATTTGTATTTGTATGCTATATGACATTCTTATTTTAGTTGAATCATGTTGGATTTGACAAGGTATTATCTTAATGGGCCACTTATTTCAAGAAATTCCATATTACAACAAACCTCTAAAGCTATATTCATGTTTTTCTTATATTGTACATCATGATATATTAAATGATGTTATATAGTATTTTTGTATTTCTCATTTTTATCTTGTCGAACACCATTTGTATTTGTATTTGTATCACTACCTTAAAGGGGTACCTTCCCTTTACTTATGTTAGATAGACATATACTATGAAAAATACCTTGATTTTATCAACTCTCACCATGTTTGAACTATTTTGATATTACCCTAATGCAATAGGTGTGAACTTTAGATGAGATAAGTATTTATATATGTTTTTTGGGATGACGTTGTCATCATCATCATCATCATCATTTTTGTCCTCAATGGTCACCAATTCTAGATGTTTAATTGATCAATAATTGAAGGTTTGGTACCTCTTCATTTTGTATTTCACATACACACACAGGTCATTCTACCTCATCATTATGAACTGGTGATAATTATTTACTTTAATTAGTTTTATTATTTCCCCTATATCATATGTATATATTCACTCTATCGGTATTACATGTAATGGAGATATTATGTATTTTTTAGTGATGTTCAATTATGGTATAAATATTTCAATTGGTTCCACTACTTAATAATATTTGAAAGGCGTATTATCTTTAGGACATGTATGCAGACATCCATTATGTAAAAAATTTGAGAAAATTGAGCAAGGATGTTGGGTGGTTGGGGAAACATCCATAGCATGAATCAAAGGTCTACCAAGTAAAATATTATAATTGAGATGATTTGACATTACTTGAAATGTATTGGATAACATTTTAGGCCCAAGTTTTACATCAAATATAATTATTCTCATTCTTGACAAGGTATGTTGTTATAACCCTTGATGTTCATATTTGATTTATTGATAGAATTTGTATTGATACCAAGTGTTTAGAGAAATGTAATGATGAAAATTTTAGTTACAACCCATTATCTATCATCACCCCCTTAAACCCCTTATTTAAGATTCATACTTGAATATATATTGGGAGGTTTTGACTTATAACCTATTGTGTGGGAAAATATATTTTTTGAAACATAATTGTATCTTCACATTCCTTTCATGTATTAATAATGGATGCAAAATAGGTAAGTCCTATGTTTCTTGGTAAACTCATATTTTGCAATGTTGCATAAATAATTTCCTTATAAATAGTTGATTTTTTTATTAATTCTAATATATATTTTTTGCATGAGTATTATTAAGTTGATCTATGATGTCATAATCTCTAGTTGTATTGGTTAGAAATTTAAGAGGTGGAGGTTTATTAATGGACATATTTTTACTACCCTAACTTTGCACCAAAAGATTGTGTATCCTACCTCTAAATGTTGTAACAACAATAACCTCTATATATGATATAAGCCTAGGTTGCATAATACATGAGGGGTAATGGTTATTACCACTATAATATTTTAAAGGGTGAGTAAAATAAGTCATACATTCTTATTCCCTCTGAGTAGTAATTGAAATCATTTCAGCTTTAAAATATATGCAAGATATGTTATCAATGGAAGCTAAGAATTCATCATCTATAATGACATCCCTAGACTCATTGTAATTTGATTCATCACATTTTTGTGTTTTAAATATAAATGCATGATAAAATTGATGAAGAAAATAAAAATCGATCGTTACCTTGGCTAAAAATAATGGATATGAATAAATTATAACTATAAGAAATTAATAATTAAATCTGAAATCAAACCCTAGTGAGAGAAAATTTAGAAACCTTAATAAATATTTGAAATGTAAATGTGGAAGGAAACATAAGGTTTTCACATTTGAATCAATGATCAGGTTCACAAAAATGTTTTAATTATTTTACACCTAAGAGATATAAAATTTAGTAAACTATACACTACTTAATATTATGTAAAATGTAGGAATAAACACATTTATTTAAATTGAAATAGATTACTAGATATTGTACTTAATTTATAAAGGATAAATAAATAGAGGGATGATGTACTTCGCTGATTCTTCCTATATATTTCTGACATAATTTTCCACTAATTCTTGAAATTCCATTTAAATTCTTCTTCAACCACTCAATTTAGAAACAAGAGTTAAAAACCTACCTAAACATTTCCAACAAAGTCGGACACCTATGGTAGTAAGCATTGTCAAGGTTTGCTAGTTGTTTCTTTATATA
The DNA here is from genome assembly GCA_037957365.1 of Torreya grandis. Taxonomy (NCBI): domain Eukaryota; kingdom Viridiplantae; phylum Streptophyta; class Pinopsida; order Cupressales; family Taxaceae; genus Torreya; species Torreya grandis. The sequence goes on from JARHVA010002182.1 coordinate 2,092,624, forward strand.
CACTAGGGGTTTGATACTTATAGCTGTCCTAAAATTTTATATGCAATGTGATTATATGTGTGCACAACTCTCTTATCCTACATTAAAATTCCTAATTTATCTCTATTTTCCAAACCCTAATTATTCTTATTCTACCATAATACTACTTTAAAAGGGGTTAGTATTTTAAGTTGAACTTACCCTAACAACTCCTCGTTAAATGAATGATTATTTCCTAAGCTCCAATACTCTAAATAGGGATCAAACCATACATATTTTTCTCACTTTTGTGTGTGTAACATATTGAACAATCTATAATTCAATGATATATTTTGATCTATGATACTTGGCACCATGCAAAATAGATTTCATTTATTCAAATTTAGCATTATGGACTACTATAGAGTTGTTCCATGAAGATTAGAGATATGGGTATGCCTTTTTAAATTTTTCCAAGAGATATTTATGTGTTTTCCAAATGATTCTTAAATGTATAATGACCTGAGGGATGATTTTTATTTATAGAAGATTCTTCATTAACTCCTATTAAGATCGATGCATGAAATGTGTCTAGGAAAAATGAATGAATACTAACATTTAAGGCCCTTAGATGATACAATAAGAGGTAGATACCCATGGTAACTAAAATTTTATGGGCTTATCGATACTACCCTAGAAGTGTTAAACAAATACATGAAATATAAAGATTGTCTCTCTAGGATTTTAGAGGGTTCTTGTATAGACTCATTTGGTCCTAAATAAATACATATAGATAGTATATTTAGTTAATAAAATTTATGGTAATATGGATACATGGAAATTGTTCTCAAAATTCAAATATATAGGAAATTTCCAAGTGTGTCAAATTATATTAAAGTTAATTTTGCCAAAATGCCAAAGACCAAATTTAAGTATTTATAGTTTTAAACAAATGAGAAACTAGCAAATGTTAGGTTCCCATATTTATTTTAGAGTTTTAAGCATATGGTAACCTAGTAACTATTTACTTCCCATATTTTTATTAAACAAGAGGTAAAGAGCATAAAGAATTGGGGATTGACATTTGAGGGGAATATACCTATCTCAAGGCCATCCAATCTCTCAATTTTTTTGAACTCCTTCATACCACACTTTATCCCTTTAAATTTTATATTTTCTTATAATTTTTAATGGTAGTCATGAGTTAGCCCAATTATCATTGTTAAGGATGTGATACTAATGAAGGCAAAGGTTGACAATTTTATCTGTAAGGCTAGGAAGATTGGAAGAGCTTATCTAAGGAAATGAATAAAACATTCTCATTATTTTAGACCTACTTATAATGTTCCAAACCTTTGACTCTCATTTTTATTCATGGTCCCAATTCCCCAATAGACTCTGTCTGCACACCAAATAGGATAAAAACAACAAATATAAATTTTGCCTATAAAGAGAATCAAGAAATATTGCTACTACTACTAATACCTAATATTTAGTCCTATTGATGGAGTGGATAATAAAATGAGGAATAACTAAATCCCTATTAATAATAACATAGAATCAAATTGAATCAAAACCAATCCAATCCATAAAAAACATAGGCGTGTTGAGTTTTGTGTCATTTGAGGTATTTCTTATAGGTTCAATTTTGTGCTAGAGCACGACCGCTAAGTTCACTTATGTTTTTAAATAGAGAAATATATCAGATAAAATATTATCACATGTTGGATTCTATATTATTTAATCCTTCATCCCCATTACCAACACTAATGATGTTGTTTGTAGATACATATGCATATATGCATGTTGTACATATTGATGTGGGCTAACTTTTACGAGGACATGTGAATTGAGTAGGACTCAAACATGGCATAATAGAATTGCATGGTGTTTAGCCTAAAAAATGGATTTTCATTGTTGAAAAATCAAACCAACAAGGATGAAGTCATGTGCCATGGAGGAGAGGGTTTTGCATCAAAATATGTAGGTGAGATTATATATTATTCAAATGAGATTTTTTTCATCAAAATATAAGGTGAGACATGAGGGGATATTATTATCTTGTTGAAAATAAGTATTCATGGGGTATTATTTGAATGTGGAGAAGATGATTGTTAAAATAATTCTCAGGATGCATGTTGATTGGGGAGGCAAAGTATACAAAAGCTTCTAATTATCACCTTTCACTACTAAGAAAAATTGTTTAGAATTGTAGGGTAAGAGTGAATACTATTTTAGGGGATAACTAACTCCTTTTTAAATTGGCCTTGTATCTAAATCCCTAGTATCCTATTAAATTAACATCCTAGAGAATTAGAAGGGATAAAACTTAAAATAAAATGGAATAGGAAATCATCTAATTCTTCATTACATGTAGATATTAGATATAAATTCAAATGAAGTATTATTTTACATAAATTTATATGGGATATCATTGCATTCAAATTAAAATTCTTTAATTTATAATTTAAAAAAAAAATCCAAAAAATATTGTTAAGCTTTTTTAAATTTATTAAAAGGGTACACTTTAAGCTAGCCCTTTCTTATTATATGTAAGATGAAAGAAAAATAGTGGTAGGGATATGAGAGGAAGAAGATGGTCAAATTTGCAACAAAAAAATTGTCATTTTTTTTGTTAAAACCCTATTTTTTTGGGATCAAGTTAGTCACAAATATACATTCTTTAAATTTTTCATAAGATATAAGAAATATTTATTTTGGAATTTACCAAAAATAATCGATCTATTATTCTACTAATATGTTTCTTGTATAAAACCTATTATAAGGAATTTTTATTTAAAATCAATACCCATTACATAATTAATAATTATAATCTTCAAATTCTTATTTTTATTTTATTTCATGTATATTAGGATATAATATTAATTAATGGGACATAATATTAGTTGATGTTGGAAAAAAATATAAAATGACATAAATCTATGAGGTTTTAATGAAATTATTTATTTATTTGTTTCACTAAATCAATTATTTAGGGAAGCATACAATTCTCCCCTCTTTTATTTCTTCCTAATATTTATCCAAAAAAAAGAGAGGAAGAAAACAATATGCAATTGGTCCTCAAAATAGTGGGAAGAGGAAAATTAATAATACATGATATTTATTCCTAATGGTGGTGATAAGAGGTAAAGAAATTTGTAGTGGATGAGGGGAGAATGAATTAGGGAATAATTAACTAACAAGCAAATCCAAGCTAACTCGTTGGAAATGTAGGTGGGCCAAAATGCCACCCAAAACTTATAGTTTATAAAAGATAACCTTCAATGCCTATACATAACAATAGCATAGGATTGAAGTACTATGGTATAATGACTTACTTGGATCTCTCTAATAATAGTATCTCTAGACCTATATGGTAAATGGATTCCCTATATTTGTGTCCTTCATATGAATCAACATGGATTTAACACTATATTTGCATCCTTCATATGAATCAACATGGCTCTAACATTATATTTGTGTCCTTCACATGAATCAACATGGCTCTAACACTTTAGTGACTTAATTTTACAAATAATTTATTTATATATAAAATACCCACTAAGTTGTCCCCTAATAATTATGACATTTTTAAAAATCAACCTTAGACTTTATGGTAAAACTTTCAATAAGGAATGAACAAAAAAAAAGCTACAAGATTATCATTTGGACTTTTTACACTTGAAGGCAAAGATCCTCCATACCTTTAGCCTAAGTAGAGAACAACATGGATGTTATTCTACATATTTACCCTCCTTATCATGCTTTGAAATATTGGTTGTAACAACTTGGTCATCGATGATAAAGATGGATTTGATGGATCCATCATTGGTTCCAAAAATGTGCACACTTGTGGAAGTCAGGGTGGTCCCATAAGTGTATGTTGTGTTATTGAGAGGCACTCAACAAAATCTTGCATGAGATAATGCCCTCATTACCCAATAGCATGGCCAAGCAATGGTTGAATCTAAGTATTGTTTTATTGTTTAGTTTCACCTTATGGTGTTATTAGTCCTGGAGGGTATACTAAATCCTTTAGTTTGCTTTAACCCTTGATTATACTTTGTGTTTTGGACCAATCAAAATCCATTATTTTTGGTGCATTAAAAAATTTTCATTTTTCTAAAAGTTTAGTTGCATGTTTTTTAACAAAAATTAGGAAACAAATCATTTATCTTTATTGTCATTGGCTCAGATATTTTACATTTTATTATAAGGCAAACTAGTGATGTCATTCACAGTATTCATCATAATAAATTCATTTATGAAGACAATAGGGAGGATGGAAATAGATCCATTGTTGTCTGCCATGTGGTCCTTAATGTTGATTTTTTATTTTTCATTTGCTATTCACTCACCTGGCTACCATCAACAAATATTGAATGTGCGGGTCTAATTTTGTAGACGAGTCTATACTTTGGCATGAATTATCCCCTCACTTAAAACATAATTTAATGTAAAAATGTGTAGAAGTTAATTTAAATGATGGCATGGACATGGTGTGTAGAGCTCAAAAACCATGGTTAAATCATTTGTCCTACCTTTTTTGGCATTTTATTTATTATGGCATTTTTTATAGGGCATTGCAAAAAGGAAATCTAGAGAAGAAAAGGAGCCATCATAGGAGATTCAAAAAGCTTACTGTTAAAAATCTATAGGTAACAACACTACCAATAATTTTTATTTGTGTATTTAAAATTCCATGGATTTTAATCTTGTAAACCTTGGCTCAAGAGCAGAGCTTATACTTGGCAGCATAGATCTTTACGAGAGATTCCTAAAAGCAAAATCTAGTAACTTTCTTATGATTGTCTACATATCAATACCATTTTCCCATTGTCTCAAGAAGCTTATTCATTTGTAAATTATTATGTGGCTAGGTCACGTGAATTGTTCGATAACAAGGCTATGGATTAGGATTGTTATCACCTTTAACAAATCTTAGTTTCTAAAATTGATGAATGTTTTATTGTAAGTTGGTAGTAATAGAATAATGGTAAGATGAAATATATTTTATATGAAAAAATAGGAAATATTTAGAAATGACAAAACAATATTAAATTATCATTTACTAATGAACCTAGAATAAGTTGCAATGCTTAAACCAAAAATAAAAAATAAAAAATTGATGCTAAAGAATGCACTATAGAGAATATATAATCTAATTTTATATGTTATCTTCCTTCCATATAACATCGATATATGAAGGCTGATAAAACTCAGAAATCATCTCTTCCATCCACTAGTCTAATTCATTAAGACATATATTCACAAGAAGTGGGCTCAACACTCCACAGTGACCCCACGATGGAACCTTGGCTACCTCTTCCAGTGAAAACCAAGCATACCCACCAAATTTACTCCTAATGACTCTCAGCATAGTATGAGCACTCTTCCAAAGCCTAAAATCATAAGATTTATAACTAAACCTAGGCTCAAATATAGGCTCCAATATCATAAGCAAGACCTCCTGCACAATCCTATATTGAAAAGGACTTGGTTGTGCAGATGTCATGAGCAATCTAAGCTTGGTCTTAGCCAAGTGTTGTGTAGGTCTAGTATTATCCTTGGGAGACCTGATATAAAAATCACACATTGAAATTCTTGTCTGAAATGATGTTTTTGGGTTTAATGTATTTGTGCACTGCACATCCATTCGCACCAAAAATACAACTGGTTCCTTAAATAGAAATCAAGGATGAAAGGAGAGCCATGTTGCCTAGCCCTACACAATCCTCATGCACATTAGATGAAATATTTAAATTTCATAAGAAGTTTGAGAATTCATAAATTGTTTACCTTAATAGTAGCCATTTTGATAATCTAGTCATCAAAGGATGTAAGATTAGTATTGTGAAAATCTAGATGAAGGGTTTGAGGGCCCTTATTAATTTAATTAACACACCTAGCCATTTTTTAAAGTTAAAAAAAATATGAAATGTCCTTTTATCTACCTTTGAAACATCCAGATGCTATACACACAATAAAATAAGGACAACATTTTAGTATAGGGTTGAGAAACATGCATATTTTCTCCAATATTTTTGGATAATTTTCCCCAAAATACTGAAAAGAAATTATTCAATAGAAATGAAAAAGGAAATTTATTTAAAAGAAGGTAGGTCAAAGGATAAACTTTTATTTTTAAAAAATATCCCAATAAGAATCAAAATAGGGAATTACTTGGAGAATATTTTTTGGCCCATTTTGTTTACTTCATTGCCCTGAGAAATACTATAACCAACGTTTGTTGTGATTGAATCCCCATCAAAAGGTGTAGAATTGTTGTGATTCATGTTATGTTTAAGTTGTGTGATCTTAGATTTAACATCCTTCACCTACTTTTGTAATGCCTGCTTAGTAATACATAATAAAAATAAGCTTAGGCCACCATTAACAACAATAAAGGTAATACAAAACTGATCTTTTGCCACCATTGACAATAATAAAGGTGATTGGGTTGGGTTCATAGGTATCAGGGTGCCGTTAGATAGCTATAGTGATTTTGTTCCTGCTTAGTCTCTACCACCACCATAAATAGGGTAATGACAAGTGCATAGCACTTCAAAATGCCATCAAATGAAATGCAGACCATTACATGCATAATAATGACAAGTGTCTGCATGTTTTGCCAACACCAGTCAACTATGGTGATATGTGTTTACCAACTTCTTTGCATGTTTTTATAGTGCTTTTTAAATATTTTACCACCACCTTCCATTTGTCTTCATGTCTAATATAAAGTCCAACTATGAGCTACCACCTGTTATAATATTAATATTGTTTCCTTTTAGCTTGGCTAGTAACTTTGGATCACCTGTTGAAAAAATTAGTTGTCATAACTACATGGGTAATAAGAACATGGGAAATTAACTCAAGGTGGAGTTTATAATGTAATAGAGGGTAGTAAACTACAATATCATTAGGAATATTGGATATGGGCAATTATCTCCAGGCATAATTAAAACTTAATTTTTTAATAATTTTTTAATTTTTTTAATCTGTATATTAATGATATATATTTTTTAAATTAAATAAAATTTGGAAATTCTAGACCCCTTACAATTGAATTCCAATCTCAAACTATGAACAGAGTAGAATGTTGAAAAGTCCAAAATGATTTTTTTATTGTTGTTTGTTTTCATTTTCTCTCTTCTTTACATGTACTTTATATGTTTATATCTAAATATTGATTGAATATTTGGTTTTATTGAATAATTGATAAATTTAAAGGCATTATGTTTTTAAGAGAGGCTAATGCTCAAAACAAGGTCTGATTATTAAGCATATTGACCTAGATCACATTGTAGCTTCAAATGCTCTTGTTGTGTATACAAACGGTATGCACACCCCTTGCCATCCAAAGTTAGGTTTAAGGTTTCCACCTTAATTTTATTGGGCCATATAGTATGAATGCAATTATTTGCAAAGACTATACATTTGTCAAGCTATGTAAGTTTTCTTTTATACATTTTAGCAGTAATGTTGGAACCAATCTATTCTTTTATGCATTTTAGTAGCAATGATAGAATCAATATATAAATATTAACTAAATGTTTTAGATGGAAGAGTTATTATGTGTGACTTAATATTCATGCACATCTTCTTCCCTTATGGTTCTAATTTTATAATTTTGTTCATAATTTTCATCTTATGCCCATGCATCTTCTCTCAGGATTATAATTTTCTACATAAATTTTACATTTCATGACCATGCTTCTAGTGTAATTAAAACTTGATAATATGCCTTGACCTGAATTAAGTATATATTTATTATAAGTTGAGGAATTATGTCATGGAGTATCTGGGTATTTAAATAATTACATAAAAAAATTGTATTATTCATCGATTACATGAAAGAGAAAAAACTGTTTGTGGCTAAAATTGAATACTTCTATTGGAGCTGAACAAATGTGAAAGGCCTATGTTGAAGATTAATATTGGTGGAGTGAAATTAATATAAACTGCAAATAAAATGTCTTAGATTTCAAAAGTATATGGATGTAAAGTGTAGATTAATTCTTATACTTCATTTCTTTGTATGATGAATATCATGATTGAATTCTTTATACTTACTCTACACTTTCTATATGTTTATCTTTGGTCAACATTTTTACATACTCACTTTATATTTATATTTTGTAAGTTTTTATTGTTTGGTTAATATTTTTTATTTTTACTTTTTATTTTTTTAATAATATGTTTGAAAGTAGTATATAGAATTATTGAATTATACGGTGTTTTTATTTTTATTTTATAAATAAATATATAGTGGATTTAGAATGTCGAGTAAGAATACATCTAAATTAGTTAGTTCTTTTGGCTATCATCTAAGGTATGATTTTGTCCTTAATTACTTGACTCTTCATTTCAAATATCTAGAGATATTTGTACCTTAGTAGATAGATTTTTTTAGATATTTGTTTATACTCATTAACATTATTACGTGCCATAGAGCCTATAATTAGAGTTTCACCAATTAAAGATTGTTCATTTATATAGAACTATGAATCTCATGTTTACCCTTCTTTTAAAAAAAATAATGGAATGAGATTGAAGAAAACAATTTAAGGTTGTCCATTTGTATCTACTCTAGATTTGAAGGAAAAATAATGGGGATAACTTCTTCATGAATAGAGAAAGAGGCAAAGAGAAATAGGGCGAGGCTAAAATAATTTTACTTCACTAACATGAATTTCTAATGCTTGTGTACTAAATATAGCCTCCGGTTTTGTGATTGATATTATTTTTTAAGAAAAATTGTAAGAAATATCTTTTTATAGAGATCATCTTTAGATGACATAAAAACATGACTTAATTTTCATAATAAATATACTAACAATTGCCTTAAATATGCCAACTTATGTTAGGTGGGATAATTGTTTTTGTTTTACTAAAAAGGGGTTTTGTAAATTAAGAGAGTGTAAGCCGGTAATCATATCTCACTCGAAACCCATGGTTCTTGACCTTATAAAATATTTTAATTATTTGGAATATTATATACTTTGTACAATATATAATTATCATATTATTTTTATTTTTATTATAATATATATTTCTCATATTAATATTTTTCATACAAAATTAATTATTGATTGTAAATATATAATACAATTTTTTTAGTATATTATAATATTATGTATAATATATTATTAAAAAAATGTCTAATTTAAACTATATTATGTTAGAATAAATAGACATAAATTATAAATCATCATTTGATTATTTATATTCCTCAACGTGCTTTAAGATTGTCTTGGACACTTGGGTGATTTTTGTATAATTGTTTCACTTCTTGCTAGGATGAAAGAGATAGATATTCTTCCTGATATCATGACTTATAACACTATCATTAGGGCTTTGTGTAAATAGACCCTAAAATAACACAAGATATTTTCATTCTAGATATTATAACTTACAATACCTTGCTTAATAGTCTCTATAAAGTGGATATGGAAGATGAAGCTCTCAAGTGAGTAGTTGCAATGAGGTCATCTAACTTTTAGGTTAAAAAATATTGTTTTGATGTGGCTAATTAAGAAAACTTCTTGTTTTTTTGTTGATGTATTTAATGACATTAATTATGATTTTTTTGTAATTCTAATAAAATTTGTTCTATAACTAGAATTATTTATTTCTACTACATATCTCTTAGGATCGTAGGTGATTCTAATTCAATAGTGTAAGTAACACAACTGATCTTATTTCATCTCAAGTCCAAGTTTGCTTTCACTATTCTTGATCATCTTCTAATCTTTAATCTATAATTATCAAATAAGTTTACCTATTTCTTAATGCATTTATTACAATTTACTTTAAATTCATGAAAATATCAAGATTCTTCTATATGATGTAAGTTAACTCTCAATTAAACTAGGAGACTGGTTCAGAAAATTATATAAATTAAATTTCTATTTCAATTTCCATGATTTTTTTTATATTTGTGTTAGATAGGTAAATAGTATATTACTTTTTTTAAAGCAATTTACTGATTTTTTATATTTAATTTGATACTTCAAAAAAGTTTTGGAGTCTTTTCTTTTTACCCTGAATGGAACTTGCTTATTCTACATAAATTAGTGGTCTCTTGAATTTAAACAATCCAAATAATTTATCTTTTACTAAAAGTTTAGATTGCTAACCAGATATCTTGAGTCTTAATATATCTATTTAGGATCTATAAGAGTTGTTTTTACCATAGTAATTGTGTACAGATTTTGATATCCAATTTTATCAAATTGGGGGGGAATTATCAGATACCATAGTCTTTGGTGTTAAAAACTAGTGACTATTTGGCTGGCTCGTGACAGTTATGTGGTTGTTTTAAAAAATATTTATGGACTTTTATGTTGTCTTGGCTTTAAATTGCATCTGATTTACTTGGCATTATAAAATGGATTCGATAATTGTAAAACAAAAATAATTCATATGTATAGTAATCAATCAATCATTGATGTTGAAGAATACAATCCATTATCAAGAACTCAATACAATAACATAGATGATGCTTTAGAAAAATAAAACCTTTTTAGAACTCATAATTTTAAATATAATATGGGTGATTGCTTGTTTGATTTATTTCAAGTGCTATTTCACTTTTGATACACATCAATAGAGCTACCTGTTGGAATTATAGAACATTTCCTTAGCTACTTAAAAATAAATGACACCCATGCACTTAGATATTTTGCATTGGAATTAGATACGAGAGATATGCATAGATTACACCAAATAGAACACACTATCGAATGAAATTTTTTGTAACTTCATACATAGTCAATGGTGAGCATGGTCTATGAGGTGATAATTTTTGCATAAATTGGCTTTCTAGATGGCTAAATATTTCCATTTTTGTTTGGTATTTGACAATAAAATGTAAATACTTTCATTTCAATGAAAATGCTCCTACCCCTCCATAATGCATACTATTACATGACCAAAATCCATTCTATGGCCATTACAAACCATTGTATTATACAAAAATAAATAATTATTAAACACCCCAAATAGGAACCCCACTATCAACAACTTGCTCTATGCTTTCTCTTTATTGGAAAATGAATGCTAGAAAAATGGAATCATGTGGACTATTTAGAATGATGGAAACCACATCTTGATATGGTGATAGCATTTTTAGCTCTATTTACTATTTGACAAAAAAATCTTTTGACATATGCTCCTTGTATCGCTATTTAGCACAATCTTTTTTTAATGCATTTATTGTTGGAAATAAAAAGGCACACAATTATTTGAAAAATGATCTGATAGACAATGTCACAAAAAATACCTATTATTGCAAATTGGCAAGCATACATTTTTAAAATGGGTTTTATCTATGATGAAGGTGGAATAAAAGAAAACAAATTCACTATCTAATGGCTTTCAAATGTGTTAAACGTAAGCATTCACCTATGGTCATCCAAAAATCAACAAATTCTTAAGACTTACAATGCCTCTACTCAGTCACAATCTTTATATAACATCATTTTATTTGAAATAGATACAACCCATGTAAATTATGCATCATTAACAACCTACGAACATAATGAATAAGGAACTAGTGTCATTTTTGAATTCATAGAAACATCCCAAGAACAAAATAAACTGTCTTTGCACTAAATAAATAACATTGCATGTGAAAAAAAGTAAGAACATTTGGACTACAACCCATTAACAAAAGACAAGAATTTAAAGTTGCAATTTGACACTACTACTAAAATGCAACCACCATTACATGGGCCTATCATCTCTTCATGTCACTTAAATAGCATGGCATAAAACAAAAAAGTAATAAAAGGAAGGGTATTACGATCAACAATAATAAATAAATTCAATGAAAAATATGCAAACAAACCAGTCCATGTTGGTGTTGTTTTCAAACAATTATAATTTAAACATAATATGTAGCCTTTTATTCAGTCTGAAAAGGACACCTTTCAAAAGGTTAATGCCAAACACAAAAGTAGTTCTCAAAAAAAAAATGTGTGACATGCAATCAATCATTAAAAAATGGAAAACTTCCTGCATTTGCAACACCTATTAATATTAGACTGAACAAATATCTACAATTTATAATCATGCTATTAGATCTTGAAGAAAGACTCGTTGCACTTAGAATTGTATTTTCACAAACAAGAAAATTAAGCTACAAAAAACCACAAATTGGATTTATAAGGCCAATTATCCATGTCCCCTCAAGCATTGATAGAATTCATAAAGTATTACCTAGATTCATAGATGAAAGAATAACTATTGCAGTAGATTTAAAATATTGATTGGAGTACAAAAATGCATACCAAAAAGGAAGAGTTTATTCTAAACTTGTGGTGGAGGCACTACAATAACTTTGTGCACAAAAATTATACACTTTCATGATGTACAGATTGACTCTAATTGGAAACCATTTATATCTACCAATGTCATAGACCTTGAAAGTAACAATGATGTGTCTAGTGAATCTAAAATTAGTAGTGATAGTGATAATAGTTTATCTTTTGGCATAAATCAGACCAAGTCTAATGACACTTTAGTGCATGATTTTGTGGATTCAACATGTATTGTTGCATTAGAAGACCAGCTAAAGGAAATTGTCCTCTTGGTATTTTCAAAAACAAAAACTCGAAAGAAATGAACTTTCCAACACTTTTCTTTGGCAATCCTCATGATTATGACATTGTGTCAAGTTACTCTTATAAAATATCACAATGGGAGCTTTTGCATACTAATTGCCAATTCGCATACCATCTTACCAATTTATTTTTCAAAGCAATAAAATTAATCATATACCAAGTTGGAAAGACAATGTGGATTCGAATTAGAAAGGGTCAATTAAAATGAAGAAATCTTTTGGCTAAGAATGTCAAATACAAACCAAATCTAAAAAAAATTCTCAAATCAGAAATTGGCTATGTGGATTTCAAAAAAAATCATATCTCACCTGATTACATGCAAGGTATTTAAAAAAATATGTTTTTCATGATATGACAATTAGGACCTCCAACATTTTTCTTAACTTTGACAAGTGTTGAACATTGTTGGCAACCATTAACCAATGCATTGAAACAATTATATCTAAAACATCATAAAAACTCAAATTCACTACTAAAACAATTGAATATATCAAATGACATTTATTTTCTTGAAAATATAGATCCATTCACTTTCACATGTTATAAAAGACATCATATCAACACATTAAAACAAATGATATGTGAAGATGAATCATTTCTAGGTAAAATCATAGACTACTTTTGCATAATAAAATTCCAACATAGAGGAAATGCCCATGATCATTAGCTAGTGTGGATAAAAAGTGCACCAGTATATGGAAATGATCAAAATTTAGAAATATCACATTTTATAGACAAATACATAACTTTTAACACTGATATATTGGAAAATGACTAGGCAAAATTACATACACACCATCATACCAGCAGCTATAGAAAAAAGAAAGACAAAAAATGTAGATACAATTTCCCCCAACTACCAATGAAATAAACAACAATACTTGAGCCATGTGAAACAAAAATCAAAATTACAAAGTCAATATTAAATCAAACTTACTTGTTGCTAAGCACCAAACATTATAATGCTTCAGATGACTTTCACATCTTTCTGCACGATCCTAAAATAGGTGAGACCTAATACATAACATCAATACAAAATACACTTGATCAACCCACCATTTTTATTACATGCAAGCCATCTCAAGTGTGGAGTAATATTTTTATAACAAATATGCCATACTTATGGCATGTCAACACAGATGCACAATTTAGTTTAAATGCATATGTTGCAACAACATATTTTACTTAATATATGACAAAAGGCAACCAAAAAATTACTCGTGATTTTAAAAAAATACATAGACAACATGCAATAACAAATACAGATGTTATTTAGATGTTACATAGACTTGGGAATGAAATTTTAAACTATCAACAAATGTCTACACAACAAGCTACTCACTTAGTCTTATCATTTCCATTGAGTCATTGCTCAAGAACATGTGCCTTCATAAACACATCTTGTCTTGATGAATGAACATTTATTCTAAAATCTCCATTTCTCTTAAGATAGGAACAAGATGAATCCAAAAAAGTCATGTGTAAATCTAGCATATACTATTACATTGCCCGTTCTTGCAACTATAGATCATGTTTGTCTAGATGATTTTGTTTCAAAGTAACAAAAAATGGTAAGCCATTGAAATAAAAAGGCAATAAACTATACACTTTATTAATTATAACAAGCATCTTGACCTTTAAAATTGTTTCCATGAACGGTTGTTATTATATGTGTCATTTAGCAATAATGAAAATAGTTTAAAACAAAACTTTAAAACATGGATAGAAGTATACAATTTGCAAATCAAGATGATAATAAAAAATGAGTCCAAGTTGAATCATAACACCAATCCTATGTGGGGAAACATGCAAGATGTTATTTCCCAACTTGAACTTGATACTAAAATCAAAAGTAAGACAAGCTTCCATTTTAGCATAAGAAAATCTATAGAAGAAGAGTATGATTTAAAGATGGACTTACCATTGATAAACCTTACACCAAGAAAAAAAAGTATGAAACCCTTGAAATCATACACCATCCATTCATTACTGATAATGTTGACTACTATAAACAAAGATGAGTGTTAAATGATGAATAAGCTACAATTATTAAAGACATTACTTTTTAAAAAAGTCTAAACAAGAACAAGCCATTATACTTATTCTTAATAAGAGGTGTAAGCACTAGAAATACTTCTGAAACAAAATTTATATATGAAACATTGGTTTGTATTTATGCACAATCCATTGACAGTGATCCATCCAAGCCAAATGGTCTCATTCTTGCATACACAGGTAAGGCTACGTTCAATACAAGTGGCATAACACTACATTCTACTTTTTTGTTGCCTTTTAACAAGTCAGAACTCATTCTAATAAGCAATGAATAGCTTGATACATTGTCCAAACATTATAATCAACTACATATAGTGCTAATTGATTAAATCTCACTTGTAGGAGCAAGAATGTTATACTATATTGATAAGCATTTGTGTGACATAAAGCAATTGCCAACCATGTATTTTGTCAACATTAACATGATCTTCTATGAATACTTATACCAAGCTCAACCTATAAATGATTGCCTTATATTCAAACACCCAAAAAATGAATAAAGAAATAGTACCATATGTTTTTTGGCAAGAAAACATGAAATGTTACCAGCTACATCAAACTATGCAATAAAAAAGATCAAAATTTTGTTGATGTTATAAACAACATAGATACATGCTCACATATAAAAGGTGACATAACATATCTTTATCACAATTGTCTACATCCAGTACCAAATAACCCTTTATTCCCTTATCTTTTTTACTTGAACAATGATGTGAATGTGCACAATGCCAAAATGTTGGCACTATTTATGCATAAATAAATTGTTATTGATGTAATAGATAAGAAATATGACACATATAATAAAGGTCAATGGTATGCTAATGTTGTATGCCTACCTAAAAAATTTGTTTTGAAACACGACATGCTAGTTGAACTTTTTGCTAGAAATTATGATATGCACGATGGCCTTCTCAATGACTCTAATGGTATATTTAAAACATACACCAAAGAAGATAACAATGCCATTATCTGGGTGAAATTCAATGAAACTCACATTGGGCATTCCTAGAGAGCAAAACATATTCACTTGTATAAAATTCATATTGAATTAATTTGGACTCTGATCTTTCGTATTTCAAAGCCTTCTCTAAAATTTACCAAAAAACATTAATAATACGAATCCAATTCCTAGCACAACTAGCTTGTGTATGTACAATACATAGATCTCAGGTTCTAACCATAGAAAGTATTATATTCAATCCACTAGGTGTACATTGGCATGGATTGACATATACAACACTTTCTCATGTAAAGACCATGGAATCATTATATTTGTTGAGCCCACTTACAAACAAAAATTCAAGCTCAAAACAATTTGATGAGATGTTAAGATTAGAATCATAGTCAACATGGGTATTATAGCATATCTTACAATCACATGTTATTGAATCATCTATAGTATTATGTTCATTGAATACTCACAGCCTTTGGCCACATTTGGAAGACATTGTCAATGACCATGATTTGATGAAGTGTGACGTACTATGCTTACAAGAAACACACATGTCAAGTGCTAGCACTTTTAACCACTTTCCAAATTTCAAAACTTGTAATTCAATACAAATGTTCATGATATTATGATATGTGTGAAAACAAATGTTGTTACTTCAAATCCAATGCAATACACTTCAAACAAAATATAAGCATTGTCAATAGAAATTGAAATACACCAACATGCATCTACAATTGTAAACATCTATGCATCTCCATCTATTTCTATTTTAGATGTCATAAATGTTGTGGAACAAACACTATCAAATGCAATCCCATCAAAACAATTTTATATATTGGGAGACTTTAATATTGATATGTCCACCTCCAACAAGTCATCAATGCTTCTTGAGAAACACATGTTAGCTTGTAACATGCATTTATTACCTAGCAAACATAAACAATATGTAAATAGAATCATAGACCATGTATGGTTAAATACTTTATAAGAACATAACCATATTCTAGCAATAAATGCTTATTGGACTGATCACAATGTTATTTGCCTAGTCATGAATGATACCACTTGAACACTAGTAACAAAATAAAGGTGTAGTTCTATGATGAGAACAACAACCTCATGCCTTCTTTTAGACATAAAAAATAACAATATTCAACTCAATAATGAGATAAGATCATTCCTTAAACTCTTATTTGTTTAGGTTATCTTATGTATTTATGATTTGTGTAATATGCAATAACACTAGTAAGATGTACATGCAAGAGTACATCAAATACGGAAGAAAAAAAAGTAATAAGTTGTTGCTATTATTGTATAAGTGCTAATTTGAAAATAGAATATTCATTATTTATCCAAGCCATGTGTTACCTTCATAAAATACAGAGAAACATCTTCAAATCTCAGTGACCATACACCACATCAAGGGTTTGAACATAGGTAAGTTCCAGGCCTGGTTTCTATTACTCACATATTAGTTATTGTTACATAATTGGAGAAATGAATGTTTGTAACAATTAAAAACAACATAGTAAATTCTAAAATAGAATTTTGTATCCTGACTACTAAGTACTTAATTTGAATGAAAGGATTCTGAACCTGTCCAATCTAAATGTTGGATTCATAAAGATAGACAAACATCTTGATAAGATCATTAAGCCTAAAACTTATCTAGATTTTGGACATAGGTAAGTTCCAGACCTGGTTTCTATTATTCATGTTTTAACTATAACAAAATCAGTGTTGCTATGATTTTTTAATGCAATAGTGCTTTGTGTTTTCATCAATACTAGGGCATGCAAAAATTAATGTTTCTAACAACTAGGAATGAAAAAAACAATAAATTTTGACATAGAATTATATATCCTGATCATTGAATCTTCATTATACAAACAACAAATTCATACTCAGGGCTATGCTATAACTAAAAAAAAAATAGGGCTATTGCCATGTTTTGATGTAGGAAACATATACTCAAAAAATTATTGATCTGCATGGCCATTCTAATCTGATTGTTAGCAATTACAATGATAGAAACTTAGTGTCATCATTTAGTGCCATAAGCAGAAAAACCAACCAGGATTTACCTCACTATTTGTTATAATTTATACATGGATATTGTAATGGAACTATTACTACTCTAATTTTCATAATAAAACTCTCAAAAATAAATTTGTTTTATTTATCATCTCAATCATATATAGATTTATATGCTTGTGAACATTTTGGTGTCCAGAAACAAATCTTGCTCATCATTGACATAAACCTGCATCTAATTTATTTTTTCTCTAAATGATCTATGGCTTTGTCGTAACCCCTACAGAAAGCAAAATATGGAGCCATAGAAGTAGACTATCTAAGCAACAATGCTAGAACAACAAAAGCCACCCAAACGATGATGTTTTATTTTTTTTATTGCTTTACATAATAAGAAGAAACACAATGCACAAGTTATTATTATTATTTTTAAAAACTCACTATCTTTTTCCAACTCTTGTTATCTTAACATTGCCAAAGAAAAAAGATGTTCATGCAATTTTCATAATGCAAACATGAAACTAAACATGAACCAGACAAACACAATAACCAGAATATAGAAATAGAGTAATAAAAAATAGGAGTGTGGTAATGTTCTATTTCCCAACTTGCTCTAAGCAATAGCAAGATACGGAAAATATCACTTTAAAAAAATTATGAAACTAACAATTGTCTTTACTTTCCCATCTCAAAATGCTCTACATTGTATTCCATTATAGAATATTTATATTCAAAATTTGCATTTGCAAACCATGATTGTAGCTCTTACATAGAATAATATATGCCAATTTCAATCATCGACCTCTCCACAAAAAGATGTGGCAATGTTTTTGAAGGCCATGTGTTGGTTGTTTATGGACTTGGTTTCATAAAAAATCTAAACTCTCTAACAAATACATAAATAGTGCACATTAATCTTGTTGACAGAATTGGTTAGATGACAATAACAGTCAACATTAACAATAAGTTGATTGATAAATTCTTACAATATTTCTCTTCTATAAAAAGTGTTCAAATCACATATTTCACAATAAAAAATAGAAGCCAATATGAAAGAGGTGATGTTTATTGCTACCTTGTATTGCATTCTAATAGTAGTGTGGAAAACATCACAACTATTTGCAAAGAGTGTAAACTTACCCCTGACACCACCATACAAGATCTTGTTGACTCAAACAAACCATATGCAATGGGTTCATTTGGTGCCATTGTAATTACACTCCAAAAATAATACAATCAACATGAGCTCCATCTCAAAGATGGTGAATCTGAAAAAGACATGGCAATAGTAACAACTCTCACCCAAATATCTTATTTCTATTTCTTCATCATTTTCAATATTTTTTGATCTATATCAAAACATTCACATATATATTAGTTTTTTAAAAACTAACATTTTAACAATTGTTTCCCATATTCTTATCAATGATACCTACAAACATCTATATCCTAGCTTGCACCAATCGCTATCATCAATAAAGACACTAACAATGCTTTTTAAAAACATCATCCAAAATGGAAGTAGAGGCACCCCTTTTCTCCGTGTAAGCCAATCCACTTTTCTAGACGTGTTGAATGGAAAATATACAAAGGCCCATCTAAAAAGTTTGGCAAAAGCAAACATTAAGGCAATCATCTAATTCACACTCATCACTCTTAAATACAAAAATATGACTTTGCATAATTTTTAACATCTTAATTATCTCATAACATGACTAACCACAGTTTTGTTTTGTAGGTCAAGGGTTTGTTGAAACCAAAAAATGTTCATGCATCACCTTTCCAACCATTTTGCAATGATTGTGAGCATCCAGTATTGACAAATGATCCTTTAATATATGTTTTGACACATTGCACAAAATGTCACTAGACTTGAATGTACTCATACCAGCATTTGCTAGAATGCATCATACACATAGAAAATGGACATATTGAATACACTTTGAATCACAACTCCTTGAGGAAAATTTACCAACACTAACTAAAATCTCATTCAATGATTATAAATAAGACATATCAGCTGTGGTATTTTGTATACATCATTCCAAACTATATGGCACTTTTACACTTTCTATGAACAATATCATCACATCCATTTCTGAACAGTACGTACTTCTAAAAAATAGCCATTGCCACTAATTTTTTTTCAAAAGAAACAAAATAAGCATCATAACAATATCTTAATACATGTCTTAAAACTTTCTTAATTCCACTAATCTTTGCTTATTTTAATTTTATGTAGGTAAAAAGATGATAGAAATCTACATGTGCACAGAATTCTAAAAGGCTCACTTCATAGAACTCATATATTTTTTTTAAAAGGATTTTTTTGCACAAAAAAAAATGTGTTTTTGAATGTGCAAAAAAAAATTTTTTTTTGAGCTATTCAAAAGAAAAAGAACTTAATGTTCCAGACCAACATCAATCACTAAAATTTATAAATAGTGTGACATTGTATTGATGTGCATTCACTTAGTATTTTATCCACTATCTATAGCTATGTATTTTGCACTCAGTTATGGTACAAAACTCATAATCTATATCATACATTCTACATAAATATATCAATATATTTAAAGACGTGATCTGTATTTAATCTCCTAATCTATTTTTTAAAAATTATATCTCTAAGAAGATATTGATTTTAACATGCATATCAGTTATTTTCTTTTAAATTTCCAATGGGCAAGGTTCATATTTGTGTTGGTTGTATCCAATACATCTCATGATTATACTCTGGCTATATGTCTATTCAGATACATATGTGTAGAGTTTATCCACTATCACATCCATGTTTACATATGTGTAATCTAATAAAATTACCATGTTATCATAGCTTTCAAACCTGAATATCTATTATTAACTGAATAGGATGCAACCGGATGAGCTACACTTGAAGCCCTTGGATGGTTTTTGCACATATTTTGATTTTTGGAAATGTCATTCTCTATTTTTTCAAGCATCTTCTTCCTTTTTTTTCAAGAAGTGGTGGCTACAGCACTAGAATCAAGAACACTTTCTTCTTTATCTTTTTTAATAAAATTGAACTCTCTATGTTCATTTCTCTTTGGTTCAACAAAAAAAATGTTAAGATCAGCAGATACTTTCATGGGAAAATATATGTGTTCACAGCTCTTTTCATTACAAATTCTAGACATGATTCCTTCTTTGAAATAACTTGACGTATTAATTGATTATTTTAGATAGAATATTTATTATGTGTGACTTAATGTTCATGCACATCATTTTCCCTTATGGTTTTAATTTTCTAATTTTGTATATAATTTTCATCTTATGACCAGACATCTTCTCTCTCATGGTTATAATCCTCTACATAAATTTTACATTTAATGCCCATGCTTATAGTGTAATTATAACTTGATAATATGACTTGACTTGATATATTTATTATAAGTTAAGGAGTTATGTCATGTACTATCTAGGTATTTAAATAATGACTTAAAAAAATTTGTATTATTCATCAACTACATGAAAGATAAAAAGTATTTGTGGCTAAAATTAAATAGTTCTATTGGAGCTAAATAAGTGTGAATGGGCTATATTAAACAAGCAGTGTCAATCATAAATAAAAATAGGTAGTTTACATTAGTTTATAGCTTAATGTGTAATAAGTTGTATTTAGTTGGAATGATGCAAGTGGTGTTCTTTTCCAATAGTTTAGAAAGAAAGGCTCAAAAAATATCTCAAGACAAGCATTATCCAGTGACTGTGCATTACTTTTTTTCATGTTTTTGGGCATGGAGGGCATAAGATAATGTTATTTTGTTAAATCAGGCTTCTCTTATTTCCGTATCCTATGGATGATAAGATGAACTAATGCCAAAGCCTACGGATGAAGATGGGTATTGCAAGTTATAATTTTTAGTTACAAATTTGGCTTGTCTAGTTTTATCATTTTTTGGTGATCCACTGTCACCATTATTTCTATCCCTCAAGATTTATTTTTAATATGTTTGGTTGAGAATTATGTGGCTTTTACACATATTGGATTTATTATTCAGTTAATTAAGCATGCAGTGAGGAATTCATTTTCCATGGTAAAAATAATAATTGTAATAGGGTGAGTTTGAGCTATAGGAAGGGGATAAATAGTTTTACCGAGGGGGATCTAAAACCATCAAGGTCAAGGTTCAAAAGCTCAAAATTACAAATCTCATTAAGTCTCCATAGTCTCATGTAGTGGCAATCTGCATTCAATAGTTGCAAGTCTCTCAAAACCTCCAAAAAAGCTTCACTTTTAGCCTCGAGTTCAAAGTGGCCTTTAATGCCTGGATCATTGTACAATTTTGATCCCCTAACCTTGCTCAACCTATCACTACTCAAAATTATCTCTCATAGTGAGGATAACCCAAGGGAATGCAAATCACTATGTGAATAGTGATATAGCCCTTAATCTATGAAATTATAGGCTAATTAGCATCTGCTTCCATTTATTCTAATGAGTGATGACTACACAAAATTAGAGGATGCCATTAATTGATATTAATTGCATATGAATTTACACATTCTATGATTACTCCCTCATTTTTAAGGCATAATATTGTATTTATCCAATTCCTTTTTCATTTACATGATAATTCTGAATCTATGTCAGTATCATTCGATTCTACTTAGAAGGCAATCCTTATGTTCACTTATGATAATTATTTATGTTAGCTTCAAGGAATAAAGCATCGAAGAGACATGACATTCATATTACATTCAAGGCAACCCATGGATGAATATGAGGACTCATCTTCTCAAAAAAAATCAAGATGAAGCTTGGATCTCTTACATTTATTTGAAGAGAATGATAGTGCAAAAAGTGCTTCAATTAACGATAATACTTTTGTCAAGGTTGAAGACTATCTAAGCAATCTTGAGGTGACAAAATTTTGTTGCAGTCCACATAAAATTCACCCTCCTATGCCATAGATATCAAGTCATATACTCACAAAACTTTTCAAACATGAAAATAAATGATGTTTATCGATTGTTGGGTTTGTTGAATTACTTCGCTTAATTTTGTTTATGAAGTCAAGTAACTCCATAACCCTGATTTGGTCTAAGCTTATGAAGACTTCAAGGTTATAAACCTTTATTGATTTTACTTATTATTTAATCAAGTGATTTAATGTAATTTCAAACCCTCAGATTATTCTAATTAGCATTTTGTGGGTTTATAAATCTACTTTACTCGGCTTTTATGATTTTGAGAAGTAAAGTCATTTCACAATTTTGATTTAATCTAGATAGTGTAACCTAGTTTGTGAAAACAACTTAATTCACCTTTGTCATTTTGAATAAGTAACCCAAAGAACCCAATTTGACCTAGAAATTATCCCAAACACTTAGTTTTTTTAACAATCTTGATCATCTAGTCGGTTACGGTTAGACTTTCTTAGTCCTATGGAAGGCGATATGGACCCCAAAATTTTATAATTCTTACATTATCTAAATAGTGATCAATGTCATGGAAATAATTCTTAGTGCTTAACCATCAATGCATTCACATTTGATGGTTTTCACTTGAAATTTGTTTTGTTAATGTGAAACATGGATTCTTAGCAATTATGCCCATGACCTAGTTTTTCATCTGATGACAATGGAATTGAGACTGTTTAAAGTAGAAAAATAACTATTTGTAAATTATCTACAAAAAATATGTAATTGATCCTTAATTGGTTTTTAAGTGAATATATATAGATAGATATGAGTGGTGATTTATTTTTTATTAGACATACAACATGCATTTCAAGCAAGCTAGATAAAAATTCACTACTTCATCAAGCACTATGATTATTACAAGCCACCCACAATATGGGTACAATAAAGAATCTATTTTGATGATTTATAACAACTGTGAAAGTAGTGCCATTAAATATTAATATATAATCTACCAAAATGAAATGTTAGTATACAATCTATCAATATTATAATAAATTTGAAATTATTACTATTAAATGTTAGAATAAAATTTAGTAACATCACAAAAAAATGTAAAAGGGATGCCATAAAACGTTAGTATACAGTGTAGTAAAATTAAATGTTAGTATACAATTTATTAGTGTCACAATAAATATGAAAGTGGTGTCATCGAATACTAGTATATAATCTACTAAAAAATTGATCATTATGTGTAGCAGAGACTAATGTTGTAGGATTTTTAGTTGGCAACTAAATTGCTCTCTTTAAAACTAATTTGTTACTTCATGTATTTTACCTTTATTTTAATGAATTTGAATCTTTTCTTATTAGATTTAAAATAAATGCATTCCACAAACATAAAGTATGCAAAACATGTGTACATTGAAATTTAGTCATTAAAGTACCCAAATTTGTAATTGAAAGTGCTTGATGTGAGCTATCAAAGCATGCCAATTTCTTGTCAAAGCTAATCATGCAATGCCATTTTTGTGTGAAAATTTTACATTTAACATGGTCTATGATAGTGTGCCCAATTATTAATTTTACAGAGGTAGATTTTGCATTACCTTTTTCACAATTTTTATTTAATGTTTTCTCAAATTATATTTAAATACTTCAAATATAGCATTTCTCTAAATCAACCAACTACTCCATAGGGACTTGGCACATGGCACCCTTTTTTTATTAGACTATCCTTGGGGACATGGGATTCACCCAAGAAGATAACAAGTAGGAAAAGAGGATTAAGGTTCCAAATGTTTGAGAACCCCATTGAAAAAATAATGATAGTAGATTTGATGGCTCTTATAAATAATTTCATCTCAAAGAACATCATTGGTGTAAATAGTGACTATTTAAATGTACAATTGTTAATCAAATAAATTTTAACCTAGTATATGTTAGGTTCCCATATATTTTTATACAAATGGGAATCTAGAGGCCGTTATATTATCACATGTTTTTTAAAAAGGGAACCTAGTAGCCATTATGTTCTTATTTTTTTGGGGGGTTATAAATGAATGGGAACATAGCGATCACTAGATTTTCATTTTTAGTGTCTAAAAAAATGGCAACATAGAGGCTTCTTTGTTAGTATATTATTTTATTAATAAAATTAAAATGTAGGAGCTGCTTGCTTTATATTATTTTTTAATCTAAAGGGATCCTAGTGGTTTTTAGGGAACTTGAATTCCATTGTAATACTATTAGGTTAACAACTATGTGTTTTTGTATCATGTCTTGTATATAAGGTGGATGATTGAAGTCCATTGGAAAATTGGAAATGGTAATCCCTAAAAAAACTCACAAATAAAATAAAAAATAATGTAGAGTTTACAGAAAATTATTATTAGGGTTTACAAAATTTATTAGAGGGTATGCTTTAAGCTATTTATTTATTATTGCTTGGAAGACAAATAAAAAACATCAAAATTAAAGGAGATACATAAGAAGGTCATCTTTGCAACCAAAAATGGTTATTTATTTTGTTAAAATCCCTTTTTGTTGAGATAAAATTATTCAAAAAAAATGCTCTTAATTTTTTTTCATAAGATATAAGAAAGTTCTATTTTAGAATTTACCAAGCTGATCAATCTTCTATTGTGCTAATAATTTTATTTATACAACTCATTGTATGGAAACTATGCTTTAAATCAATACCCACCATAGAGTTCATAACTGTTAGCTTAAATTTATTATTTTTACTTTTGTTTATGTGTATGTTAGGATATAATGTTAATTAGTGCTTAAAATTAGGAACAGGAAAACAACAAACATGGATTTTCCCTACAAAAGTCTTTATGGAAAATAAGTTACATTTTTTAGCCCACACATCGTGTTGCTAATAATAATAGTAATACCTAATATTTAGTCTTTCTGGTGGTGAGAAAATGCATATAAAATTACAAGGGAGGAGGGGAAACATATGCAAGGAATAAATAAATAACAAGCAAAGATAAGCCAAGCCATTGGTAACATAGGCATGCTAAGTTTTGGGCCAAAGTGCCACCCCAACCCACAATTTGCATAAGATAACATCTTATGCCTATAATTAACAATACCATAGGCTTAAATCAATATAGTAGTAGGACTTAGATTTCTTTGTTATCATTCTATGGATATATATGGTAAATGTCTTCCCTATCTTTTCTATCTAGATATTTTTGGAAACTATTTTAATGACTCATTCTCAACCAACCCACTATCTTAATTTCCTTCATCTGAATTGATACGAATTGAGTGATTTAATGACCTCATTTTTTAAAATAATATGATCATAGGGATAATACCCTATAATTGTTCCCCTAATATCCCTAACATTTTTAAGGTTAATCCTAGTCTTTGTGATATATACTTTGATACAATATGCATACAAAATAAGTTAAATTATTTTTTCCTAAAGTCACTACACTTTAAGGCAAAGAGATTTCACCCCTATGTCCCGAGTAGAGAAAAACATGGCCACTCATCTGTATTTTTTCTCCTCCTTATCATGATTTGATATATTAGTTGTAACAACTTAGTCACCAAAAATAATAATGCCTTGTTGTATCCATCATAATTTTCAAGTGTGTGCATTGGTGGTGGTTGGGGTGGTGCCACATGCACATGTTTTTTGCTCAAGAGATGCTTAAGAGGATCTTGCACAATATAATTCCCACATGACCCAAAGCATGGAAAAAATTGGTTACATTTTGAAATTATCTACAACAATAAACTATAATATATAGATAACTACTTTGAATATAAATTATATGCTTAGATTGTCTTGGATATTTCTCAACTAGGAAAAGTAAAAAATATTCAGGTTCAAATGAACCTCCAATCATTATAAGGAGAATTAAGGTATTTTAAAATTAGAACCTCACAAAATTATTATTGAATATATTTCTAGGAAAAATATTATTCATAAACAACCTAATATATATAAATATATTAGAGAGACACAGGGTTTCTAGACCAATCCCATTATTGCCAATTCCAAATTCCCCTTCCTCCCTAAAAAACACTCCTCTTCAATTAATAAAAGTCTCTCCCATTTATTTTCTCAACCTCTATATCCAATAAGGAAAACTTTGAATCTCATTGTGAAATTATAGCAACACAAAATGTTTCAGATGAGTGGATCAAAGCATATGCACTTATTAACCCCCTAGGAGTTTAGCATCAGATGTCAATTGACTATTTAAGTGAATTCCCATTTTGAAAATAAATAATTATATCACTTTCAAGGAACACCTAACAACTCTTCAAGATTGTATAGATAATCTCACAATATAACATGATGATGTATTCAAGTAAATGTTTGTACAATCCTTTGAAGGAGATGATATAAATTGGCTCAGAGCCTTGGGTTAAGGTTCTATAGAAAATATAAATTCATTGATATATGCATTCAAATAAAACAAGGGTGAAAATGAAGATAACATATATTATTCTTAAAATTACTATCATTTGAAAATAAATAATGGGGAAGTGTGAATCAAAAGAATATATGCTTTATAAAATTGTATAGTATCACTCTAGAAGTGGTAAAGCCCATTGAGCCATCAACTATAGAAACATATTATTCAACTCAAAAACATATATTTTTTTACTTGGAAGAAATAAAATCATAGTGTTGACACACTTCTCAATTATGTTTTAGACTTGAAAGTAACATGTTGGTCATAGGTAAAACATTAATACAAATAAATTCCATGCCTTTAAATTATAGGAGGAAAAAAGAATAGATATTTTAAACTCCTTCATCAGAGGTAATCCCTAAATCCATGAGAAAAATAACCAAGGTTTTGAAATATCTATATAATTATGCTACCATGTTAAAGAAAGAAAGAATCAACCAACTAGCATTGGGGCCCCATCTCTAACAAAATAATATGCACAATTATCAATGAATTTATAGGAGAAATTTTGAGTATCCTAAGGCAAAAATATGACATTTTCAAATATTTTTGACTAAATGATGATAATGAAAGGCTATAAGATGTCCTGTGTAAATGAAAATATGTTACTAAGAGTCTAATTTGAACTAAAGATCCATATGAATGAGAGCGTGATAAAATAATTGATCTTACATATATTATACTAAAATTAGGTGTCTACATAGACCAAAAGGAATCACTAAAAACTCATAATCACCCATGTGTGTTTAAATATATATATTTGGAATACCTTCCTATTTAATTATGATTTGATGATACACTGAACGGTTATTGTTATCACATAGATTTTGCACCCATTTTTAAAGTTGTAGCTTGTTGTGTGAAAATATAATGATATGATGGGAACACCTCCAAGTTGTAGGACCTTGGTGAATTTATGTGAACCTTTGGAGAAGGTTTGATTCCTTTCACTAAATTTGGTATAACTAATAAAATACCAATTTATAAAAATTTTGCTTCTTTAGTGATCTTGCTCTTAAACTAGGGTTTGACTGGGGAAAAGAGTTTGAGAATGAAATTTGCAAAACCAAAAAATGGTGATTGCACCAAATATTTGTACAGTGGATTTTAATGTTTGATTGAATGAACACAACATAATAGAAAAATAGATTGAAATTTGTAG
Organism: Torreya grandis; assembly: GCA_037957365.1. Classification (NCBI taxonomy): domain Eukaryota; kingdom Viridiplantae; phylum Streptophyta; class Pinopsida; order Cupressales; family Taxaceae; genus Torreya; species Torreya grandis. The sequence goes on from JARHVA010002182.1 coordinate 2,120,749, forward strand.
GAACATAAACTCATGCAAATGGGAAATCAAAGAAAATATTTGTTGTTTTTCATAGAAGAGGAAATATTCTTTTATTTTAATCAAAAAATATTCCAAAACGGTATAAAATACCACAAATGAAATTTCACGATTGAAAATAAGAATTAAAACATCCACAAATATTTAAATAACTTTGAATACAAAGCGATTTCTTAGACAAGAAAGGCAAATCTTTAATTATTTCTCATTCTCTAGGTTAAAACTTGTAGAAGAGTTATTCAAAATGCATAATAATAAATATAAAAACAAAAGGATAAAATGGGCTACACCATATTTCCCATATTTATACAAAATATCTCATAAATGAGATATAGTTAACAAAAACTCCAACACCTAGTAGAGGAACATGCGAATCTAGAAACTCCATGAAAAGAGGCATGATCTTTAGCTGGTGGCATCCATGACATGGTGAACAAGTGTTGAAAAATCTCATGAAAGAGTTGGGCATGATCTAAACTGGTAGAAGCATGAATGGAACCTGGGAAATCTTCATGCAATTCCTCTATTCTTCTTCATACAGCAGCAATGGCTCTTAATGCAAATGGGGTGCCAAAGTGAAACTTATTTTTAGAACAAAAGATAAATTTAATATAACATAAGTTACCTTTTTATAAAACCCTAATCTATAATTTTTAAGTGAGACTTTTACAGCTTACAAGTCATACCAATTTGTTAAAACTAAAATTATATTTTTTAATATGTGTTTTTATAACTTAAGTAATTAGAACTTGTCAAAATGAAAAGTGTAATTTGCAAGTTTTCTTTTTAAATTTTCCAACTTGTCAAAATAGAAAGTATAAAATACACATGGCTCTTTCTTAAAAAGAGTTGTAAAAAAGATAGTTGCAAATTACAAGATATGTTTTTGCAACTTTACAATGGTTTTACAATAATGAAAATATAATGTATGAGAATGATTTTAATAGAAAGAATTAATCTATTTACAACACTTCTTTTGACTCTTTGTCCTTCTCAGCCTATAATTTTTAAACATATACATCAAAAGCCTTGAATATATATTGGATTCTATCTTCATCTAGACCAAAAGAGTAGTGGTTGGTTATCTCACAATCTGCTAGGGTATCAAAAATTTACCTTCTCAAAGTTTTGTATGTCTGAATCTCTTTACCCATCTGATCCAACATGTTATGATAGTTAATGTAATGATGGATAGAGCTCAAGGTAAAAACTATACTTCATGTAGATAATTTTTTTATCACTTCCTTAAATTTAATCTGAACCTCTTCTACTAAAAGGAGATGATCTTGACAATCTATTGGTCAACATGACAATTTATTCAATAAATCTTCAATGTCATATAGCATGTTAGTGGCCTTATCATGTGCTAATTTGGCCTTATAGGCAACATCTATAAGCATCTTTATTTTGAATTATGTTACTTTGTATAACTCCTCTTGCTCTCCATCATTATTTTAGTATGTTTTCTGCAAGGAGGAATGTCCATGTCAATTGAGTCTGTAGCTATCAATTTGGGATAAAAAGATTCAATCTTTTTATTTTTCCCTCATAATTATTGACCAATCCTCTCAAGGTGACCCTTCTTTCTTTTAGAACTGCATAGTGATCCATTGTTATATCAATAATTTTATTTCTTTTGGAGATGAGTTCTTCTTCCCATTCCTTGGTGGCCTTCCCATGCTACCAATTTATATCACCGTATCAAGTTTATCCCAATCTATGATTTGGGTGATTGGCTATGCTAGTTTGGGTTGTGATGATGGAATAGTGGGCTCTATGAGTTTCTTTAATGCAGTTGTAATTTATTCAACCTTGTTTTTTAGTTCATCCTTAGTGACCTTATCACTATCCATTTTATCGAAGAGGGAGTTAATATTGGTTTGAACATCATGTTTCAATCCCTCCCTCATAGGATATCCAAGGTAAACTTTTGATACTTGATAGTCCCACACCACTAGATCTTCTTTCTATTTTTCTAGTGGGGGGACTATAATATCTACATATTTTTCCCACACTGAGTTACACAATATCCTTGAAAAGGTTTAGGGAGTTTTCTTGGATTTCTTACATGTGTTTGAGAGACTAAAATACACTATACTTAGGGAAACCATCTACATGCATTTCTTCCCCACTATTTGTGCTAACCAACTAGGTGTAACATTCTATTTTGTAAACATTATCACTTGAGAATTGATAATTGAAGATGTTGCACTGGTAGGCAAAGTGGTAAGTGTCGTATCCTAAATTGATATTGTCACTGATTGATTGGTAGATGTCTATGTAATTTATTCTCCATATGTAGGTTGTAAGTTTACATTTAGATCAAGGACTTACTCCTTACCTATCTCTATCAAAGGGATTAGGGTTACTATTGAAGTGGAATAGGTGGGGGCAATGAAAATGGATGTGTCTATTAGGGGTGTGGGAAATGGAAGTGATATTAATGGGGGAGTAGACACAGGAATTTGGAACTTAAGGACTGGTAGAAGTGTGGAGTCCAAAGCTTTAAATGAGTTAATTAAATAAGTAGGTGCACTCAGTGGTAGTAAAGAAGGGAAGATGAAAGGGGATGAAGATGGAGTAGTACTTATCCCAGGAGTTAGGATGGCCAATATAATTAAAGTCAGAATGACCAAATCCATGGATATATACTATTGGGTAGTGTTGGTGATTAATGGGGATGGGATGGAAGGAATCGTAAATGAAATGGAAGGAATTATGGAAGGAGGGAGTGAATTTATGGGATGAAGAAGTGAAATGGAAACCTGAGTATCCAATGAAGGGGGAACTCGAGTGTCTACTTCACTTGATTGCACTATTGGTAGTGGACTTATTGTCACAGGTAAAGTGGTGGGAATGGAAGGTGGAGTCACTTGGGGTGAAGGAGGACTGGAGATAGGAGGAAGAGGTGTTGGAGATATAGAAATAATAGAAATAGGTGGGGAATGAATCATAGAGATGGAAGTTGTGACTATTATTAAGATGGGGGTTGAAGCTATGGATGTTTCAATTGTAACAATGTCCTCAAATGAAATGATGATCAATTGGTCTCATGTTGCTCCATATTTTCTTGACTACCCCTTTTTGTCCTTAGATTTATTCTTCTTCTTATGGGAGATCACTGACCCATCTGATTGCTCTGTTGTTGCACCATTGGGATCCTCTATTGATGGTGGAATTCCTTCTTCCTTGAGCTTCAATAATTTTTTAGTGATACTAACTATCTCCTTGGTCTCTTGGACCCCTTTACTCCTAATCTAATCAAGTGTTTTATTGATCACATGGGTAGTTCTATCTATAAGAGAAAAATATTCAAGAATAGACCACCTTATTACTGCAAGGGGTTGAAAGTATATCTTATTGTCATAGTAGACCCTATTTACCAAGGATTCATCATCCACCAAGTCCTTGGGGACTAGTGATAAGTCAAAGGATTTGACCTGATCCAAGGTCATTCTGGAGTGGTCCCTCAGTCTGACTTCCTCTCCATCATCCAAATCTTCCTAGAAATCTTCAAATTATGGGACATGGGAATATGTGGAGATTCCTAGTGTATTGGTGATGTTGCCATGAACATCATAGTTTAGCCTTGCCTCCAAAGCCCTTAGGTTCATCTGTGTCATTTTTCCAGCAGCACACTTAGCCTTTCCTAAGGATGGGCATGTGTATCTACCTATATTGATTAGGAAATGAATTTCATAATTGTGTTTGTTGGATAATATCTTGTGAGTTTCCACAAATTGTCTCACTAGCTCAATCAATTACCATTTATCACTGAAATATCTTGGAAGAGTGTAAGGGCACCCACTAAATTTTCATACCCTAATGTAAGAGTAGGTGGGAAACTAGATAAAATAATAACCCTGATGGGTGATCTCTATAGTGGTTGTATCAAAGAATCTCTTTCTCTCAAGTTCTTTAGAGAACATTATTATGATGTAATAGATGAATGCATCATTGACTCTCCTAAAGTGTTATCTTCTTGACTTCAGAGTGAGGTTAGGGTAATATTTAAACACTTTATTTGCCTTAATAGCTACAATGTTGAGCCCTAGGAAAGCTCTTCCCTTGGCCAATATATATACTACGTAGATAGTCATGTAGAATTTTCTTTTGGTTTGCACCTCCATCAACTGATTATGGAAGGAGTCAGTGATGAGTTGGGCCTAGTGGATGTATTTTTTTTCTCATGGATGAGCTATATATGTTGATACATCCAATCTTGGAATCTTTTTACATCAGGATAGCTAATAATCCTATGTAGTAAAATAATTACATCTCCTACTTCATCTTTGAAATCGGTCCTTGTCAATGTCTTAGGCAATTTAGTAGATTCAGCCTTATGGATTCTCAAACAATATTTGTTCATCACTCTCTAGCATCCAATATTGTTGTCTTGAAAGAACTTTTTGGATAATTACACATGAGAACAAGGGACTAACAAAACATACACTTCTCCAATATGCATCTTCTAACATCAATATTTCATTATGAGGTTGTGATGAATGTTTAGGCTAGGAGCACTAGACAAGAGGCCTAGGATGGCACTGTTTGAATAGACTAACTCACTCAACCTTGACACATCAATAGAACACTGCACATGACCTACAAGAAGAATCTTTCTAACTACAAATAGGTGAGAGAATGAAACAACAATGCTAAGGAAACAATAAGTCATCACTAAGCAAAATCAATCATTCAAGTGAACACACTATGAATAGTTATGGAAGAGGTAAAAATCAATAGTCTTTATTGATCTATGGTATGCAAATGAGCAAGGCTTCACCATACTCAAGTGGAAGATAATTTACAAAGGCCAAAATGGATAGTTATTATAGAACTTGAGAGAGGAGAAAAGAGAAGTCCAAAGGTCATAAGGATAATTGTCAAGCTAATAAAATGAGTTAATTATGCATTAGAAATAAATGTGAAAATTATCATGTAAAGTTAGGAAACACAAGTGTCACCCCAAGTCATGAAACTCTTGAAATGTGGCATAGGAGTTCTCATTTTGCATAAGGAAATTGCCTTCATTCACCCCTATTTGAACATCCCAAAAATGAATAGGGATAGGTTTTATGATTATAATGAGATGCAAGGCTTTCAAAAATCCTTTTCTATGCATTTTTTACATTCCTAGTCATCTGGAATCTTTTAGAAGTGAGCCATCACTACCTAGACTCAAAGGAAACTCCTCTTTCACACACCCCTCACACTTAGCCTCAAAATTAGATTTAATTTTTGATGGAAATTCATGCAATGGAATTGGATAACACTTCTAAAGACCCTCCATGGCCTTTGAAGCATGAAAAAGACTTCCACTTGAAGTTTTCATCCTTCTCACCATCATGTTCACTATGCCAGTTTTGACTGGCCAAGATGAGAGCTCTTGTTGAGGAACTTATGAGTTTTTATGAGTAATTAATTTTACATGGGGAGTTATCTTAATTATTAAATTTCCCTTACATGTTATTTTCATCTCTTGGAACCTCCTAGAACCTGTACAACACACAAAATAGTCAAAAATACCCTATTTTGTACTCCATCCATATAGTTTCATATAACTCAAAAGGATTATAAGGAGATTTAAAGAGTCATCTACAAGGTTCAATCACTTTCATGGTCATTATGTTCCACTTGGATATCTCACCATCTTCATTTCCTTCATCGCGTTATTCCCAAGGGTTTGCAAGGGTTTTAGATAGTTTTGACCTCTTAAGATTCATTCATGAAGATTGGACATTGAAGTTGCAAAAAAATTTCACAAGATCACTATTCAAGACCTCTGTCAACATCCCTAAACTTCTTATATCTCCATTCAAGGTGCCAAATGATATATGAGCATTCAAAGTTGCTTTGTCAAGTTTTTCCTTCCATTTCCTATAGGCTTAGACTATCTCTAAGCCAAAAGTGGATTTCTCTATGGTTTATTTGAATTCCAAGAGCTTTTTCACATTTTATGTCATCCATAAACATGATCCAATAGGGTATAAATCATACATATGGATATAAGTGTAAGTGACCTCCCATTTGAACTCTAGTCCTAAACCTTGCCTAACGAACCTGAGTTGTCTTAAAGCCAAAAATGACTTTTTTATGGATTGCCCTACATCCCAATAGATTATATACCTATATTTTTCCCTTATATACATTCTATAATCCATTATAATTTTCATCCCATACTATATGTGAAAGTGGTTCTCTATTTGGCTTTAGGCCTAAACTATGCTTGACAGACTTGCTTACATGCTTGAGGGTTTGGAATACCCTGTTGATCTTATCCCTTCTCAAAAAGTTTATTCATGATATTTTAGGTTTATTACATCTTCCTACACATTCTTGAAGTTTCAACCAGCTACTTGGATCACATTTGATCCCTACTCTCTAAATCTATAGGGTTTGTGCATGAGGGGAATGCCTTTTTGTCTAAGACAAAATAGAGGGCACTCCCTCATTTTCTTAAAAAATGGTGAATATTTTAGGGTATTATCCAATTTATTTATACCTCATAAAAAAATTCATCCCTCTATTAGGTCATTTGACCCTCCAATCTCTCCAAAACATACAACAGACTTCTAGAAGGCAGACTCTGTGCAGGGTTCCAAGATGTGGACTATTCCTTGCTTATTTAGAAATACTTATTTGTTATATTTTCAATTTAAATATCATATTAATATTTTTAAATGTTTCCTATTTCTTCTCATCACCTTAACTCTTTACATACTCCCTGCCATACATCTTGCCTAGGCTCACTGTTGCCACTTAGTTATAATTGACTATGTTACTTGCATAATAGTGGTCCACCTGTAGGTTAATTTGCATGATTTTACCTCATATAAGATTTATATAACCTATTTATAAACCCTTTAATTCATTTGATATTTTTTAGGTGAGTTTACTCATCCTTATACCCTATCAACACTGAAGGTACTATTTCCTTTTTGCTACCTATAACAGTCAACAGTAGTTAACTTTCTTAAAGCAAAAGGCTTGTAGATTGGTATTATTATTTGAAATTTATGCCACATGTTCTTTGAGATGAATATACACCCTTTATAAATCACTTTTTATTAAAAAATTTTGTACCTTCATGCCTAAATCTTTGCTATAGACTGTATACATCTATAGTCAGTTGTAGTTGTGCATTCTCAAATGGTGGGACACTTGTAGGTGTTCATGAGGCTTAAACACTACATATAAATATCATCCTAATTATATTCATGCTTATTTTTACACCATTAAATAAATAGGTCCATGTCAACCATGAGATTATGTTTTGTTAACTCTTTACAATGTCAAAGGTCATTCAAAACTCAAAACCTGTAGATATGAATGCAGGGTTTTAATGCTTAAAAAGGCATCTTTGAGGCCCCAAACAACCAAGCTCCATCAATCCTCTTGGATTTATCTTTGGAATATATATTATCCATGTTATAAAGATACAGTTTAAACATATTTATAGGCTTCAAATCTTATGACAACACCTTTATAATATATCCACAAAATGGCTTGAACCGTTGTTTCCTATTTTAGGGAAAAGGTCCCTAAACTCAATCCTTGAATCCTTGAACATGGTTTCCAAATTTATTTTATAAATCTCACACCTCAAATAGGTCATAAATTTTATCACTACATGATATGATATCAATAATTTAATCAACATGTTCAATTTCCTCCATACAAGTACCTTCATACCTCTACTAGTGCTACATGTAGGTGCATGTTTCACTATGCAGGTAGTATATGTGGAATAACATGTAGTGAGAAAGTCATATGTGTTTATTAATCACTCTATACATTCACCAAGGTTTCAAAATGTTCTTTTATCACTCAAAAGGACTAAAACACCTATCAAAGCTCCCCTTTTAACGTGACATCCTCTAGAAAGCACCTGTATGTGTGTATGAGTTGTATGCAAGCAGACATGAGAATTAGAGAGTGTGAATTATGAACATGAAGTATGACCTTACCATAAATATTAGGCCCTTTTAATTTCTTATATTGATCTCTCAATCTCATGTCAAAAAAATGTAAAATACTTCATATTGATGTGTTATCCTTCCTTTGAAGCACATGTACGTTCATACTAATGGCAGAATGTGTGAGTGACTAAGTATGACTACCACATTCTCTTTTTATTAACAAGTGAAGGTTTATAATTTATTTCCTTGGTATGAGAGTGTGTTTCACATATTTATAATCTCATTACACTTCCATGAATCATGCTCAACATGTTCCATACATGTGATTCACTTGTAGTGATTCCCTATGACTACAAGTGAGAATGAGCAAGGAGTTGACTGTGAGTAGAAAGACTGAAATTTTGATCCAAGAATTATGTTATCAGACTAAAAATGAAGGTAATGTGATTAATATGGAATTGAGACATGTGAAACCTCAAATCTTCTTCATATGAGACCCTTGTAGAGGACCAAACATTTTGAAAATAAGGAAACCTAACTGAGACTTCACATGGGACCTTTCTTGCAACATGAGATAACTTTATCATCAAAACACCATGAAGCCAACCATGAATATCATATAATAATAGAGCTAACATCCTTTAGAGTCAACATCACCAACTATATTGTATGGACCTATCCAAAATAGAGCAAAACCTATAGGGTGTAAGAAATAGTGAGCAGAAAAACATAGTCAACTTGTTAGGGATAGTTCATAAATCATGGTTGACCAATATTGGAACTCTTGTTATGAAAATTTATCTATCTAATTTTAATTTCACCTCCCAAATTATTTCAACCTGAAACTTCTCTAACTATCTATACCAAGCATAAACATGTTGACTACTTTTGTGTGTTTAGAAGGGCAAAGAAGGATCATAAGGGTTTTAGCTCAAATTTGGCACTTTCAAAGCATTTAAAATGTGGAATTGAGTTTAAGTAAGATGAATATACATTTCATGACCTTCTCCCACATGCCACCTTCCCTCATGTGTCATACAAGTGTCAAACTCCTTCTTTTCAATTGGTTTCTTGATATTTAGTCAGATAACCTACAAGATTCAGATGCGTCTGACATTATTAATATGAAAAATAACTTTTTTGATGTTTTAAAGGAACTTAGGATACTTGGACACCTTTTAAACCATGCCACTTGCATTTACGACCCCTAAAATGACTTTAAAAGACATAAGGATTAATATGACTAAGACCAAGGCTAATATAGCATCAAATTACATCAAATGGACTATAACATACCCCATGACAAAATATTAGACCCTAAAAATCATATAAAACTCAAGTTTTTACCTATAGGGGCCCCAATTTGACCTACAGGGTCAAATTTGGTCAACAGGGACTTTAGGGAATATTGCAATGGAATATTCAACTGGTTATTGGGAATATCTTGAGAATATTCACTGGTTTGAAATGGAAACTCTAAATAATTTCAATCAAAATTGGGGTAAAATCCATAGGATTCAACTATGTTTGAATGCATTTGGAGAAAATGACCTCTTGGGAAAATAGAACACACAAAGAGCCTCTATGATGCCATGATGAAAACCTTAAAGATGCCTAAACAATGAAAACCCTAGGAAAATGCAACAAAATCTATCAAAAATGTTTGAAAAAAATAAAAATAACCTAAGTAGGATCAAATGAACGAAACGATAGCTTTAAAAAATACAGGGAATTTGAAGGAATACCATGCAAGGTGCTAATGGTATTGTGTAATGATCTACGAAGCGTGGCTCGATGTCATGACTTGAAGTCATGGCTTTCAGGGAAAAAGCTAGGTTCATAATTTTAGGTGGGAACTCTAAAACATAATTTTCAATCTAAATAATGATTTTAAAATATCCTTGATTTCACTATATAGACACTTTTCAATTAATCCATTCATGGTGATGGGTGGCGGAACATCAAAGTCTTTAAGAAAATTTATAATTTTGCAATTTTGAAAATTACATGTTGACCTCTAGATTCCATGGGTAAGGATAGGTTGACTTCTTTGAAAATGGGAAAGAGGAAATCCAAGAACAATTTGCAATTTTGAAAATTTGTGATTTGCACTTGGAGTTCCAAATTTTGTGGGGTGCTTTAGTTTGCAAGAACCAAAACTCCACTTATAAATTGTAAATGGGTTTTTGATTTCCACTAGTTAGTGTATTTTGGGATATAGAGGTTAGGCTATAATTTGAAATTTTTCAAATTTCAAATTGTAATCAGATCTCTAGATTTTACTGGCTAATGCATTGCAGTATCTAGAGCTTGAGAAGCAATTTACATTTTTGCAAACTATAATTTATAGGTAGAGTTCTAGCTTCTATAGGCTTAATTAAATGGGTATTTTGAGTCAAATCAAGGCATTTTTACAAAAAATTAAGGGGTCTCCCTTAAGTTCTTTGATATTTTGATACTTTTGGTACAAAAATATCAACATTTTTAGTAACCTTTGTGGGATGATTGTCTGCTAATCAGTTTCTTTCTAGTAGCCTCTAGTTCATTGGGAATGGAGTCATTTTAAGCTTAAGCCACTTTAATTGTTAAAATAAAAAATTGGGATTTGCATAAATAACAACAAAATATGGAAAAATAGAACAAACTAAGGAAACAAAAACTCCTAATGAATTGACTTGTACGAAAGCACTTATTTTAAAAAACACAATTAACCCTATTATATAGAGATTTTTTATTTTTTGGAATGAATTTTGACCTCAAAATCAAGCTTTGATGTATATCCCATTTACTGGGATAAGCATTTCTAGTCCATTTATCTTAGATAGCTAAAATTCATTAGCTCCTTTATACTGAGTTATAATATACAGACTGCTCCAAATTGCATCAAACTTGGTGTGCTTGCCTGGTTTAGCCTTGTCTGCATCCCATTTGAGAATCATGTATCCTTCATTGAATCTCCTATTAGATGCCTTTTTATTTAAAATCCTCTTTGTTTGAGCCTAATTTTCTTCTAGTACTTTCAATGATTAGTTCTTGATTTCTTCTAGTTCCATTAATTCAGCGAATATTACTATCATTTCATCATTGTCAATCAAATTTAATTGGTGATTTACCTCTAGAGATGGTAACTCAATTGATAACATAACTCGGGATTCCCTTCCATATACCAACATGAATGGGGCAGTTTCTAATGGCTCTCTTATTGGTGATCCTATCGACCCATAGTGTTGATTTCAACTTTGTGTGTCATGTCCTTTTGTTATCTTCCATTGTTCTTTTGATAATTATTATGAGGTTCTTATTGGTAGAATCAACCAAGAAATTACCCTACAAGAAATAATTGGAATAAATAATTAGGTATACATTGTACTTTACATCCCATTCACTCACTCGAGTGCCCAAAAAATATTTGGCATTGTCTGAGATAATGGTGTGAGAAACACCAAATCTTGAGACTATGCCATCCATGAATTCTAGGATAGATGCTTCCATGGCATATTTAAGTGCAACAAATTTAGTCCATATTATGAAATATTCCATTACTGTGAGGACCCATTTATGTCTATCACTCGATGGTGGATTTATCATTCTAATGAAATCCAATCCCCATTGAGAAAATGGTTGATTTGTTTGAATTAGTCTGAGAGGGAAAGCTGCTAATCTTTGTTTTCCCATGAAGTGAGTACACTTCTCATAGTTCCTTACCCATTGATGGGAATATTTAAATAATTTAGGCTAATAATATCCCCCTCTCATTATTTTGATGGCCATGGTTCTTGTAGAGAAATGTCCTCCTGATGGGTCTTCATGAAATTCTTCGAGTACCTTGGGGACTTGATTATACTTGATACATCTTAGCATGACTCCATTCATATCTTTTATAAACAATATTCCATCAAAAATAACATAAGTAATAGATTGGAGTCTAAAATACCTTTTCTTAGACTATTGAAAGTCATATGGGTACTCATCAATCTATAAAAAAATGGTCATGTCACAGATCTAGCTATTAAAAAGAGGTGGTTTGGTTAGCTGAGATGCACTTTGAGCATATATTATTTTATATATTTCTTCAAAATTCTTGATATCATAAGCTATTTGTTCACATAATCCCTTCCCTCTTACAAGATTTGCGATTTTTATGTCTACGTCATATTCCATGACCTTTGTGATCCATCCTACTCTTTTTTCATTTATCTCCCATCTCAACAAGAACTCTTTGACACTTTGGTGACTCACCATCAAATGAATTTTATTATCGGAGGGCATATGCCTAAAAATTTTGAGAGCTTTAATCATAGCATATGCTTGCTTCTCCATGAAAATATAATTTTATTCATAATTCTTCAAGGACTGACTGAAGAAAGATATTCAATGTTCTAATTGTTCTTTATTATGCTAGGTTAGAATAGCTAAGATGTTGCTTTCCCCTCCAAAGGCATAGAGAATTAAATATTTCTTATAATTTGGGTTGACTAGGTTAGGAGCTTGAGAAATAACTTGCTTGATGGCTTTGAATCTATCTTTCCCCTCTTGTGTCTAGCTAAAAATGATACCCTTCTTGAGAATTGCATTAAGGGGTTTAGCCATAAAGGCAAAATTTGGAACAAATCTTCTTATGAAGTTGGTTTTTCCTAGAAAACTCTATAATCCCTTCTTAAGGCTTATAAGTGCTAATACAAATATAGTACTTATTTTTTCTAGGTCGATCACAAGACCTTCCTTTGAAACAATGTGTCTTAGTAATTTCCCTTCATGAACTTTGAAAACTCACTTCTTGGGATTGAGGTAAACCATAAATTCTCTACACCTTTCAAAAAAAATCCTAAGGTGATCTAGGTGTGCATCAACATGCTTCAAGTAAATAATGATTTCATCCAAGTATACCAAGATCATCTCATTTATCAAAACTCTAAAAGCAACATCCATGGCTCTCTAGAGTGTTTCACCAGCATTAGTCAAATTGAATGGCATCTTTTTATATGCATTTGTACCCCATTTTATGGTGAAAGCAATCTTAAACTAGTCTGATTCTTGCACTAGGATTTAGTTATAGCCAGAATAAACATCTAGAAGAGAAAAATCCTAATATAGTTTGTAGAATTTACTCCATTTGGGGAAGGGGATAATGATCCTTTAGAGATTATTTATTTAGATCCCTAAAATCCACACAAAGCCTAATTTCACCATTTTTATTTCTTATAGGGACCAAATTAGCAAGCAAGATGAGTGCCTGATAGGGAAGATGATGTTAGCCTCTATCAGTTTGGATAGTTCACTCTTCATCAAGGGTTCTATCTTTGGATTAAGTAGTCTCTACTTCTGTCTAACATGCTTGGTATTTATATCAATCATTATTATATGTTGGGCTAAGCTAGGGTCAAACCTCCTTAGATCATGATAACTCCAAGTAAAGTTATCATTAAACTCTTGACACAACTCAATAAAATATTATTTTTCAAAATCATTATATACCTTTCCTATCTTCAGGGACTTCCCTTTTGAGATGACCATTGGCTCATAGTATTTTTCATTCATGGTGATGTTCTTATTTTTGGCTTTCAGTTGATCATCCTAATTGAAGATGTTTTCTAGAGTAACTAGACCCATAGGTAGTTTGTTTATCTTTAATTGGATGATTTGATCCCCATATTGATCCTAGAGCCTTGATTGGTTCCTATCAAAGACTTCAATTTCTTCTCTCAGAAATTTGACAATTTCTTGGTCACTATCGAAGACTTGCCAATCAATCACATTACCAAGAATAGATGGATTTACTATCAACCTTACATGATGCCTATTTTTCTTTTTTCTTTTTTTAGGTAGGTTATATTTGGAGCCTATCGAGGTCATATGATTAACATATTTATTCTGTAATCTTGGTACCACTTGAATGTCAAAAGTGATAAAGTCTTATAATAGGTCCCAAACCTTATGTTTATAAGATCTTAGAAAATTATTCTTGGTTACACTTTTAGATCACACTTGGTAAACAATCAAGTCACTATCATTGAATATTTATAGGTATTTTATCCCTCTCCTTAGCCAATTCTAGGCCTTGAATCAAAGCCTCATATTCAGCTACATTATTTGTGCAGCTAAACTAAAGTCTAAAAGAATATAAATAGCTCTCATTCTATGGACAGATCAAGAAAATACTTGCACCTATACCATTTTTTCTTCTCAAACCATCAAAGAATAATTTCCACATTCCTTGAAGATTTTCAGCTAGTTTTACTAGGTGTGGGATAATTTCATCATTTTCATGAATGAAATATATACCCAACCCTATTTCTTATATGTAGTCATAAAGTTTGAATTGGAGGGTTGATCCCCATTTGTCCATATGAGTGTCTAAAATCTCTTATACAGGTGTTGTAACTTCATGATCAATCTCCTCTTCCTGGTCTTACAATATATAGTTCATGTCAGCAGGGTTAGAAGTGTATGGCTCAATATGGCCTTTAGTGATAGGTGTACCTCTTATTTTTAATTTTGTTCCATATCTCATCCTAATCAAAATGTGAGACAAATCCATAGATAGATATCCTCCAATTTTTGTAGTGAAATCTTGTGAAAGACAAATGGAAAAATAAGGGGGGAGATTTATAATTGAGATATATTATGTAATTGACAAGTTGGGATAAGTGTGAATAATGAGGTTTTGAAATTTTATTATTCCTACTATTTGAATAGTAGTCCCATATAATTAAACCACACTTTTATTGACAGGTGTATACTTTATACCAAGGGCATCAGTTATCTTCTTGGGAAAAATAGAACTGCTAGCCCCTCAATCTACCATGCAATTATGAATGAGATGTTTCCCTACTATGAGTAAAAGATAGAAAGGGGGAGGCTTACCTTTTTTACTCATTTTAGTGTCATTTTGTGGTTGACAGAAATTATTTATAGCATTAGGTACCTTGGATGGAACCTTGTTCATTATCTGGAAGCTCCTCAAAGCTTCTTGTAGTAAATCTCTTGTGTTGGAATGGATAGTGCTTCCCATATAGTGACAGTCATATTAGTCTTGTTATTCTACTCAACAATACTTAAAGGGATATTACCAAAAATTTTAGTGCCTTTGTAGGATCTATTTCTTCTTTTACAAGATTTTAATTTAGCACTTTTGCTTTGGGATGGCTCATGAGTACAAAGGGTGGCCTTTGTACTGTGTTGTTCTTTGCAGGTTCTTTTACAACTTTAGAAGTTGTAGCTTGTTCAAACCTGGGGGATTGATCACTTTATATTGATTTTTTCTTTGAACATGTATTGGGTACCATGGGATCTCCACCATTGAATAATGTTTCCTCCTGATTTACACCACGACATTCATCCTCTTGCTAGTTTAGAATAGTTGACTCACCTTGAGCAGGTTCTTGTGTATCTACTTAATGGGAAGTGGATTCTTCTTGATGTCCTTGTGTATTTTATATGCCTTGCACCATCAAGGCTTGATTGATAACACTATTAGGGCAAGTATTTTGGTTATGTGGCTAAGATCAAGGATAACACCACTCATACTCATGAGATAGGTTGTTTATAACAGATACAATAGCTTTGGTAGTACTTGGTGTAGGTAGAGCACATATGTTTGGAATTTTTTCTTGCATATTTTGACCCTATAGTTATGAATTGCCTTGGTATGGCTGCTTATTTAGTTGGTATACTGGGTTAACCTACTAATAAGGCTTGTAGTTCTAGGATTATTACCTCTTCATTGCTACTAACTCATTGCCAAAACTCTTGAGTAGTGACTTAACCTCATATAAATCATCTGTAGGTGCAGGAGTTAAATTTGGTGCTTTGATTGTGGTGGAAATTAGAGAAATTATAGGTCATTTAGGAGGTATTCATGGGAATAGAGGCATTGGTAGCTTTAGGGAAATTTTCCCTGCTTGAATTAAATTATTTTCTGCCCTTATTGCAATCTCATATGCATTGAGAAGTGTGGTATTACCCATTGACTGAATCATAATAGCTATATCATTATTCAGGGCTCTCAAGTAATATAAGAAATCATTATTTAGTGTTGGCTTGACCAATACTATAATTCTATTCCATGTCTTTTGAAAATAAAAATTGAAGTCAATCATGTGATCATGAGGAGCCCATTGAATAGCAATTAACTATTCAACCAAGGAAAGGTGGTCCCTCTTACATTCAAATTGAGCACATAGTGCAATGCCTAAGTCATCCCAAACTTTGATGTAATTGGGAGGAAGGCCTGTGTACCACTCTAAGGCTTTGAATTTGAAATAAAATACTAGGATCCTGATTGCAACATTATCTTGTACCACGTTGTGGATTGAACAAAAATTAGCAATATCTTGTATGTGTTCCATAGGAGTGGTATAAATTTCTATAAAAAACATTCTCATATATTGTATTTTCATTTTTGTAAAAACATTTTAAATTTTTAAAAACATATCTTATAATTTGTAATTGTTATCTAGTTTTATAAAATGAACACTGCCATATAACTTATCTATAAAATCAACAATTACATGAATAGGAAACTTATCTTTGATGATGAACTTTTTTAATTCTTTGTAGTTTATTTATTTTAAAAGTTTCATAATTCTTACACAACATCACCATTGTATAATAATATGCATTTTGACTATGAATAATAATACCTAATTCTAATATCCCATGTATCATCTTCTCAATCTTGCTCTTTTGAACATATTGATACCTGTAAGGTTTAATTTTTGGTAGTTATCTCCCTGGTACAAGTAATTTAATGATCATAAATATTTTTTGGAAGGAAACCCTTATGGCACATCCCACTAATGAATTATTGTCCACAATCACATGCATATCTGGGCTTGTTGATGCCTTTGATTATTTTTCTTCTAATTAAAAAAAATATGCCACAAACCTTATTGATCCATTTATAGAATTTTATTTATTTTGATGAGAGCTTACCATCAATGTAATTTTGTTTTTTAACCCTCTCAATTTAAATTTATTTATTTTAGAATGGAAATGCATGAACAAATCTTGGAAGTTTATCTCGATCATATTGATAGTAGTGAGACATTAGACTTCCAACATAATATCAAATCCTCCCTTGGGAATGGAAAACACAGGGATATCCAACATATAGTCCCCAATTATGAGTTTAGTATTATGTAATTTTTGTAAACAACTAATTATACACAAACCAATCCAAACGTGCAACCGATTTATTGTTGATGAAATTATCAGTACTCCCTAAGGCAATCAGTGTTGTCACCATTTTTTTTTTGTAATCACACTACCTTGAGTGTCTTTTGGGGTAATAATACCCAAGATTACATGTAAAGATATAGTTGAATGTGTATATTATGATGATTCCTATGACTCCTCTCATATCTCCACTTTATCTTCTTCTTCTTATGTGGCACCTTCAATGTACAAGAGTTTATTTTATACAAGTTTATGTCCTATAAAATATTTGCTATCATAGTTAAAACATGACCATTTTCCCCATTTTTCTTCAATTTTTTGAGGCATTAATCTAGTTCACTGAATCAATGATGGTGTTGGAGTGATATGGTATATATGTTAAGTAATGTGTGTATCTTGTTGGACAACAACTTTTCCTCCATATTATGTGATAATATAATATTTTACCCACATGGAATATTATGTATCTCAAACAAATACTTTATTTGGCTGACCCAAGTTGGTAGGTCCTTTCCATAAAAAAATTGGTAAAAAAAAATTATGAGACCACAAATTAGTATTAGCTAAGGGTTGATGTGGTTTTATATTTAAAATAAGAATATGTTATTCCACTAATCTATTAGGGTTAGGATATATATGGGATGATTGTGACATGACCCACATGTTGAATAAATATTGAATTTCATCCAATTTTTTGTCTATCCTAAATATATTCTCTTTTGTGGCCATATAATCCTCTAATAGTTGGAAACCCTTACTGAGTCAGCCCACTTTTTGTTCTAGAATAAGTGAATCCTAATCATAATACCTACCTCAATAAATTTTTAAATTTATTTTCTCTTTCTTAGGAGTCTTCCCTAGGGTGTAAAAATTATTTCCCATGCCTCTAGTTTTCAACATGACCATTGGTGTTGTCTAACTAAAAGTCAAAATAGGGTTATTAGGGATCTAGATTATTATGATTGCCCCTTCAAGATGAATCCAATGAATAATATATTGATAAATGGTTATAAAAACCTAGAATACACTAAAACTTATGGTTAATATAGATGTATACTATTGTGATCATGTTCCTAAGATGAGTCCAATGGCTACTATATGGCCCAAGGGTGTGAAATTTTGATTCCATAATTTGTTTCTAGGTCCGAATGTTTGGTGTAGATGAAAACCATAAATTTACCTTAAAAAAATTTTTTGATAGTGAACCTCACATAAAACTTGAACAAGTGCACCATGAACAAAACTAAATCTAAAAAAAATTGTAGGAAAATCAAATAGATTTACTCAAAAACTTGTTTTTCATTTCCCTCCATTGCCCCATATGCATCAACTAATATTCCCAAATCAAAGATCTAATACCACTTATAATTAAATTACTATATCATAAAATAAAAATCACATGAATGGATTGAAATATATTAGATCACATTTTTAGAATTAAAAAAATCACTCACAAATAATAGCAAATCTACACAGTATAATTGAAATGAGAACATCATACTTGAATATAGAGCTAAGCTAATTTTTAGGGGAAAGTTCCCTATTATTGATAATAAGAATATAATTTTGAATATTTAATGATTAATATTTTAACATTGCCTCTTATATATAATATAATTAGGTTAGATGGGAAATCCATAAACCCAAATAGGCCAAATACTCATACCAATATGCATCCTAGTGATTAATAAATGATGAAGTCAAATGTTATGTGTGTATATAGGGTGTTTATGATCAATGATATAAATATCCTCTAGTATAGTAAAATCGATAAGACCATACTATATCTAACATACATATAATTTTTTCTAGCACAAAGTAGGGTGGGGCTATAAATAACAGTTGTTTATAATAAGTATATCTAGGATATAATTATAAATTATATGCAAATGACTGATGAAAAAATACTCACTTAGATCTGAGATGCAAAAATGCTAACATAAAAAGAGATAGATGTTATTATGCAATAAAAGGTATCTAAATTAGGAATTATAACTAATAAGTGCAATAAAAGTAACAAATCATGAAAAAATAACATATATTCATGAGAATATATTAATATAATCATGGAATACACTAAAATACCAATGTATCATGTGTGCACACACACACACACACACCCACCAAAGTAAATAAAGAAAGAGTATAGGAGGAATATTTACCTTGGGTTGAATTGTTAGCACATCAATCTCCCCCAAGAGTTTCTTTCAAGTGAAACTTTGTGAGAGATTTTTACCTGAGTATCCTTAATTGGGTACTCTAAACACTAGGTGTACCTTACTAGTTCAACTTCTCTCCTTAATAACTTCAAAGACCTTATGAAAATTAGCCTTCCACAAGTGTAAGCTTCTAAGCCATAATTCCTCTTCTTATTAAAATTAGGAAGCATATGTATGTGGATCCAAATCCAAAAACTCATGTATCAAACTTGGCCAATGGTATTGGCCTGACCAAATAAGTAATAAAAAAATATCAAATACATTACTACATCAATTGATCTGAAGTAGTAAGAAAAGTGTTGACATAAATATTACTACTTTGGCTTAGCTAATGTAGTTGATCAAGAGGAGGGAAACTACATAATTAATTTGGCTAGGCCAAAGCACTAGGATAAAATCACACAAATAAGAATAATATGGAAGAGGGAGAGTGGAAACAAGTCGATACTAGACTGATAAATTATGAGGGATGACGGCATGAATAAAACATGATCATTAGTGGAATCTCTCATAAAAGCACCACAAACTAGTCCATCCTAATTTTAGTGCACTCCTTAGGATGTGCCCTTGGGGAGATTGATGTGTTGATGAGTCCTCCAAGATAAATCATCAATAATAGAAAAATATAGGTGTATACATTTTCCCTACTCAAATCTCATCACATTACAATAGTGTAACACAAGATGGTGCTTTGGGAAAGAGCATATCAACATAAAATAAATGAAAGTGTTGTAATAAATGAATGATATGAATAAAATAACTAAAGTAACATATACATAGTTATACTTACCTTTTTCTTGAATAGATGCATTCAAATACCTTAGTATCAATTTTGGCAGGTGTAGAATCTACATATGATAACCCTAATGATGTAAGGCTAAAATATATGAAATAAAAGTGGGTATACAAAAATGAATCTAAAAATGGAAGTATGCAAAACTCTCAACAAAGATGGTCAAAATAAGTAAGCCTAGATAACCATGATGGTAAAGGCTAGGTTATGTTCAAAATACCCAAGTAAAATTTAAATGGGAAAAGAGAGATAAAAAGGGTCAAATAGCCACAAGATGAAGGCTAGATTAGGTTTGAATACCTCAAAAAAGGGGAATAAAAGCTAAAAGTCCCAAACAAAACTAAGAAAGATCCTATAAAAATAAGGTAGTGATAAGGATATTATCTCACAACATCTCAAATATTTATATTCTATTCAGATGTACAAAGTTCAAAGGGGAACCTATGAAGATAGTACTTGTCACAATGCTAACATGTCTGAAAGAGATGAAGAAAATGAGATACAAATGATGGGAAATATTTAAAACAAGTATGGATGCCAAGGGAAAATGATTAAGGGGGAATAAAAGGGCACCACCCAGGTGAAAACATTTTTGTACTTGAAACAAGTCACTCAAATCAATTTAAAAAGGCTAAGAGTTCTCGATATCAATGGCCTAGAAACCCAACCTAGCAAGATTAGATATTGGGCTAGCTAGTGAAGTATAAATATCATCCCATGAAGGATATATAAATGAAAATCAAAAGGATCCTAGTTTTCATGATGTGTTACTTATTCTTAACAAGGACCATGATAAATCCATCAAAAAATTGCAAGGATTGGGTACTTGCATGAAAATTAAGGTGACACTACTGATATTTGTAAAGCCTCATATCCCAGTACTAGCCTACCTCATTCTAAATGACCTTAGGATTTTTTATGAGGAAAACTATGGAATTTGAGATTCAACTAAGATGTGAGGGCATGACAAAGGTATTATCATGTATTCTAGTTATTTTGACTTTTGAAATATATTTTTCCTTTTAAAATTTCATTCTTATTTTTCTTTTCATTATTTTTGGGTTTGATAACTTGGCTTCTGAATTTTTTATTTTTTCCTATTTTCCCCCTTTATGTGGATTCAAAAGATTTAAAATGGGTCCTTAATATTACTAACATAAGAGAGCTTACATCTTTCCACTAAAGAAGAGAGCGTAGAGACCAAGACAGTTAGATGTTCCTAGATTTACACCTTAGAAAATAATGCAATTTTGAAACCAAGCTTGGTGTGCCCAAAAAGGATTAGGAAAATATGGAAAAGTGATATGAGAATGATAAAATTTTGTTTCCCCAATCACTAAAAATATATAAAAGTAAAGATACAATGATATATGTGTTTGATACTTTCATCATAAGAAAGGGTAAAATATGAATGACAGACATATAGGTAGACTATAATAGTTTTTCCACAAGATAATATGACTAAACCTAAACAACAAAACACCACTCTATACCATTTCCTTATCTTTTGAAGAGAACACCTAGTTAAGGTTAGAAGGGGAGTGGGATAGAGTAGGTAATAAGGAATAAGGGTGTCTATGAGGAGGGCTTGGTTGTATTTGCAAAGGTCTTATTATGCAACTCATAAACTAAAAGATAATAGGCATAAAAATAAGTGGTATAAATCATGAGGTGTATACAATTGAAGGAATAAAGCCATGAGGTGAGAAAATGTAGAGAAAGATCTAAGAGGCATTAAAGAGTATAAATAAGGGGTAAAATCCAAGAGGTGTGAAAAAATGTATAAGGAGAAGAGCCCAAAGGTGTAAAATAAGAGTAAATATAGGAGCCAAGAGGCATAAAAATAATAAGGGAGCTTGGAAGCACAAAGTAAAGAAAGAGCCATGAGGTGTGAAATGTGGTATTAAAAATTTTTAAGATCCCAAGGGTATAAAAATAGGAGATAAATCTAAAATGCATAATAATCAGGAGGGAGGAAAAGATAATAAATGAATTAAAGTGAAAATGAGATCCTAGAGATAAATTCATAGCAGAGTAGCATTTGTGAGGAGGGCTTGGTTATATACCCCAAGTTATTACCATGCAAATCACAAACTAAAAATCCAAAAAATGTAAATATAAGTAGGAAAAGAAACATAAAGATTAAAATAGAGGAAGTGAGGAAGCCATGAGACATGATAAATACATTGGTAGAGAGGCCATAGTCGATGTTAAAATAGGTGATAAGAAACATGGTGTAGATAAAGTTAGTCGCTGCAATAAATGAGACTTAAAATAAAACCTACTAAGAATGTTAGAATAAAATATGCATTATACAAAATGTCTAATTAAGTAAAATAAATTAAAAACATGGATAACTAATGATATTAATGAATAACAAACCTCAAGCAGAATAAAATTTGAAAATTTGAGTATTGTTTGGCTGAAAATGTGTCCTTCATTAGTTTGTAATCAATTTGTACTAGGTCCAAGGATGTCTTTGATAATATAATGACCCCTCCACATTTAGTTATATTTACCCTTTTTTTTTTCATGTAATTAAATTTTAGCACTAAAACTTTGAATCAAATTTCTTAAATTTGAATTTCTTGTTGTGTTTCTTATTGATGTGATTTTTGTATTGACAATTGCGTTGGAGAACACTCATGCATCTCTCATGAAAAATATATAACACATGAATGTGAACTCCATGGAGTTCTTTGCTGAGAACAATTTCATGAAAATAAATGCACACTGAAGGTGACTCTACTTCAAGTGGAAAAATGGCTTTAGATCCATAGACTAGAAAGAATAGAGTTTCCCTAGTGGTAATGAAAATATTAGTGGGATAATCCCAAAGCACAAGATATATCTTGAGATTTCAATCATTGTGGGAATCTTGAATAGTTTTTGTAAAATATTGTTAAGGATATTATTTTTCATTTTTTTGTGGCCATTTCACTAACAGTGGTAATAAGTGGAAAACTTATGTGTAATTTTAAATTTTAAACAAATTTGATTCATACCCTTCTTTTTGAAATTCTTATCATTATAAAATATGATGGTGCAATAAATTCCAAAGTGAAAAATGATTTAATTGAAGATAAATTTGGATATTTTAATTACGGTAACATTAGAAAGGGGAATATATTATACCCACTTGGTAAGGTATGCATTGGTAGTGATGATGAAGGTATAGCCATCTTTTGATCGAGGTAATTTTTTGATGAGATATAGTCCCCACATAGAGAATGCCCATGAAGATTCAAGATTATGAAGGACATACAAGGGAGAATGAATAATATCACCATGGATCTAGTAAGGATTACACTTCCTATCAAAGGTAATTGAATATTTCTCAAGTTTTGACTAACAATGACCCCATATGTAGGCATTTATGGGTTTTAACATGTTTTCTACAATGACTTCCACAAATATCTACATGTGATTTATTGATAAGAAGAGAGACCTCATCATGAGTGACACAAAGATGTACGGTACCTTGTATATTGCAATAATAGATTATTTTATTCAAAAGCACATACTTAAAGGCTTGCTTATGAATTCCAATTTTTTTATGAGAGTCAATGTCGAGAGGGTACGTTTTATTCTTAATATATTGGATGATGTTCTTATACCAAGGGATTTGTCAAGTGATGGAAACCTCTAAATGTAAAATGAGAGAATAATCCTTACGTGCCAAAGCGCAATGGTATTTTTTCATGTGAATGAGAGATTGGCTATCATGTAATAATTTATGTAGTGAAAAACAGAGGTTGAAGAGGAAAGAGAATCAATAAAAATGTTATGCTCTTATGGGATTTCATCAATTGTGAAGGATGCAAATTCATTATCAAGGCTACTTAAAAAATCATGATTTGCTTGAAGGTTTTCACCTTTACATTGATACACACCACTGACATTGTGACATACAAGTTGGGAGTTACCTAAATCATCTAGGTAAGAAATTTATAAATCAATGGTTGCTTACATACTGATAATTAGAGCATCATATTCAATATTTTTGTTGGTGACATTGAATTTTAATTCAACATACAAAGGAATGATCTTTCCAAAATAATTAAATGGATGTTTCCTGCCCTGACATCTTAAAGGCACTTGGCTCCATAAAATAGGAGCATCTAAATATCCTCCTACAATTCCACTATGACTTTGGGTTGTTCTTCTTGTTCAGTTTGTTTGACGGTTTTACAAAAGTTTAGATTATAAAATTCTATGAAGATGTAGATGACCATTGTGACTTACTTTAAAATGGGGACTATGTTCGAGACCCATTTATTTTAATCTATATTCTTAATAATTTTTTCATCAATGATATTTACTATTTATTTATGATAAAGCTTAGAGACTTATTCATGGAATTTTTATTGTCTTTTATGGATGATAATTGCATTAGCAGAGGTGATGATATTATGATGATGATGCTAGGGTCATTTATAGGCATGTCCTCATATGACCAAGTGAATTTATTTCTTTACTATTTTAAGGATATCACAAATTTTATATTTGTCTTTAAGATGAAGAGAGAAAAAATAAGGACAGGACGAAGATCATCAAATGACCCAAAATTAACCTCCTTAGTCTCGTATACTAAGATAGCATTCCCATCTTGGAGTTAACCTTCTTAGTCTCGTATGCTAAGACAGAATTTCCATCTTGGAAGTGATATGATGTGGGAGGTAAGTTATAAATGGGATAATCTTTTGCATTGACTCTAGCAATAATTTTTTGAAAAAAATGTGTGTTTGAAATTGTTAAGTTTATGGTGTTGGAAAAGAAGTTGAGGTTCCCTTACAAGGGATTAACACTAAATTTTAGGTAAAAGGGTATCTATGGTTAAGAGGATTAGATTAGATCTTATACAATTGAGATTAATAAAAATAGTAAAGTGAAGCTATTGATAGGTATTGTAATAAATTAGAAACAAATGATACTTAGTTGGTTTACTATGTATATACAAGTTTGGGAAGAAACATGTTGGAAGTGGTCTGGAATATGATCCTTGAATAGTCATAAGATTCTAGGAATATCCTTTATGTGGCTTCAGGTGCTTGCATCAAATCTAGATAGTTACATCAACATAGGTGTCTAACTTTACCACATGTTTTCTATATAAAATATTGACTAGATATAGATGGGAATAACTGGAGCCTTTTGATTTTTCTATCACCTTTCTTTTGATGTATTCATATTATGTGCATAGGTTTTTTCTCTTTGTCAAATGATCAAACCCTAGCTCTTCACCCTTGGAGTGATTGTGGGGAAAATGGGTTAGTGGGATCATAGTGTCAAGATGTGTTATGTTATGGAGCCTATTACCAAATTACAATGTATTTCAAATACTATACATTTAAAATATATTGTACACTCTTTATGTACATTGAAATTTTTTGGACCCCCTTAATGGGGAACCATTTTGGGTTGACTTGGCCCATGGTTTTGGTACCCATTATTTTGTAAAACCGCTATGTGATTACCTATTGATGTATTATAGATGTAGTTTGTAATACATCAGATGTATAACTGATTGTTGAGAAGGTGAACAGAATGTGTGAATTTAGGTGAAAATTCAAGAGAGTTTATAGAGTGCAGCTCTAAATAATATTTTGTGCATTGTAATCGTGAAAAGATAGATCTGAGAGTGGATTGTAATTTTATTGGCTTGTAATAATATCTGAAAAAGCGTTTCTTGGTGGATGTATCCCACATTGGGTGAACCACATTAAATATTATCTTCTTGTTGTGTATTTTTATTTTTGTTCATATCTCTTATATTACAATTCTGTGAAATTGTTTCATATTAATTTCTAATTTATTTGTAACAAGATAACCCCAAAGACCCATTTGTCATTAGGAATTACATACATAACCAATGCTCGAAATAGGGCCTTAGATTTATTTTATTCTCCCCTATATGTCAGCTTATGTGTGCACAAGGGTGTAATGTGTGATAAGTAAAGACATGTAGTGACCTAGCTTATAACTTGGAAAATATGGCTTATGAGCTGCTCTTTCAATTATTTATACTTGTATAAATATTTATCCTATGATTGATATGGAATTAGGGATAAATAAGGTAGGTGTGCTAGCTTGAATTCTTGATTGAGTGCTTCTTGGTATATTTCCTTATGATTTCTAGGTGAGGAATGAATGAGGGTTGATATTATATATATACCAATCCCTTTTAGAAATATCTTGAATTAAAGAACTTAGGCTAACCTTTTGGATACTTTGTTTTGTAAATTGGATGCCTTTTGATAACTAGACACTTACATCAATGCATGTGGCCACTTAGGACACAAGTGTCTAGAGAGCTAGAAAACAATTACATGTCCAAAATTAGCAATGAAGGTTAATATTTAGGTTTTGATATTTTTATGCATTATATAAGGCCTGGTCATCTGAATAATAATGGTCAGACTAAGAGATAATAAATTTATCACAAAGAGATAGTGAACGTGAGACTTTAAGTAGTGACAAGGTCTAGAACTTAAAGGTACAACCATGATAATATTTGCCAATGCTAGGTGTACAACACTGAGGTACTATATAAATTAGATTTTAGTATCTATAACAAGGAGTTATAAAATAGATTCACCACTAGGTCAAGTAGGTAAAGGACTTTTATATTTGATATCAACCTCAATATTGACATATTTATAACCTTTTTGTCATATTTTGTGTGAATTTATCTCATAGTAGTAGCCTTGATAACTAGGGTAATGTTTGGATCTGTAGGAGGTGTTTTGAAATTTTGCTTGATAGCTTGAACCCAACCATAGGTGTTTGGATTTTTTTGTTCTTTTTTTATTACATCAACCTAGGTAATGTAGTGTAACCATTCTAATTTTTTTTAATTGATTTATCTTGGATGATGCAATTAAAATTATCTAATTTTTTTTTATTACTTCAGCCTAACCAATGTAGTTAGAGTTATCTATTTTTTTATAAACTACTTCAGCCAGGGAAATCCAATAATAATTGTATGATTTTTTTTGAACTAATTCATCCTATCCAAATCAATCATATAATCGGCTAAAATTTTATGAATTGCATCAAGTTGGTTGATGCAATTAGAATCAACTAAAATTTTGTGAAGTGCTTCAGCCTGTTGATTGCGGTCAAAATTGTCTAAATTTTCAGAATTGATTTTGAAAAGTGATCATTGCTAAGGTTTGGAAGAGAAATGTGAGATTTTTTTTAGAATCCATTTGGATTTTTCAAAGGGTGGATTAGTCATAGGTACATAACCTTATACGTCATGATTTTCTTCATCACTTGAATCAAATTAGAGATCATGCTCATAAGAAACATGAACTAAGTTAACATCCGTAAAAATAATGAATTTTAGCCTGAGTATTTTGATAATGAATGATAACCAAGTATCTCACTTGAGCTTAGGAAAAAATATATTCTTCATCATAATATGGTGAGACTATTCATTCTTGACTAATATCTTGTAGATTATCATTTGAAGTACCTTGGCAAACACACCAAGTTTACTAAAGGCTCAAGGAGATAGAAATAAAGGTTCTTAAAAAAATTAACAACCCCATTCCCTTTGAATGTATAAATGTTTTTTCATAGGAAGATTCATTAGAATTCAAGGGCGTGGGTTAAAATTATCATCATCAATAAAAGGAAGGTATCTATCTCTTGGTAAAAGAGATGGAGGAATCCATTCTAAAATATATAGTGGTAAGTGAGTTTTATTTTAATTTTTTTGAAGATCATTGAATTCAACATCATCAAAATAAACAAGATTAACTTTAAAATTTAGATGTATGTTGATGAACTTTGGTAAGGAAGTGTTATTAATAGTGTTGGTTATAGGAATTAATAATTATGTTTTAGGATTTGATATTTTGAGATCCCATGGGTTGGGATCAAATTCATGTTTGTATTGGATACCTTCATGAATAAATTGTAGGCATTGGATACTAAAAGAGGTGATTTCTCTCATGTAGTGAGTCCAAGGGCAGCCTAAGAGTAGGTTGTAGGCAAGTAGAATATCAAAAACCATAATCTTGGTGCATAAAATTTGGGCTCCTACAATAAGAGGAATCCAAATGCATCCAAGAGGATTTTGTTTATTATTATCGATTCCATGACAATTGAATCTTGTTTTCTTGAGATATTTTGTAGAAAGACCCAAATCTTGAATTAACTGTAGGGAGGTGATGTTAATGCCTAAACATACATACACAAGTGTTTTCCTACTTGAACATCATTAATCATGACACTAATGAAGATAAATGGGTAATTGACTTGAAATAGGATTTTAATATTGATCATATCATCCTCATGAAACTCCTTAGAGATTTTATTAGTTAGTTCAGGATAAGGTATGGTTTCAATGGTAAGTACTTCGGTAGGTGTTATATTTTTGAGAGGTATGGTTTAAATGGTATGTACATTGGTAAGTGTTGGATTCTTGAGAGGTTGATTAGGTGGTTATGTTTCACTTTGGGAAGGTGATTATTTTATATCTTGCAATTTTTCCATGAGAAATTTCCTATTATAGGGTGATGTTCTCATGACTTCCATTTGAGAAATATTTCAAGGCACAATTTTAAGTTCTAAAAATTTCCATTGAGTTGATTTTTGGTAAAAACCATAAAAATATTTAGGTGCATAGCGAGGGTTTTATTTGGGAGTTTTGGTATTTGAAGGAGATTTGTCATTAGATTAAGACTTCATTGGTGGAGTGGATGAATCATTAGATTATATGTTGGTATATGCATTATAATTTGTTGTATCTTTGAGAAACATGTATTTTGGGAAGGTTTCTTAGGTTTGGTAAAAAGATTTTTATGAGCAGGCATATGTCAGTAGTTAACCTTTGTCACAATAACATATTGAGAGTTAATGTATTGATCATAATTGGCATATATAACACCTAAAATTTTGTTCATAGGGGAAGCATTAGGATAAGAGGCTTGATTTTAGACTTTTGATGTTAATGTTGAGATTAGGATTGATTTGATGGATGAGATTGATTGTATTAGTTTGAGTGGTTGGATTGAGCTTTAAAAGA
Source organism: Torreya grandis (assembly GCA_037957365.1). Taxonomy (NCBI): domain Eukaryota; kingdom Viridiplantae; phylum Streptophyta; class Pinopsida; order Cupressales; family Taxaceae; genus Torreya; species Torreya grandis. The sequence continues at coordinate 2,149,915 of JARHVA010002182.1, forward strand.
TTTGAAATATTATTTATAATACTCTTTAGTGATAACTTCAAGGTTGATTTTTTCAGCTAACATGAGGTCATAAATGAGTTTCTTGAGTTCCCAATAGATTCTATGAGAATGACTAACATTAACATGCCACAAAAAAAACTTATTAGGATTGTACCATGGTGCAAAAGGCTTGGATGGTTCAAAACTCATGGACCTAGAAGGTGGTATCCTTTTCTTCAACTCATGGAGACTCAAGGGAGAGTAGGCTAGGTGATAATTATGTTGATCATTATTTTTATTATTTGAAAAGGGTACTCTCAATTTTATATGTTAGTGAGGTTTGATTTAAGATGTGTTAGTGTTGATTGCATTGGTGGTTGGTTGAAATTATTCCTTACTATAATGTTCATAAGATTCAAATTGGTTCAAAAGGTAATCTTTCCATTTAGCTTGATCAAAGGCTTCTTCCAAATTATTAGGAGAGAATGATCTCTCTTTTTAATGAAATTGAGGTTTGAGAGCAGTGATGAAAAGATTAAAAAGGTTTTCCTTACTCATGTGTGATCCAATTTATGTTCCAAATACTTCCATATTCTGACGAAATCATGGGTGGATTCATTAGATTATTATTTTACATTGATAAAATTACCAAGTATATTTTGGGGGAGATCATGGTATTAGAATTATTTGACTAGAGTGTTCACTAGATCTTCTATCTTTATAATTGAATGAGTTGGAAGTTGATTGTACCATTCTAGCACATCTCTAACTAGAGTTATGGATAAAATTTTAGTAGTTGTAAAGTGTTGGTTTTAATTCACTCTTTGTAGAGGTTTTCAAATGCTCCAAGATGTAAAGTAGTACCAGTATTTCCATCATATATAATGCTTGGAGAGATGTTTACAATATCTAGTGAGACAATATAGGGAGCTACAAGTTAATTTTGGAGAATTTTAATCCTTTTTTTTTTAAATAGGAGGTTTGGAGAATGGGATTGTCATTAACATTTGGAATGGGAGAGGTAGAAAGGGTTTATATTAGGTTGACCTTAAATAAATTTTTAATTTGATTTGCCATTTTCAAAATATGTTTTTTCATTTGGACCATCTAATTATTGTTGATAGCTTGCATAAGGGTCATTTGGTCTGACGCCTTAGTAAAGACTTGTTTACTATCAATAAGAGGATTTTGATTAGAGCTATTACTGTAATGTTTGAGAGGATGGGGATTACTAAGAAGAGGATTGCTAATATTTTTATTGAGTGTGGGATGTTCTAGTTGTTGATGTAGAGTTGTTAAGGTTTGTAAGGTTTTTATTCTTGGTAGGAGTGAAAATAACATCTGAGTTAAGATCCTTGAGATGTTTATTAGGATTTTCTTGATCACTATGTGTAGATGTTGAAACCATATTGCATTTGATAAATCGAGATCAAGATTTAGGAAATTTACATCGTGAGGAGTTGTATTCAATAGTCGAGGTTAAAAGAGCTACCCATAAAGAATCCAAATGGATTGAGGATCACTAGAAAAACCCTAAGGAGAGACATAATTAAAAATGATGGATAAAACTAAGAAGATAGGAAAATAAAAATGTGAAAATGACACAACACATTAGTGGGGTAAGAGTCATGTTAGGTTCACCATAATTTATGTGTGGAAAATATCATCAATAATATAAATATCCTCTAATATAATAAAAGGAAGAAGACCATACTAGATCTAATATGCATATAATTTTCAATGCCACAAAGTAAGGTGTGGTTGTAAGAAACATGTGTTTACAATAAGGATATCAAGGATTTATTTAGGAAGTTTATGTAAGGAACTGATGGAAAAAACCTTGCCTAGATCTAAAATGTAAAATGGGTAAGCTAAAGAGAGATAAATATCACTAGATGGTAACCAAGAAGTATCTAAACTATTGATTGTAACCAAGGGGTATCTTAACTAGAGATTGTAACAAGAGATATAAGTAAAGTAATAAAAAAATAAAAAATAACATATAATAATAAGCATTTACTAATCTAATGAAAACAACAACATACCAATGTAGCACATGTACACACGTGTGTGTGTGTGTGTGTGTGTGTGTGTGTGTGTGTGTGTGTGTGTGTGTGTGTGTGTGTGTGTGTGTGTGTGTGTGTGTGTGTGTGTGTGTGTGTGTGTGTGTCCACCAAATTAAATATAAAAAAAGATAAGGATAGGAATACTTACCTTGTCAATGTATCAATCTCACCTTTGACTCAAGTTAAATTTTGTAATAGATATTGTAGATGAAGATCAAGATATGAAGAAGACCTAAGTATATTTAGCTGGAGAATCCAAAGACTAGGTATACCTTATTGGTTCATTTTTTCTCCTTAAAACATTAAAATACCTTATACAAACTAACTTTCCACAATTGTAATCTCCTAAGCCCTAATTTCCCTTATTCTTATTAAGGTGGATTTATGTGTGCAAATAGAGTAGATTGGATGTATTTACTTTTAAAAATGAAAATTAAGAACCTTACATATGCAAATCCAAATTCTAAAAGTCACCTATAAAATTTGGCCAACGACATTAGTCTAGCCAAAGTAGTAATAAAAATATCAACAAACAACTTATCCATGCAGTAGGAAAAGTTATGACATATATAATACTACTTTGGCCTGGTTGATGAAGTCCATGCAAATAGGAAGAAAAAAGAGGGAAGAGAGAGAGCAGAAACAAATGAAAAACAGAGTGAATAGATGATGATAGATGAAAGCATGAATAATAGATGATGACCATCATGGTAATATGTCACAAAATCATCATGAACATGCCCACTTTAATCCCAATGCACTCCTTAGAATGAACACTCTGGGAGATTGATGTGTCAACTAATCCTTGAAAAAAAAACATCATTAATTAAAAAATATATATATACTACAAATTTACAACACATATCTTAATATAAAAAAAGATTAAAAATATAACAAAAATAATTTTATTTAGAAAATTAAAAATAACCTATTAATAAGTGAAAAGTTTTTTAGAAAATAATTACATAAAATCAAACTAAAAAAACTTTATAAATAAATAATAAATAATAAAATGAATTACCAAAACAAATCCACACATGTGGTGGTTTTAAATCCATTGATAATATGGTGCAAGATAACCTCGCTACTCATTCATCTTAACCTCACACCGGCCAAAAGGAAAAGAGAGGAGTCCACACAAGTTTTGTAAGATTTCTTCTCCATATTGTTTACTTTTTTAGTATTTCATCTATGATTTTTTTGTTTACTTTCTGCAAAAGGGAAAGAGAGGAGTCCACACAAGTTTTGTAAGTTTTTTGCTTAGCTTTCCTCATGTTTTTATATAAATAATTTCTCTTGTTAACATTTTTTAATGAACAATGTCACTTATCACTTGTTTTAGGAAGCTCCTCCTTCTAACCACATGGGCATTAATTTGGAGAAAGTTTGGGTTGAGTTTCTAAAATCTATTTGCTTTGCTAAGTATGTGTAGGGATTTCTCAATTTTGTATGGTTGTTTTCAATTTGTCTTTTTAAGTTTTTTATATTGTTTAATAGTTTTTATAGTTCGTACGTAAATGTTGAGGGGAAGGAACTTAATTTGGGTTTTATAATATAATTTTTATTTGTTATTGACAACATTTATGTATTATTATTTATGATAATTGAAAATAAAATTTGATAATTTTTATAGTTATTTATATGATTATTTTTTATATTTATATTTGATATTTTAATATTATATATTTAAATTTTAAATTCAGAGCTCTTATATTATTTTTATTACAATTTTTTATTTTTAATTATTTATATATCACATGTTTATTTTATTTTATTTAAATATATTTTTATTTTTATTTTTAGTATTATATTTTTATTTTTATTTTTATTTTATAATTTTATAAAGTAAATTATTTTTTTTTGGATTCAATTTTTCAATATATTTTTCAAATCTATTATATGTTCTACAATAATTTGGAAAATTAATTATTTAATTTTTATTTTTCTTCTTTTAAAAAAAATAAATGGCATTTAGGTATCACATTAAACATTTTACTTATATTAATATTTTTTATAATAAATTTTCATCTCAAAGCATGGCCACCATTAAAAAAAACCAAGATGTTTTAATGCACATTGTCGCACAAATGAAACAAAATGTCTTATGACATAATTTAGAGAAGTTCTGTAGTTGCAAGTATTGATTCAATTAAAAAAATTATATCTGAAAATGTTTTTCAAAATCTGACATAAAATTTGTCACAAAAGTGAATCAAAATCGAATTGATTGATCTAGGTGGAGTATGTTGTAATTTATCTAATGCAACCAAAAAAATCGTTTAGCATCAAAAATTTGTTGTATTCTGTGTTAGACAAAGCACTTATGTTAGAGAAATTAGGGACAATTTTTAGTTCACTTTTACCCAATTTTTAATATAAAAAGTGGTAGTTTTGAGGGGTTTTCTAGAAGTAGGCTACAAGGTTCCAACTCCACTCCATCTTTCTATCTCCTTCAACAATAAAACGGGGCCTTGGGACTTCTACTACTTACTAGAGAAAAAATAATTTGACATTTTATATTTACTATTTTTTGCTCACTTATGTTTCTACAAAAAATTTAAGTGTAATTTTGGAAGGTCCAAGACTCAATAACTTAGTAATTTAGTTTCCAACAACGAAAATTTGTAGATCTTTTTTATATCTTTTTATATGTTCTAGTTTAAATTGCATGCTCACAAATTTACTTTTTATTTAAACACACACTTTAAATTAAGATGAAATATATAATTAAAAATGGTTCTTAATCTTTATTTTGCATTATCTAGTATTTCATATATAAAATTATATGGGCGCTCCTTTTTTTATATTTAATTATTTATTAATATAGAGAAAGCATTTAAGTTAGAGGAATAAGGGATAATTTTTGGTTCATTTTTATCCAATTTCTAATGTTAAAAGTGGTAGTTTTAGGGGTTTTCAATGAGTGGATTACAAGGTTCCAACCCCTCCATCTTTCTATTTCCTTCAACGATAAAAATGGGCCTTGGGACTTCTATTACCTATTAGGAAGAAAGAATGTATCATATTAACAATTAATTGCACATTTTACATTTATTATTTTTAGCTTACCTATGTTTTTACATAAATTTTAAATGTAGTTTTGTAAGTTTCAGGAACCCAAATTTATAGATCCTTTTTTTATGTTCTAATTTAAATTGCATGCTCACGCCATTTACTTTTTATTTAAAGAAGATACATACGCTTTCTAGTTATATATTTTATTGAAATAAAATATATACTTAAAAATAATCTTTATTTTACATTATCTAATTTTTATATATATTATTATATAAATACTATTATTTATTAATATATTTTATGATACTTAATTAAAAGATAGGAATATGTCCGAAGCATATATGTCAACACGTCTAATAAATATAGACATTTGCTAGAATGTAATGTGACTATGACGTTATGAAAATATTTGATTCGCTTCCTTGCATGTGAAGGAAGATACAATGTTGTTATTATTTAGTTTATAACGGTTGAATGAATAACATTAACTTTAAAGCCTTTTCTCATCCAAACGCAAGTCCCATTTGCACATGTGAGTCATTTCCACGTGTAAAAAAGTTATTTATTCTTCCTTCACATGGTATAAGCAACATTGAATGTCCTGAAAATATGCGGATCACCTTTTGATGCCCCCAAAAAAATCATTTTCAATGTTAAATAACTTTTAAGTTAACTTTTTATTTTCCATGGTTTGATTTAAAACTTGGTTGATAGCTTTTTGATCCCCAAAAAAAAACAAATAAAGAAAAATAAAAAATAAAAATAAATAATTTAGTTGAGTGGTTTTAATGAAAAATTTAATAAGCAGTTGAGTGTTTGTAACAGTTCTATGTTATCTTCCTTTCCCTTCTCCTCCTCTCCTTTTTCTGTAGCCTTTAGGGTTTTAGGTTTTTTTACATTTTATATTGCCATTATTTTTACTCGTATGTGTGAAGAAGTTGTATTTATTAAGTATTTAATTGTTTCATTTTAATATTTTTTCATTTGAAGAGTTTTTTCTCTATATAATTGAATTCTATTTAAGAGTGTATTTTTGGATGTTGTTCAAATTAAAGGTGAACATCATCATGCCCAAAAAAGGCTTGACAATAGCTTAAAACTTATATCATAATAAGATATTTTATAGGCATAATCTCCTTTGAGTTTATGTTCAAGAGTAGGGTGCAATCCACATGGTAACCCCATAGTATTTTTATATACCTTATTTTCGATCACTGACATTTTCTGTTTACAGGGCTTCTCGACCCATTAATCTTCTTTATGTGTATGTCTTAAGGAGTACATTGAGATTGGGGTGGGTCAGTTCGTGGTGCTTTGTGATAGTTTCCCCATCATGATCATTTGTTATTATTGCCTCCTTCATTCATGCCATGACATCAACTTGCTTATCCTCTGATAGTTCATGTTCCCCCTTCCATTCCTTTTCTTCTTGATTGCTAACCTCTTCTCGACATCATTGGCCATGCTAATGACATCTTGCAATGCCCCCTCCTTTGTTGATGTCATCAGCCAAGGAAATGATGTTTTGTGTTTGTTGGAAAAAAAAAAATATGCCATAGGTCAAGTTGATGATGTTGACCAAATTTGAGTTGTGACTTTTAAGGTTCTAAGCCATATATATATGGTTATCCTTTGTCATTTCTCAAAAGCAAGACATCAAATCCGTTATGCTCGCTCACACAAATCCACCTTAGTAAGAAGAAGAGGAATTAGGGCTAATGAGCTTACACTTGAAGAAGACTAGTTTACACAAGGACTTCAAGATTTCAAGAAGAGAAGTTGAAGGAACAAGGTACACCTAATATTTGGAGTGCCCAACTAAGATCTACTTAGATCTCCTTCTTTCCATCTTAAATTCACCTACAACGATCTCTTATAAAATCCTATTTGAGACAAAGGTAGAGATTAATGTGCCGACAAGTCAACCTAAGTTATGGATCTTAACCATATGCTTTATCTTTCATACTTTAGTGGTTAAATTGTCTTGGTATGTTTATGTCTTACATGCTTAGATTAGTATATGAGCTTGTTAGTATATTGTTATCTTTTCATACTTTATTTTTATTTTTTATAGCTCATGGTTACCATCTAATGACATCCTTATAACCTTAGTCTAGATACCTCATGGTTATTGCCTAATGGCATTATATTTCCTTTAATTACATGTTAGGAATATAGAATGCAAAGCAATATTAATGAAATAAATATAGAAATAAAATGAAAAAAACACAATACAAGAGAGACACATATTTAACGTGGTTCACCAAATATGGGTTACGTCCACACAGAAATAGCCAATTTTTCTCTTATTCAATCCAATAAATGAAGGGATAAACTTGTAATACATCCACTGCAATCTCCTCTTCACTCACACATAGTGCACCACCGTGATTATAATTATCTCATATCAAAGGAGGGTTACATATTAGGGCAAAAAATGCACCAACATAATTTCTACTATCAGATCTACAACCTAATAGTGAATGGTCCAAATTTACTATAAAATTACAATATTTTACAATGCATTTTCACAAAAAATTTGCTTCAGGGGTGCTACACCCAAACCCCCACCAAGGGGGCTCCATTTAGGTCATTGCCCTCCCTAGACTCCCATGGCAACCATAGTGGGGGGACAAGCCCCATATACCCTCTTGTCAGGAACTGGGCATTCTAATAAGATCAAGCTCCACCATCCAACATTACCTTTGTTTACACATCTTGGTAACCGTATAATGACACATTAGATCTAGTTAGGCCTTCATTTACTATTGTATGTGTATATTCCCATACTATATGCCTTACAACCTCTTTTATATATGGCCTTTGTCTATAGTGTCGAACCACTTTATGGGCCATCGTATTGTATATGTGTTGGATCTTGTATGGTCTTCTACATTTTTCTATATTAGAGGATCCTTATATTTTTTATCATTATTTAGCCTACATACAATATCAAATTTGAAGGGGTGAATATGACAAAGGGTTTTTTATTTTTTAGGTTTTCCAACCATGATCAATGTGTGGCCATTCTCAAGAATGGCCCCTCATTTGTTAAGAGAACATTATTTTTTTCCCCCAAGGTCTAAGAATTTTGTCATCACTAACAAATCCAAGCTCAAATTGCTCATATGGGTTGCATTCCTTGGATTTCCACTTCTCCTTTGAGAAACCATAGAACACTCAATCAAACATTAGGGTGTTAAGTTTATTTTGAGTCAAACAAATTTTATTCAACTCGGCCCAAAACAAGGGTATGTGTTTAAGTTGACCTTTCTCAACACCTTAAATAAATTTGATATTCAAGTTGGAGGTAAATGTTTCACCCAATGGGTTATGTACATCAATATGTCGAAAGCTTAATTTAAATTTTTTTTCTAGTCTACAAATCACAAAATAAGAAATTGTCCCCTTATGATTTCCATGAATCCCACATTCAAACCAGAAGTGGTAGTCAATGTAGCTTGGTGAGTTTTTATCAATAAATCAATAACAAAAGTTTAAGCATAATAGTTATCTAAAACTAAAGAGATTTGATGGAGATAATATGGACCTTGATCAAATTTCATGAATGTATTGTCTTAGAATTTATGAGGGTTAACTAACATGACCTGTAAATATATGGCTAAGGGTAGTATGTGATAGTTTTCAAAAATGCATGTGCTGTGTGTTTAAAACTAAAAGATTAACAGTTCCCCTTTATAGATGTCAATGAAGATGATTTGGTTTGATTCTATTTGTCCAATGTCCTACCATGAAGCTAACTCTGGTGGTACCACCACATTGATGTCACTGATATACACCGAACTTGGTTTGGACAACGTTTAATTTTTATAGGAAATGTGTTGGCCTTCTTAAACTTAATTTTTCAATAATGTTTTTGAGCAAACAACATTATGGGAATGGTTAGTGGAGGCATTTCACATTTCTAATTAGGTTGTTTACAAATATAATAATATGGTGGAGTCTATGGAAGATAAAGAAGGGCTTCTCCATATGTGTTAGTGTGTCGGTGAGGGAGAGGCATAGTTTCATATGTGAAATAAATTAGGGTTCTATGACCTTAATCACCACTAGGATATTCTACATTCACCCCTTGATTTACTTGGTCTAATTTTTTCCAAGATAATAAATAGGTTCTCAAATGACTTGATAATTCCATTTTGGTCGAATAAGATATTTTTTTTCACCTGTTATTTTGATAGGTTATTTAGTGTTCTTTCTCTATTTCTCATCCTTGACCATTGCCCCATCAAATTTTGCATATAATGGAAAATCCCTCATACTATTATCTTCAAGGACCAATTCTATTTGAATATAACTCATTTGGAGTAGGATCATATTTATATGCATATTCAATGGGTATGTAACTTAGTTCCTTACCCTACTAATGATAAGGGATGGACTGAGTGGTGGGAGGTTGTTATCGTCTACAACTTCACATTTTTTATGGTATTTGGAAAATAAATGGCCTTTTACAGAAAGAGATAATGAATCGATTGTCAAAGAGTTCAAGTGGGTTTTCTCAAGAGTTGGTGTTGTCTCCCTTGGGTGAATCCCTCCAATTACAGTATGCTTCTCTTCACCAAAAAATTAAGTTGGTTGAATCACATCAAGTACATAGCATTCAAAACCAACCTCACATTCTTTGGCTTAAAGTTGGAGATATAGTTTCCAAGGATTACTTCCAAAACCTCAGAGCTCAACACTCATATAATCAAATAAAGGTGCTAAAATAAAGTTAGTGACCATATTACAAGTCTTTTTGACATCCTTCAAACTTTTGGGAGCAACCAAAAGTAGGTTTTCATGCTCAATCTTCCACTGATAATTGTGAAGTTGCCATTGATAAATGCATTGATGTTGTGCATCAAAAGCTCACTGAAGTTCAATTAGTGGTTTGTGGTATACCTCTCTTTGTTAATGAGATTTAGTATGCAGTTAATAAAATGGCCCATGGAAATACATGTTAATGTTTTTCCTTGTGATTTTTATCAACCCCTATGGGATATTTTTTTGACTTAATTTTCATAAAGTATACCTTGAAGCCCTACAGACTAACTCTTTTGGTAAGCTCACTAGTAATGGAACATCAAGTTTATCCCTAAGACTAGAGACCCTAAGCTCATCACTAGTCGGAGACAAATTACAATATCATTTTTAAATCCCTTGTTCTCAAGGTTAGGCATTTTCTTACCTTTGTTATTCATTCTAAACATACTAGCTTAATTCAAGGTACTTTTTTGACATTGTTATTATTTTAGAATGCATGGAGTCGGCCCATACTTCATTTCAGAAGGACTTATATGTTAAAATTTATTCTTAAAAGGCTTGTGATGCATTGAGTGGCCTTTCATCATTGCTAGGTTGAATGCATTGACCTCAGTGTTTTACACTTCTTTCAGAGTCTTTTCAAAAATGTTTCACACTACTTGAATATCAATGGCCAATAATTTGAGAAATTTTGGATCTTTAGGTCCATTAGGAAAGGATGTGCTTTATCCCCCTCTCTCTATGTGATTTTTAAAGGGTTTGGCTAATTATTAAGTGACTATGATTCTAAAGGACTTGCCAAGGGTATCTCTTGCCCTAACTCCCCTAGCTCTAAACTTTTCAATTATCACTTGTTGATGACTCTATCCTCACTATTCTTGAAGAAGATATGTGGTTATCATCACCATGAAATACCTTTAGGATGTCTTACTTCAAGGTCAAGCATCAAATGGGGCAAAACCAATTGCTATAGATATTTCTTTGGACCTAAGACTAGTTATTTTTCCATGTATAGTGGGAAATGAATTTCTCATGGGGAGATGTTAAAGTTCTGTGATATCCCATTTTACTCTCAATCCTCTCAATCTAAACGTTGAAGCTATGTGGTGCAGATATTTGAAATAAATCTAATACATTCATTTACCAAACCTCCCTCACTCATTGAAAAATTTTAGAATGGTTCCAAGGTTTTTGTTTCCACACTTACATGCATGATTCCTCTTTTTGGGTTTCATCTAAATCTACTTAAAATATGTTGGAAAAACTTTGATGCAGTCATGGTTATGGAATCCAATGAAGAACTACCTTAGACCATGCAGCTAATGTAACACACAACTCTCACACACAAACAAGTCTAAACATAAAATCATATTTCTTATATTAAACTCAATATTAGGTTAAAATGTTACTTCCAGAGCATAAGTTATAGGCTATGTTTGGATTTAAGATTCAAACTCCAATAATGGAGTCTCTTAGATCTTCATGTAAACTCAAGTCTTCATGCTTATCTTCTTCTCAACCTCTCTTTATCTTTCTATCTGCAATCTAGTAAAATCTTCCTAAAGGAGCAAAAATTTTCAATAGTTGGCCTAGATCCTCCTTATATAGGCTCCCCAAATATTTTGGATGCTTATTCCATGATTTCCATGTATGATTTGACAACTTCATTCAATGAAGTACTACGTATATCATGACAGGGTTTCATAAATTTGTAACCTTACCTTATAACTATAACACCTATGATGATCACACTGCTAATCTCAACTACCTATCAAGATGGATCTATGTGACTTTATTTCACCAACTCCTACCTTTTATGCTTACTTGTCCTTCATGCAACTAGATGATATTTTAGGTGGATATATTTGCAATAGCAAACAAAAAAATAGCAAACACAAAAATTCATTTCATAGTTAAAGTCAACTTCCAAATTGAAAAATATTTTCTAATGTTATAAATGTTTGTAGTCATTAATATTTGTAATTTATGCCCTTAACTACTTGTAAAATTATGTTTTTTCTAATCACTTATAGATCTAATTATTATATACAATAAAAATAATATTATTAATAATTTAATAATATTAAATATGTTGAAATTAAAATAATTTAATATAAATAAATTAAATAGTCTTTATTTACTATATATATATATATATATATATATATATATATAAAACACTATTACTACAATTTGTTTTTTAATTTTTTTAAACATTAAAATATTTATTATAATATTAATAATATAATATAATATTGTAATATATTATATTATTAATAATATAATATATTTTATTATTATTATATATAATATTGTATTATTATAATATTTATAAAAATTTAATTAAAAATATATAATTCCCACAGGAATTTTATTATATATAATTAAAAAAACAATAAAATTATTTAATAATATTAATCGAAACAATATTCACATCTAATCCTAGCAAGCCACCTATCGTTCTATAGTCTCCTGGCAAATGGTCATCCTAGCTGCATGGTAGAAACATGAAAATTGGCACCTAATGCAATGAACACATGTTGCTTACTAATGTTTTCATAGTTTTCTCTAAAAATTTCTCAACTTCTACCATAAACTAGGGTGCCTTGCTACTTTTTTTTGCATTGTTTTTATCTTTTTTTTAGATTTAACCATTTTTTGGTTTTTTGGCTAAAATGAATAGGATTGTTGGGTTCGAAGAGGTGCTAAGCAATTTTAATATACAAGATATTAACCCTAGTGGAAGTGGCCTCCTTTGATGCAGATGAACTAGAATGGTGCCCAATGACTTTTACCTAGTATGGCAACCCCAATGGAGATGGAACCGATGATATGTACATTTTCTTTCATCACCTAAGTTTTCAGCTTATTACCTGGATGTGACTCTGCAGTATAGAGATGGTGGCCCTATGGATCAGAATCCCCTTAAAGTGATGGCCACCATTGGCAAAACCCTACTCTTCTCAACTCTGGAGAGTGGAGAAATAAAACTAAAGGAAAGTGGGCCTGGAGGACACCTAGGATCATATTTCACTTATTATTCAATACCCACCTATTTATTCAATACCCACCTACTTTTAATTTTTCAAGAGATTAATGAAAATTTTGTGTCATTATAATGTAGCAACACCCAACCCATTTAAGCCTAAATAATTATCCCTTTAAAATACATTCTAATCACTCCTAGACAATCACCTCACCATTTCATCATGGCTTCGATAACTAGAAGTGCTTCCATGTCCACTCTGCTAATATCCAAGGTAAAAACAATATAAATATGGTTTATTTTTTGTTTTAGTAAAGATTTTAGTGTGCATCAATTTCTCATTTTCTTGATCACAGAATGAAAATCTGAGGAGCTCTCTGAGTGGCTTAAAGTCTCAAAACCTAAAGGCAAGCGTCACTTGTAAAAAAAAGAAGAGTGTACTTGTATGTGTTGTAATGGCTCATCAGTAGTTGCAACAATGCTCCCCCACCTCCATGGGATCCATGAGTTTCTATCTCGTGACCTGCTAAAACCCTTTAAAAAAATTGTTAGGGTTTTTGTTTATTAACAAGGCCTAAAATTTATTTTCAGGTGAAACATGCCATGATGATGATGATGATAGAAAAGATATTAACAAGGGCTACAGAGAGGTCTAATTTGAGTCCCAAGGATAATGTGTGGGTGAATGTTGATGTACTAATGACTCACGACGTCTATGGCCTTGGAACCTTCAATATTTTCAAGAAAGAGTTCGATCCCCAGGCTAAGGTTTGCCTTTTTATTTTTCAAGAGTTCCTCCATAGAAAGTTGTAATAATGATAGTTTTATAGAGCTCAAGTGCAAATTTAGAATTAGGTCAAGTTTTTTACTGTAATTATCACTTTTGTAATGGTTTTACATGCCTGAAAGCTAGTCTAGATTGTGTTTTGGGTGTACCTCACAGAGCTATAGTTCACAAGCTTGACAAAAAGTAGGGTTCTAAGTTTTTTTTGGAATTGGATATGGTTAATCATAAATTTATTTTGACTATTTTGCTTGCAACCTCACCACTGGATGGAAATCTGGAAACAATCATTGTAGAGGGAATGGGGGCAATACCTACTACTAAGCATGAAGAGCATTGAAGTGTGGTAGCAACAACAGAACCTTGAAAAAGGATTTTACCATTTTGAAGACTGTGATAGCATAAGAAGAAGACTCTGATAGCATAATAGAGGTCTGCATATGTAGAAATAGTATTTTCATGCAAATAAAAATATTTGATTGAAAAATAAGGTTGTTTTCAAACGTATTTAGATATGTTAATAGTTATTAATTGAATTAATAAATTTTTCATTCTATTCTTCAGATTATAATATCCAAATTTTCATAACTCTGTCAAAAAATTTATATACTCAATGAAAAATAAAATTTATCTCCAGAAGGTGTTAAAACAAACCTGTAACAACACTGTCCAATGGTAGGTAGCAGTAGTAGCATAATAATAATAATAATAATCCAAATGTGAAAAAGCAGTGTCCATGTGAAGAAGCCATTCAAAATAGAGGGTCCCTTAGTTGGTCCTTGTTTTGTTGCAAGTGGTTGTAATAAAAATTTACAGGTAGCATAGCTGCCACAACAGCGCTCTGTTTGGACCATTGCCCCTACCCGTAATTCTTGCAATCAAAAATTTAATGCTTTGAAAAATAAAACCAACTAAAATATTTATATTGGACAAGCAACAAGTAAAATAATTGGTATTTAATTTTAACATTAAAAATAACGATGTTTCCATAAATATTATATGATTACTAAATTTTCTTATAAAAGAGTGTTTCCATTGGCTACATAATTCCATTGACAAGAGTTAATATCTTCAACAAAAACAACAGTACCATGCCTTTACAACAGGGACTAATAACTAAGATAAACCTTTTTTTATTGTAGTCCCAACACACAAAAATGATTATTTTCTCTGTAAACCCCTTGTTAAATAAAAAAAACAACACATACATCAAATGCATGTATTGTGTTTTTAACATATTCATATATATATATATATATATATATATATATGAACACAATAAATCTTATTTCTCAAAACCAAATAAAAAATAGTGTTATATGTTATATGTTTTCATCATGTAGATTAATGTTACTCTCTTTTAACATTTTGTTACATTTTTCTTTGCCTATTTTTCCATTTACTATGGAGAAGATGACTTAAATTATTTTATTATATGATATTTCTTATGACAATAAGCATCTTTACTTCAAAAATGTAGTTAGACACATTTCTCTTTTTAAGCTTTTCTTTTGATTTTTCAAAGATGAGCCTAACATTTTTTTTTTTTTGCATGTTTTTTTTGGTATATTTTTCTTCTATTATTTTTATACATTTTTTTTTTGATAAAAATTGAATAATCTTTTTGTAATAATAGATAGATTTAGATTAACCTTTTGTTCTTTCCACTTGCTCAAACTCTAACCAAGGTTAAATTCAATAACAAAGTTTTATGTTCTAACAAGATAGGGTTTAATCAGGGTTGGATTTAAACCCTGAGCGAAATTCAAATGAGACATGAAATAAGATGATGTGGATAAGTTTGATCTTTGCTTAAGAAATATAAAAGACTGGGGGCTTCATATTTACAAATGTGTTTTTAGCTCATATCAATGGTGTGGATTTATTCCTAAAGAATTGGAATAAATATAATTTTTGATTTTATATTTTTCCTCTAACATTGATATATGATTTTGCAGACATCAGTTATTATAATTTATTGTGGATTGGTAAAAACAATAAAATGTTAATAACCGACTTTACTGTATCAAATACTAAAACATAATTTAATTTATTTTCAATCTTTAATTATAACAACCATATTTAACTATATAAATACTATCATTTCTAATTATAAATTATATCTCTTTAACTTTAAAAAAAACATTTTTTTAAAATTAAAATTATACAATTATATTTAATTGAATAGTTATTTATACTTAACTTCTTAATACCCCTACCCTAATCCCTCTGGACATACTTATCACCTTTATATTCCACATATAATATTTACTTTTTATTTATTAATATACATGAATTTCTCATAACCTTATTTGCTTAACCTTTTGGTCTCCCATGCACTCTGAAATTTAATTTTTTTGTATGGGTGGTGCGTTGTCTTTAAAGCTTGCAATTATTTATTTATATATTTTAATTTAATTTAATTTTTTTTTTTTTCTTCCAATCAAAAAAAAAAAAATTGAAAGAAAAACAAGTTAAAACATGTGATGTTGCAGTACCCAAATTGTCAATTATTATTGTACCTCCTAATTAATGATACCTTTCATCAAAGGCACCCTCCTAAATGACAATAAATAATTATTCCTAGGCAATTATTCTTGAAATCTCTCAAAACTATATAATATTCCGTATCATTGACCATTTCTCCAAGTTTGATTGACCTTGGATAATCATTCAAAATCTTACTTTTTACAATGACAAGGTGGATTTGAAGATAAGACAGTTTTAGTAAATTAATTAATTTAAAAATTGCCACACTTTTATATTAGTTTTATAATCCCTGGCTGCGCGTTGATTTGGGTAATATAATTTTAATGCATTATGATGCGAGAAGTCTAGGGTTCAAACGCTTCTAGAGTTTGGGTTAAAACGTTTTATAAATTTGATTTATTATGATGCGACAAAATTATTGAATATAATTTATAACTACACCCTTTTTTTCAGATATTAGTGAATTGGATGAAGTAGTTGTACGTTAGAGTAACAATAACAATAATGTTGTTGTAGGTGGACGACTCCACCACGAAGATGGCAATACTAAATGGCTTTCTCAACTTTTTAATATAATGATGTCAATGTAGTATTTTACCCACATAGAATATTATGTAGCTCAAACAAATATCTTATTTGGGTGACCAGTGAGTGAGTGGGTCCTTTTTATAAAACTTATGGATGTCCATCATTGGTAAAAACATTATGAGAACGTGAATTATTATTAACTAAGGGTTGGTGTGCTTTTATTTTATAAAACAAGATTATGTTGTTCCACTCATCCATTAGCGGTTGGGATATAGAGGAGATGATTGTGACATGACCCACTTGTTAAATAGATATGTAAGTTTGTCTCTCTTTCTCTCTTTTTTTGGGTTGCGGGGGGGGGATTATTTTAAATATATTCTCTTTTGTGTCCATATCATCTTTTTAATAGTTGGAAACTTTTATTAAGTTGGTTCACTTTTTGTTTTATATTAAATGAACTTTAAGTCTAAGCTCCTGCCTCAATGAATGTTTAAACTTATCTTTTCTTTTTTCAATGTAAAAATTCTTTCCCTTACATTTAATTTTCAACATAATCATTGGTGTGGCCTAACTAAAAATAAAAAATGGGATTACCAAGGATCTAGATTTTTTATTATTACCACTTCAAGATGAATACAATAACTATTATATTGCTAAATGGTTCTAAAAACCTACAAATATACCAAAAGTTAGGATTATAAGAGACAAATATTAATGTGATCATATTCTCAAGACGATTTTAATGGTTACTATATAGCTTAAGAGTGGGAAAAATTGATTCTTTGATTTTTTTTCTAAGTTAAAATGTTTGGTGTAGATGAAAACCATAAATTACCCTTAAAAAAAAAGTTTTTTATAATGAACCTCACATAAGACATGAACAAAACTAGATCTAGAAAAGCAATTGTAAGAAAATCAAATATATTTACTCAAAAATTTACTTTTCATTTCCCTCCATTGTCCCAAATGCATCAAATATTTTTTCCAAATTAAAGTTTGAATACTAATTATAATGAACTTATTATATCAAAAAATGAATATCACGGGAGTGGATCACAATATATTAGATCACATAAGTAGAATTAAAAAAATCACTCATAAATAATAGCAAATCCACACAATATAATTGAAATGAGAGCATAATACTTGAATATAGAGCTAAGCCACTTTGAAGGGGAAACTTCCCTATTATTGACAATAAGAATATAATTTTGAATATTTAATGATGAATATTTTAACGTTGCCTCACATATATAAGCTAATTAAGCTAGATGGAAAATCCATGAACTCAAGTAGGCCAACTACTCCTACCAATATGCATCCTAGAGATTAACAAATGATGAAGTAAAATGTTATGTGTGTATATAACCCGTGTTTATGATCAATATTATAAATATCCTCTAGTATATGAAAAGGGAAAAGATCATATTATATCTAACATACATGTATTTTTTTCTGCTACAAAGTAGGGTGGGACTATAAACAAGAGTTGTTGTAATAGATATATCAAGGATATAATTAGAAATTCTATGCAAGGAACTGATGAACAAATATTCACCTAAATCCAAGATGTAAAAATACTAAGCTAAAAAAGATTAATTTCATTATGCAATAATAGGTATCTAAACTAGAAATTATAACCAAGAGATGTAATAAAATTAACAAATCTTGAAAAGATAACATATATCCGTGAGCATATATTAATCTAAGCATGGAATACAAGAACATGTTAATGTATCATGTGTGCACACACACACACATACACCAAAATAAATAAATAAAGAGTATAAGAGGAATACTTACCTTGGGTTGACTTGTTGACACATCAATCTCTCCCAAGAACAAGGTGTAAAAACATAATAGTGTGTCCCAATTTTTGACATAAAGAAACCACATATACTTGTAATCTCTCCTTAAAATATCCATTTTGGGTCATTGATATTATTCAAACATATATATTTTATATTATATATACAAAGTTATAGTGCATATAATTTTTTTCATTTTTATAAAAACTATTAAATATTTTTCAAGATTATTTTTGAATTATTTTTTTAACATTTGTTTGGCCACCCAGTAGGATACAATATTGTACTTTGACCTTCTTGTCTCAAGTGGAACATTGTGAGAGATGCTTACCTAATTATCCTTAATTAGGTACTCCAAACACTAGGTGTACCTTACTAGTTCAGCTTCTCTCCTTAATACCTTCAAATACTTTATGAAAACTAGCCTTCCACAAGTGTAAGCTTCTAAGCCATAATTTCTCTTCTTATTATGGTGGATTTACATGCACAAGCAAAGTAGATCAGATGTATTTGTTTTAAAAAATGAAAATTAGGAAGCATATATATGTGGATCCAAATCCAAAAAGTCACCTATCAAACTTGGCCAATGGTATTGGCCTAACCAAATAAGTAATAAAACATATTAGATATAGTACTACATCAATTGAGTTGAAGTAATATGAAAAGTGTTTGCATATATAATACTACTATGGCTTAGCTAATGTACTTGATTAAGAGGGGGAAAATGACATAACTACTTTGGCTAGGCCAAAGCACTAGGATAAAATCACACAAATAAGAAGAAGAGGGAATAGGGAGAGTGGAAACAAGTGGAAATGATAAACACCCAATTTTGGTCATAATTGGCTCCTGACCAGACTTCAAACTAATTCCTACCAAATATTACAAATTAAGCCTAAAAATCACTGAACATCCTAATTTCAACCATGCATCATTCATCAATGCTTAAAATCATGTTGAGTCATCCCTATTTGGGATACTAGTCCATATGCATAAATAACCTCTCACGGATTCATCCTCAATCACCTTGTGACCTAACAACTAGTAGTCTGGCCTACAGACCCATTAAGTAGGATAGTTGATCAAATCTTAAAAGAGCTAAAAAACTAATCAAATTGGATTAACTAATTAAACAAGATTAAATGCTTAGTTGAATTATCCATTTGCAATTAATGAATATCTTAAAATAAAAATTTCCAAATTCAAAATATCAAGCCTTTTAATCATTGCCTTTATGAGTTGGCAAGCTCTTCTAAAATATCTCAAAATATTTAATCTGAGAGCCATGCCTAGTAATTAAAAATCATAATTATATGATAACTTTTAACTCAACTCACCTAGGGTTAGTTTGAACCCATTCCATGTTTAAACTCAACCCTAACTCACATTGGGTGAAAGTTAACATTTGAGGCTATAAATACAAGGCCTTGCCTATTGATATCTAAGCTCTTTTGGTATAAATTTATTATGTCTAAATGTCTTCAAAGCTTTGATAGTGTAGAGTTATTATGCAATATTTTACTCCATAAGCTTCATGTAAGTAATGTTACCATGCCAAAATCATAAGCCAAACAATCAAGTCAAGGTGCCAAGGAAAGGTGAAGCCAACAAAGCTCTACTAATGAAGATTTATTAATGCACAAACCAAGAAAGCCATTTCAAAAAACCATTTGAAACTAAGGAATGTAAAAAAATGTTTTATTTTTTGTTCTAGTAGTGCTTTCATTTGTATTTTTGTTACCTATGCTCTCCTTAGTGTCAGCCTAGAGGTGTTATGATTTTAGTGTGTTATTTTGATTTGTTTTATTGGACTAACACAAGACTAACCTCCCCTCTATGAATTCATTGTTCACATGATGGCATGCCCGATGGGACCAAGTATCTCGTATGGCCAATGAGATTGATATGCTAGTTTTAGTTTTTCTAACAAATGCATATAAATCTTCAAGTTTCAAGTTTATTTTTTATGTTTTTTTTTCTTTAAGCAAGTCATAAGTTGTAGAGATCGATGCCTATTTTATAGATCGACATCGATTATAGGAATCAATTATGATCTCTGTGTAAAAAATAAAATAAAGTAGGGAACATGACTAACAAAGGTTTTACTCAATTTTTCTTGCCTTCATTTTATGTTTGATTATCTACATGTTGTTTGTATAACCCATTTCTTGCAGAATCCATGAGATGTTTGGGTTTTAAGTTCATTTATTAATCATTTTTGATTAAAATAGACTTTGTTTTTATGTATTTTATAGGAAACATTAATGATCTGCTTAATCAATGTCGATTTATGTAATCGACATCGATCTCTTTGGATTGCTGACAATTGGTCTCTAAGATAAGAAATCAGAAAACCCAAGAGATAAATTTAAAATATTATTTTCTCATTTGATTTTGGACTTCTAAGCAGGAAAACCCTCTAATAATTTGTAGGTCCTGAGGTGGAAAGAGCAAAGTTTAAGTATGGTTAAATTTTACACACATTGCATTTGGTGCTTAAAATGTATTTAGTTGCTTTCATCTCTTAGTTGTTTTTGAAGTTTTTACAATTATCAACAACAAAGCCAAGGGGATAAACATCATGACATATTTCATTTGGTGATATAAAAATGAACTCACTTTAGTTACATACTCAAGAGTTTTTCATTTTTATGCTATTTTGTTGAAATTGTTTGTTTAAGCAAAATGAGTGTTGCATGTATGCTCTCCCTATATCCCATTTAGGGAACTTGGGTGATAAAAAATGCTCACTCATTGCATTTGTCACTTTGGTCCAAAAGCATGGAAATAAATTCATTAAGGCCCTCCCTGAAATCTGTATGATTTGAGTGACTCCAGATATGATACTTATTTTGAGTAGTTAAAACAAGCTCTATTAGTGGTACTTGGCTTCAGAACGTAGGGGAAACTCAGACATCACACTACACTTTTGATGTGGATATAAATGGCGTTATTGTGTCTTAGTGTTTACCACAAATATGAAACCATTTAGAAACAAATGAAAATTGATAATTTAGACAACCCCACTTATCGCGTACATACTATTAATGTAGGGTGAGTAACCTAAAGTTTCATGTCATCATACGAACTCTTGAGAGAAGAGGGGGCCTAAAAACCCTAATTTTCATGCACTTTTACTTTTTGGATTAACAACTTAAAATATTTTTAAGAGCAAGTATATAGATAGAATTTGAAAGTATAATGCCACCTTGTTAGTTTTAGGATTTAGGATGTTATACTTTGGTGTTTTTGTCATTTTATCCTTTTAATAGCATGGTCTTGAGTTGAAACTATTTTTTTACCACACCAAGTCCAAAATGAGTCTTGCTTACACATCAATCTTTTGTTCAAAGAGGCATTATGCCATCCATTTGACACCAGATTTGCCTTAGTTATTTATCAAACCTTTGTGTGTGTATGTCACTTGTTTAAAAGGGGCATCGTCACGCTGCCCAATTCATTTCAAATCTTGTGACTTAGAGTTCTTTGAAACAAATCCTTGGTCATACCTTTAGAACATAATATCATCATTATGTTTCTCAAATTGTTTCAAAGGCTTATTACTTTGTGTCCAAAATTATAAAAACAAAACCACGTGTGCCTTTTGGGTCTATGCATAATACCATCATGTCATTCATTTTTGTCTAGTTTGTTATCTATTTTGAGAAGCCTAGTCTTCTAAATCATGTTTGAAATTAGCCTTGACAATTTTAGATCCAAACATTGACTGGTTTATGCCTATGCCTTGTATAATTTTGGCTTAGACATTGATAATTCACTTTTGGGTTGTGTAACTTAGGTTAATTTCTTACTTGATTTAAAGATTATTTTTATACCTAAATTTGGGGAAGTGGTCTATCTTACATGTGCATAATGTTTCATGTCTTTTTCCAAATGATCAAGTGTGTGTTTAAATCCGAATGCCTAGTTTATGTCAAAGTGTTTCAAATTTGTTATATTAAATTTCTTGCCTTTTAGACCTCATTTTGTTTAAAGTCTAGATTATGTGCCTTGTTCCCAAAAGACCTAGCAATGTCTATTTTGAGCCTAGCTTTTGTGCCTTGTTTTCCAAAAGACCTAGCAACCTTTATTTGTTTAGACCAAGTTTAGACATTGTTTGAATCACTTTTTAACTGGCTTTGGCATTCCATTTTTTATTCATTCACTTTCCCCTTTTGTGTAAGAAATTTGACGTTTGACATTAGACTATTTTAGATCAAGTTTATCATAGATCATTTTAGAGATACAACTCTAATTTTAGACCAAGTTAGACTAAGCTAGACCAAGTTAGACCAAGTTTGGACCATTTATCTTTTTAGACCTTATTTTTTAGAGTTAGTAGAACTCTAAGCCTTATTTGAAGAATGTTATTGATTTGGATATGTCTCGTTACATCCATAGTAGAGCCATGTACAATCCAGGTTATGATAACCTGGTCACACAAGATGACTTTACTTAATACCCCTACAATGATGATGTATTTGTTGAAACAGATCCTTATCCTCCTTACAATACTCAATATAGAGAACAAAGCTAAGATCCTCAAGCATAGTATTCGATGACACCTTATTTGGGTTAATTAATGTACCAACTTCTCCCTTTCAATGCTAATGGTACTTGATCCCCTACCTATACCATTAACCCTCCTTTGGTCTGCATGACCAACCATGCTCCATAATGTCCAAGGATTACTATACCAGGACCTTGTCCATTAGCTTGTGATAGCAACCAAGATCCACAACGTCCAAGGATCACTATATCAGGGCCTCATTCTTTAGCTTGTGCAAGCAATCAAGCTTCAAAATACCATACCATTACCATTCCAGGCCCTCATCCCTTCGCTTTTGTAATATACTAAGCTTCATAATGCCCTACCATTATCATTCTAGGCCCTTCCAAGTACGGTAGTTCATTATCCCAACAAGGTTATGTAATTATGATTAGATGGGTCGTAGTTACTATCTTAGATTAGAAACCCATCTTTATTAAGCCCATCTTAGATGAGCCTATTTATAAAGAGATCATTATCTAACCACCAATCCTCCTTCATTTATTGCTTACCTTCTCCCACTTTAAAAAATCAATTCTAATCTTTGAGACACAATAGATCCATTAAGTACCTCTCCAACAGAACCAATCATTCGAAGACCAAGATGTGTTCAAAATTGATGTTTTACAACTACTTGTAAACCAAGGCCAAGAGAACAAACTGATCTATGATGTTTTTATTGAAACACCTATTTTTGATAAGTTAACCTGTGATGAATCACCTTTTGATACTATCCCTATTGTTGAGGAGTCTCACTCTAATAAGCCAGTCTTTGTTGAGTAACTTATTAATGATTATAATTGCCTTTGGTAAAATCACTATCTCGACCATTGTCTTATTTTTAAAGAGCCTCCTTTTGACAAGCTAGTCTTTATGGAGTTGTCTCTTGACCTTTTCCCCCTTGTTGAGGAGTCTCATTTTGACAAACTAGTCTCTATGGATCCCATTATGCCATCGGAGTTGTTACTTGTCTAATACCAAACATTAAACAAGATATCACTATAGTGGCATCCACACCAGATGAAGAGTCAACATTGAATTTAGGTTATATTTTTGAACTGATATCAAATTTAGAATCTAAAATGGAATCAACCTCAGTATCCATATCGAATTTAGAGTCCCTTGAGTTAGACTCAGTATTAGAATCATAATACATTCATGGTTGTTACAACATTGGTTACACATGCCTTGTAGATCAAATTTGAACACATTTGTGATCCTTCGACAATTTTTGAGGATGATTACTTCAACATTGACACAAGTTCTCCTATTATATTCTATGAGGATTATGTTGCCTCTTCACATTTAATTACCTTTCCACATGTCATTAACACCAACCAACCTATCCGTTATATTGATATTATACCTCCCACAAGTGTCGATTAGGATCAATAGAATCACACCTTGTTGAACTGCATCTATGGAAACATATCAGTTGTAGAATATCAAGGGGACCAAGACTAGATTCATGTAGAAGAAGAACAATCTCCTCATGAAACCTTTTCAAAGGTGGTAGGGGAAATCAAATTACAAACTCAACATCTTCTAGTGAAACCTTGTTTGAGGTGCTATAAAACAATCAAAGTCAAAAGTCAATGTTCTTTAGTGAAACCTTCTCGGAGGCACTATGAGATAATCAAGACAACTTCATTGGTAAAAACCTCATCGAAGTGCCAATAGCTAATAACAATAGTTATTCAATACTTGATGAAGACATTATTAAAGATAGCATCAATACAACTTCCAATCTACAACATAATTAGATGGTACCTACTCTCAGGCTCAAATAATAGAAAAATATGGTGGTCTTATCAAGAGCATATTCAGAAGCCTTCAGCCCCACCACAACCAAAGTTATGTCAAATACAAAATTAGAAACATTGTGTGTGCCTAAAAATCCCAATATTCATTTATTTCCTAACCATTATACATTCCATTATGATCCACATGTTCATTTCCAAGTCAGACCTATTAGCTAATATTTATCCCTATTTACCATCCCTAGCTGCACTTTCTTTTTCAAAATATATAAAGACGTCTTATCTCAACATTTGAAGGAAATAAAATTAATTACCAACAAGGATCACAACAACATTATTGGAGTCCAAATCCATAGTAGGTTCTTGACATAATAGTTATTCAGAAGAGGTGTCAACTAACAATTTACAACATTTGACTATTCTAGTTGTATCATATGTTGATTAGGATGTGCATCTCCCCATCCATAAAAGCAACAAAATCATATGCTTTGACGTTCTATTTACCTTGCCTTTTCCATTTTCCATTCACCTTCTTGTTATTTCATACCCTATCATTTATCTTACCTTTGTCACCTAGGAGAAACCCTATTACCATTATATCTAATTACAATATCATCACCTTCTTTATACCATACCTTATACCACTCTACCATACCTTTCTTATTGACCAAAGTTGTTTTTACCCTCCCTACCCAACCCCTTTTGACCTTGGTTCTATTGGTTATTTTGGCACCTTTTGCGAGGGGATTCTGATCTAGTTTTAGTAGTTTTAGAATTACATGTTCAAATGGAAGTATATGAAGGCAGTATGATAGTGGATCTAGAAATTGCATCTTTCATTTATGCATGACTGGTGTTACTAATTATAATCAACTTTGGCCAAATTGGTATTCCACCTTGTGTTACTAATTATAACCACTATGATCAAATTAGTGTCACTAACTTATGTCCTTTTTTCTTAATTATAACTGCCTATGGGAAAAATTAGGAACAACACCTTTATCATGCATTATCACATCACCTCACCCTTACTATTATCATTTTCCTTGTCATTTACCTAAATTCATAAATTTTTTGCTACCTATTTTTTGTAGGAAAAACTATAGTGACTTGAGGTTCTAATGGGACTATGCAGGCAACACTTAATTCCCATTGAGGTAAGCCCTATCACCCCTTTTACTACACTCTCACCACTTTGTGATCATTTTTATGTTTAAGCGCTCTCACCATTTTGTGAGCAAGCGAAGCCACACTCTTTCCATTTTGTGAGTTGGACTGTTCTGTCTTGTAATTCTCAATAGAGTTGAGATACTTAAAATTTTCCAAAAACATTCAGAAAAAAATTCAAAATCCTTAAAAAATTATCAAATTGGTTTACAATCTCCTCAAGTGATATAAAGCCTCAAAATCTAATAACATTTATCCTATTTAAACCTCGTTAGTCATCCTAATTCCATCATACTATGAAAAATTGCTTATTGGTTCTAATCCATTTCACTACCCTTAGGAGTGTGACCTTCCCTTTGCATATATCCTTGCTTGGGGGCACCACTTGTTTATCCTTCCATTGAGCCTTCATGTGTAGATATTGACTTGGTTAATGAAAAGATACTTTTTGTTACTTTTACTTTCAAGCTTTCTATGTTTTTATTTTCTTAGGCATTTATTTGTTTATTTGCCTATTTATTTGTTTTCCTTGTTGTGCCTTGACTCAGTCTATATGCATTCATTGGGTGATTCCTTGTGCATTATTCTTGAGTCTATCCATTTTCATACGTCAACATTGTCATCATGGTTTTTATCATTGGTGCATTATTTTAATTATTTATTAGATCGGGAGTCATTCCTTATGCATATTATGACTAGGTCATCATGGTGTTTTATATCATGACGCATACCATCACATGCTATAGAAAAAATTAGCTCTAAAAATCTTACAAATAATGGTGCTATAGAAACTTCTCCACATTTATCTTAGAAAATCCCCCACCCTCCTTGATCAAATCAACCCATTGATGATTCTAGTTATATCAATGACAATAAGGAAAAGCATCTCTGCATTGAAAGGTATAACCAAATCATTCACATTGACTAATTATTATTCTTATATTCTATTCCTCATTCCATTTTCTCTCACTTCTAGGTGAACTACATTGGTTTGAGGTCGCTTTTAATTATGTAGGAAGTGCTTAGATACATGATGTATCTTGAGTCAGCTCAGCCACCTTTATTCTTCCAATCATCTCTTTCATTACTTTGTGCATCCTTATGTGCCTAGTTATTTGTGACTTCTTCAGTCATTAGACCATCACATCTATGTTTGTGCCCACTCATATTTAATCTGTATGATAGGTTATATCCTTGAATTATGCTTTCCAATTTGCCCTACTAGGGCACATTAAAAAATCATTATTCAATCCAAGTAATCTTAATGATTATAACTACTTGTAGGAAAATTATTATTTCGACTCATTTACCCTACTGGGGCATGTGCCTATGCCATAATTATACCGCCTTTAGGCAAATCAATGTCTCAACATTTATTATTGATTATAACCATCTTTGTGAAAAGTAGTGCTTTTTAAATCAATACATGCATGCAATATCTAGATTGGATTAATCTCACCCATGGGTTAGTTTCATTCTTCTTGCTTGCTTCTTTTTGAGGGACCATCCATCAATCGTATGTGTCAACCACTCCCTCGAGAGGGCATCATTATAGGCTTCTAAAACATTTTTTGGAGCTTCTTCTTCAATCATTATCTTCTTTCATTCTTAATGGCCTTTTCATTCTTTGAGAAAAAGTTATTGTGATTATAGCTTTAAAAGCCTTCCTAAACAGGGGCAAATTGTAGAAACTGAATTATGGCCATAACTAGCTCCTGACTAGACTTCATACTGATTACTACCAAACATTGCAAATTAATCCTATAAATAACTAAATCTCCCGATTTCAGTGTTGCATCATTCATCAATGCTTAGAATCATGTTGAGGCATCTTTATTTGGGATACTAACCCTATACAATAATAACCTCTTACAAATTCATCCTCAGTCACTTTACGACATAATAACTGGTAGTTTGGCCTATGGGCCCATTAAGTGGGGCACTTGATCAAATATTAAAAGAGATAAAAATATAATCAAAGTTGATAAATAATTAAACAAGATTAAATACTTAATTGAATTATCCATTTGCAATTAATGAATATCTAAAAATGGAAATTCTAAAATTTAAAATATCAACTTTTTTTATCATTGCCTTTGTGAGTTGTCAAGCTCTTCCAAAATATCTCAAAATATCTAATTTGAGAGTCATGCCTAATAATTTAAAATCATAATTATATGACAACTTTTAACTCAACTGGAGTTAGTTTCAACACACCTAGGGTTAGTTTGAACACATTCTATGTTTATACTCAACCTTAACTCACCTTGGGTGAGATTTAACTTTTGAGGCTATAAATACAAAGCCTTGCCTATTGATCCATAAGCTCCTTTGGTGTAAAGTTATTATGCATAACTATTTTCAAAAATTTGATACTGTAGAGTTATTATGTAGTATTTTACTCCATAAGCTTCATGCAAGTAAAGATGTTAGGGCAAAATCATAATCCAAGCAACCAAGCCAAGGTGTCCAGGAAAGGTGAAGCCAACAAATATCCATTGATGAAGATGTATTGAAGAAAAAACTAAGCAAGCCACTTCAAAAGTACATTTGGATCTCCAAGGAAGGTAAAATAATGTTTTCTTTTGTGTTTTATTTGTGCTTTCATTTGTATGGTTGTTACCTATGCTCTCCCTAGTGTCTAGGCTAGAGGTGTTATGATTTTAGTGTGTTATTTTGATTTGTTTTATTGGATAAACACAATAAAAACCTCCCCTCAATGTATTCCTTGTTCTTAGATACCAGATTAAGAATATGATGGGGATGAAGGCATGAATAACATATGGTCATTAGGGGAATCTCTCAAAAAAGCACCACAAACTAGCCCATCCTGATTCTAGTGAACTCCTTAGGATGTGCACCTAGGGAGATTGATGTGTTGATGATTCCTACAAGAAAAATCATCAATAAATGAAAAACATAGGTGTTTATATTTTCCCTACCCAAAGCTCATCACATTGCAATAGTGTAATGTAAGATGGTGTTTTAGGAAAGATCATAACAATATAAAATAAAAGAAAGTGTTGTAATAAATGAAAGATATGACTAAAATAACTAAAGTAACATATACATATTTATACTTACCTTTTTTCTTGAATATATGCCTGC
The DNA here is from genome assembly GCA_037957365.1 of Torreya grandis. Classification (NCBI taxonomy): domain Eukaryota; kingdom Viridiplantae; phylum Streptophyta; class Pinopsida; order Cupressales; family Taxaceae; genus Torreya; species Torreya grandis. The sequence goes on from JARHVA010002182.1 coordinate 2,178,928, forward strand.
AAATTCCTTAGTATTGATTGTGGTAGGTGTATAAATTGCATATGATAACCCTAATGATGTAAGTATAAAACATATAAAATAAATGTGGGTATACAAAGATGAGTCTAAAAATGGAAGTATGCAACAAAAAAGATGGTAAAAATAAGGAAACCTAGATAGCCATGATGGTAAAGACTATATTAGCTCCAAAAAACCCAAGGAAAATTTAAATGGAAAAAGAGATAAAAAAAGGTCAAATAGCCACAAGATGAAGGCTAGATTAGGTTTGAATACCTCAAAAGGGGGGAATAAAATCTCAAGGTCCCAAACATAACTAAGATAAATCCTAAAAATTAAGGAAATGATAAAGATATCATCTCAAATATTTATATTTTATTTAAATATATCAAGTTCAAATGGGAACCTATGAAAATAGTACTTGTCATAATGCTAACATGTCTGAAAGAGATTAAGAAAATGAGATACAAAGGATGGGAAAGATTTGGAAACAATATGTCTACCAATGGAAAATGATGAAGGGGGGATAAGAGGGCACCACCCAGGTGAAAACATGTTTTGTACTTGAAATAAGACACTTAAATCAATTTGTAAAAGCTAAAAGTTCGTGACATCAATGGCCTAAAAACCCAACCTAGAAAGCTTAGAGATTGGGCTAACTAGTGAAGTATAAATAACAACCCATGAAGGATATATAAATGAAAATTAAAAGATCCCACTTCTCATAATGTGTTCCTTGTTCCTCAGGACCATGATAAATCCATCAATAAATTACAAGGATTGGGTACTTCTGTGAAAATTTAGGTGGTACTAAAGATATATATGTAAATCCTCTTATCCCAGTTTACTAGCCTACCTCATTCCAAATGACCTTAAGCTCTGTTATGAGGCCAACTATGGATTTTGAACTTCAAATGAGATGTGGGGGCATGATAAAGGTATTATCATGTATTTTTAGTGATTTTTAATTTTGAAATATATTTTTCTTTTGGAAATTTCATTCTTATTTTTCTTTTGATTATTTTTGGTTTTGATATCTTGGCTTCTAACTTTTTTGTATTTTTCTATTCCTTTGCCATGTTGATTCAAAAGATTTAAAATAGATGATTGATATTACTAACATAAGAGATATTACACCTTGCCACTAAAGAAGAGAACCTAGAGAATAATACACATAGATGCTCCTAGATTTTCACCTTGAAACCAAGCTTGGTGTGCCAAAAAAGAATGAGAAAAATATGGAAAAGTGATATGAACATGACAAAATTTTGTTGCCTCGATCACTAAAAGTTTATAAAAGGAAATGATACAATGATATATGTGTTTGATACTTTCATAAAAAGAGAGGGTAAAATATGAATAAGAGACATATAGGTAGGTTGTAATATTTTTTCCTTAAGAGAATATGACTGACTCTAAACAACAAAACACTACTCTTGACCATTTCCTTATCTTTTGAAGAGAACACCTAGCTAAGGTTAGGAGGGGAGGGGGATATAATAGGAAAAAAAGGAATATGGGTGTCTGTGAGGAGGTCTTGGTTGTATTTCTAAAGGTCTTATCATGAAACTTATAAACTAAAAGACAAGAAGCATAAAAATAAGTGGGATAAATCATAAGGTGTGTACAATAGAAGGGATAAAACCATGAGGTCAGAAAATGTAGAGAAAGATCTAAGAGGCATTAAAGAGTATAAATAAGGGTTAAAATCTAAGATGAATGAAAAAATGTATAAGGAGAAGAGCCCAAAGGTTTAAAATAAGAGTAAATATAAGATCCAAGAGGTATAAAAATGAAAAGGGAGCTTGGAGGCACAAAGTAAAGAAAGAGCCATGAGGTGTAAAATGTGGTAGTAAAAATAAGTAAGAGCTCGAGGGAAAAAAACTAGGAGATAGATCTAAAAGACATAATAAGTAAGAGGGGAAAAAAGATAATAAATAAATTAAAGTTAAAAGGAAAGCCCATAAGGGATTAAGTTTTGTGGGAAGGGCTTGGTTATATACCCCAAGTTCTTACCATGCAAATCATAAACTAAAAATCCAAGAAGTTTAAATATAAGTAGGAAAAGAAACTTAAAGTTTAAATTAGAGGAAGTGAATAATCCATGAGAGATGATAAATACATTGGTAGAGAGCCCATGGTCGATGTTAAATTAGGTGATAAGAAACATGGTGTAGATAAAGCAAGGCTAGCTACAATATAAGAGAGTTAAAGTAAAACCTACTAAGAATGTTAGAATAAAATATACATTATACTAAATATATAATTATGTAAAATAAATGAAAAACTTTGATAAATAATGATAAATATGAAGAACATACCTCAATCAGAATATTTTTTCAAAATTTAAGTATTGGTTGGCTACAAATGTGTCCTTTAGTTTGTAATCAATTTTTACTATGTCCAAGGATGTCTTTGATAAGATAATGACCCCACCACATTTAGGTGTATTTACCCTCTTTTTGGGGGTGTAATTAAATTTTAACACTAAATCTTTGAATCAAATTTATTAACTTTGAATTTCTTGGGTTTCTTATTGATGTGATTTTTGTATTGAAGGTTGTGTTGGAGAACACTCATGCATTTCCCATCAAAAATATATAACACATGAAGGTGAGATCCATGGAGATATTTTCCGATAATAATTTCATGAAGATAAATTCACAATTAAGGTAACGTTACTTCAAGTGGAAAAATGGCTTTAGAGCCATAGACTAGAGAGAATAGAGTTTCCCTAATGGTAGTGAAAATACTAGTGTGATAAGCCCAAAGTGTAGGATAGAGATTGAGATTTCAATTGTTGTGGGAATCTTGAATCATTTTTGTAAAATATTGTTAAGGATATTATTTCTCAAATTTTCATGGCCATTTCACTAAGGGTGGTAATAAGTGGAAAACATATGTGTAAATTTAAATTTTAAAAAAGTTGTTCCATGTCCTTTTTTTGAAATTCCCATCATTATAAAATATGATGATGCAAGAAATGCCACAATGAAAAATGATTTAATTGAGGATAAATGTGGATATTTTAATTATGGTAACATTATCAATGTGAATATCTTATACCCACTTGGTAAAGTACTCATTGGTAGTGATGATGAAGGTATAGCCATCTTGTAATTGAGGTAATTTTTTGATGAGATCTAATCCCCACATAGAGAATGTCCATAAAGATTCAATATTATGAAGTTCATACAAGGGAGAATGAATAATATCACCATGGATCTGGCAATGATTACACTTCCTAGCAAAGGAAATTGAAATTTTCACAATAATAATGACTGCATATGTAGGCATTGATTGGCCGTAGTGTGTTTTCTACAATGACTTGCACGAATGCCCACATGTGATTTATCAAGAAGAGGAGAGACCTCATATTTTATAACACAAAGAAGTAAGGTGAATTATATATTAAAATAATAGAGGATTTTATTCTTAAGCACATACTTGAAGGGTTGTTATGAATTCTAACATTTTATTAAGAGTCAGCCTTGAGAGGGTATGCTTTATTCTCAAGATATTGGATGATGTTCTTATACCAAGGGATTTGTCAAGTGGTGGAAATATCTAAATGGAAAATGAGAGAGTCATCCTTAGGTTCCAAATTACTTGTGTATTTTTTCATGTGAATGAGAGATTGTCTATCATGTAAAGCTTTATCCAAGTGAAAAATTGAGGTTGAAGATGAAAGAGAATCAACAAAAATGGTATTCTCTTGTGGGATTGTATTAATTGTGAAGGATGGAAATTAATTATCAATGTTGCTAAAAAATTCATGATATGCTTCAAGGTTTTCACCTTTACATTGATATTAACCACTAACATGGTAACATACAAGTTTGGAGTCACCTAGAGCATGTAGGTAATAAATTATTAAATCAATGGTTGCTTACATCCTAAGAATTAGAGCATCATATTCAATCATGTTGTTGGTGATATTGAATTTTAATTTAAAATTTAGAGGAATGATATTTCCAAAATAATCATAATGGATGCTTCTTGCCCTGACATCTTGAAGTCACTTAGCTCCATAAAATAGGACTGTTCAAATATCCTCATAAAAATTCAACTATGACTTTGGGTTGTTCTTCTTGTTTGGTTGTTTGGTGGTTTTACAAAAGTTTATATTATAAATTTATATGAAGATGAATATGACCATTGTGACTTACTTGAAAATGGGGACTATGTTAGAGACATATTTGTTGTAATATATAGGCTTAATAAACTTTTCATCAATGATATTTACTATTTATTTATGATATATCTTAGAGACTTATTTAGGGAATTTTTTTTTGCTTTTTATGGATGATAATTGCATCAGTATAGGTGATACTATGAATGATGATGTTATGGTAATTTCTAGGCATGTCCTCATATGACCAAACAAAAGTTTTTTTATTACTTTTTAAGTAAATCACAAATTTTATCTTTGTCTTTGGGATGAAGAACGAATAAATAAGGATAGGATGAGGATCATCAAATGTCCCAAAGTTAACCTCCTTAGTCTCATATGCTAATATGGTATGTCCATCTTGGAAGTGATATGATGTGGGAGGTATGTTAGAAATGGGATAATATTTTGGGTTGACACTAGCAATAAAATTTTGAAAATAAGGAGTGTGTTTGAAGTTGATAAGTTTATGATGCTGGCAAAGAAGTTGAGATTCCCTTTTGAGTGTTTAGCCCTAAATTTTAGATAAATGGGTATCTAGGGTTAAGAGGATTAGATTAGATTTTACATAAGGGTGGTGAAATAATATAATAGGTAGGCCAATTAATATAAAACTCAAATAAATAGTATTCTGAATTTATTCAATTGAGATTATTAAAATAGTAAAGTAAAACTATTGATAGATATTAAAATAAATTAGAAACAAATGATAGTTATTTTATTATGCGCATGCAATTCTGGGTAGGAATAGACTAGAAGTGGATCAAAATATGACCTTGGAATAGTTGTTATATTTAGGGAATATCCTTTATGTGGCTTTAGATGCTTACATGATATTTAGATAGTTATGTCAACTAGGGGTCTAAATCTAATGCAAGTGTCTTGTACATAAAACTAACTGGATCTAGCTATGACCAACTATAGCCTTTTCAATTTTCTATCACCTTTATTTTGATATATCTAGATCGTGTGCATGGGTTGTCACTCTTTGTAAAATGATCAAACCGTAGCTCTTCACCCTTGAAGTGACTGTGGGGAAAATGGGTGAGTGGGATAAAAATGATGAGCTAACCCCAAAGACCCATATATCAATAGGTGCTACCTATATAGACAATACTCCAAAGAGGGCCTTAGACTGATATAGTTCTCTTGTACATATCAGCTTGTGTGTTCTCAAGGGTGCAATGTATGATAAATAAAGACACACAATGATGTATCTTGTAACTTAAAAAATATAGTTCATGGGATACTATTTGAATGATTCAGACCTATATAAATACTAATCCTATGACTAATATGAAAATAGGGATAATTAGGGCAAGTTTCCTCACTTGAATGCTTGATTGAGTACTTCTTGATATATTGCCTTGTGAGTTGTATGTGATTTCTTGGTGAGGAATGAATGAGGGTTGATCTTGTATATATACCAATCCCTTTTGGAAATATCTCACATTAAATCACTTAGGTCGACCTTTTAGATAAGTTTCTTTTAAAAATTAGATGTATTTTGGGCACTAGACACTTTATAGGAAAAGGGACACTTGTGTTGACACATGTGTCTACCTAGGACGCAAGTGTCCAGAGAGCTAGAAACTGGTATAAGTACAAAACTATTAATGAAGGATAATAATCAAGTTTAGATTTTTTTTCACATTATATAAGGCCTGGTCATTAGAGTAATAATGGTCAAACTATGAGATAATCAATTTGGCACAAACAGATAGTGAATGCGAGCATTTTAGTAGTAGGAAGGTCTATAACTAAAATGTGCATCCATGATAGGTATTTTCCAAGTGCACAATACTAAGGTACTATATAAATCATCTTTTAGTATCTACATTTTTACCCCCTTTAATCTAGTAATGAAATTTCTAGTTTAATGGAAAGAAATGTGTACTTGGGTGTGTATAATACACTTTAATTTTACATGAGCCCAACTTGAATGTTTTGTTGGTGTTTAAATTGTAACCAAGATCATGTTACAGTATATAATTATTGTATGAAATCTAAAATTGAAATAATTTGAAATGCTTGAAATCAAGAAGAATAAGGTTAGGAGTACACCTATGTGTCAATGTAACCATCTTGCCTTCTGGTAATTGGATTTTAAAGTATGTCTCATTAAGAAGCCTTGAAGCTCCTATTAGGACAATTTTGAACCTGAAAGTGTGTGTGTGTGTGTGTGTGTGTGTGTGTGTGTGTGTGTGTGTAAATTCCCCCAACCTTGGTGTAAAGGAAAGTTGAAACATGTCTATTAAGCTTATTTCATCTCAATAATGCAACCCAAATATGTGCATAATCTAGTGAGTGTGAGAGATTTAATCAACTCACATTATATATATGGTGAAGGTGGATGGTATAATTAAATCCAACCTATAATTTTGGTGAAGTTAGATGATTTAATAAAATCTAACATATAAGTTTGGTAAGATTGAGAGATTTAATCAACTCAACCTTTCAAAGGTGAACCAACTACTATAGTAGATTAGCTCGATGATAGTCAATAACAGTCCATCCTAGGTCTGATAATAGTCCATAATAGTATTTGAAATATGGAAAATTATTTTATTTTACAATTTTTAGGTGCCCTTTGAATGGCATATTCACCTCATATTTGTATCAAGCTAAAATTTGGGTATAATAAAATTACCAATATATATAATGCTATCAAAAATATTTATCTGAATCATATAACTATGAAAATAGATAAATTTTAAATTGGTACAAGTCTGGAGGACATGTTTCCATAAGATGTCCCCATTATGATCTAGAGATGTTGAGCACTGAATAAGTGTGGAGGTCATGCCTTTTTGAGATGCCCTCACTATAATCTAATAATATAAAAATATGGAATTCATGCCTCTATTGCATGCCCCCTTTGAGGTGAGGGGAAGTATAATTTGGTAGTTACCTTACCTCAAAAGGAAGATATAATTGTATAAGTGGTGTATGTATCATGTAACATATAGGAGTAACTTGTCTAGGTAGATTTAGCATTGAGGTCTGAAGTATATGATCACATCAAGTCCTAAGATGCATGATATAGATCATGGAAATATCTAAAGAGTAATATTAAAAGCTCAGTTTACAAACAAATGCACACACAATAACACTCAAAAGTAAATCAAAAGAAGAAATGGTCCAAGGAAACCTCATACAAGGGGCATGTTCAAATGCTTCAAAATTGAAGGGACATGACTTAGTCAAAGATCCACAAACCATGGAATGACATATTAAAATGTCCATACAATGAATAAAAACATATTAAAATGTTTAAATAGGTAATTAAAGGCATGAGGATCCAATTCAATACAATGCAAGACAATAATGATCAAATAACACACTCAAGTAAGTATATAAATTAAAGCATATAATATAGGAAACCAACATGAACATAGTGTACTAGTTCATAAACATATGTGTTTGTAAAAAATGTTATGTACATACCATATCAAGTACACTATGAAAGGTATAAGTAAGGATATAGGCATATGTAAGTATATAAGCTCAAACATGATAATGTAAAGTGATCATAGAATAATATAACCCGGGTGTATCATGATCAAAGAAATAGGTACCCCCAACCTACTTATGATGTGAGTAAAGGGAAGGCTTGACATCTATATGTGCATTTATTGTGTATCTGGGTATGCTTATAACACACTCAAATGAAACATGAAACATATATGCATATAGGAAAGGAATGATATTCTATTTACTAACATGGAGCAAACAACATCTGTATAAGAAATAGTACAACTAGGAATATGCTGAAATTTTTTGGTATTTTTAAATTTTTTGAATGATTATGTATTTTTTGGAATTTTTAGATGTTTTCAACCTTAGGTTGGATAATTTTCATTGTTTGGGTCATGGTTAGATAGGTGAAAATTATGCATTTCATGATCTTCCTCATGATTTATGTGTGAATTAGAATAAATAATACCATCATGTGGTATATGAATCGATTTCCCCTCATGAGAAAAGGAGATACCTTGCTGATTTTGGTCAATTTTAGCTTCTATTTGGTATAACCAAAGAATTCCCACTGTGAATAAATATTGATATTTTCATGGCATAACCCAAACCCTTGTTTGAATCTCTTTAGGAGAACAAGAAATTTATAGTATTATGTGACCCAGTATGTCTTTTCAACCTCCTTTATTTTGTAAGTCCTTTAGATCAAATCCAAGTTGTTACAAAAATCTTACATTATAAGTGTTTTTTGTTTATGTAGGATCAACATGGTCATGCCAAAAATAAGCACCACCCATGAATAATTTGATTATTAAATATTGTTGGAATGGATGATTTTTAATTTTTTAAACTTGAAGTGTTTGTTATTTGCACTTTTGGATCTTTCTTTGAATGATCTTACAAAGGGTTATTAAGTATATTTTGATTTTGTTGATCACCAAGTTGTGAACCTAAATCCTTTGGAGGATCATCAAAGGTAATCTTTTGGTCATAAATAAGGTCTTTGATTTTATTCCTCAAGGTGTAACATATATTTGTAAAATGCCTAGGGCCTTGATGATAGTCACAATATACAGTAGTATCATATCCTTTTGGTAGAGGTCGACTCATATTAAACTCTATGGAAGGAGGGAGAGATATGAGATGACACTCCATAGGCTTCTAAAGTAATGAAACCAAAGACTCAGGTAATTATTTAAATTATCTTTTATTTTTATTGGATGATACAAATTGATAATATTTTTGTGATATTTTATTAGCTGGTGTTTTGGCTTCTATTGTGACATTTGCATCAATTTTTGAATGAACAAGTATGTGAACATATATAGGAAAGTTGTTTTCATTGGTATGTGGGTATGGTAAACCCTTTTGGTCAATGGAAATATTATGCTTGGTCCATTTTATAGAGTTCAACATAGATGCCACATGTGGTGGCTCTACACTACTTGGAAAGGTTATCATGTGTAATGTTATCAAGAGAATACCCTTGCATGGGGGTGACTTGTGTAACAAGTCAAAAAGTGAAAATTTATCAATAGGATCATTGGATTATTTTCCAATATTACATGTTATTGAGACATGTTGTATGTGATTATTTTCATTTCCTTTATTATAAAGAGTAATTTTCATTGATAAAGGTAAGTTTTGATTAATGATATCCTTTGAAGGAAAATATTTGCAATCATAGGTAATAAAAATTTGCATTATGGATTAGATCTTACATAATAACTGAAAAGAGAAGCCAATTTTATGTCACTTTGTACCTTGGTTTTACACAATGCTTCATATAATATATCCTTATAAATAATTGTTTGTTTCACAAGGTCAAGAATTGAGATCTTGGTATGTGTATTGACTGATTGTTCAAAATGATTATATTCCTTAGATTTTAGTACCAATTTAAGTACGATAGTAAATTTTTTTATATGTTACATATCATTACAAGAATAATTGTAAAAATAGGTTTTATGTTTTCCCATTTTTTTATTAGATCATCATATTTAACCATGTTGTTGATGACATTGAATTTTAATTGAAAATATAGAGGAATGATCTTTCCAAAATAATTAGAATGGATGCTCCTTGCCTTGACATCTTGAAGGAACTTAGCTCCATCAATATAAGTGTCTAATTATCTTCCTAAATTTTGACTATGACTTTAGGTTGTTCTTCTTGTTTGGTTTCCTTGGTGACTTTATGAAAGTGTAGATTATTAAATTCTATGTAGATGCAGATGACCATTGTGACTTTCTTGAAAATGGGGACAATGTTAGAGACCCATTTTTTATAATCTATAGGCTTAATAAACTTTTAATCAATGAGATTTATTATTTATCTATGATAAATCTTAGATACTTATTCAGGGAATTTATGTTGCTTTTGACAGATGACAATCACATTGACATAGATGATGATATCATGAATGATGATGCTAGGGTCATTTTTGGGTATATCCTTATATGACCAAGTGAATGCTTTCTTTTACTTCTCAAGGATAGTACAAAGTTTATCTTTCTCTTTGGGATGAATAAAAGAAGAGATAATGATAGGAAAAGGATCATCAAATGTCCCAAAGTTAACCTCCTTAGTCTCATATGCTAAGATGGCATTTCCATCTTGGAAGTTATATGATGTGTGAGGTAAGATAGAAATGAGATCATCTTTTGCATTGATGCTAGTAATAAAAGTTTGAAAACAAGGAGTGTGTTTAAAAATTTTAATTTTATGATGTTGGCAAAGAAGTTTAGGTTCCCTTGCAAGGGATTAACCCTTAATTTTAGATAAACATGTATTTAGGGTTAAGAGGATTAGATTATATTTTAAACAATGGTGGTGAACAATATAATAAAATAAGACAATTAATAGAAAACTCAGCAAATAGTATTATGAATTTATATAATTGAGATTGATAAAAAATAATAAATTGAAACTATTGATAGGTATGGTAATTGTAGAGATGGATTAGAAAGATGGTTAGATCAAGCATTAGTCATGAAAACTCAAGAAAAATGCATAAGAACATAACAAGATAAGCTAACTCTTTTAATGGGGTTTGGAAAATGATAATTAAGAGTAAATGAAAGAAAGCATATGAAATACCTTCCCAAGAGCATCTCATCACCCAAATGCGACTCAAAACATGATTATTTTCCCCTTGATTTCATGTTCAAGTCTTTGATAGTGATGCAAGGCAAAGCTCCTCCATCATCTCTTGCTCACCAATGAAACTAGGATCATGATATGAAATCAATGTTATGCCTACCAATGAAGCTATCCTATTGAAAATTAAGCATAATAAATACCACTCACAAATGGCTTGTGGAGAGAATTTTGCATAATAAGTTTACATAAATGAAGCTTAAAAATGGTGGTCTTGGCCCTCTTATTTATAAATTTTTGAATTTGATCAAGATTAACCATGACCATCCATCTTGAGATCAAGATGTGTGGCTATGAATTATTCCAATTTTGTATAATTAATCGATAAATATTTGGAAGGAAGGGGCATTAAAGAGGCATGGGAGGCCATAAACCTAATATTTATTGCATTTATGGCTTATGGATGCCATGCCACAAATGATGTCATTTGATGATACAAATAATAGTAATCAATTTCCAATTAAAAGATATTCAAAAACTTCCATGGATTTTCCACTTAAGATTTTGATTTGAATTAACTAGCTTAAGTGAGATCAATCAAAATTTAAATCATTATTTGGAAATTGGTTACACTCAATTAATCAAACTAGTTCAGAATGTCATATTATTGGGTCATAATTTGATTGGAGAGGAATTAGAAGGTGATGTTAGTTGTGTATGGACCAGTATCCCATTTAGGATGCCATCGACATAAAATAACACATACATGTGTCATGTGCTTTTGAATTAGAAGAAAACAGTGATTCAAAACACCAAAATACACTTTCATCATTTGAACTTGAAATGATTTGAGAAAAAATAATAATCACATAAAATGCATTGCCCCATTTAATGATACATGCCAAAATTGACACATGTATATGACAAGATCAAACCATTTAGTGTGTTTAAGTGATTTTGGCCCAAATTGTGTGTTTGAGTAAGATTGACAATTTTAACACAATGGTGTTAGGAATTGAATGTCTACATTTTTTCCCTATTTGAGAAGGCATAGTGAGACATTCAAGCAAAAAATCATCTTTTCAAATAAAAGAGTTGTTAAGAAGAAGTTGGAAGGAAATGACCCATGATGCCCCCTTTAGAGGACATACTAGGATGAAAGAGAAGGATGGCCTCTCGAAAAAAGAGGGAAAGTGAGATTAACCTAAGGGTCAGATTACATCTAGATGAGTTAATGCTTATGCATATTAGTTCTCAGTGATCAAAATATAATTAGAATATAATAGGCCCTAAGGATAGTGGGAATGAGAAGGATACAATCCAAAAATATAAGTGACACACATTGAACACACCTAAAGCTAGGGTGCAAGTTATGTGCTTACAAAATGATCAATCCTGAGACAAGTTACACACTAAAATATTATTAGAACGAGGGTAAAATTTTTCAAAGCAAGGAATTAGAAGAAATAGGGGAGCATTGCTCCAGAGAGAGGAAATAATAATGCACTCTAGTAAAGTAGATTTGATCCGCTGATAAAGCAATTTTTGCCCCAATAGGGTTGATTTTGATCACTAATAAATAATTGTGCCCCAGTAGGGCTGATTTGATTCAACAGTTGGTCTAGATGTTGTGCCCCATTAGGTTAAATTGGCAAGCATAGCTCAAAGATATAACCTAGTGCATAGATTAAATATGAATGGGTGCAAACAAAGATACAATGGTCTAATGATTGGAAAAGTCACAAATACCAAGAATACGAGTATGCACAAAGTGATGAAAGAGATGAAAAGAAGAATAAAGGTGGTTGAGCTAACTTGATATATGTCAAGTATCCAAACACTACCTATATAGTCTAGATGGACCTCAAGCCAATGTAATTCACCTAGAAGTAGGAGAAAATGGAATGAGGAATGAAGAAAATAAAAGAAAATGGACCACTATTCGATTAAACTCATAATATATGCCAAGAGATACACATCTTGCATAGTGTCAGGTGATGAAATAAGCCCTTGGTACCTTGTTTCATTAGTGTAATTGAGAGCTGATCTTCAGAGCTACATTGATGTTGAGATTTGGATCCAAAGCTCTAGGTGCTTGTTATAACAAAATGAAATTATACATTATAAGTATGAGGAACTTATAATGAAATTGGATTTTAATTGCACTGAACTGGTTCAAATGTGAATATTTATAACTAAGTATAATAATAATGACTACCAAGGCCAGAGTTATAACTATTTGCATTTAACAAAAATAAACAAGAAAAAAAAAAGAAAACATAAATGAACCTAACTTAAAATCAAGGTATGGATAATAAAGACTTTAAGTAGGAACAAAAATGTTTGAAAAAAAAGCAAGAACAACTTAATAAACAACATGAAAATAATATATGAATAATCAAACTCCATGTGACTATCAAGATGTTCCTAGAAAACAAAACAAAAAAACAAGACCAAATAGTAAAATAAAAGACCAAGAAGAGACAAGAAGAAAATAAAGAAAGAAAAATAAATAAATGAAGAGAAAAGAAAACACCAATAAAACTCAAATAAACACACGCAAATAATATTTAGTCCCAAATTTTAGCTTGATTTTAAAATAATTGTTCATGTACATGTAGTAGATGTGTTACTTTATATAACAACGTAATAAGAACAAGGACACAAAGTTATCTCCAAGTGATAGGGAAACAACACAAAAGAAAAATGGGGGAAAAAGAAGAAAAATAATGGGGTAGATGAGCTAACTCCAGATGTACAAAATAAGTGGACACTACCTACATATTTTCATGGATGCAAGGTCCAACATAAACTTCAGGATAAATGTAGTTCTCCTAGGACATAGGATAGAATAAGAGTGATGACCAGAAAACATAATTGATGTTATAGAGGAAATAAGGAAAATGGGATCACAAAATGGTGAGAGTGTTCAAATTAGTGCCTGCAATATGGAAAGAGTGTGGGATAATTACTTACAAAATGATAAGAGTGTGGAGATAATTACTTGTAAAATGGCAAGAGCATGGAGATCAAAATATACAAAAATGTGAAACAATGTTTTTGGTCTTTTGTTGATCATTTTATAATTTTTTTGTGTTTTTGGGATAAATTAAAAAAATTAAATATAAAAAAAATGTCCAGGGGAACTACTTGGCTGAGGAGATGCTCATCTACAGGTAATATTTCAAATAATAGCTAAATCAGCCATAATAGTCCATGCTCACAAATCAACAAGAGTGAGACCTTGATAAGGGAATAATGACTACCAAATAGTAGAAAAATAATAATAGAATAGTATGTAGCATGAGGTAACTTTGAAAAACCATCTACCAGGTAAAAATCCTTGAGTAAAGGTATTTGTGTTCACTTGTTTGTAAAAGAAGCTGCAAAATATTGTCTATGTTGAATTGCTTTGTATAACTAACATTTAATGTGTTAGTAGTGCCTATGAGTCATAATCAAGATCATAATTGGTGAAGGGATAAAATATGTTCAGGTTACAACTATTCAAGGTATGAAAATAATATGGTTCTCAAGGAGAATGGTCCAGAATGAATATGGTCCAAAAGAGGACAGTCTAGGTTGGGATAAAATGTATTCAGAGTACCAACAGTCCAAAGTTTTCACTATCTAGAGTCATGTAAATAATATGGTTCTGTAAGAATGGTTTAGTGTAAGTAAAAAAAAGAATATAATCCATCGTGGGATAGTCCAGGATATAATGGTAGGATAAAATAACTTCAGTACAAGTTACCCCCAATTAAGGGGTATTTTAGACAATGGTTCAAATGGCTGCCAAGCGTATAACCTTTTAAGATGCACAATGTTCATGGGATCTAAAAGTTTTTCACCACCTTGAGTATCCAATCAGTATGCCCTTGATCCATAATTTGATGTGATAACATAGGGTCCAAGGCAATTGGGTTGGAACTTGCCCTTTTTCTTGCATTCAACATTTATGTTCTTTTGGTTATCTTTTAAGACCAAATCACAGATCTCAAACTCCTAAGGGAGAATCCATTTGTTGTAGCTTCTCCATAATTTATTCTAATAGGCTTGCAAGTTTTTTAGGGAAGCCAAATGCCTACCATCAAGAAGTTTTAGTTCTTGCAACTTTGAGACTCTATATTCTTCATCATCTTCAATATTCTCCAAAAAAACTCACAATGAAGGCAACTTGATCTCAATCAAGATAATAGCTTTTGTACCATAAACAAGGGAGTATGGAGTGGCTCCTGTGGGGATTCAATGATCCAAAAACAATATTTAATCAAATGTACAAAATTATCAATTTCCTTTAAGTAAAATAGAAATTGGATTAGTGTTATAGAATCGAATGAAAGTGATTAAAATCTCTGAAACTCAATTCTGCATCTTAAACTCCTATTTTGTGTTATTTTATAACTTTCTATAATTTCCTTAGTATCTCATTAATTCTTTCCAAACTAAAACATAGAATAAACTAAAAGGAAAGTGACACTATCTTGATAATAGATTTCACCCTTTTAGGGGCTACGTCTTTGGGTTTGTGAAACAATGAACTGATCCATTAAAAAGATGCAAGTATTAAAAATTTATAAACTTACATCTAAATGGATTTTGAAATATGAAAGTAGTAATAAAATATGATTATGTGAAAACTCTAAGATACTCAATAACACATCTTACCTTCATCCACATTACTTGTACTTTAACACTGAAGATTCGGGCAAGTTTATCCATTAAGAGTGTATGAAAAACTCTTTAAAATGTGCATTAAAACATCATAAGAGTATCTATGGTTTATAACAGACAATATAACTCCTAAAAAAACCCTAAAAAGTAAATATAATCATCCCCCATGGCCAAAGGCCTTAAAAAATAAAGGCATAGTAATCACTGGCTCAGGTCTGTATCCACAAAAACTAATTTATACATATGTATTTGTATTCTAATGTTGTGGTGTAATGGCTAAGGATTAATCTTTTTGGCACATGGGTCAATGGTTCAAACCCTATGAACTTTACTTTGTCTAACCACATAGGCCATGCCATTTACCATATAGGGATTAATATCCCACATGCATCGGTATACAACTTAGCTTAAGTCTAAAATAGGTTGTCATTGGTGCATGTGATGTGGCTTAGGCCATGTCTATCTCACTTTTTATTTGGAGTGAGTTTTTTTAAAAATGTGGCATGACTTTTTCTTCAAGGTTTCTCCCATATTTGGTATGCAAGGGATCCACTTAGGATTTATATAGCCTATCTCCACCCCAACAAACCAGTCCATGTTGACCATACAAATTATTCTTCTTAGTTTGAAGGCTTGTGGTGTATAAATGGGCTATCCTTCGAGCTTAGTTAGATGGCTGTGAAACCTGAGCAAAATGGTTAGTTGGTATTGTGAGTTGTCTAGTGAGCAAGTCTTGATGGCATAACTGATCTCGAGCTGGCATGTCTCTAGTAGGATAATAAGCTCAATCTTGAACAATGTGAACTTGTCCTTTTTCTCTATTGAGTTAACATGCATAGAATTTTGACTTGGAAAATAAAGAGAAGGTGGTGGCATTTGGTACGTCGAATTAGTTTAATAATTCAAAATGTTAGGATTATTACTCCCACAAGCAATATATAAATAACACAAAGGCATATATATACAAAAACATGACAATGGTAATATGAAGTAATAGAGGCAAGGCACCCCTTCATAAAAAGAGTGTGTCAACCCTGGTTGAGGGTCCCTAACCAGCAAATAACATGGCCCATTTATCTAAACACAAGTGTTAAAGACCAGAGGCAAAAACCAAAAACATCCTTTTATTATTTTCACCATTTTACCACTTGTCACATGTCGATTGGTCCACTTGGTAGCCATACATGCATCCACGTCACCATAGACCTGTGCTTTATTGTTGATAATCTTTGACCCAAACTTTGACCAGTGGTATCTAGATCATACAATGTCCATTTTACGTGTTCCAATATGTGTTGGAAAGCTCTTAGAATGATCTTTTGTATTGTAATAATTTTAAGAGATCTTAGGAAATTTTTATGCCCAAAATTGACCTGTAGATCACACCTCCCCAATAGGACCCTTTTGGTCTCCAAAAGGAGAATAACCCACTGAATCTACTAAACAGTTCTTTGCATCACACCAAATTATAGAAACCAAAATATAACATAGTGGTTAAGTTTCCAAATGTATTAAAATGCAAAAATTATCACAGTAAACTTCAGTACAAAATATCATGGAAATGATTCATAAATCAAACTAAAACTTGCCTAAAATAAGGCCAAGATTTAGACTTAATCCCTAAAACTGCATGTGAATAATTATGTCTGCCAAATATCACAATCCAAAATGGTGAAACTTCCATTACTATAAAATATCACTAGGTGCAACTGCAAACATGTTTGTCAATGTAATCAAAATGTACTCTAATGTTGCAACCATATTTATAAATCAAATTTATTGCCCACATGGGTCTTATATAACATGTGATTTATAAGTATGGTAACAACCAAACTCTATAGTGTGATTATAATTACAAACATTGCCCAAAATATGGGTCTTAAAATGCATCCAACATATACATGCCAAAAATAGATGCATTCCCAAAACAATAGTTACTCTAAAATGCAAGTACATAAAAATAAACACTGCCAATGTACCCATCAACCTATGGAAACTACTATAAGAAATCTCCAAAGCTAAAAATATGAGTTTAATTCCCAAACTATATCAAGAAATCAAAATGTTAAACAGGAGATTCAAATGGAGTTTTCTCAAATTTTCAAATATAAAAAGATCACTAAGCATGATAAACCTATCTCTCAGTTCCTCTCATAAATCTGAACTCCAAAATTAAAGCTAAAAAACATGGGAAAAATATTTCCTTTCACATATAACAAGAATACCATTTAATCAAATGCTCTAAATTATTTGCATGCCATTTAACAATCATTAGTTATGCAACATATAATTAAACATTGTTGACCAACCCATTTTAATGGATTTTCCTTTTCAGTTTATTTTATTTCCAAAATAAGAGCTTCTTTACCAACTTAAAGCTCTACAAGTAACTGTAAGAAAAATATCATATAAAGGTGAGGAGAAAACCAATAATTTTAAATCTATATCAAGTTTTTCCTCACCATCTGACTACTCCTTGTTTCATACCTCCATTCTCATCAAACTGAGTTAGCTTCCTAAAAAGTTTATCATAACATAAAATTGAATTTAGGAGATAGAAAAAATATCCTTGCAAACAAAAGTTTATCAAAAATTCCTTCCTGGATCCATTTAATTAGGAATTCCCTAAAAATAGTGTTTGAAGTGAATTAAAGCATACTAATCAATACTATAATTATGCTTATGAAAACTATCCTGTTAAACCAATTTATCATTACAAGGGTTGTTCCCTCTTCATGGTTTCAATAAACTAAATATAAGGTTTCATCTTATAAACTCTATCTTACTAAGAGTTGGATGATCCATTTTAATTTTTAAAAAGATTTAAAACAATTCCAAATCAAGGCATATTTACTTCCAAAGCAACCCACACAAAGGTTATTTGACATCAAGGATTCAAACCAAAAATTGTGTATACATAGTTACATTTAAAAATAACTTATACCTCTTAAATAACTATTAAGTGCACACCTATTGAGAAATGGTTGGCATATTGTTAGGGTTTTAAAAAACTTGTTTGCTTCCTACAACACTTAACAAAGATGTGAAGACATACCAAATTATCAACCAATTAATACTCAATACTTAAAGTGTAAAATTTTGTTTAATTTCCTAAACAATGCCTTATTGCCATTTCCATATCTTACCATGGAAACTGGTCTTTTCTCTTGTTCTTGTAATTAAGGACATAGGATTCAAAAATATGATTAGTTATCCAATAATAAAGGCTACACAACTGGTTATCAAATGCCAACATATTGTGATAATAACAATATGGAATTAGATTTCCATCATACCTTATTTTGCCTTCTATGTAAGAATGATAATAGGATTACAATTGATTCCTCTTGGATGTGCATCACTGAAAATGTCTTGAATTTTATCTTAATGCATCCCCAGATAGAAAGGTTGATCCTCTCTCAACACCATCTCACACCTTCAAGTGATAATTATTTGTTCATCATCCGAATTGAACCTACAAGACTAGTGGTTTCAAGATCTTATCTGTTATAAGCTTGTTTTATTTTAGGGGATTGGAATACCTTCCAATTCCTTTTTCACACTAGCTAATCCTTCTTAGTCAAATAAAATAGAAAAACACAAAGCAACAAGCGGAAACATGACAACAAACAAACTACTATGATATCAAATTTGATCCAAAAATAAGATTTACCCCCTAGGTAAATGAAACTATTTTTAGAATCAAATGCAAAAAATTCTCAATTTCCTTTAAATGAAATAAAAATTGGATTAGTGTTCTAGAATCGAATGAAAGTAATTAGAAATTCTGAAACTTGATTCTGTACATCTTCAACTCCTTAATTATGTTATTTTATAACTTTCCATAATTTCATTAGTATCTCATTAATTCTTTCCAAACTAAATTAAAAATCAAAACACAAAATAAACTGAAAGGAAAGTGACCCAATATTCATAATGGAGCTCAAATTTTTAGGGGTTACATCTCAAGGTTCATGAAACAATGAATCGATCCATTAAAAAGATGCAAGTATTAACAATTTACAAACTTATGTTCTAATGGATTTTGAAATTTGCAAATAGTACTAAAATTTAACTATGTGAAAACACTAAGATGCTCAGTAACACATCTTCCCTTCATCCATAGTACCTGTACTTAATCTCCAAATATTTGATCAAGTTTATCTATTAAGAGTGTATGAAAAACTTTTAAAAATGGGGATTACAACATCATAGGTGTATATCTGGTTTATAACAGATAATACAACTTCTAAAAAAACCCTGCAAAGTAAATACAATCATCCCCCATGGCCAAAGGCCTTAAAAAATAGAGGCATAGTAATCATAGACTCAGGTCTGTGTTCGAAAAAATTAATTTATACATATGTATTTGTCTTCTAATGTCATGGTGTAATGGCTAAGGATTAATCTTTTTGGCACGTAGGTCGGTGGTTTAAATCCTATGAACTTTGATTTGTCCAACCACATAGGCCGTGGCATTTACCATATAAGGATTAATATCCCATATGCATTGGTATACATCTTAGCATAAGAATAAAATAGGATATCATTGGTGCATGTGATGTAGCTTAGGCCATGTCTATCTCTCCTTCTATTTGGAGCAAGTTTGTTTTAAAATGTGAAATGACTTTCACCTCGGGGATTATCCCACATTTAGTATGTGAGGGATCCACTTAGGATTTATATAGCCTACCTCTATCCCACCAAACTATTCCATGTTGACCATGAAAATGGCTCTACTTAGTTTGAAGGCCCATGGTATATAACAGGCTATCCTTAGAGTTTGGTTGGATGGTTGTGAAGCTCGAGCAAAATGGTGATTTGGTATGATGAGTTGTCTAGTGAGCAAGTCTTGGTGGCATAACTGATCTCGAGATGGTATGTCTCAAGCTAAACAATAAGCTTGATCCTGAGCAATGTAAACTTGTCTTTGAGCTCAGTTGATCTGAGCATGCGTAGAATTGTGACTTGGAAAATAAAGAGAAAGTGGTGGCATTTGGTATGTGGAATAAGTTTAATAATTTAAAATGTTGGGATTATTAGTCCCACATACAATATGAATAACATAGAGGCAATATATACAAAAATGTGACAATGGTAATATGAATTAATAGAGGCAAAGGCACCCCTCTAGAAAAAGAGTGGGTCGACCCTAGCTGAGGGTCCCCAGCTAGCAAATAGCAGGGCTCATTTATCCAAACTCAAGTGTCGAAGACTAGAGGCAAAAACCAAAAACACCCTTTTACCATTTTTCCACTTGTCACATGCTAATTGGTCCACTTGGTAGCCATACATGCATCTATGTCACCATAGACTTGTGCTTTATTATTGAGCATATTTGACCCAAACTTTGATCAGTGATATCGGAGCATATGATGTCCATTTTCATGTTCCAATATGCATTGGAAAGCTCTTATAACATTCTTCCATATTGTACTAGTTTTAGGAGATCTTGAGAACTTCTAATACCCAAAAATGACATTTATATCATTCGATGACTGGTTCAACAATCCTAAAGGGTAAGAAAAATTTTCAAGTGCCAATTACGACCAGTGTCATTGAAAATCTTCTTTAAAATGGCGATAATGGTCTTTTTTGATACCTCAAATTTTTTGTTGCCTTATAGGTTACATGGTGTGGATTTCTAATGCTTGATCTTAAATTTTTCACAAAGGTATTTAATATATCTGTTTACAAAGGATACACCATTATCGAATATAATGTGAGTTGGGATGCCATATCAACAGATGATATGGTAATGAATGAACTTGGCTATCTACTTCTCGATGACCTAAATGAGAGGAATGGTTGCAATCCACTTATTAAAATACTTAGTAGTAGTGAGAATGTGTTTATGGCCATCGAAAGATCTTAGGTTTATTTTCTTGATGAGATCAAGGCCCCAAGTAGAAAATGGCCATGGTGTTGTGATCGGCTGTAGTGGTAAGGAAGGTACATGTATCAAATTTACATGTTGTTGACAAGGAACACACTTCCTCACATAATTGCAAGCATCTATCTTCATTTTTAGCCAATAATAACCTATTCTAGGGAACTTTTTATCTAAGACTACACCATTGGTGTGGGCCCCACACATTTCTTCATGAACCTCCCTAAGCACTAGCTTCGATTATCCTGAATATAAATAATGAAGTAGCATTCCATCACAGCCTTTATGATAAAGTGTGTTTCCAAGGAGGGTATAATGGGCCATACAGTGAAGGAAAAGTTTATGTCAGTTATTGGATAGGTTAGGTGGAAAAATGTGATTATGAAAATAATTATAAAAATCTTGGAACCAAGGTAGTTTAGGTGGGGGATTTGGACCAGCAATGGCACATACCCTTCCTGAATCTAGCAAGACATGTACAAGCTGAAGAAGATTTTTAATAAGAAACTGATACTCTTTAGCACTACTATCAATCTTTATCATGCACCCAATTGTTACCATTGCATAGGTAGATCTATTGTTGGCCCTTGGTACTTGTACAAACTATAGATATTTTAAATGGCTCTTGAGATTATCAATAATTTACTTGTAGGGTATAAGATTATCATCTCAAGTTTGATATTGATCAATGATTTTATTGATAATCAATTTGGAATCACCATAGACCATTAAATTCCTGATATCCCATTGTACCACAAGATGAATTCCTACAATAAGTGCTTCATACTTGGCCATATTGTTGGTACGAAATGCTTTGGGGATCAAATGCCCTTATGGTGTAATCAATAATATGCTAGCTCCAAACCCATGAGAAGGGAAGAAACCATCAAAATATAATTTTTGATCATGTTGTACTTCTTCCACTATCATAATATAATCATTTGAAAATTTGAATCTGAGTGGTTGAGTGTCTATAATAGGGGCCTCTACAAGTTGATCAATAATAACCTGCCCCTTGATAGCTTTTTGATTTTGATACTCAACATAAAAATCACTTCAGATCATGACCCATTTGGCCACATGTCCTATGAGAGCTGCTTTAGATAATAAAAGTTTGAGAGGATTTATCTTAGTGATAACAATGGTTTTATTATTCAGCATATAATGTTAAAACTTTTGGGAAGCAAACACCATAGCTAAACACACCTTCCCAATAGGCACACAATTGTGTTCATAAGCCACCAATGTGTGGTTTAAATAATAAATTACATGCTCTTTAACTTGATCATCATGTTGGGCCAAAAGTGCCCCCAGTACATGCTCAGTCATTGAAATGTAAAGAAGCAGTGGTTGTTTAGGTGTTGGTGGTCTCAAAACTACCAGGTTGGCCAAATATGTTATGAGCTTCACAAATACTAATTTAAACTCTTGATCCCATTGAAATGTAACCCTTTCTTTAAGAGATAGATAAATGGGTGGCACTTATCTACCAATTAAGAAATGAACCTACAAATAGACTAGATCTTTCCTTGCATGATTTGAAGTTGTTTAAGATTTGAAGGTGGAGGCATTTCAACAATATCCTTAACCCTAGCAGGGTCAAATTTGATCTCTCTTTGTGATACAATGAACCCTAAAAATTTTCTTGAAGTGACACCAAAGTCACACCTCTTAAGATTTAGGTAGACTTTATATTCATGAAGTTTCTCAAAGATTCTCTGTAGAACATTAGGATGTCTAACACATGTTCCTAACTTTGCTAGGATGTCATCAACATAATCCTCAACAATATCATTCATCATGTCATGGAAGATGATAGTCATAGGACATTTATAATTGGTTCCAGTATTCTTCAAGCCAAATGACATGACTTGGTAATAAAATGTTCCCCATGGCATGGTGAATGCAGTCTTGTGTTGATCTTCATGGGCTATCTTGATTTGATTGTATCCAAAAAATCCATGCATAAAGGACAACATCTCATACCCAACTATAGAATCAATGATCATGTTGATGTTGGATAGATGAAAATCATCTTTAGGGCATCCTTTCTTGATATGTCTAAAATCTGTATAAAGACATATACCCTATGGCTTTTTATTGACTGAGATTGTGTTTGATATCCATTCAAAATAGCCCAGTGGTCTAATGAAGCGTACTCTCAATAATTTCTCCAATTCTACTTTTACCAATTGAGTAATTTGTGGATGCATCTTCCTCAATTTTTGCTTAACTGGCTTGGCATCCTGATGGACAACAAGTTGATACACAACCAAGTGAGGGTCTAAGCCTAGCATGTCTAAATATGTCCATGCAAAAATATCAATGAAATCCATCAAAATGGATATAATGTGATCTCATTCTGCTTCACTAAGGGAAGCTCCAACGTAAACAATTTTTGGATCCTCATATGTTCCCAGGTTTACTTCAACAATGTTTTCTACAAGAAGTGTAGAGCCATCTTCAAGAATAGTAGGCAATGTGTGATCATGATCATCTTGTTTTGCCTCAATTTCTTTTTATTCCTCCCAAATCTCTGGATAATGTGATGAATTTGAATACACCAAATCAGGTAATGGCCAACTAGAAAAAATATCAAGAAACTCAAACAATTGTTATTATGATGTGATGTTAATATTGGTTATAGAGATAGGACTTGATGGACCTTATGCGTCCTTAGGGGATGAGAAAACTTTCCCATCCAAGAGAACCTAAAACATGTTTTCACTCAAGGGCTTATCATTATCTTTTACTTTTTCGCTAATCAATGAGTGCCTCAAAGAGGTTTTTACTTGAGTATCTTGATGTTTTATCTTTATTATGACCAAAATAGTTTGCCTACTCTCCAAAGTAGGTAGAAGGATATAATGAAAAATCGAAGCCTTGCTTATGATTGCCAATGCGCAATCCATCTCTAAGGCCGATATATTCTACAATTGATTCTTCATTCCAAAATTCATCAAGGTGTATGACAAAATTTTATTGGGCCTAATCAATAAGTTCATGATGGCAAAGGCATAGGGAATAATGGTATGTTAGGGTCATAATGACATTTGAATCAAATAAATTAGATTTAGTAATCTCATCAAAAAGGATATAATGGGATGCTACATCACTTCCAAGAGTCATTGCTAGTTGATTCAGAAGAATCACTCTTGAAATTCATGAGGTCGCCCCCAAGTGATATAAATCTGAGGCTATGATTCAAATTAGGTATACCAGTTGATAAAGGTTCCAAGATTCATTGTGTTCATGGTCCAAGGCCTCTTCTTGTATAATCAAAATTGTCCATAATTTGATTAGGGATAGGATATTTTAGATTTTGAAAGCAATCAATAATGCCATCAAAATATAACTAGTCTCCTTTAGTGAAAGCCTCTCGATCCTATCTTGGTGAAGTAACAAGTATAAATATCATTGGTGGTTTTCATTGTTTTTCTTTTTTCACTAGATCAAGTTGGTATATTAGGGATTTTGGAAGGTTTGGGTTTACCAAATGTTTTAGGAGACTTCAACAACTTAACAACATGGAAGGCATCCTTAAACAGTATGTGGAAATTCCCACATCTTCTATAACAACTTGTTTTACAAGAGTTACAAGAAATAGATCAGCCAAAGTGGACATAAGGTCACTAGGGTTGATATAATTGGATTTTGGTGGATTTGAAACTATTTCCTTGTTCCTATTTGTAATAAATTTAGAACCAAGATAATAGTTATAATTTTGGAACTTAGCCTCTAGATGTTTACAATACTGATAAGGTTGTAGATCGGTAGGAATAGTAATCTTGATCTCATTGTGGGGAAACTTAAAGAATTGATACAAGGTGGATGGAATGGCCTATATTTTATGGATCTAAGGATGACCGAGAAGAATGTTATAAGGAAACTCAATATCTACAAAATGTAACAATGTGTGATGGGAAATAGACCCAATAATGATTGGTAAACAAATTGTACTAGAAGATTCCTTCTTGACATTATCATAAGATTTTATGGTGATCATCTTTGGGTGAATGTCCTTCCTAGTGTAGCCCAATATCTATACTAATTTTAGGGACACTATATTTAGCCTCAAACCATTATCTATAAGAACTTGCTTGATCTTATGGTTTTCAATGATGACTTCAATATATAGTGGGTTGTTATGGTTGGGACTAAGAGTGGACATGTCTTTTTTATCAAATGTGACATGTTAAAATGAAGACAAATGTCCCACTAGTGTTTGGAACTATTTAGGATTAATGTCTTTGGGAATAGTTGATTATTGCAAAAGGTCATTCAAAATAGTTCTATGAACTTCAAACATACGTAAGAGATCTAAAATAAAAATCTACACAGGTGTTTTACTTAGTTGGTCTGATAGACTATAAGGCTTTTCAATATTATAATGAGATGGTTTAGCCTTAGCTAGTACAATATTTAGCTTTGCATCTGAAGGCACAAAGTTCATGTTGGGTTCAACATTGGAAGAAAAGGGTAATGGGCCCTAGAGAGTAAATCATGAGCATCTAGTTTTTTGCACAATCTAGAGGTGGTAAGGAGCTATTATAATTAGAAGACAAAGGCAAAGGGCCTTAGAGAGTGACTCATGGGTGTAAAGTTTCATTTGAGTAATTTTGAGTTGACAAGGAGCCATTATAATTAGAAGAAATATGAAGTCCAAAAGTAGTAACCTGTGTAAATAAAGGTATAATAGAATTGCATGAACTCGATGTGGTGTTACTAGAAAGAGAGAGTGTTGACCCTATAACAATGGGTCCATTAGTATGAGGAGTACATGATGGTTCACAGGATTTAACAATAATAGTGGCAATGTGGTTTGTAAAAATGTATCCCATGATATTGTTGTTGTTGTAACCCAAGTTGTTATCATTGGTATTATGATCATGATTATGATCATGTTGATTATGATTTTGACCTTTAGTTTGATTTTGTTTTTGATTTTATCCTTGGTTTCAATTTTTCCTTGGTGGTTGTTTGATTATGTCAGGGAAATAGATCTTTGTAGATGCCCATATCCTTATTAGTATTTTACAGAGCTATTTTGATCTCAACTTCATCACTCTTGATTAAATATTCAATAAGGTGATGCAATTGGACACAATGATAAGCACCATGACCAACAAAAATATATAAGTTGCAAAAGATATGAATTTGGTTTGGGCTAATTTTGAAGAAATGGCCTTGGTATAGACCATACAATTAAATCAGCTGGTATAAGCTTTTCTAACACTACCCCAATAGGCTCTCCCAATTTACTAAAGACTTTGAAACTGTTATTGAATACCCTTCGTGGAGGGACTCTTTTCAAAGTGTTTGATGGATTAGGTGGATCTAATTGCACATTTAGAACTGGTGGGGCCTGCAACATTTGTATGTGTCTTGATTTAGTTACTCCATTTTTTACCATGTTCTTATTCTTATTAAAACCCTTATGTTTCTCTATTGTAACTATTTGACTAGGTGATTGGGTCTAATTTGATGATTGACCTTGTGCATAAATCTTGACAAAGCCTTTGGTAATAAGCACCTTCTCAATTTACACCCCTTTGTCTATAATTTATTCAAATGTGTTTGTATTGGCAAGCCTTAGATTGTGCACCACCTTAGGGTGTAAATTATATGAAAATATGTCAACCAACTATTTGTCTAGCAAATTATTTTGAAAGTGACCATTTAGTGCTCTCCACCACTGTCGATATGTTTTGAATCTTTCTCCATCTTGATGTTTGTGTTTGCACAAGTTAACAATGGTTAATTCATGCTCAATGTTATATGAGAAATGGTTGACAAATTTTTTAGATAGATTGTTCCAATCCACAACCACTCCTTTGGGTAACTTAAGAAGCTAGTCTAAAGCTTGTCCCACTAAACTTCATAGAAATAATCAAAGCAAGAAACTACTACTGTAAGCTACCTCTTGGCATAATATAAAAAATTCATGAATGTGTTCATGAGGGTCATCCTTTCCTTTGTATTTTTAAAAATTTAGGTGCCTCAAAATGAGGTAGAAAAGGGACTTGGAGAATACTCAAATTGAATGGATATAGACATATCTTGTCAAATTTTTACTTCTTGATTTTGTTTCTTGTCTCCAATAGTGATACAATTTCTTTAATTGAGTTTCACTCTTGCATGTTTGGTGAATTGGTGGGTGAAACTTAATTCTATTGGGGTGGTATGTGCCCCTATTGAGTAGACTTTTTAGGGATATACACCTGATCCAAAACTTGAAAGCTTTGGTTGAAAGATAATTCAAGAAACAAGAACAAAATAATTCAAATAATGCTATCTCTAATAAGAGATGTTTTATTGATCAAATTTGTAGACCCAAACATATGCTTATCTCTAAGAAGAGATGTCTGATTTCCATTTCAAGTTACATCTTCATTTATACATTTTTTGAATGTGTGGGGAGGATGTGTAAGGTCACCAATCTCGAGGGAGATGAATTTGTTTGACTTCCATGATTTACAACAATACAGAACTCGAGGAATTATTATTTTTAGAAACTTACTATTTTTAGATTGCACTACTAAAATTGAAATTTAGGACACTTCTATTGGGTTTTATTGGTTGAAACTTCATCAAACAAATATCCATGCCATCTCACGATGTTCCCCTCATTATTATATTTCCAACAGTTCAAATGGTGAGTCAATTGGAGCTACGGTGCAAAAGTTATGGCTCCTGAAAGTTTTACCATCAATTGGGGTAGACCCATCACCTGAATTGTCATTTGAATTGTTGTCTAGATCATTCCTCCCTCCTTGAGAAGAAATGGTCTCCATTGCATCAAGATTTGTCATCAAGTGTGGTAGTTGTACTTTGATTTGATTCCCAATGCATACTTAGAAGGGACTGTAATTTTTGGAACTGTGCAGGGCCCGATTGTTCACCATTTTTGTCTGACCATTAGTCTATGGATAGAAGGCCATGCAAATTTTTAGCTCAGTATCTATTTTCTTCTATTGTTGTTTTGTTTGTGTAGTCAAGGCTGTAACATCAGCCCTTTTAGATTCATGTGGCTTGACCACCATGAGAACAAATTTCTTGGCACTAGTCAAAGAGATAGATGTAGAATGTGGTACTTCTAGTACCCTGTAGCACCATGTTCCAAGAGTGAGAATGATCCTTCTAGTTCTTGATTCATATATACCATGTCGATCATACATGAATGGCTGACCAAAGAGTACATCACAAACATCTAGATTGACCACATCACATAAGACCTCATCTTGGAAAGGTTGTATTGCATATGAGAGAAGACATTGGTGGGTGACACCGATGTTTCTCCCTGGACTCAACCTTCCAATACTGTATGGTTTTGGGTGAGGCTTCATGGACAGATTTAGGCTTTTCACAACATTAGCAAAGATTAAATTCTTTTGACTTCCATTATCAAGATATAAATGCAGAGGCTTACCTTTCACCCATAACTTAGAGTGAAACAACCTTTCCTTGTCATCTAACATCTCATCATGTGTCTGTGATGAAGCAACAATGGCTTCAAGATCAACATCGATAATTTCTTCTTCAACTTCTTTGACTGCAGGGTCTGTATGAGGTAGAACAGTAGATGCTGAGGATTGTGACTCAAAAAGTAGTGATTTGATAGCTTGACATTCTTCTTTGGAGTGAGTTCTAGATTTGTGATAATCATACCACTTCCCAATCTTTCCTTCCTTTTACTTCCAATTTTGGCCTCGTGTTTGACCTTCTTTATCACTTTTCCATTTTGAAGACTAATTCTTTATATTCATTCTTCCATGCTTCTGCTCAATCTTTACTGCAAACTTGTATGCCTCACCGATGGTTTCCAAATTGAAGAGTTCCATTTCTCCTAGTATGTACCATTGTAGTCTACCATGATATTTGAGAACCTTATGTTTCTCACTTTCTTGGACGCCCAATCTCACAGATAGAGAATGAAAAATGCTAGTGTAATCTTCAATAGATTGTTCCTTACCTTGGTGAAGTTGTTGCCACTCTATATACAGATCGTCATATGCTCCAATGGGGTAGTATTATTCCTTTACATCATCTATGAAATCATCCCATGTAGGTTCCATCTCAAGGCCAATATCATCTACACTGAATCTCTTTTTGTACACTTCCCACCAATTTTTGATAGGCAATGATGCTTTCAGAAGAGCAAAAGTAATCTTCTCTTTATCGATGAATTTATTTGCATGAAAATAAGATGAAAATTGATCCAACCAATTTCCTACTACATCAGCATTGATTTTGCCTTCAAATGTAGGGATATCAAAATTCACCTGAACCTTGAAGGGTGTTGGGGCCCTAAAAGGATGTGTGGGTGCAGATGAGGAGCTAGAATTTCCCATCAAGATTTGTTGGAGGATTTGGGCAAATTGTTGTAGCATCTATGTTTGTTGTTGTTGGAGGGCTTCATTCACCATTTCCATAAAAAGATCAGATGCTTCGATGTTGTCTACCATTTGAAGTCGTTTGGAGCGAATAGGTGGATAT
Source organism: Torreya grandis (assembly GCA_037957365.1). Classification (NCBI taxonomy): domain Eukaryota; kingdom Viridiplantae; phylum Streptophyta; class Pinopsida; order Cupressales; family Taxaceae; genus Torreya; species Torreya grandis. Next base: position 2,208,732 of record JARHVA010002182.1, read on the forward strand.
TCTACTCGTTCTATTTTCCACCCAAGCTTCCTGTAATCTGACCTCGTCCTCGGGATCATACATTCTAAAGACAAACCACTCTAATTCCACTGATCCAAAACTTGAAAGCTTTGGTTGAAAGATAATTCAATAAATAAGAATAAAATAATTCAAATAATGCTATCTCTAATAAGAGATGTTTTATTAATCAAATTTGTAGACCCAAACATATGCTTATCTCTGAGAAGAGATGTTTGATTTCCATTTCAGATTACATATTCATTTATACATGTTTTGAAGGTGTGGGGAGGATGTGGAAGGTCACCAATCTTGAGGGAGATGAATTGGTTTGACTTCCATGATTTACAACAATATAGAACTCGAGGAATTACTATTTTTAGAAACTTATTATTTTTAGACTGCACTACTAAAATTGAAATTTGGGACACTTCCATTAGTTTTTATGGGGTCAAAATTCATCAAAAAAATCTTGATGCCATCTCATGAATTTACACTCATTATTATCTTTCCAACGGTTCAAATGGTGAGTCAATTGGAGCTACGGTGCAAAAGTTATGGCTCCCGGAAGTTCTGCCATCAATTGGGGTGGACCCATCACCCGAATTATCATCTGAATTGTTGTCCGGATCAACACCCTATGATTTATGACTTTGTTTTGGTTTGCTCTTTGAGTTGAGTAAGTGAGTCATTGATTTTTAGGTTGATTAACATTCCCTAAAGTCAACTATCTTGAATTATACATGTTCTTTTGATTTTGGGGAGTCCATGGTCTATTCACCAAAGTATGTGTTGGTTGAGATGAACTAACCAAATTGTTTTGGATTATTTCTTCAATGCACACTTAATTTTTTGGTCCTTGGTTTTGTTAAGGAATAAGAGGTTCTTGATTGAAAAATGTGTGCTCTATGTCAAGTGAAGCATGTTTCAAAACCTATTGAGACTTAGGTTGTTCAATTGAGACATATTGATCCATCATTGTTGTGTTCTCAACTAAAGTGTTTTGCATTGGTTCAACCACATTCCATTGTTCCTTGGAAGCATCATTATGTATTGAAGTGTAAAATAAAGAGTTTGTCAAGTCTACAATAAGTTGGTCTACATATTATTGACTTATCTTTTTGATCTTGGTGATGAGATCTTGATCATTAGGGTTTGACTCTATAAGCACTTCCTTTCCTTTGCTAGAAGATGCAACATTTTTTTTTGCAATATGCATGATGGATTGTTCTCATTGTTGCTCTTCTACCATAACCAAGGTATGAAATTATTCTATAGGAAAGTCTGATGGCAATATAACACCTAATTAAATCAACCTTAGGAGTGTTTTGTCTTTGTCCTCTTGGGGTTAATATTCCAAATAGTCTTCCTCAGATCCTACTGTCGTGGGAATGTCCTCAAAGACCATAAGAGACCATAAGAGTTATCTATCATAAAAGTGATCCTTCTCATAGGTGGGTCCATAAGAGACCCCATTATGAGTGTACCTTCGTTTCATGTCTAAAAATTTGTTCTCTATGTATGCTAAGAATTGGAATTTGTTGTAAACATTAACAAGGCGTGTTTTGATTTTATCCAAACAAGTGACAAGGTAACAAAAAGACTATAAAAAGGAAGGTGAATTAGTACCACACAATTAGAATAAATGGTTCATGAAATTGCTCAACCTTGGGTAGCATTGAAATCATATAAATTACAAGAGGGTATGATAACTCAAAAACCTAAGTGTAAACTAGTACACCAAACATAGGTTAAGAGATATGTCAATACCATAAAAGTTAGTTCAACTTTGATGAGTTACCACTAGAAAACTATAAGAAAGCCCTTCAAATAAAGAAGGTGTCAATACAAAATAAAAAACTCGAGATATGAAAACATGCAAGAATTCTTAAGTATTAAACTAAAACCAAATGAGTAGCACAATGCCACCATATGGTAAAAGGAGGTAGAATAAAATGTGTTCTAGAACTTAGTGTGTAAGTGACATGCAAGATGACCTAAGTTCACAATGATCAAATGATGATGAGTCTATAAATGACCTTCAACCCAGATGGGAAATTGTACCCAAGTTAACTCAAACCATGTACAAATGGAAAACTAATTAAACAAGTTGGCCTAATACTTAGAAAGGTGATATTCTAAATTTGAATTAAAAAGTGAAGGACTTAAATAGTATTGGGAAATGGTTTAGACTCAAATGGGTAGTATAAAAATATTATTTATACAATATAAACACAATGTTTAAGATGAGGTTTTGAACAAGGCAAAGATGATTTGGATTTGACCAATGTAACGCCTCCTTATTCATGAAATGATGGACAAAAAATGTGTTTGGTTATGACGTGTTATTTACAAACAAGTTTTATACTCAAATTAATGACCAAATAAGTAAATTAAAAGACTAAATACAACTAATTAAATCATCCTAAACCCTAAACTAACAAAAATGCATCGTATTATTGAAATTTGTCTATATACGTGCTCTTGGGAGGATTTAAAGTGTTAATCCAAAAATAAAAGCACATGAAGTAGTAAAGTTTTTACACCCCCTTATCCCAAGAGATTTTATGGTGACATGGACCTTCAAGATACTCACCATGCATCAATAATATGTTTGTGGCAAGTGAGGTTATTCTAAAACTTAAATTTTTAACCATCTAGATGGTTTTATTGTCATTAAAAATGTGTACCTGTGGATGCTCCATGACATGGGGAAGCTTGGTGGTGGGAAGCTGAGCAAAAAATCCTTGCATGTCTATGTGCATGAGCACTAGTTATCTCATTGAAATTATGGGAATGTCCCCAAGGTGTGGGACACTTGTTTTCCTTAGGATGAGCCTTTAGAGTAGGTCAAATTCCTTTTATTCTAAATGCACCTAGATTAAGATCAACATGCAGGCTTAAATAGTAGAAAGGTAAACTACCACTAATCTAAACCTAGGATCTTTGAGAGGAAAAGGGAGGGAGAAGGTACGAGGATGCTGAAAGTAAAAGGCAATGCACTATAATAAGGTGATGCACCTAGAATATAGTGAACACTCTAACTACTATAAGCACATCAAAAAAAATTGAGAACAAGGCATTTCTACATATATTTTGTCAAGGACACTCCAAATGCATAAGTGTTTCACATAGAGGCATAGGAATGTAGTGCAATACTATGAGGGATGATAAACAGTCCATAGATAACATCAACATAGGCCTAAATGCATATAGGATATGACCTGGAAGTGAGCTCTGAGTTTAATGAGGAGGTGTTGGGAATGAATGACAATGAGAGGAATGAACATTACTCATAGACAGAGATCAATAGGCATAAAATAACACATAGATCATCAAAATAATAGAAGGAGGTGAACTTAATTCTCATTAATCTGCAAGACTTAGCCATTACAAGTGCTCATAGAGGGAAAATTTCAATAGCATAAGGCTACTAAAAATCTGTCAACCCCTTTTCACAATGGAAAGCCATGCTTTTATAGGGAATAAGCCTATTTTACAATTAATGCACCACTTGGGGTAATAGGTACATATTTTAATTATTTTGTGGTACTATAGCCATGATTTGTGAAGTTCATCTAACAAACTGGGCTTGGAAATCATAGTAGGAACCTTATGTGTGCATGGGGAGGCAGAAGATTTCCCTAACAAGATCAAAAAGTGGTGTGAACTTGCATTCCAATGTCTAGTGGATGCTTATGCATTCAACTATTCTAGAAATACCTCAATCTCATGTGTATTAATGTCCCATTTACTGAAGGAGAAGATCATCATGCTTATGAATCTAATAGAGCCATGACAACATCTTGTTTTGGGTGGCTACTTGTTGAAGATATGGCTCGGGATGCTTCATTAATTAAACACAATTACCTTTTCTTTAAAATGTGAAACTAGACCTACTATAGATTCAAAACCAATTTGTTTATTGGTTTTTATAGATGGTTGATACATCTACTTGGGCATGTTTATATCATATGAATAGCTAGTAGCCCATCCTGATCTATGTTAGGTCTAAAAAGACTTATTCTATCCATGTAGAGTCTTAATGGCACTATTTGATCTTAAAATATCTGCTCTTATTCCAACCTAGATGGCTTATTGGCTTAGCTCCTTTGTATTTGTCTACTTTGATAAAAAATGCTTCACTAACCCCCATTAAAAAGAGTCCTAGGCTTGATCCCTCATTCATTTGTCATCCATTGTCTGACCTGGCATTATTGAATCCTCTCACATCATTGATATTTATTAGTACGAATGGATGTAATCTATTAATCTATCCTTGACTTATCAACTCTATCCTTATTATATCTATTTGGTAGTCTCATGCTTACACTCAAGATCTACTATCAGTCTGTCTGCTCTAACACTTATGCCATGTGTAAGCTCCTCAACTCGTTAAATATTTGACTCTAATCGCATGCCATTGATCTACTATTATATGCTCAAATATGCTCTATTAGATCTGTTTGGACCCATTGACCTCCCAATCATCACTCATCATTAGATTTGATCCAGGTTCTTGAGATCTAGACACTTGTCAAGCCCGTATTCAGTTAGGGACCTTGTGATGATTTTGAATGCAAAAACTATTTCATAAATCCTAACTTTGATGTCTATGCAATCATCCTTGGATTTTCAAATTCAAACAACTACATACAAGGGCCCAAACTTGATGTCCACGCACACATCATGGGATATTTGAATCCTAATAGTTATTTGCTATGTTTTGAATTTGACACTTGCATGAACATCCTATCCTACTTCCCATTAATTTTCCCCACAACAAATAATTTCCTTAGGCTATTTCCTTTGAAATTTTATGTAAGACACTTTACTACAAGAGTGAACCTTCGATACTTTTCCTAGGATACTTTATAAAATAAATGACCCTTTGGGAAAAGTGTTTTGTCCACCTTATTGAAAAATGGTCCTTTGGGTTTTTTGCCTTTGGACCACCTTCTCAAAGAAGTACCTTTCAGGATTTTTGTTTGGTCTATTTTCCCAAAGAAATGCCCTTTAGAATCATTGCTCTAGTGGTTTTGAGAGAATGATCCTTCGGGTCTTTTGCATGTGGGCCTTTTTCCATTGAGACATTTATTGTAGACAAAATGTCTAAAAAAATATGTGCTTTTCTTTTTGCCTCAGACAAAAGGTCCAAAAGAAATAGGGTCTTTGGAAAAATTGTCTTGGATAATTTTATCAACACAAATATACTTGGCCTTTTGTTGTGGACAAAATGTCCAAAATAAATTTCACTTTGAGAATTTTTTTTTGAACAAAATGTTCAAAACAATTCCCAATACTTAGACAAAAAGCCCATAACACTTATCCCAAAGGAAAATTAACACTTAGCACAAAAAGGGTCCACAAAAATTGAACTTAGCCAAATAAAAGGTTTTGCACCTAGCTTTTTTGGTCTGCAAGCCCTTCCATACTTGTTCACAAAACTATTGTGGACATCATGAAAACCTACTCGGGAACCTGTTCCTTTGCTTTGTAAACCTGTTCTTCAAAACTCTTTAGGACATGGCATTGCATCTAGGAAAATTTTGTATGTGGGTCAAAAATGGCCAACAGGTCCCAATCATGTCTAATACTAAAGATGCCTCACATCAATTGAGTTTATACTAATTAACTTACTATGCAAGGGTCTATTTATTTGCATAAATATTTCATCCATGTACTAATTAGTGAAATCCCCTGGTTAACCAGACCTGACTTGGGTTTTTGTTACAAAATGAGAGGTTAGCTACTCAACCCCCTAACTCTTGTAGTATGTGTACCCTAATTTATACAACCCACCATGGAGTAGGGTTGAAATAATGTTGAGATTTGAAGCCCCGCGTCAAAGCTTCCCTAAAGAACTCATGAAGAAGCTATAAAACTAAGTGAAAAGATTTTAGAGGTTGTTTTTAGATCACCCAAACCATATAGATTTTGGGGAAAGCCTAGACAAATTTCTTTTCATGCCTTGGAAAAAGGCACAATTGCAAAGAAAAGGTGTTTTTCATCACCCAAGTTCCCTAAAGGGGATGGGGGAAGAGCATACATGTACTCTTCATTTTTCTCAAAGAACAAACAAGCAATAATTTATCTAGCATAAAACAACACACTTTTGAAAAAATTTACAATTTTAGTGAGTGTTAGTTTTAAGCACCAAATTGAAATGTTTAATGAATTTCTCGGCCCCTTGGCCTTAGTTTTCAAAAACTTTGAAAAACTTCACAAAACAATTAAACAAACCACCTAAATTCCTTTTAAACACCAAAGGGAAGGTTCAAGATTTAACTATGCTCAAATTGGTCACTTTTCCACACGGGTCTTGCAAAGGTTAGAGAGTTGCCCCTACTTTGAAGAACTGAAACAAGCAAGTTTTGAAATCTTGCTCTCAAGTTCTATGTTTTAAAAACACAGAGATCAACATCGATTAGTAGTGATTGATGCCATTTTCATCGATATTGATGGCAGTCATAAACAAACCAATGTCAGTAGATAAAGATTGATATCGATCACCTGTGAATCCTTAGGCATAAAATATTTTTGACAAAAAACACTTATTATCCCAAGGCTAGAATAAAATCTCTGGATCATGCAAATAAGGTTCATACAGAGACTTAAAAATTCAAAATGACCATTAGTACTTTTGAATAAAGCTCTAAAATGTGATTTTTTGCCATGTTCTTCCATGCAACCTAACTGATGTCAGTTAGCCATGACCGATATTGAATACATAGACCAACGTTGGTTACTGTCTGACCTATGTACCAACAAAAAATCCAAAAACATGGGAAAATTATGACAAAAATTTGATTTCTAAGGATTTTTAATGACTTTTAAGGAAATCTAACATTGCCAAAGTGTCTTCCTTGCTTGAATGGGTTGTGTTGTCCCATTGGGTATGCCAAGAAGTATAAATGGATTAAAAAGATGGTTAGATCAAGCATTAGTCATGAAAACTCAAGAAAAATGCATAAAAACGTAACAAGCTAAAACAACTCTTTCAATAGGGTTTGGCAAATGATAATTAAGAGCAAATGAAAGAAATCATATGCAATACCTTCCCAAGAGCATCCCATCACCCAAATGTGGCTCAAAACATGATTTTACCCTTGATTTGGTGTTCAAGTCTTTGACAATGATGCAAGGTAAAACTCCTCCATCATCTCTTGCTCACCAATGAAACTAGGCTCATGATATGAAATCAATGTTATGCCTATCAATGAAGCTATCCTATTGCAAATTAAGTATAATAAACACCACTCATAAATGGCTTGTGGAGAGAATTTTGCATAAGAAATTTACACAAATGAAGCTTTAAAATGATGGTCTTGGCCCTCCTATTTATAGATTTTTGAATTTGATCAGGATCAACCATGACTGTCCATCTTGAGATCAAGATGTGTGGCCATGAATTATTCCAATTTTGTATAATTAATCCATAAATATCCTCATAAATATTTGGAAGAAGGGGCATTAAAGAGGCATGGGAGGCCATAAACCTAATATTTGTTGCATTTATGGCTTATGGATGCCACCCCACAAATAATGTCATTTGATGATGCAAATAATAGGAATCAATTTCCAATTAAAATATATTTAGCAACTTCCATGGATTTTCCACTTAAGTTCTTGATTTGAATTAATTAGCCTAAGTGAGATTAATCAATTTATAAATCATTCTTTGGAAATTGGTTGCACTCAATTAATCAAATTGGTTTGAATGTCATATTAGTGGGTCATAATTTTAGTAGAGAGGAATTTTAAGGCGATGTTAGTTATGTATGGACCAATATCCCATTTAGGATGTTATAGACACAAAATAACACATGCGCGTGTCGTGTGCTTCTGAATTAGAAAAAGAGAGTGATTCAGAGCATTAAAATGTGCTTTCATCATTGTGACTTGAAATGATTTGAGAAAAAATAATAATCACATAAAATGCATCACCCCATTTAGGGATACATTAGCCTAAATTGGCACTTGTATATAATAAACTCGAACCATTTAGTACATTTAAGTGATTTTGGCCCAAATTGTGTGTTTGAGTGCATTTTGAGTAAGATGATAATTTCAACACAATAGTTTTAGGAATTGGATGTCTACAGTAATAAATTGGAAACAAATGATACTTCGTTTACTTTGTGCATGTAAATCTAGGCAAGAGCAGGATGGAAGTGGGCTGGAAGATGATCCTAGAAGAGTCATAATATTTTGGGAATATCCTTTATATGTCCTCAGATGCTTACATCAAATCTAGATAGCTGCATCAACATAGGTGTCTAACTTTACCATAGGTGTCTTATATAAAACATTGATTAGATCTATATGTGACTTACTGGAGCCTTTTGGGTTTTCTATCACCTTTATTTTGATGTCTTTAGATTATGTGCATAGGCTATCGCTCTTTTTCAAATCATAAAAGCCTTTCTCTTCACCCTTAGAATCATTGGGAAAAATGGGTTAGTGGGCTCACAGTGTCGAGATGACCCCAAAGACCCATTTTTCATTAGGTGTTGCCTATATATCTAATGCTCTAAATATGGCCTTAGACTAATTTAGTTTTCCCCTAAATGTTGGTTTGTGTGTGCATAAGGGTGCAATGTGTGATAAGTAAATACATGTAGTGACCTATCTTGTAACTTGGCAAATATGGCTCCTAGGTTTCTCTTTGAATGCTTTAGACATGTATAAATAGTGATCTTATGACTGATATGGAAATAGGGACAAATAAGGTAGGTGTGCTCACTTGAATTCTTGATTGAGTGCTTCTTGGTATATTTCCTTGTGAGTTGTATGTGATTTCTAGGTGAGGAATGAATGAGGTTTGATCTTATATGAACTAATCCATTTTAGAAAATATCTTACATTAAATAAATTAGGCTAACCTTTTAGATACTTTTTTATGTAAATTGGATCCTTTTGGGCAATGGACACTTGTATCAACACATGTGTCCCCATGGGACACAAGTGTCCAGAGAGCTATAAAATAGGTACAGGTCCAAAAGTTGGCATTGAAGGATAATAATTAGGTTTAGATATTTTTACACATTATATAAGGCCTGGTCATCTGAATAACAAAGTTCAAACTAAGAGATAAGTAAATTAGCACAAAGAAATAGTGAACATGAGCCTTTTGGTAGTGGGAAAGTCTAGAACTTAAAGGTACAACCATGATAGGTATTTATCAAGTATATAAGATTGAGGTAATATATAAATCAAGTTTTAGTATCTATAACAAGGAGTTATAAAATAGCTTCATCATTAGGCCAAGTAGGTAAAGTAATGTTATATTTGATATCAACCTCAATATTAACATATTTATAACCTTTTTGTCATATTTTGTGTGAATTTATCTCACAATAGTAGCCCTGGCATTTAGGTCAATTTTTGGATATGTAGGAGGTGTTTTGAATTTTTTCTTGATAGCTTGAACCCAATTGAAGGTGTTTGGATATTTTATTCTTTTTTATTCCATCAAACTAGGTATGTAGTGTAACAATTCAAATAAAAATTGAATTGCTTCATCTTGGATGATGCAATCAAAATTGTCTAATTTTTTTAACTACTTTAGCCTAGATAGTGTAGTTAGAGTTGTATATTTTATTATAAACTACTTCATCTTGGATGATACAGTAATAATTGTATGATTTTTGGGTATTGGATGTACACTTTCTTTAGTTTTAATGAATTAACAATAAGTGATGGAGAAGCTATGTGCAGCTCAATTAGGTGGTCAAATGAATGTGGAGTGGGAGTAGGAGCATTCACAAGGTGAGGACTCTGAAAGCCAGTTCGAGGAGGATGTTGAGTCACAAATTGAGGAAGAGGAGCATGAGCTCAACGAGTAGATTGAGGAAGCCCATAAAAGGATCACAATTCAAGCAAGAGAAGCACCCTAGTTTGTTTAAGGCTTTGAGGAGGAATGTCATTTTAGAAATGATTAAGTCTGACAACCTTTGGGAAGTGATTCCTTGGCATAGATTATGGGTGGCAAGGGAGTTGAACCTGAAGTTAACTTCTTCCACTCTAGTGTCACGATATGAAGGTTAGATCCTTTCTCTATCTCCCTTCTTTGTCCCCTTTTCAGTTCCATCTCCAGTTAAATCCATCCTAGAAGAGTCAATAGAGGTGAAGGAGGTAGAGGCATAGGAAGAAAAAGGCAAGATAGTTGAGCTGATAGGATCATATTCAAATTCTATCACCAATTTGGGTTGAAGGATTTCTAAGGCTACTTTTTGGAAGTCTTCTCATCTAGGGAGATCGACAGAGTCATCCTTCTTTGCTTCTGGTTTGTTTATTTCATGGGTGGATATAACTATTGAATCAGGTTTTTTTGTGCATGTTTTTTGATAGCATTTCTCTTTCAAGGATTTGTCTTCTTTGAGGTATATAGTGTGGTCTTTGGAGGGCACAAATCAAATGGATGCTTTTTTTTATTTCTTATCTGGCTTTGGTAGTTTGGGATTCATAACTTTCAATCTATTCTTATTTAAGAAAACTAGGTTTGTTAGATAGAACATTATGTAGAGTAAAACGGAAATAACCCTACACTAATTTTTAGGGCCCTTTTGCATTCTAATTCAGGGGGTCAGGGGGCCTTCTCAACTTGGAAACCAAGGTATGTCTATAAGGTTTTAGGAAGGCACTTCTTGCTAAAGTCAATTCTAGTGATGTTGGGTGTCTTTATTCCTGGGTAATCAGTGATGGATTTATTTGTTATCATCTTGAGGACTTTAGCCTTGGATAATTATGGATCAATTGATGGGTTTAACCAGTTTATTGATGTCTATTCTTAGATTTTTGAGGGAAATCTTTGGAACGAAGTGGTGTATTATGTTTGGTTTCAAATTATTTGAGTTATTATGAAGATTAGAAGATGGTATGAAAAGGAAAAGTTTCTCTTTTCTCAAGCTCTATGTTTAAGTTATGAATAGTTCTCAGTCACAGAACTTAGAAGGTTCAGAACTATAATCTTGGCTTCTTATGATGAATTAGTTTGTTTTTAAAGCTGAAGTATTTTTTAATACTTTAGTTTATTGGTTTTTTTAATTTTTGGGCCATATGCCTTGATGGTTATACCGTTAAGCTAGGCATTTTTATGTTTTTTGGTTTCTCAAATGTCTAAAGGGTAGTATTGATCAAAAAAATAATAATTGTATGATTTTGTTTCAACTAATTCATCTTAGCTAAAGTAATCAGAATTGGTTGCAATTTTATGAACTGCATCAAGTTGGCTAATGCAATCAGAATCAATAAAATAAAATTGAAGTGCTTCGACTTGACAAATACAGTCAAAATTATCTAAATTTTTTGAATTGATTTTTAAAAGTGATCATCGTTAAGGTTGGGTTTAACTGCTAAAATCTATTGACTTTGTTGAGTACATGTAAGTATTTCTCAATTTTGTACTCTTTAAATGGTTGTAATTTTTTCATATGTTTTCAATTTATTTTCAAGTTTTTTATATTATTTAATAGTTTTTATAGCTCGATCAATACACATATTGAGGGGAACTTAATTTGATTATTTCTAACATAATAATTTAAAAAATGAGAAAATACATTTATAATATAATTTTTATCTATTGTTGGTGTGTCAAATATATAAAAGTTAAGTTTTTAGCAAGCCAAGAAGTATACTTTATTTTTTTATTTGTTTCTAATAAAAATAATAATAAATAATTGTCATTAGAATAAAATATAATATATTAACATTTTTCTTTATCAATTATATCATTATTAAGATTCCAATGTTTTATTTATTTTGTAGTGTATATCAAGTCTCCCACATGATAACGATGAGAATGAGGACAAATAAAATGGAAGAGATAATGGAGAAAATGATGATGGGATGGTTATAACAATGGAGAGGATGAGGAGGAGGATGATGTAGATGAATATTTTTTTTGATGAAGATGTCAATGGCAATGGCATGAAGGATAGTGATTTTATCATTCCTTATAAATGTTATTATTAATTTTTAAACATTGACAATACATACTATTGTTATTTGTTGTAACTAAAAAATTATATTTGATAACTTTGATTATGTTATTTACATGATTATTTTCTATATTTATATTTTATATTTCAATATTATATATTTAAATTTTAAATCAGGTTTTTGATGTTATTTTTATCATAATTTTTTGTTTTTAATTATTTATATGTCATATATTTAATTTATTTTATTTAAATATATTTTTATTTTAATTTTTAATGTTATCTTTTAATTTTATTTTTATAGTTTTTTAAAGTGAATTATTTTTTATTCAATTTAATTTTTCAATACATTTTTCTAATATATTATATGTTCTACAATGATTTGGAAAATTAATTATATTATACTATATTTTCTAATGCATTACATTTTTTATTTATTTTTAAATGACATTTAGACATCACATTAAATATTTTATTTATGTTAATAAATTTTATATTAATATTTGTTATGATAAAATTTCATCCTAAAACATGACCACTATTTAAAAAAACCAAGATGCCTCAATGCAAATTATCACACAAATGAAACAAAATGCCTTCTAATATAATTTAGAAAAGTTCCATCATTACAAGCATTGATTCAATTTTAAAAATTATATCTAAAAATGTTTTTCAAAATCTTTGACATAAAATTTGTCGTAGAAGTGCATCAAAAATCTAATTGAATGATCTAAGTGGAGTATGTCACAATTTGTTTAATGCACACAAAAAAATCGTTTAACATCAAAAAATTATTATAATGTGTGTTAGACAAAGCACTTATGTTAGAGGAATTAGGGACGATTTTTGGTTCACTTTTACCCAATTTCTAATGTAAAAAGTGGCAGATTTGGGGGTTTTCTATGAGTGAACTACAAGGTTACAATCGCACTCCTTTCTATCTCCTTCAACATTAAGATGGGGCCTTGGGACTTCTACTACCTACTAAAGAGAAAGGATGTATCGTGTTAGCAATTAATTTCACATTTTATATTTACTATTTTTGCTCACTTATATTTCTATAAGAATTTTAAGTATGATTTTGCACGGTCCAAGACTCAATGACTTAACAATTTAGTTTCCAACCACTAAGATTTGTAGATTTTTTTAATATCTTTTTATATGTTCTAGTTAAAATTGTATGCTCACTCCATTTACTTTTTATTTGAACACACACTTTAAATTGAAAGAAAATATATATTTAAAAATAATTCTTAATAAATATATATATATATATATATATATATATATATATATATATATATATATATATATATATATGGGTGCTCATTTAAACTTCCATTTATGGATACAAAAATAGGCATTTTCCCATGGAAAGCACTTCACTTATTGAGGCAACTAGATCTTGGACATATAATCCATGGTGAAAAAAAGATGACAAATGGGAGACAAGGAGTATTGCGGCAATTGTGAGAGTATTCTCAAGGTTTTCCTTCATCCCTTCACGTGAATCAAATAAATGGACTGATTTTTGTTGGTCAGAGTTATTACTTTACAAGCCATTTTGTGTAAAAAAGTTATTTATTCTTCCTTCACATGAAAAATATGCGGATCACCGTTTGATGGCTTTAATACAATGTTGGAAAAAATAAAAAATAAAAACAATTTTCATTTGATTTAAAACTTGTTGATGGTTTTTTGATCACCCCAAAAAATTAAAAAATAAAAATAAAAATAAATAATTCAGTTGAGTGGTCGTATGAAAAATCCAATAAGCGGTTGAATGCTTGTCACATAGGGGTTTGGGCCTTCTATCTTTTATATTGCCACCATTTTTACTAGACATATGTGTGAAGAAGTTGTATTTATTAGATATTTAATTGTTTTATTTTAGTTTTCTTTCATCTAGAGAGCATTTTTTTACATATATTAAGTTCTATATAAGTGTACGTATTTTTGGACATTGTTCGAGTTAGTGGTGGAGATCATGGTGCCTAAGAAGTCTAGAAAGTTTGTATTGATGATTTTTTACAAAATAATGTTTTTGCGCCTCAAGATAACCTCCCTCATATTATTTTGAATTTCCCTGAGTTGGAAAATACTTGACAATAGCTAAAAACCTATATCTTAATAGGATATTTTATAGGCGTAATCCCCTTTAAGTCTATGTTCAAGAGTTGGGTGCAATTCACATGGTAACTCCATGGTATTTGTATACACCTTATTTTCGATTACTAATGTGTTATGTTCACAGGGCTCTCCTCGGCCCATTAATCTCTCTTATGTGTAAGTTTTAAAGAGCACATTGAGATCGGGTGGGTCAGTTTGTCATGCTTTGTGAGAGTTTCCCCATCGTAATCACCTACTATTATTGCCTCCTCCATTCATGCCATGGCATCAGCTTGCTTGTCTTATGATAGTTCATGTTCTTCCTTTTCATTCCTCTTCTTCTTGTTTCCACACCTCTTCTCGACACTATTGGCCTAGCTAATGACATTTTTTAGTGCCTCTAAATCATCTTGGTATGTTTATGTCTTACATGCTTTGAATGGTATGTGCTTGTTAGTGTATTATTATCTTTTCATGTTTTTTTTTAAATTTTTACACCTCATGGTTACCATCTAATGACATTGTTATAATCCTTAATCTAGATACTTCATGGTTACTACCTAATGGCATTATATTCTCTTTAATTACCTTTGTTTGTAACACATCTTGGATATTGTCTAATGACATTAGATCTAGTTAGGCTTTCATTTACTATTGTATGTGTAGATTATCCTATTAAATCCCTTACAACCTCCTTTACACATGGCCTCTGTCTATAATATCAAACCACTTTATAGACCACCGTATTGTATATGTGTTGGATCTTATATAGTCTTCTACTTTTTACTATATTAGAGAATCCTTATATTGTTGATCACTCTTAGCCTACATACAGTATCAAGTTTGAAGGGATGAATATGAAAAATGGATTTTTATTTTTTAGGTTTTCCAACCATGATCAATGTGTGGCCATTCTCAAGAATGGCTCCTCATTTGTTAAGAGAACATTGCTTATTTTTTCCAAAGGTTTAAGAATTTTGTCATCACTAACAAAGCCAATCTTAAAGTGCTCATATGGGTTAGATTTCTTGTCTTACCACTTATCCTTTGGGAAATCATTGAACAATCAATCAAACATTGGGGCGTTATGTTTATTTTGAGTCAAACAAATTTTATTCAACTCAGCCCAAAAAGAGGGGTATGGGTTTAAGTTGACCTTTCTCAACACCTTAAATAAAATTGACATTCAAGTTGGAGGGAAATGTTTCACCCAATGGGTTATGTATATCAATATGTCGAATGCTTAATTTAATTTTTTTGCCAGTCTACAAAGCACAAAATAAGAAATTATCCCCTTATGAAATTCATGAATCCCATATTCAAACCAGGAGTGGTAATCAATGTTGTTTGGTGAGTTTTTGGCAACAAATCAACAACAAAAGTTTAAGCACAATAATTATTTGAAACTAAAGAGCTTTGATGGAGAGAATATGAACCTTGATCAAATTTCATGAATGTATTTTCTTTGAATTTATGAGGGTTAACTTACATGACCTATAAATATATGGCTAGGGGCTACTAGTATGTGGTAGTTTTCAAAAATGCATGTGTTATGTCGTTAAAAAGTTCAGATTAATAGTTCCCCTTTGTAGATGGCAATGAAGATGATTTGGTTTGATGTTATATGTCCACTGTCCTACCTTGAAGCCAACTTTGGTGGTACCGTCATATTGATTTCACTACTATACGCTAACCTTGGTTTGGACGGTGTTTAATTTTGATAGGAAATTTTTTGGCCTTCTCAAACTTCATTTTTCAACAATGTTGTTGAGCAAACAACATTGTGGGGATGCTTAGTGGAGGCACTTCACATTTCCATCTAGTTTTTTTACAAATATAATAATATGGTGGAGTCCAGGAAGATAAAGAAGGGCTTCTCCATATGTGTTAGTATGTCGATGAGGGAGAGGAGTAGTTTCACATGCAAAATAAATTAGGGTTATATGACCTTAATCACCACTAGAGATATTCTACATTCACCCCTCGATTTACTTGGACTAATTTTTCCCAAGATAATAAATAGGTTCTCAAATGACTTGATAATTCCATGTTGCCCGAATAAGATATTTTTATTTCATCTACTATTTTGAAAGGTTATTTTATGTTCTTTCTCCATTTCTCATCCTTGACCATAGCCCCCATCAAATTTTGCATATAATGGAAGATCGCTCATACTATATCTTCAAAGACCAATTTTATTTGAATATAATTCATTTGGAGTAGGATTACACCTGTATGCACATTCAGTGGGTCTGGAACTTATTTCCTTACCCTACTAATGATAAGGGATGGATTGAGTGGTGGGAGGTTGTTATCATCCACAACTTTGTGTTCTTGATGGTATTTGGAAAATAAATGGCCTTTTACAGAAAGAGATAATGAATCCATTGTCAAAGAGTTCAGGAGGGTTTTCTCAAGAGTTAGTGTTGTCTCCCTTGAGTGAATCCCTCCAGTTACAGTATGCTTCTCTTCACCTCAAAATTAAGTCGGTTGAATCATACCATTCAAATCCAAGCTCACATTCTTTGGCTTAAAGTTGGAGATATAGTGTCCAAGGAGTACTTCCAAAACCTCAAAGCTCGACACTCATATAATCAAATAAAGGTGCTAAAATAAAGCTAGTGACCATATTACAAGTATTCTTGACATCCTTCAAGCTTTTGGGAGCAACTAAAAGTAGGTTTTCATGCTCAATCTATCACTGATATGTGTGAAGTTGCTATTGATAAATGCATTGATGTTGTGTATCATAAGCTCACTAAAGTTCGATGAGTTGTTTGTGATATACCTCTCTCTATTAATGAGATTTAAGATGTAGTTAATAAAATGGCTCATGGAAATACAAGTTGTTAATGTCTTTCCTTGTGATTTTTATCAAACCCTATGGGATATTTTTTAAGCTAATTTGCATAAAGTATACCTTGAAAACCTACAAACTAACTCTTTTGGTAAGCTCACTAATAATGAAAGATCAAGTTTATCCCTTAGACTAAAGACCCTCAATTCATCACTAGTTGGAGACAAATTACAATATCATTTATAAATCCCTTGCTCTCAAGGTTAGACATTTTCTTACCTTTGTTGTTCATTTTGAACATACTAGCTTAATTCAAAGTAGATTCTTGACATTATTATTATTTTGGAATGCATGGAATGGGATCATACTTCATATCAAAAGGACTTATATGTTAAAATTTATTCTTAAAAGTCTTTTGATGCATTGAGTGGACTTTAATCATTGTTAGGTTGAATGCATTGACCTTAGTGTTTTACACTTCTTTTAGAGTATTTTCAAAAATGTTTCACACTACCTGACCATCAATGGCTAATAATTTGAGAAATTTTGGCTCTTTAGATCTATTAGGAAAGGATGTGATTTATTCCCCTCTCTTTATGTGATTTTTTTAAGGCTTTGGCTAATTATTTAGTGACTATGCTTATAAAGGACTTGCCAAGACTATCTTTCTCCCTAACTCCCCTAGCACTAAACTTTTCAATGGTCACTTGTTGATGACTCTGTCCTCACTATTCTTGAAGAAGATAATGTGGTTAGCAACTCCATGGAATACATTTAGGCTTTTTGTCTTACTTCAAGGTCAATCATCAAATTGGGCAAAACCAATTGCTATAGATAGTTCTTTGGACCTAAGACTAGTTAGTTTACCAAGTATAATTAGAAATGAATTTCTCATGGGGAGATGTTAAAGTTATGTGGTATCCCATTTTCCTCTCAAGCCTCTCAATCTAAATGTTGAAGCTATGTGGTGCAAAGATTTGAAATAAATCTAACACGTTCATTCACCAAACCTCCCTCACTCACTGAAAAATTCCAAAATGGTTTCAAGGTTTTTGTTTCCACATTTGCATGTATTATTCCTCTTTTTGGGTTTCATCTAAAAGTACTTACAATATGTTGGAAAAACTTTGACGTAGGCGTGGTTATGGAATCCAATGAATAACTACCTTAGACCATGTAGCGAATGTAAAACACAACTCTCACACACAAACAAATCTAGGAACATAAAATCAGAATTCTTATATTAAACTCCACAACAGATTACAATATTACTTATAAAGCATAAGTTATAAGCTATGTTTGGATTTAAACTTCAAACTACAATAATGGAGTCTCTCAGATGTCCATGTAAACTCAAAGCTTCATGCTTATCTTCTTCTCAAACTCTCTTTCTCTTTATATCTACAATCTAGTAGAATCTTCCTAAAGGGGCGAAGTTTTTCAATGGTTGGCCAAACACCTCCTTATATAGGCTCTCCAAAGATTTTGGATGCTTCTACCATGACTTCCATGCATGAGTTGACAAATTCATTCATTTAAGTACTACGTATATCATGACAGGGTTTCATAAATTTGAAACCTTACCTTAGAAATGTAGCACCTATGATGATCACGTTGTTAATCTCAACTACCTATCAAGATGGATTTGTGTGCATTTATTTCACCAACTCCTGCCTTTTATGCTTACTTGTCATTCGTGCAACTAAATTATATTTTAGGTGGATATACATAGGTTTATGTGGCTTGGTCAAAAGCTCAGGTGACTTATCTTGGGTTCATAACATGTACTCGCAAGATGAAATCCCCAAAACTGTGGTAAAAACTCTAAATCAGGATTTAAATGTCAAAAGTATAGATTTTCCTCAGTAGGAAACAATTATGTTCGTTAAAACTAAATCAAAATAATTATCATTCTTCATTCAATTTAAAAGATATGACTTTCGTTTTCTATGATCATAAATTTTAAATCGCCAAAGGAAATTTCGATTCTGAATTTGAGCCGTCAGTTGAAACAAATGTTGGTGACATTGCAATCTAGGTAAACGTTAGCTCACAGGGACTTTAAAGTTTAAGAAATTTATTCCTGCCCAATGCCAATGCGAGTAATGTAACTCAATGACCATGAATTTTTATATTTCACGAGGAGCATGCATAAAATTTATGTTTCGTCATTTATTGTAATCGATAGTCATTGTGTGATTTTAGGTAAAACCTTTTTTTGCCATGGTTTCCATAATGTTTATCTTAGGTTTCTATAGTTAAATGTCCCTTTGTATCAGTGAAACATTGTATCCAAAACCCAACCAAATAAATACTTGGTAAGTGTTCTTTGTATTGTTAAAAAAATACTTTTATAACTCCACCATAGCGTTGTATATTTTACTATTTCATTTTCAATTGTATTTTCTTGGTTTAGGTTTATATCTATTGAGATATTAACATACATTTTTCTTATGGAAGTTGCATTTTTCAAGCATATGGTTATATATATCTGTATGATGGGGTAGATGATTTGAGATATCTATAGTTTTGTTTGCATGGCAAAAGGATTTATGTGCAAAACTTATCGGTGTAGATTCTAAAATTTGATTTATGTAGTACCTCAGTTTTGTATGCCTGAAAAATATATATCATAGTTGTACCCTTCAGTTCTATACATGTTTATTGTCAAAAGGCTCATGTACACTATCTCCTTGTGTCAAATTGCTTATCTCTTAGTTTGACCATTGTTATTTTGATGACCAAGCATTCTGTACTATGCAAAAATCTCTAAACCTAATTATTATCCTTCACTATCAATTCTAGAACTGTACCTATTTACTAGCTATTTAGACATTTGCATCCTAGATAGATACCTCTGTCGATCAACTGTCCACTTTTCCTACAAAGTTTCCAGTGCCCAAAAGTCATCCAATTTACGAATGAAATGTATCATAAAGGTCGGCTAAGTGATTTATTACGAGATATTTTTAAAATCGATTTGGTATATATACAAGATCAACCCTCATTCATTCCTTACCTAACAAACACCTGAAACTCATAAGGCCACATACCAAGAAGCACTCAATCAAGCATTCCAGTGAGAAAACTTGCACTATTCATCCACATTTCTATATCAGTCATCGAAATAGTTCTTCAACAAGTTTGAAGCATTCGAAGAATAGTTTATGATCCATATTTTTCAAGTTGCAAGCTAGGTAACTACATGTATTTCTTTATCACACGTTACATCCTTGTACACATACAAGCCAAACATAGGGGAGAACCACATAATTATGAGGCCCTCTTTAGAGTATTGGCTATGTAGAAAACAACATTGATAGAGGGATCATTGGAGAAGCTCAACACCATGAGTCCACTAACCTATTTTTTCCACAATTACTCTAATGTGAAAAGATAAGGTTTGATCATTTGACAAAGAGTGATAGTTTATGCCCTCGATCTATATACATCGAAATAAAGGTGACAGAGAACAAAAAAATATTAGTTGGTCACATCCATATATAGTTAGTATTCTGTATAAGGCACCTGTGACAGGGTTAGACACTTGCATTGACACAACTATCCAAATCTAATGCAAGTGTCTGAGGTCACAAAAAATATTTCTAGAATTTAATGACTATTCTAGGATCACCTTCTAGTCCACTTCTAGCATGTTTCAGATCAAACCTACATGTGCATAGTAAACTAGTTAAGTATCATTTATTTCAAATTTAGTATAATATTTATCAATAGTTATATTTTACTATTTTAGCAATATCATTTATATAAATTTAGAATACTATTTGTTTGAGTTTCTATTAATTTTTCTACTCATTAGGTTAGTTCACCATCTTTGTGTAAAAGATAATCTAATAATTCTTAATCCTAGATATCCACACATATCTAAATTTAGGGTTAAAAACATTTGGTAAACCCAATTGTTGTAAATTGTTTTTTTTAAATTATAAATTTTTCATTTACAAGTAATGGAAAATATTAATAAAAAAAATAATTTCAAATGGAAGATAAAGAAGCATTAATCAATCATCTCAATAACAACAAGGACCTAATGGATGCATTTTTGTATCTTACAGGAGATGATATCAGAAAACATGCGAAGGCTAAGGCATCCTCCACTAGTGATGGTGAATCCTTAGGTGTTACTACAACCAATTCCACATCAATAACCCTCCCCTTGAGCACGTTGTCATTTCATATACTTAATCAAGACACAGGTTATGTTTTTACACCATTATTCCCTGAAACAAATCATGTTATTGCTACATCCTCCATGGTAAACATTGGCACTTCAACCTAGTTACCAATTTATATTTTTGTATCAACTCAAACAATGGGTACATCTCCTTTGATGACTTCTCAAACTTCAAACCTTTGTGATAAAAATGTGCAAGATCTTGTCCAAACTATAAAACTTTTGAAAGCTAAGGTTACAAATATTGAGTAAAATTATATGAAAGTCGCCTTACGTTATTGATTCATGAGATGTGTTTCATAACCCTCTTGCACCTAATATATATTTACACCCCTTTCCAACTGGTTTTTTTGCATCTAAATTCACATTTTATGATGGTAAGGGTAATCTTGAAAAACATATTCGATCTTTCTATGTGACATGCCTTGATTATGTCTCCAATGGCAAAATTTTGACTAACTATTTCCAAGGAGTCTCAAGGACTATGCTCTAAGATGGTTCTATGATTTACTAATCTAATCAATAAATCATTCAAACCTCTTGTGGATCAGTTCTTAGCACACTTCTCTATCAACATTACTGAAAATGTATCATATGCCCAAATTATAAGAATCAAACATGAAACCAATGAATGTATCAATGAATATGTCTTGAGTTACAATATAATGTTAGTCAAAATGACAAACCAAATGGCAGATAAATATCTTCAAGACATCTTCAAGCAAATATGTTGAATTTTCGTTTTCCCATTACATGGTTCTACATACTTTCAAAAGGTTCAAATATGTTGATGATTCCCTGAGTTTCCAACTTCACTACTTAATAAGCTTGTAGATTTTCATATTGTATCTCTCCCTTCTCCCATAGAGGTTAATATGAGTAGACATCTAACTCATGGATATGATTCCAATGCTTATTGTGACTATCACCAGGGCCCTGGGCATTCTACTAACTGATTTTATACTTTGAAGCATAAGATCCAAGACCTTCTTGATAACCAACATCTTACATTTGATGATCATCCCAAAGATTCAGGGTCACAACATAATGACCATCAAAACCAAAAGATGTTTAGTGATCCATTCCAGGATCATTCTCAGAAGAATATAGAAGTGCAAATACCATATAATGCACATCCTCATCCACCGCATTATGATCACCTATTAAATGGGCTTATTGGTAATTATACACGGCATATACCTCATATGGTTCAGAGACCATCTATTACTTTTGATGATAGTGGGGTTATGGATAATGACTCGAATATTAATTATTTATTTATTCGAGCTTACCTTGATCACCAACCTATTCAAAGTGTTATTATTGATAATGGTGCTAGAGAAAATGTTTGCACCATGTCATTACTTGCACATTTGGGATATACACATGATGATTTACACCCTTCGACCAAAATGGTCAGAGCATTCAATGGGACCTCATAACATGTTTTTGGTGAGATTGACTTACATTTATAGGTTAGCCCCGTATATGTGGTCACTACCTTCTTAGTTATACCATATATGGAAGTATTTGATATGTTATTAGAATGATATTGGATACATAAACTCCATCTAGTACCTCCCACAGTTCACAAGTATATTAAATAATTCATACTAACAAAGTAGTCACAATTCATAAAATTTCATATGAACATCCACTTGAACAAGATAAGTTTATTCCACAATAGCTAATTATAATGCCTATTAAGGTAAACTCTCTATGAAAGGGTAAGCAATAAGTAATCCCCTTTCCTAGGTGGCCCATACTCGGGAGACCATTTCATCAGAGATACATAATGGATTTTACAAAATTCTCACCTACTAGTATGCAACATACTTAGTTATCCAGAGTAATTAAACATGTTCCTATTATTGATACTTCAGATACACTATAGAGCATAAAAAATGGATTTCATGAACCCTTATTGCTTATATTACCTCTTCAAGGCCACATAGTCCTATAACACATATGCAGAGCAATACATAGCCTACAACTCCAGATATTACACCTATACATCCTCCTCAGTAGTATCACTAGTTTGTTATACCATATGCAGTGTTCAAATCACTTCTAGATGAGCATCCCTTAGATGGGATAATTGGTTAGACTTTTCCCTTTCCAAAATATTCAAAATAATCAAATATTATAAAAATATAAAAACATTCAAATAATTCAAAAATACCCAAAAAATTCCAATAGGTTCTTAGTTGTACTATTTCTAATACATGTTATTTGCTTCATGTTAGTAGATAACATATCATTTCTTTCCTATATACACATATGTTTCATGCTTTGTTTGAGTGTGATATAGGCACACCCAAATACATGATATATGCACATAAAGATGTTGGGACATCCCTCCACTCACATCCTAAGTATGTTGGGGGTATTTGCTTATTTGATCGCAATACACCCAGGTTACATTATTCTATGATCACTTTCCATTATCATGTTTGAGCTTATATACTTACACATGTCTATATCCATTCTTATACCTTTCATAGTGTACTTAATATGCTATGTAATTAAAATTTTGCAAACATGTATGTTTAGGAACTAGTATGTTATGTTCATGTTGGTTGCCTATATTCCTTACTTTCAACTAAGCACTTCCTTGAGTGTGTTCCTTGCTTATTATTATATTGCCTTGTATTTCCTATTTTGATAAATTTGTATATGCTCCATTTATTGTGGCCCCCATGCCTTTGTTTTCATATTTGGACATTTGATTTTATCATTTTTTATTGTATGTGGACATTTGAGTATGTCATTCTATGCTTTGTGGGCATTTTACTAAGTCATATCCCTTTGATTGTGTAGAATTTGAACATGCCCCTTGTATGAGGTCTCCTTGGACCATTTCATGTTACTTTGCTTTTGAGTGTTCTTGATTATTTATTGAGCTTATATTATTACTCTTTAGATGTTTCCATGATCTATATGATGAATTTTAGTACTTGATGTGATCACATATTACGTGTTTCAATTATATATCTACCTAGATATGTCAATAATATATGTTATGTGATCTATACATAGCTTATACAATTATATTATCTTTTTGAGGTAAGGTAACTACCAAATTCTATTTTCCCTCACCTCAAAAGGGAGACATATTAGTGGGGGCATGTCATAGAGGCATGTCTTCCACACTTTCACAATTTCATATTATAGTGGGGGCATGTTAAAAAGGTGTGATCTCCACACTTTTTCAATACCCAACATCTCTAGATTGAAAGGGGCATGTTATGGAAACATGTTCTCCATACTTGCATTGATTTCAAATTCACCATATTATGTGTGTGTGTGTGTGTGTGTGTGTGTGTGTGTGTGGAAGAATTTTATACATTGGTATTGTTATTATACCCAAGTTTCAGCTTGAGACATTTATGAGGTACATGTGCCATGTAAGGGGTGTAAACACTAGAAAATTGCACACGATAGTTCTAGATGTCGAACTAACCCCTAGACCGCTCTTGGACCCTCTCAAGACCACTTGAAAAGCTTCAACTGCTAAACCTAAGGCAAAATGACAAAACTTTGACCATTCTACCCTTTAACCTATCGATCATCAATGATCGACCCCTAACTGCCAATGGTTAGGCCTAACCATCAATGGTCATCCTTTTAACTGCCTTAAGGGTTAACTCCAGCTAACTACAACTTGCCTTTTTATATTTAGCTTATTTGATCCATGTGAAAATCAATGAATGCTAAAGCTAAATTTAAACATCCTGTTAAACCTCTTAT
The DNA here is from genome assembly GCA_037957365.1 of Torreya grandis. NCBI lineage: Eukaryota > Viridiplantae > Streptophyta > Pinopsida > Cupressales > Taxaceae > Torreya > Torreya grandis. Next base: position 2,233,522 of record JARHVA010002182.1, read on the forward strand.
TGAACCTATTATTCCATCTCTCCCTTCCTTCTATAAAAAGAGAGGAGGAGGAGGTGAAAGGGATCTAGAGTCAAGAGCAGTCAAACACCAAAAGGGAAATAATTATCAGAGATCATTATCAGCTATCAGAGGTTCTTGTATCAGAACTTATTTTGTAGGTACTCTTCCAACAACCAACTCAAAGAGTCGAAGTGGCGTAATTCATCAGTCACAGCCAAGACATCGTTACTCTATCAAGATTGCTCTAGATTCCACTAATAATTTTTTCAACCAATTACATCCACATTCTTTAGACCATTGAGCTAAGTATATATCTTTTATCATATTTAGTAATTGGTTTCTTTATTTTATCTTCCATCCCACCTTCTAGAATCTATTATGCAACCTCATTAACCGGCCTTTTAAACTAGACCAAAACTCATAGTAACCATCGACGGTCACCCTGACCACCGATGGTTTGTCCTAACCACTGACGATTACCCAACTGTCAATGGTCACCCTAACCGTCGATGATCATTTTGTGATAATTTCAACAACAAGCTATTTCACCTATCAAACCCCAACCAAATCTCACTTTTTGACTTTTTGTCTAAGCACAGATCATCAATCTATTTTCTAAACCATACCCAATTTATTTGGTATTAATATTCAATCATATATTTCTATAATTAGTCATATTCATCTCTTTCAAGCAATTCTTATATTTGATTTCAGTACCTTATGTTATTCACGTAAGTAATTTATCTTTCATTTTTAGAACTTGATTGTTTAAAAGTGTAAATTGATAGCCTCCAAGGAAGTTTACACTTCTTGGATCTAGCTTGCTAGGAAGTCCACCCTACTATCTAACTAATCAACTATTTCTTTAGTGCTTTCTTACCTACAAGTTATTCCTCCCAAGCCAAATAGATCATGGAGCACAAACCAAATATAGGTTCTACTAACCTTACCATTCATTCAAGTTTTATAACTTTCTTCTAAGAAATAAATCAAAATTTACGTGGAACATTTTGGCATGCCCAATGAGACCCTTGAGTCTTTTCTTGGGTCCATAGTTGCATCTAGGTGCTTCTTCTTCTTGTCTTTATGCTCATACAATGAAATCAAAATTTTATATTAGGCTTAAAATTGATTGCATCCATTGTTTACTTGTTTATTTTAGCTCACTTAGCTTAATTAGTTAAGTGAATTAATCGTAACTTCACTCTTATCACACACACAATACCAAACCACTTACACCTAATCAAGCATAAAAACATTGACATAAAGCCTGACTGGGATTTCATCACCTAGCAGTCACCTTTATGGGCTATCCTACTTGGATTTTATCACCAAAGGGATAACCAACTCAGTTCATTGGCTGAGTATAATCTTTGACAATTGGTATATCTTGGTTAAGCATCTGACACCCTTATCATTAAGGTGTGTGAAGTGATGGGGTAGGCCCCAATATCAAGTCATGTACTGATTTCTAATACAAATCCCTTTGTGAGATTAAACACCACCTAAAACCAACCATAGACTTTTTTTCTATTACCCTCTTTACAAGCCAAGTTGAGTCACACAATTCTTAAAATTTAAGGCATAAGCCACAAGAGAGACTAAAAAGAACCTTAAGATTTAATATGCTTTAGTGTGTGTTTTGTTTCTGTGACTTCTTATTATCTTCTATTTGTTTGAGTTTTGAGATTGCGTGTATCTTCGTCTTTTCCTTATCTGTATGGTTTTAAGTAGACAACAACTAAGAAACCAAGCAAATAAGGATCCACCTCTTAATCATATGTCTTCCTCTTCTTCCTCATCCATGGAGTACATCTCAAATGCAAAAAAAATTCTCCATCCTTCTGTAAGTCCTAACATCCTTCAAATGGTTGCCCAAGGTGATGCATATTTTACCACCTTTATGGATAACAACCCCATAAGCCTCCAACATTACCTTAACACTATATCTCATCATACCCCTACTTCAATTTTACCTATTGAATTGACTTATGGCATGTCATCCCACCTTATGGGTGACACTTTTGTTTCCACCATATCCACCCAACCTTTAGTCACCCAAGCATCCTCTACCAATAACCCCACCGATACCACCATCCAAAAGTAACCCACTTAACCAAGCAACACCCAAGCACCTTCTTCCCCAACTAATAACCCTCCTAGGATAGGAGCAACCCAAACTTTGGGCACCAATACTTCCCTTACCATAAGAGTACCCTCTATTAGTGTCACCACCATTCCCCTTGTTTACAACCCACTTACCTCCACTCCATTTCAGATTTTGGTAGTTCCCATACCTTTTACCCTTCCACCCATCAGTACCAAATTTACCAACTACCCTCTATCTACTAACCCAACCATACCTCCTACCCAACCTACATTAATCTCTTAATAGGTGCCCATTGCACAAAACCCAAGCTATATCACTAACCCAAAAGGGTATGTACCTATACCTTCCACCCAACCATCTATCTCCATGTATTCATATGTGGCATCATCCCAACCACCCATGTCCACATACTAATATGTGATAGCTTCTCAAGCCCCACCAACTATCCATATGTTGCATGTACCCAAACCCAACATAATCTATGCTACAACTATGGGGATGCACAACCACAAATAGACCTTATCAAAATGTTAATAGATAAAATTACTACTTTAGAGTCATTTATCTCTATTACCCATAACCTCTTATCTTACAACTAAATCTGTAATGATCCAATTCATCCATCCATCCCTATTCAACCTTATCCTCCTAAATGGGAACTTTCAAAATTTTCAAAGTTTCAGAGTAAGGAAGACCCTCAACAACATCTGAGAGCATTTAGGCATTCATGCTATATGATTGCCTATGATGATGCTCTCCTTCTCTGTACCTTTCCCATATCTCTATTAGGTCTGGCACTAGATTGGTATAGTGATATTACAAAGCACTCCATTTTTTTCCCAACTAACTTAGACTTTCTTAGATCACTTTTCCATAAACATCGCTAAGAAATTTTCCATCACTGATCTCTACTCCATTCGATAATTTGATGATGAGTCCATAGCTGACTTTGTAGCTTGTTGGAAAAGCTTGGTAAATCAACTCTCTTTTTCTTTGCCCCAACCCAAGATGATTGAAATATTTATGCAGGCTTGTGCCAAACACATTTATTTTACTTTATGGGTTCAAATTTTTAGGACATTTGATGAAGCTTTCACCATGGCACAAAAATTAGAAAATAGAGTAATTGATGAGGATAAGTTAAAAATGAGAAACAATAAGTACACCTTCAAATAGAATGAGACTCCCTCCTCTAAACCTAACAATCAAACCAACACTAACTCCAAAAATAAGTGAATCATGAATGTGGTTGTCCTTAAGTCTGCTCCTCCACCCATTGTTAACTAACCCAACTCCTCCAATTTTTCTAATTAAAACACTAGAAACCCAAACTACAACAATCAAAAATAATTTACTCCACTAGGGGAGTCACATGCTTTGGCCTTGGATAATTTTTTGAAGGTTAATATCATACAATTACAACCAATTAAACCTCCATAACAATTTGATTCCTCTCATCTTGGACCTGGTTAGTATAAGGAGAATGAATTGTCCACCTTTCACCATGTCATTAGACATGACATTAGTAGGTGTAATACCTTCAATAATGTCATTCAAAACCTCATCGACAAAGGGGAACTTATGTTGGATAACCCCAATGCACCCCCAAATCAAGTACTTGACATCTTTAGACAGTTATTTCCTAACCATGCCGTTCCACAAACAATGAACATAATAGAGCAGAATCTTCTCACAACCACAAAGTCCATACCTTTAATGTAGTCCTTATTCAACTCATTGTTAAGGAAGCCATTGATAAAACCACCTTTCCTACCCCTCCACTTATTGAGGTAGTGGAATCACTCTCCTTTCCTTTAAAAAATGAGACTAAGGAAATAACCACTCCCCCTTCTCCACTTATTCAGGTAGTGGAGTCACCCTCCATTCCTCTAGAAAATGAAACCAAGGAAAAAACCCCTCCATTTTCTTCACCCATTGAGGTATTTAAGATACCAACCTCTCTTTTTAAAGGCACACCAAAGGAGGCAGCCATCACCACAATCTCCTTCTCCTCTACTATACAACAATCCACTCTTCCTTTGGAAAGCACCACTAAAGAAGTGAATACTCTACCTACCTCTCCCATAGAAGAATCATCTTCCCAAACCTTAGAGCCTTTGATTGAGAAAAAGGATGATGTAACCACTTTTCTCTCTCCACCCATGTGTTTGACCTTTGAGCTCAATATCAAAGGTATCAAACCCATCTATAAGACCTTCTCTAGACTGGTTCAAAACTTGGAGTACTTATCCCAACCTAATGTAGATCATGCCACATTTTGGCACCATCTTGAGCTTCCTTACCAAACCAAGAAAGAACCTCCAACCATACCACTATCATCCTAACCTTTTGTTCCCACTATCAAACCCGCTTTCACCATAACCGAACCATTAGAAACCTCTATCGACCAAACCATAATTGAACTATCTGAACCGACTCCACCTAAAATAACCAAGTCATTTTCTACCATTCCAACCAAGCCTACCAAAAACCTTAGCATATTCCCTATTTAGGGCCTTACTCACCCCTCATTAAAACTGGAATTAACTTTACCAAACCTATCAAGGAAACCCCAAACCAAGCTAACAAAGAAGGTGAAAACACCCAAGATTTCACAAACCAAAACTCTACCTCCCCCTTCCACTTTTCCTTCTATTTTGGGACCTCACCCTTCTATCTTAGTAAGGAAACCAACCATCCCATACAAGACACAAATCCAACCACCACTTTTGGTCACCATCACTCCTAATTTCATCCTCACTTATTTTTACCAAACCGCCTACTTATCAAGCATTTACCCCAACACCTTTTTCCACCAAGCAATCCATACCAAAACCATCCACCTAAAATTCTCCTTCACCAAATATCTGACCATCAAACCCACTCCTAAAATGGATTCCACCTCAACTACCAAACCTAAGACCTCCATTCCTTTTCCACCATTTCTTGAGTCTTACTCAACCATCCTGTAAAGGTTATTACAAGCATCTTACTTAACTTTACCACCTATTAGACCATTCAATCCACACAGTCCTAAACCATCCTGGTATAATGATAAATTAATATTATCATATCATAGCACACCTGGGCATGATATGCAAAACTATAAATCTCTCCAAGTATTATCCCATTGACTTTATAATGACTATGACTTATTGTTAGATGAGCCCCCTATGATCCCAACACCAATCTAAGAACCAAGAACCATCAACCAGCACTCACTTGCTCCTCTACACTCATCTAAGAGTGAAGTGGAACACAAGCAATCCTCTAGCCCAACTCTTTCCCAAATCCATACCATCCATATGGTCACATGATCAAAAGCTCAATCGAAGGATAAGGTAAAAGCAAAGGTGTCCATTCAATAGACATATCCCTCTTCCACCACCCAGCCAACACCAATCACATTTACCTTCAACCAAACCCAAGGTGTCCATTTTGGGTCCCCCTCAATCAAACCCTTATAAATCAATTCAATGAGTATTTCTAAAATAGCTTCACCAAACACTGGTGAAGATGAGTTTGTATAAACTAATCAATACCTCACCCCATCACTACCAAGTGATGATAAAGGCTTTGTAATCCATACAGGTTTAACCAAAAGACCCACAACCTCTAGCAGCCTTTATCAGATCTCTTCAACTTTCTAACCTTGTTACCCTCAAGGATTTGGAAATACCCTCCATCTATTTAGATGACCCAGATCCTCCCCTCTTCATTACCATGTACATCAACCAAACCCGCATCAAGAGGGTTATGATTTATGGGGGAGATATCATTAACATTATCTCTTCCCATGTATACAACCAACTCAAATTATATGAGAACATTATGTCAAAAACATCAGTGGTGCTTTGATCATTCAACGATACCATGGCCATAACTCTAGGAATTACTGTCCTTCACATTTGTCTAGGACCCCGCATGATTCCTGACTCTTCTACGTAGTAGAAGGTGAGTTCTAGTAAAATGTTTTGTTGGGATGCCCTTGGATATGTTCCATGTGTTGTTTGCCATCCACCCTACATTGATGCATCAAATTTGAACATGAAGGTCAAGTTGTTACCATATAAGCTAACTTGAGTCCTTCTACATCATACAACATGATGTACCGACCCAACAACATTCTCTTTCCCCCAACCAACAAACCTTCACTAGTAAAAGATGAAGTCCCATCTTCTTCTACCACTAGAGCATCCACCAGTTCATCCATCCCTTCTACCCAAACCCCCATAATGGACCCTTTGGAATCAACATTCTAGCATCTTTCATTGGGGGTGTATTACCTTTTGACACTAGACATTTTTCCTATTCCTCAAGAGTATGGGAATCTTGACCAACAACCCAATTATCACCCCAATATTGGAACCATTGTTCCTTTTAGTCCCTCAACTTTTCAAACCAATTTAATTTATGGGGGACTTGATAAATCCCTTGACACTCCTGCCACCTCTTTTTCACCTCAACCATTCACCTCAAATTTTTCCTATCTAGATAAACCAGAGTTTTCCCAAACATACCTTTATAGGTGTGCTTGGAAGGGATTTAGTTTGAGTCGATATGAACATAAGCCACATGATTTTATTCTAATCAAAACCCAAATACCTCATGAAAATCATGGCCTCAGTTTAGATGCCACTTAAATAGCAAACCAACCCACCTCCCATTACCATCATTTACAAGGAAATCCCATCCTCATCATCCACTCCACCATCGATAGAGGAAGATTGTCGACATCATCCCCCCTAGCTTTTTTTCATCAACATGATCAACCTTAGATCCTTAACTCATCAAAAATATAGGGAAATCATAACTATTCCATTGACTCACCCTGAGATGGTAACAGATGATTCTCCTACAATTAATATCATTTGGTGTCAGGATGATGATTCTATTCTCACCTATCTTGGTGTAAAATATTCCTCTATCCACAAATCTCTCTCCCCTAAGACTTTAACCATGTTGAATGAATCCACCATGGATACTTGGGCACTCTGGATAACCCGTGCGTTATCAAAATTAGTAAATCGCTAAAGTTTGAGGAGCTTAGAGACTTCCCATCCTTCTTACAAGATCACAACATAGCATTTGCTTGGTCTTATAGCAATATGCCAGAAACCGATCCCTCCATCACTACCTACAACATAGTCACCAACCATGATGCCAAGCTAGTTAGAAAAAAACTTTAATGAATGCACCCTCATGTATCCCTTCTCATCAAAGAAGATATTTAAAATATCCCATCCATCAATTTCATTTAATCCATTGACTATCCCTATTGGGTCTTGAATGTCATACCTATCACCAAAGCCATAGGGGGACTTCACATTTGTGTGGACTTTTGTGACCTTAACCTTGCTTATCCAAAGGATGACTTTCCTTTTCCAAGCATTAACCAACTTGTTGATTTTTCAGCCAACCATGAGATGTTATCTCTTATGGACAAATTCTCAGGTTACAATCAGATCTATTGCCCTTGAAGATCAACACAAAACTGCCTTTATCACCCCATGGGGAACCTTCTACTATAGGATCTTGCCCTTTGGACTAAATAACATTGGTACAACCTACCAAGGTGCCATGACCTACATCTTCCATAACTTTATTCATAAAATCATAGAAGACTATGTTGATGACCTTCTTAGGAAATCCAAATGTTGTAAAGATAATTTGGTCGTTCTTATGATTATCTTTGAGCTACTCATCCATTACCATGTTTGCCTTAATCTCAAGAAGTGTATCTTCAAGGTCTTGTCAGGAAAGTTCTTTAGATTTATCATTTCCATTTAGGGAATCAAAGTTGATCCTACCAAAATTAAAGCAATACTCAACATGCCCCCTCCCACCCACCTCAAGCAACTCTACATCTTGCAGGGGAAGCTCCAATCCATTCATTGTTTTATCTCTCAAATCTTAAATCGATGCCAACCTTTCCACCACCTTCTAAAGAAGGATGTATATTTTAAATGGAACAATGACTATTAGAAGACCTTTGATTCACTTAAAGAGTACCTTCTATCTCCACCCATCCTCATTCCTCTCAAGGAAGATCAAGCTTTTTACCTTTATATTTTTTCAACTAACCACTCTTTAGGGGTAATGTTGGCTCATCAAGATGAGCAACTTAAAGAGTAATTTTTCTACTATATTAGTTGTACACTTGTAGAGTACGAGACTCAGTACACCCATACTGAGAAACTTTACCTAAGCCTTGGTCTTCATGACTACCAAACTTTACCACTACCTTCTCAACCACAAGACCTATGTCATAACCAAAACTGACCCACTCAAGTATATACATGCCAAGCCATACCAAAACCAATGTATGGCTAAGTGGCTCATGTTTTTAGCTAAATTTAACCTTGATTTCCTTTAGTGAGATTCAATTAAAGGGCAAGTCATTACCAATCAAATGGTTGAAGCACCATTAGCAGATAATTGACCTCCTCCTCTTAAGTTTCTAGCTGAGTCCATCGCAACCCTCTCTTAGGAAAACTTCACCTATCAAGTAACCATGTTCTTCAATGGATCAAAGTGTCAACATGGTGGGAGATCTAGCATTATCCTTATTCCCCTTCATGTTGAACCTCTTCCTTTATCCTTCAAGCTAGATTTTGAATGTACCAATAATATGGCTAAGTATGAAGCCCTAGTGATAGACCTCCAAATTGCATTAGCCTTGGGAGTCAAAATGATCAACATTTTCAATGACTCTCAATTAATGATCAATTAAATCAATGGATATTATCAATGCAAGAATGATGTTTTACAATAGTACAAAAAATTAACTGACGTACTCTTAGCATCATTTGAACACTATCGTATCCAAACCACTCTAAGATCTATAAATAAGTTTACTGATACGATGGCTTCCCTCATTTCTCATATCTCATCATCACCCTTTGAATCTAAGCTATCTATCATTATCCATCAACTTACCTAGTCCTCTTATGTCAAATGAGACTCTCCCACCATCTTCAATGTGGAGGAGACTCAACTTGACCTTTGGTATTAACAGACCTTTGACTACCTCAACCTTGCCATCATTCCTTCTGATCTTTTTGAGGAATTCTCAAAGAGCATTTATTTAGAGCACCTCATGTTATACCATAATGGGGGAATTCTTTATAAACGTGACTTTGATGGTCTCCTCTTTCATTGCCTATGCAACCATGAAGTCTCTCATGCTATCAAGGAAACACATTATGGGATCTATGGGGGGCACTTTAGTGTCCTAGCCATCACTAAATGCATCATTCACCTTAGATATTATTAGACCACCCTTAACCAAGATTGATGTGATTATGTGAAAAGGTGTGTCAAATGTCAATAACACGCTAATTTACATCATGCACCTATCCATAGTCTTCAAGTATCCAAAGATTTCTAATTGTTTTCATAATGGGGTATGGATCTTATCGGTGAAATTAACCCCCATTCTTCATAGTGACATCATTTTATCATCACTACAACCAAATATTTTACCAAATGGGTAAAGGCTATTCCTCTTGTCTCAACACAAGCAGAAAATATTGTCAACTTTATCAATCATCACATCATTTTTATTTTGGTGTTCCTCATAAAAGTATCACCAACAATGGCAAATCTTTCAAAAATAAACAAGTCCAAGGTCTTTATGACACATTTGATATCAAGTCAAGTTTCTCATCACCCTATCATCCATAAGTTAATGGATAGGTGAAATCCTCTAACAAAACTCTCAATAACATGCTAACTAAAATGGTTAATGTATCTGGTATGGATTGGCATTTACATATCCCCTTCACCTTATGTGCATATCATACTAGCATTCAAACCCCTACATGTGCTTCCCCTTTCTCCCTTGTGTTTGGAGTAGAGACTATCTTGCCTCTCAAAGTCCAAATTCCCTCTCTTTGCATATCCCTACAACATCTCATCTCTAAAAGTGATTATTATCAAGAACGTTTAACCTATCTTGAGCTACTTAACAAGCATTGTTTAGCTATGCTTACCCACCTTCATGTCTATCAAGAATGAATCAAGCATGCTTATAATAAACACCTTAAAGTGTAAGAATTCAATATCAAAGACCTCATCCTAAAGGAAAATCAACATGTGACCAATATGGATAAAAGTAAGTGAGGCAAGTTTGCTTTCAATTAGCTCAAAACTTATATCATAATGCACAAGTATGGATCGAGAGCTTATCGGTTGTCCTCCCTTGAAGGGAAATCAGAACTTAAGCCCCTCAATGCTTCACTTTTGCATCCTTTCTTTTATTAAATAGGATCAAACTCACCTTTTTGTCTAACTTAATCTCATCCATTATATTCACCCACATTCATCTTTCTTTTAAGGATAACTGATTACAAATGAAACATGTGATTATTTGTTACAGTCTTCACCTAATCTTGTACATGGGTACCACAGCTCTACCCATGGTATATTTCTCAAGGTACTTTTCATCCCTTATAGGATAGATTCCCATGGTTGTTGTCTCTTAAACCTCTTCCACTAATCACTAACCTTCTTATGATTTTAGTCTTGCCTTAATAAAGCTAAGCCTCTAAGCCTATATAAGCAAGTCTATGTCATCAAGAGCAAACAAATCAAAAGCAAAATCAAAAGAGTCATCAAAAGAAAATCAAGGGTCATTCTTACCATTTGTAGACTACTCCCTTGAAGGATAGATGCACAAACATATCAAAATTTCTCAATATAAGGTAGACTGCTCCCTTGAAGGATAACTATCAATAGCCTTCAACAAATCACACAAACTTAGACCACTCCCTTGAAGGATGGCTAAGTAATGCATTTGTAAAAAGCATAGAAATTTTTTGGAAGCTTCCCTCATCGATTAGCTTCCCAAACCTCTCCAATCAACAACAAAATATCAAAAGACCCATTATTAAAATTTAAAAATACAAATATAATTTGGAAGCTGCAATCGGCTTTCATAAGTAGACTTCTTGCATCGATCAGTCTACACATTATATGACATTATTTATGATAGATTTGGTAACCTATAGAAGAGGCATGCTAGTCTCACAAGAAGGTCCCACCATTATCTATTTACCCTTTATATACTCTATAGACAAGGGATTTTGAGCTTACTTGACAATATATGATCAAGACAATTTTTTAACCAACTAAGGAATGCTAATGCAAAGCATTCAAAGGGATTATGTTCCTTAAGTCGATCCAACTTCGTTTTGTTTTAGTCTTTTATAAATAAGAAGCATCAGGCCTTATTTTTATTCTCTCATGCTTGTTGATACATTTATTACGATGTTTCTCTCTTGATTATCCTATATTTATCACATTTAGTTTTGTTATCAAGATTACTCTATGTGTTTTTAAGATTAGACTATAGTTTTTAATCAAATAACCATAACCATAACCATAACCATAACCATAACCATAACCATAACCAAATCATAAACAAAACCAACATCATTAACATAATCATTAAGAACCATGATCAAGTAACATCAAATTCACAAACCATTATCGTGAGCCTAATCATAACATCATCTAATGATTAATCACATCAATTAACCATCTATCACATCTACAATAGTTTAATCATACATCACAAATAAATGAGTCATTCACACATGATTATCAACCACATGTCTAAATCTAGGTGAGGAAGCATATAATTTAATCATGAATGTAATCATCACTATCATCATAATCATCCATGACCATAACAATAATCACATCATAACTATGTCCATCCAAGCATAACTAGTAGCCATAACCATAATGATATCAATATCATAAACATGATCATCTTATACATGAAGCCCATGATCGCATTTATAAACATCATAATCACATAAACAATGTCTATCAAAATCAATATCATCACAATCATAAATTAAAAGATCCATAACATTGCATGCATACCTAGGTGAGTCTACATAAACCATCATGAACATAACCATATCAACATCATATCATAAATAAGTAGGATGAACATCATTACCATGAATAACAAATCATAAACCATGATTATATCTATATACATCAAATTATTGATCATATATCCAATCATGTGCATGTCTCTCAAAATATCTATACATTTTGCAACATCAGTTCGTAGGCTGGTATCAAAATCACATGGTACATTAAAAATATAATGTCTCATAACAAATCTAAACCCCTGGGGCACCACTGCCTCCTAGAGCCTACCTTCCTACCCCTACATGTTTTCATATAGATGTGGCCCACTGACCTGATGTCACCATGCCAACCCCTCTGATCATACCTACTCTGTACTTGCCCCATCGAAGCTCATCTAGTAGACATCTAAAGACTAAAGCCTCATAATATTATAGCTTCTCAACTGTCACTATATATTTATACATCACAATAGTCCTTGATGGTCCCATAGCTATTGGTACTCTTTCTCTTTCCTACTAGAGAAAATCTCTCTCCTACATAACCATGGCTAGCTAAGATCTATCCTGATATCTTTCTCCTATAAGAGCATCCACCTAACCATGTGTTGTTTTCAAGGATGCCTATGTTGCTGTTAAAGATAATTGAGCTATAGCTAGATCCACTTATGCCTAGTCCCTCTAAATGATCACTACCTATATATCTAGGGGAAAAACCTACATCTGAGCCTACTAACCATCTCCCCCTACATCAACATCCATGTCCTATCAACCACCATCATCGCCTCCAAATCCATTTGTAGCATAGTATGACTGGTACCATATAGGATAGCCATTTATAACACCTACATCATCCATATCTATCCTTGCAAGCAACTCCTCGTGATCAATGAACTCATGCACTGGCTATGGAGCAAGTAGTGGAAATTTTTGCATCCTCACTTCTATACCTCAAGAACACCCTAGGGATACCCTGAACAAGACCAAACTACCTCTATACCCTATCAAATATAATGAGCTCTATCTCTTGATCTTGCCTATCGTAGATCCATTTTTAGCTTTGAAGAGATAGAGTATGTCTCTCATAATGTCACCATCTTGGAAACCTGACATATAGTCTCTAAATCATGTCTCCCACAACCAAAACATCCAGTCAGTCCCTATACTAGTCTATATTATATGCCCCTTTTCCAGGTCCTGAGAGGGTATAATTGCCTCTCCACCTCATATGTCCAACCCTAAAATCCATCTGCATAAAACCCTCCCATGGTAGCCCCATAGGTCTCAATACTCGAATGTGCTCATAAGCCCAACAATGGATAACAATGCTGACACTGATCCCATATCTCCTATTGGTACAAAATCCCAAAAGCTCTTAGTAAATTTAAACTTATAGCATAAGAGCCCATGTAAACACTTTGCGACCCAAAAACATCTCAACCATTACCCCCAACAACAAGTATGGAAACCTCTCATTGCTTGAATTTGGTAAAGCATAACAAGTGACAGCTATCATCATCATAGTGAATAGATGCCTCACATCCTTATCCTTATCATACAATGGTGTGTAGTGGAAACCCCTGAGTGTCACCTTGTATACTCATAGTCATCTCAATACAAGAGTTCCATCTACCTATCTCTCTCCTCACTCTCAATATGGTAGATCAGCTCACCCCATATGGGTAGTCACATGATCCTATGGATGTCCTCAAGTAAAATCAATCAACTCGCCTATCAAAAGCATGAATGTGTTAGTGGTAAGATACCATCTCTTGATGAGTTCCACTAACATCACTGCACCTCAAGGTACATGTTGGTAGTACCTCATGCCTCCAAGGCCCACATTCTCCATATGCTCCCAATTGGCATCGGTCATCCCTCATTGAATCTCATCCAATATTTAGGGCACTCTACCCCTCATCTATATTTGTTCCCATGCCTACAGGGTTTGATATTAAAAACCTTAGTTCACTAACATATTTTTGCCTATGAACTTTATCTATTACACCTACTTCCCATTCTAATCTATTCAACTCCTAACATTTGCCTAATATGACTTATACCTATGGCTTGTCATTAAAACTTTACCCATCACCTTTAAACCTAGTCTACCCTATACCTAATTCACCTATTCCTTACTTAACCACACCCTTACAACCTTATCTAACAACATTCTTTTGACCTTAACTATTAACCTTTGACCTTAACTATTACCCTTTGACCTATACACATTAACCTTAACCTCACCCCTTAAACTCAACTTTGACATTAAATTATTTCTTATCAATCATTAACTTTAAAAACATCCACATTCCATCGATCGTCAATGCTCGAATCTTCCTATCATCAACCACCAATGGTTAGGGACTAACTATCGATGCTCACCACAAAGTAAACTATTGATGATCTCCTATCGACCATCAATGATCAATAATGATTGATGATGGCTGATAATGACCATCGATGGTCACTATATAGTGACCACCAGTGATCAACCCAAACCCTAACCCCTAAAACTACCTACCAAACACCACCAAAAGCTAAAACAAACTTGTGTAATCTTCACTTTACCCTCCTCTATCTACCCTACCCTTGCCAATTTGACTCTAAACTACTAAATTTAACTCCAAAACCAAAAACACTATCAATAACCCTAGCCCTAAGTTGCCACCCACCCATACTAAATAACAAACAAATCCAATGAAACATTTATTTGCCAATTTGAATCTAACCTATTACTTCAATGACAAACCCTACCACATTCCTTGACTACCATCATGGAGGTACCCTAAGATCCATCACTTGACCTTGTGCTCTCCCTCATCCCCTCTACATCTTTAATCACTCGATTGACTCAAAAAATACCTCACTCAATCACTCAACCAACACTAGCAAACCATCACTATTTTATTGCTCAAGTCATAAGCTAGTTATCAAAGGTACAAAGGCCAAATGAACATAAAGAACCCATGACAGCCTTTTTACCATCACCCTTTTAGGGTTGACATCTGACCGTCAATGATTATGATGACCACTGATAATCAACCTTGACCATTAATGGTTGATTAATTTAAAGTTTTAGCCTCCTACCCACACCTTTTTAATTAAACTTTCATCACCAAAACCAATCCAACTACTTACCAATGGAGATTACCTTCTCCACCACGTTGACCACCAACTATGTAACCTCATCACGGTCATTTTGGCCTAACTTCTGCATGTTTTGTGATGACCTTGCTTTGGTCCTTTCGACCACACCAACTGAATTACCATGACTAAACATTTTGAATTTGCATTACTTTTTGCACACCAACCCATTTTGTGTCTTTTCCAGGATCACTTCCTACCTTGAATATCTGTGAGCACATTGACCTTATCTAGGAGACTTGTGTTTACAAGTGTAACCCAATTGCCATGCTTTAATTTAGTCATGTGGTCCACTCGACACTTGTCCTTATAGTATCAACCTTATTTTTACCCAACTACTTCAACCATGGTAACCTATTCAATGCATAATCTTAGCTATCATACTTAGTTTTACTTTTTGCATGTGTTTGTGCTTTAGTGCCCAACCTATCACCAATTTTTTCATCCACTTATCAAACCCACACCCAACTTCGTTTTACCTCATCGATTATTGGTTTGAGGGGGAATGCCTCCTCCCATACTTGGGGCATCTAAATTTTAACCTACAATCTATTTTTATTTTTTAGATTATTGATACAAACTGCATAACAAAAAATGGTAAAATATAGACACTAAAAAACTACAAACAATGATTCTAGATGTAAAACTAACCATTAGACCACTCTTGGACCCCTCGGGACCACTTGACGAACCTCAACCGCCAAACCTAAGGCAAAATGACTAAACTTTAACCATTCTACCCTTTAACCTATCAACCATCAATAGTCAACCCCTAACCACCAATAGTTAGGCCTAACTACCAACAGTCATCCTTTTAACTACCTTAAGGGCTAACTCTAGTTAATTATAGCTTACCTTTTTCTATTTAGCTTATCTAATCTATGTGAAAATCAATATATGCCAAATCTAAATTTAGACATCCTATTAAACCTTTTGTTAAATTTCTTGTTCCATATCTCCCTTATATAAAAAGAGAGGAGGAGGAGGTGAAAGGGATCTAGAGTCAAGAGCAATCAAACAGCAAAAGGGTAATAATTATTAGAGATCATCAACAATTATCAAAGTTTCTTGTATTAGAACTCATTTTTTAGGTACTCTTCTAGCAACCAAGTCAAAGAGTTAAAGTGTCATAATTCATTAGTCACAACCAAAACATCGTTACTCTTTCGATATTGCTCTAGACTCCACCAACAAGTTTTTCAGCTAATTACCTCCACATTCTTTAGACTAGTGAGTGAAGTATCTATATTTTATCAAATTTAATAATTTGTTTATCTATTTTATCTTCCATCCCACCTTCCATAATCCATTCTATAACCTCATCAACCAACCTCTTGAACTAGACCAAAACCCACATTAACCACCGACAATCACCTTGACCACCAACAGTCTGTCCTAACCACCAATGGTCATCCTAACTACTAATAGTCTCACCCAACTTTTGATGGTCATTGTATGATAATTTTAATAACAATCTATTTTTACCTATCAAACCCCAACCAAATCCCACTTTCTAACTTTCTTCTTGAGCATAGATCATCACTCTATTTTCTAAACCATACCTGATTCATTTGGCATTAATATTCAATCGTTTATTGCTATAATTAATCGAATTCATATCTTTCAATTACTTTTTGTATTTGATTTCAGTAACTTTTATTATTCATGCAAGTAATTTATCTTTGGATTTTAGAATTTGATTGTTTAAAAGTGTGGATTAATAGCCTCCAAGGAAGCTTGTGCTTCTTAGATCTAGCTTGTTATGCATTCCACCCTATTATCTAACTAATAAACCATTCATTTTGTGTTTTGTTATCTACAAGTTATTCCTCCTAATCCAAAGAGGAATATCTACAACCATCTGGATCATGAAGTGCAAACCAAATCTAGGTTCTACTAACCTCACCCTTCTTTCAAGTTTTCCAACTTTCTTCTAAGAAATAATGCAAAATTTACATGAAAAAAGAGGCATCTAAAATTTTCAAAATAAAATAAATTTTTGGATTTCAAATACTATTATGGACTGTTATCATACCTAGGATGGATTGTTATTGATCCAATTTACTACAATAATTGGTTCACCTTTGGAAGGTTGAGTTGATTAAATCACTCAATCTTACCAAACTTATAAGTTAGATTTGATTAAATCATCTAAATTTACTAAACTTATAGGTTGGATTTGATTAAATCATCCACCCTCACAAGATATATATTATGAGTTGATTAAATCACCCACACTCACCAGATCATGCACATATTCAGGTTGCATGATTGAGATGAAATAAGCTCAATGTACATGTTATAATTCACATTTACACTAAGGGCAGGGGAACGTATCCTCCTATATCTATATATATGCACTTTCAAGTTTATAATTATCCTAATCTCAGCTTCAATTCTTCATATTGATGCATCTTTTCAAATCAAATTACCAAAAGTCAAGATGGTTACATCAACACATAGGTGTACTCCTAACCTTGCTCTTCTTACTTTAAAATATTTCAAATTCTCTCAATTTCAGATTTTATACACTAATTATATATTATAACATGCTTTTGGTTATAGGTCAGTCACCAAAAAGCACTCAACTTGGGCTCACACAAAGACAAGGTGTGTTATACACACCTAGGTACTCATTTCTTTCCTTTAAACTAAAAATTTCATTACTATATTAAAGGGGGGGTAAATGTAGATACTAAAATCTAATTTGTGTATTACCTTAGTCTTGTACACTTGGAAAATACCTATCAGGTATGTACCTTTCAATTTTGTTAGGGTGTGGAGCTAAAAGCTTCAACTGTTTGCACACACAAGAAGAGGATGTTGAAGAACCAGAGGAACCGGCGTCGGTAGCATGACCGACGTCGGTCACAGACAGTGGAGAAGGAAACCGGCGACGGCAGAGAGTCGGCCGACGTCGGCAGAACCAGACAAGTCGGGACCGGTGTCGGTTGCCTGTGCGGTCCAGAACTGTTCGTTGCACGAACAGTTAGTTAGTTGAACCGAGTGTTTGCATGCTAAGAGGCTAATTTAAGTCGAGATTTGTGTGTCTAATTTTAGTAGTTAGATTTATATTTTTGTAACCATGGGATTCTATTTAAAGACCCATGAGGCATGTATTGTAATTATCATATTGATCAAGTAAGAGCATTGAAGCAAGCAAGGTCAAGGAGATCTACAGGTGTAAGGTCAAGGAGATCAGCTGAAGCATTCAAGGAGGGATAGCAACTCAGGTTGTAGAGTTGGTTTTGTGTTGAGCAAGAGAGAGAGGGAAGAAGGTCTTAAGGTGTGGCAAGCCTTTGAGGTGGAGGAAGAAGTGGCATCTTCCTTATTGTATTTTCTTCTAGTATTATCTAATACAAGAGTGTGTATTGTCTCTCAAATTCTTTGTTGTCTCATGTTTCTAGTTTCTTAATCATTCTGGTATAATTCCGTGTTCAATTGCTCATATAAGTAATCAATTGTGCTTCCGTTGGATAAGGGGTCTCCTAACAGTTGGTATCAGAGCTACGGTTTGCAGGAAGCAGGTTATTGTTTTTTATTACAGGTCATTCACAGGGTTTCTGATTGAGTGGGAGTTCAGCAATGGCAGAAGAAAGTAAGCTACGAATGGAGAAGTTTAATGGCAAGAATTATCAACACTGGAGGATGCAGATTGAGGACTATCTGTATCAGAAGGATCTATACTTACCATTGGGTGGGGTTGCATGCAAGCCCACAGATATGAAGGATGAAGAATGGAGTGTTCTTGATCGGAAGGCTCTCAGTTCCATAAGGTTGAGCCTTGGAGTGTCTGTGATTTCCAGCTTATCATAGTGCAGGACAACAAAAGAGTTGATAAAGTCCTTGGCAAATTTATACGAAAATCCCATGGCTTCTAATAAGGTATACCTTATGAAGCAGCTATTTACTTTGCAAATGTAGGAAGGTGGATCGGTACATACTCATCTCAGTGATTTTCATGGTTTGGTAAACCAATTAGCTTCAGTCAATATTGTTTTTGATGATGAGGTAAAGGCTCTCTTGATTTTATGTTCTTTGCCTGAAAGTTGGGACGGTATGGTTATGGCAGTAAGTAACTCTACATCTGCTTCTAAAATCTTAAAATTTGATGATGTTGTGAGTGTGATCTTGAATGAGGAAATACGCAGGAGAAGCACAGGTGAATCATCAGGGAATGCTCTAAGTGCAAAAAGCAGAGGAAGGCAAAAGGAGAAAATTGAGCAAGGGAAATCAAGGTCGGGAAGGAGATCCAAGTCTAAAGGTATTACCTGTTGGTTTTGTGGAAAGAAAGGACATACAAAGAAGGAGTGTTGGTTGAGAGATAAAGAGAATCAACATGCAGGTATTGAAGAAGCAAATGATGCAAATATTATGGTACAGGATGCTCTCATACTTTATTTGGATAGTCAGGTAGGATCATGGATTTTAGATTCTGGTTCATCTTTTCATGCATCCCCAAACAGAGATTTGTTTCATGAGTATGAATAGGGAGACTTTAGAGTGCTCTATTTAGGGGATGGTACGCCTTGTCAGATAGTTGGCAAAGGGAAAGTGCAGCTGAGATCGCAGATTGACAACACATGGGTGTTGAAGGAGGTCATGCATGTTCCAATTCTAAAGCAGAGTTTGATTTCTGTAGGAAGGTTGGGTGATCAAGGATGCACAATAACCCTCACAGCGGACTCTTTGAAGGTTACCAAGGGAGCACTTGTTTTAGCAAGAGGTAAGAAAATAGGTACTCTTTATCTATCTACTTGTACTACTGATTCTACTTCTGGTACAGATTCGAAGATGTGGTCTAACAGGCTGGGTCACATGAATAGGAAGGGAATGGAAGTTCTTGATTCAAAAGGTATGTGTTCAAATTCAGAAAGCATAGATAGAGTTCATTGCAAGAAAAGGAAATTTGAGGCTTTTGACAAGAACAGGGAAGTCTTGGTGTTTTTGGAGGAGATGAAGGCCAGAGAACAGTTACAGGCACTGAATAAATCTGAGCAGGGCAGCATGGACAGAGATTTGATCCAAGAAGAACTCGCGGATGAAGAATTCATCACTCACAGGAACACACAGGCACCGATGTCGGTCACTTGGAACTGACGTCGGTCAATCAGACACTGGCATCGGTCATGTACAGACCAGCAGGGTCGGTAGGTCGGGCAAGAGAAGTCCGACGTCGGTCATCAAGACCGACGTCGGCAGGGGGGACACCGGCGTCGGCCAGGGGTAACGACGTCGGCAGTCAGGGTCAGTGCAGGGAACTGACATCGATCGGGAGCAGACTGGGAGATGGCTGAGATCGGTCACTCGAACGGATGATGGGTGGACAGTTAGTTGTCAAGGAGTCTCAAACACCCATACAGAGGTCATAAAAGGTATGTGAACCTCATATTCGTTGTTCACCTTCTTTATATTGCTTACTGATAGTCATGAACTAGGAAGATGGAGGAAGCAATGCAGGTAGAATCCAGAAACAGTGGGAGCTTGACATGGATGAGGAGTGTGAGTCCTTGGAGTAGAGCCAAATAGGTATTTATTGGTAGAGTTGTCAGCTGGATAGAGGGATGGATTCCCATTTTAGAGAAGAGAGTGGATGGACATCTGAGACAGAAGGCTATGGTATATGGTCTTGATTATGCTGCATGGCAATGGAGGTTTGACCATTGTTTTTTATCTTTACCAGGTTGGATAATATTAGCTACATTATTCTGTTACTGTATTGTGTTACTTTTTGCAGGGTTGCATATACAGGGAGTTTTCTGAGCTAAGGGTAGAGTTGGTTCAGAAGTATGTCATGAAGAATTTGGGAGCAGCAAAATTCTTGTGGCATAAGTGACAGGTATAGCATCACAGGTTTGCGTGGTGGTTGGTCTTCAAGAGTGACTTTGAAGAGGGATACAGAGCCAAAGGAACAAAATAGATGGTGTACAGGTACATGTACAAGTTGCAGCTGTTTATCTCCAAGTGGGAGATTGTTAGGGTGTGGAGCTAAAAGCTTCAACTGTTTGCACACACAAGAAGAGGATGCTGAAGAACCAGAGGAACCGGCATCAACAGCATGACCGACGTCGGTCACAAACAGTGGAGAAGGAAATCGGCGATGGCAGAGAGTCGACCGACGTCGGTAGAACCAGACAAGCAGGGACCGGCGTCGGTCGCCTGTGCGGTCCAGAACTGTTCATTGCACGAACAGTTAGTTAGTTGAACCGAGTGTTTGCATGCTAAGAGGCTAATTTAAGTCGCGAGCTGTGTCTAATTTTAGTAGTTAGATTTCTATTTTTGTAACCATGGGATTCTATTTAAAGACCCATGAGGCATGTATTTTAATTATCATATTGATCAAGTAAGAGCATTGAAGCAAGCAAGATCAAGGAGATCTACAGGTGTAAGGTCAAGGAGATCAGCTGAAGCATTCAAGGAGGGATATCAACTCAGGTTGTAGAGTTGGTTTTGTGTTGAGCAAGAGAGAGAGGGAAGAAGGTCTTAAGGTGTGGCAAGCCTTTGAGGTGGAGGAAGAAGTGGGATCTTCCTTATTGTATTTTCTTCTAGTATTATCTAATACAAGAGTGTGTATTGTCTCTCAAATTCTTTGTTGTCTCATGTTTCTAGTTTCTTAATCATTCTGGTATAATTCCGTGTTCAATTGCTCATATAAGTAATCAATTGTGCTTCCGTTGGATAAGGGGTCTCCTAACAAATTTGATACCTACCCATTGTCAAAAGGCTCATGTTCACTATATCTTTGTGTAAAATTGCTTATCTCTTAGTCCAACCATTAGTATTTTGATGACCAGTCCTTCTATACTGTGAAAAAATCTCTAAGCCTAATTATTATCCTTTAATGCCAGTTTTGGACATGTATTTATTTTCCAACTTCTTGGACACTTGCATCTCAGACAAACACCTGTGTCAAAGTAAGTGTTCACTTTTTCTACAAAGTGTCTAGTGCCCAAAAGTCATCCAATTTACAAATGAAATATATCCTAAAGTTTGGCTTAAGTGATTTAGTGTGAGATATTTCTAAAAGGGATTTTATATATACACAAGATCAACCCGCATTCATTCCTAACCTAGCAAACACATGTAACTCACAAAGCCACATACCAAGAAGCACTCAATCAAGCATTCAAGTGAGAAAACCTACCCTATTCATCCCTTTTTATATATTAGTCATAAGATTAATATTTCCATATATTTAAAGCATTCAAGGAGTAGTTCATGACCCATATTTTATAAGTTACAAGCTAGGTCACTGCATGCATTTTCTTATCACATATTACATCCTTGTGCACATACAAACCAACATACAGCGGAGAACTACATAATTTTGAGGCCTTCTTTGGAGTATTAACTATGTATTAAGTGCCCATTTATAGAGGGATCTTTGGGGTAACTTGACACCATGAGCCCACTAACCTATTTTTCCCATAGTCACTTCAAGGGTGAAGTTCTAGTGTTTGATCATTTGATAAAGAGAAACAATATATGCATGTGATTTATATACATCAAAAAAAGGTGATAGAAAACCTAGAAGGTTCCATTTGGTTGCATCTAGATCCATTCATTATTCCATATAGGACACCTATGGTAGGGTTAGACACCTATGTTGATACAACTATCCAGATCTAACATAATCATCTAAGGCCACAAAAAGAACATTTCCAAAATTTGGTGATTTTTCTATGATCATCTTCCAGTCCACTTCCATATTGTTTTAGATCAGACCTACATGCACATATTAAACTAGCTAAGTATCATTCGTTTCCAATTTATTATAATATCTATCAATAGTTGTACTTTACTATTTTTAGTAATCTCAATTGTATAAATTCAACATACTATTTATCTAGGTTTTCTATTAATTGGCCTACTCATGAGGTTAGTTTATCATCCTTGTGTAAAAGCTAATCTAATACCTATTAACCCTAGATATCCACACATATCTAAATTTAGGGTTAAATAGTGGGTTGTTGATATAATTATAAATTATTCAAATTCATATAATCCATGCATATTGATGCACATGTAGGGGGTACAAATGATATTTCAATTTCTCACCCTAACAAACAACTATGCATTATTACATGTGGGGGTGATAAGACTATGAATGTAATATAATATGTCAAACATGCCAAGGTTCAATCTAATTTTTTTTATTAATTTGTACGAGAATAGAATGAGAACCATTATGTCGATATTACATGTATGTGATGCAATAGCTAGTCAAAAGGAATATACATTTTAACACCATCGAACACCTATCTATTTGGTTTTTTCTCACCACAAATAAAATATGTGGAAGGTAAATTGATGGTATTTTTTTTGTTTGCATACTGTTCATTTTCTCTACAACCATTGATGAAGAGACCAAAGCTTGGTTGTATGTTATATTAGAATCTAGGGTTGATTATGATGCCCCTGGGTTATGGTGCACTACAATGGATTATAGTTCTAATATAAAACAACAATGAATCTCTTTAAACACTATTACTTCATTCCCAATATTGATAATAGTGTTTTATAAAACACATTAATTTTTTTCTATTAGGATTTTCTATGGTGGAACAAACGAAAAAGGTGAATCATTCTTGGATGAGTTGAATGAAAGTTTAGGAGTATTTAAGAAAATTTGTTATGCTTTTTGGAAGCGTTCTTTGGGTGATGTACAATTTGATAAACAACAAATCATTTTTTTTGTTGGTCGAGAAGAATTTATAATTAGGTTCTTAAATATGAATGACACTAATATTTTGACTAAAATTGATGTTGAAGGCAATTTACTAGTGAGAATTTAATTCTAAGGCATAATATGATAAAAATTTAATAAAACAAATAATTATAGTGGCATAATAAATTGGAGTTTTGTTTCTAATGATTTTTTGGCCATATCTCAATGCATTTTTCTTATATAATATTATCACCACCTTTAGGCTAGTCCACAACTTTATTTCAAAAAAAATAATTGTTTGCTAGTAATCATAACAAATGACAATGGCATCAAGACATTTGATAATGCATATAGACACTTCTTAATTCATATGTTGGATAATAAAACTTTTAAATCAATAAGGTTACCAACAGATGAAATGGCATCAAAGGTAGAGTCTTGATGTTAGGTCCATTCAACATAGAAATGCCCAAATATTGATTATAAGAATCAACCCCTAGCTAAATTGTTTCTTATTGTGAAATTTCCAATTGTAAACATAATGCATATTGTAGAAACCACCGCTTGATCCTTCTCTAGTGTTATGGAACATAAAAATTGACTGTTTCATGTCATATCAATGAATGGCTTTGTAAGCCTTTCCTTATTATGATTATTTTTTCAACACAAAATCATATCAAGTATGTTCTATTGAATGTTTGTAGAGAATATTTTCAATTACTTAACATCTCTTATGAAAAAGAGGCTGATAATATTCCAGTTTCTCTTTTTTTGGCATGGTTATTATAATTATCT
Source organism: Torreya grandis (assembly GCA_037957365.1). Classification (NCBI taxonomy): domain Eukaryota; kingdom Viridiplantae; phylum Streptophyta; class Pinopsida; order Cupressales; family Taxaceae; genus Torreya; species Torreya grandis. Next base: position 2,258,129 of record JARHVA010002182.1, read on the forward strand.
TACATTTGGGACATACAAAATGGTATAGACACTAATCAGACAATAGACATCAAACCAAGGCTTTTAGAGAATTTTACAAATAATAATAATAACTAAAAACTGCCTCAAATCATTGATTAAGTCTAATGTGGATATTTCAATTTACTTGATGGGATGCATTCATGCAAGGTAAGATTTCATCTTTGTCAAAAAACCATTGTCAAAGTAGAACACGCATTGTATTTTGTTTGTTTTTAAACATTTTCTTGATATAACTAGTATTACATTATTTCTTACAGGTTGCATGACTAATATAAATCTATTCTTGTGTTGTTTTTTTAGCATTAGCATCAAATGCACTCCACAAACTGTGTAAATGGTCACATAATTAGTGGAATCCATTTAGAAAGGTGAGTCTATTTACTTGCTAAAAAAAAATTCTTTTATAATATTTATTTTGGAGTGACTAGTATTTAGTGATCTCTTCTTCAGACTACAACCAATATTCCACCATTGATGTGGCAAGCAGCTAGTGGGATTATTATGTCTAATGGTATCAGTGACACATATGCTGACAAACATGTTACATGCATAGCTTAGTCTAAGATTGATTCCTATATAATGTCTACTTATGGTAAAAATATATCCTTATTAAATATTATAACATTCAAGGCATGTATTTTTAATTAAAACATTTCTTGGTGTGTTCAGCTTTAGGGTTAGAATATGTATTTTTGAATTTTCAATATCCACTTCTTGTAAACATAATTATTGATAGTTTAAAATTAGAAGTTATATTTTTAATCGAGTTATTTTTCAATTGTTTCATATATAAAAAATTATTTAGTTTTATGGAAAATTATTTGTAAATCTATGTTAGTGCTCACATTTTTATTATATGAGCAATAATATTAATGTGTGCAAATTAAATAAAGTGAGTTGCATCTCACGTAGATAAGTTTGTGGGAGAGTTTCTAATGCAGGTGCATTTAAATATTGGTTTTAAATTATGCTTGTTTGGGTCTTATAAGGGTCTAATATTTCATTTTTGGTCAATAAGAAACCATTTCTAGGTTTCATTTGTCATTTTAAGGTCATTTAGAGGTATTTTTAGGTTTCTCGCCAAAATTAGAAATTTAAAATTTTGAATTTGTTGCTAAGAGTTTGGAAGGTTTTGATATGTTTTAAAGATATCGATCCTTTAGTAAGGGGTTACTAGGGTCTAAACATATGTTTTTAATGTTTTTCAACCATTAACTCGCTTTAAACCTATCTTAAACACAATCAAAGTATGTGCAACATAAGTTGATGTCTAAACTAGGCATGTTTGGATGAGTCTTAGGGTGGTTGAGAGATATTTGTTGTGTGAAAAAAGAAGAGACTAATATTAGGAATCAAGTAACAATATGATAAATCCTTAACCATCTGAAAAGGATCCAAGTAAGTGATAAATACAAGAAGTGGCAAGTTGTTGGTGGTGTGTGTGAAAAAGTTTGTAGGGAATGTATATTAGTTTTTGAAGATATACAAATAAAGGGAACTTTATTATGATTTTGGATGCACTCTCATACTTATAAATGTGTGAGTATATGTTATTTATCATTTGTTTATCTTATTTTATACTTTTATGATAGTTCTTAGTTTACAAAGATCTAAAAATACTATTTTAAGTGATACAGTCTAATAAGAAGGTTTTCTATGAACTTTTGTGATTATTGAATCTAAAGAGTATGTGTATGAGTAAGGGGAGTATGTAGAGGTATCAATCCAATTAAAAGGAACCTTTGACATCTATTTTAAATTGATATTTATCCATATTTATGCTCGAGGGTTACCTACAGTCAGAAAAAGATTATTATCCATATTTATTCATATTTATAAAGATCGGATCAGGCCTAGAATAAGACTATAAGCCAATCTTTTTTATGAATTCAGGATAGTCATGAAAGACCTTATAGGTATTCCCTTACACCAGTTTTTAGGAGATAGAGAGAATAAAAGAGAGATAAGTGTAGATAAAAGTGGGATAAGAGATGAATGTTGTCTCCTTGCTTGTAGGATAAACATACACTATAAAATGTAATCTCCATCTATGAATAAATCGATGAAAGTCAATTGACCAAATTATTGTGCTTGTGCACATATGAGCTTCAAATATTCTTCATTATGGGGTTAAACCCATCATTGGTATCAGAGCAAGTTTCTTGGACCTCTCTTAAATAAGGAGGTAGACAATGGCTTTATAGTGTGGACCACTTTCAAATTCCATTGAATGTTAGTCCTCCATATTTGTATTTGTGCTTGTCAATAGGTTATCAATGCAAACCACTGCAAATTTTGATTGGCAATTTTTTATTTTAAAAATAAAATAAAAATTCTATTTTTTATGTTTTTTGTGTGATGCCTTTGTTTGAAGGATTGGTATTGCATATCCCTACATTTTCATAGAAGAGCTACCTTGCATTGTTTAACATATGAAGTGTGAAAACAGAAGGTGACCCAACATCATGTGGTGGTAAGAGACCGTAAATTTCTTCTTCATGAGATTGTGGAAGTCTGTTGTATGATTTGTATGAGGAATGAAAGAAGCAATGAAGCAAGAATAACATGTAAAAGGTGAAGAGCCTTACAATGTAGAAAAATGTATGATTGGATATGAAAAAAGCCAAGTTATTTAGAATAATCAGTCTAAACATTCATCGAACTTTATTGCCAATGATCAAGGAAGAAATTATAGAGAAAGGAAAAAATTCAGCTCTTCAAAGGATCTTAATAAACTCTCTTAGAGGGATACTTCAGTACCTTCATCTCCACGAGAATTTTAGAAGAACCTGTATAAAGCCCCCTCATCTTTCAATGATGATAGAATACATGGAATTGGTTTCTCTGTATTACTTAATACATACAAGCAGTCAAGGAAATAAGCTCAGTTGGCGAAGAAGATTAAAGACACTCTATGAGATCTACAAGGCCTTAAGTGCATATATTAGATCCATGGAAACACCATCCTTCTCCTTGATGTCCTCCCCTAAATGGTAGACTCCTCTTCTCACGTATTCTTGTTCCTACCCAATGATCATCTTGACATTCACCTGGCACACGAGACTCCTCCAAGATACGTGCCAAGCCGACCAAGCTTTATCCATCCTCCATCAACTGTGTTTCACACAGCAATCATCCACCTTCATGCGACATTCTCCACCCAGCCCGTGGTTTTCCTTCTGGTTATAGGTTTGTTATTTTTTTTGGTATTAGATTTAAGTTTGGCTTGTTTCTTTTTGGTTAAGTGTTGTTTTTAGTTTTTTAGTATGTGGTGGTTTTTGTTTTAGAGTTTAGGTTTAAGTCCATGGTTATGTGGTTTTGTTTTTAGTTTAGGTGGTTTTAATATTAAATTCGTGGTATAGTTCTTTTTAGGTGGTTTAGGTATATTTACTTTTTAAGTATTATATATATATATATAATTTTTTTTCTTTCTTTCTGTTTTTTTTGGGGGGGGGGCAGGGCGGGATAATTTATGTTTAAAGTGGTGTTATGTTTTAATTTAGTTTTTTCGGTTTTAATTTGTTTGAGTTCTAAATTTAATTAGTACATTTTATGTATATGTTAAGTGAAGAAAAATTAGAATTTATGTTTTTTAAGTTTATGTATTTTATTTGTAGTTTATATTGTTATGTAGTGGTTTCATTTTTTTCTTTCAGTGTGGGTTGTTTTAGTCCATTATCTTAGTAATAGTTCATATTTTGCTTTTTTAGTCACAAGTTTCAAATAAAAGCTTTAAATAAATCTTTAAATGTAACTTTCAAAAAAACATGGATAAAGTATAACCTCTCCTTTTCAATATAATAAATCCCTCATATTTTGTATGGACGCATTCTCTGGCGAACCTGACATCCATTTTATGAGGAACAATATAGATATTTAGTTCATTTTTCTGTGTTCGCATTAGGAGGGAATGCTAGGAAAATCTATGTTAGTGTTCACTTTTGTATTATGTGAACAATAATATCAATATGTGCAAATTAAATAAAGTGAGTTACATCTCATATAGATATGTTTGTGGGAGAGTTTCTAGAAGATAGAGAGAATAAAGGAGAGACAAGTGTGAGATAAAAGTGGGATAAAATATTAATCTTGTCTCCTTGTTTGTAGGAGAAACATACACTATAAAATATATCTCCATCTATGAATAAATCAATGAAAGTTGATTGACCAAACTATTATGCTTATGCACATCTGAGCTTTGGCTCTTCTCCATTATGGAGTAAAACCTCACAAACTGATAGATGTGTTTTATTGTAAGTGATGACAACTTTCATGGTGTCTCCAACTACAAGTACTTTTTCTATATTTTCACCCATAGGGCAATAACATCATTACAATTAGCTTGGAAGATTCAACAATCCATATATACAAGGTCCAAGTTATGACATAAACCTTTTACTTTTTCTACTCCATTTAGTGCATCCTTCAACAAAACAACTTATAACTCGTGTCTTTTTAAAACTTGCATAATATGCTAGGCAAAAACAATTATTAAGGGCCATATTTGGTCAATGCTATGGTACCTATGTTTCTGGAGCAAATATAGATGGGAAAAGCAAAAATATAAATTGATACAAGTATAGGCAAGAAGATCATTGCCACTTATTGCATATATAAGAGTGCAATTTCATAATAATGAAACTCACTTGTTATCATTGTCCATGATAAGCACCTTGTTATATATGATACTTCTTAGTTAGAATGCTTATGTTATATAAGTACATGTTAATAGTTAGATATTAATATGTAGTCAGTGATAATGATGTTGTATGTATTTGAGTATAACTTTACCCAAAACACTACATTAAATGGATTTCATATTTTTTGTATTTTTTTATAAACTCGTCATTGTTTCTAATTCGATAATAATTGCTACTTATTTTGATTGCATTCGATAATTAGATAATATCATTCCAAATATTGTTGTGTGATATTTTTCTTATGAACAAAGTAAGGATATGCATCCTTGCTTAAGCTATGACCCTTCTTTGTATGTAGGTAAAATTCTTTTACAAAATGTTGTAATATGCATTATTTATTATTCCACTATAAAAAAGGGATTATTATTATTGTTAGTTTCCCAAACAAATAATTATTTTGAAAAAGTGATGTATATATACATTTTCATATTCTTTCTTGTGTTCTCATACCCATCTTTTGAAATGAACATATTTTTCTCTTCATATGTTTTAGTGTATGTAATAAATTATAAAATACATTTCATTTAAAGTACATATAAAAGAATACATACATCCCCACACACGCCCAAAGCTCACACATATACTGGAAAAATAAGCAAATTCGTACTATAATTTTATATTTTAAAAAATAGAACACAAATAAATTTATAAAAAAAATAGAAGACATATTTTTTTTCTTATATTAGCACCTTCAAATATAATGTAAGCAATATATATTCCTTTCACTAGTGTAACATCATCAAGTGTCTTAAAATTTTACTTTTTTCCCTTGATATAATTGTTATTAAGTAGTCTAATGATATTTTCATGTTGCTAGGTAGAAATCAATTAATATCGTAAATATAAACATTTGCTTAAGTGAAAAATAACAAACATAACATATATAAATAAAAAAATAATTAGAGTTGCTCAATGGTGTTATGTGATGTTACAGTGGCCCTCGATATTATCCAAGCTCAACATGTTAGGTCATCATTAATTCATGGCATACTCTCATTAATATCAGTTACACCAGTCTTTTAAGTATTAAATCAATCCACTTTTTGAAATGCATAAAATAAAAATTGTCATTTACGATTTCGCCTTCAACTTTCATCAAGCACTATTGCAAGTTTGACATGTGATAGGACCAAAGTGGATGAAATTATTCTAGGGTCTTTGCTTTCATTGTGCTTTGCACATAAATACAAAGAACCATAACACATCAATTTTTAACCCCAAACAAAGAAAAATTAATTTATACATAATAGCCTTAACTTCAAAGTAAAAAAAAACAAAGCTTTAATAGAGAATCATAGACATAAAAATCAACATTATCAAAATTTTCAAACCCTTGTTACCATTCCTTGAAATCACCAATAAGCATTATTATGTGGTAGATTTTCATTAGTATCAATTACACCAATGTTTGAAGTATTGAATCAATACATTTTATGAAATAAAAATAAAAATTTATACATTAACCAAAGTCTCAACGAATATAAGCTTGATTTTCTTAATAAAAACCTTTTAGAATGGACAGAGAATAAATAAGAGATTTATGCATAATACCCTAATATTCAAAGAATAAATAAATAAATAACCAAAAAAATAAAAATACATACATCAACAGAACTCCATTTCAATGGAAAAACATTTCCATAAATAATTTTCAGGAAATGGAAAAGATATTGTAAACCTCAACACCTAACGCTTCCAAAAACCCTAATAGAAGCATAAAATCACAAAAGCACTTTAAATAAATAATAAACAACTTCAAATCCAAAACATTAACTAAAACCATGTAATGTATGACATATTTCTCCACCAAAAGTCAGTTGCACCAGTCTTTCAAGTATTGATTAAACAAATGCATCATCCTTGTATGAAAAAAATCACTAAGGCACAATACACGCCCCTTGCATTCAATGCAAAGCATGACACCCTTCCCTTCTAAACGAAATCGACCCTTGGAAATGGTGAGCATCAAATAAAGGTTGACATTTGAACTATAGTTTGTGTTAAAATAAATATTTTAAAAAAAAGTAAAATTATCATTTATCTGCACTTCTAGTGGTCTAAATATTTTCTTAACCTATGTGTGATTTTTCAAATAAATAAAACGTATTTTTCTTTTGGCAAATCAAGAGTTCTTACATGGCAAAATATTTCGCTCTCACATTAGGAAAACATTTATACTAATACAATCAAAGATAAATATTTACTTTAAAAAATGATAAAAGTATATTTTCTTAGAAATTATATTTGAGAACTAGAGTCATTTCAACTTGCATTGCATTTTTATAATAAATATTTTTTTTTTCCTTCCATTGTGATATACCAAAAGCAAAATATCTACATTGCACAAATACAATACATGCAAAAACATAAGAGTAAAATATTTTCATTTTCAAAAACCCTGTATCTCATATCCATTAACAAAGAAAAGACAATACTACAACAACAATACTTTTATGATACATTTTACAAAATCATGTAATATGTACAACTATAACATATACACACAATAAATATATTATATCTCAAGTATATATATAAGGAAAAACAAAATATTGAATCTATAATTTATTTGTCAAAAAACTAAAAACAATAAAAATAGCTAAGACAAGCGTTTTTTGTTGCAGTGTCTGCACATTAAAAAAATGATTGTTTTCTTTATAGACCCTCCTTTTTTTTTGAAAAACAACACATACATCAATTGTGTTTTTAACATATTCAAAATTATGTTTATATATATATATGAAGACAATAAATTTTATTCTTTAAACCAAATAAAAAATAGTGTTATATGTTATTTGTTTTTTATCATTTAGATTGATATTGCTCTCTTTTGACATTTGTTACACTTTTCTTTGCCTATTTTTCCATTTACAATGGAGGAGACGACTTAAATTATTTTATTATATGGTATTTCTTATGACAATAAACATCTTGGCTTCAAAAATGTAGTTAGACACATTTCTCTTCTTAAACTTTTCTAATGATATTTTGAAGATGAGCCTAACATTTTTTTTTGCATGTTTCTATGTACATTTTCCCTTTTTTATTCAATATGTTTTTTCTAATAAAAGTTAATTAATTTTTTTGTAATGATAAATGGATTTAGAAACCCTTTTTTCTCCCCACTTTCTCGAACTCGAACTAAGGTTAAATTCTATAACAAAATTTCATGTTCTAACAAGATAGGGTTTAATTAAGGTTGGATTTAAAAACTGAGCAAAATTCAAATGAGACACGAAATAAGATGATGTAGATAAGTTTGATCTTTGCTTAAGAAATGTAAAAGACTGGGAGCTTTGTATTTACGATGTCTTTTTAGCCTATATTATTAGTGTGAATTTATTCTTAAAAATTTGGAATAAATAGAATTTTATATTTTATATTTTTTCTCTACATTGATGTATAATTTTACATGACAATTACTATTATAATTTATCGTAGGTGGGTAAAAATTTTAAAATGCTAATAACTAACCTTACCCCATCAAATATTAAAACATAATTTAATATATTTTCAATATTTAATTGTGGCAACCATATTTAACTATGTAAGCACCATGATTTCTATTTATAAATTTACATCTCTTTTAACTATATGAAAACATTTTTTTTCAAATTAATATTATAAAATTATATTTAATTCACTTTTTTATTTATACTTTAATTAACTTCTCAACACCCCTACCCTAATACCTGTGAACATACTTATCACCTTTAGATTCCACATGTAATATTTTATTTTTATTTATTAATATACATCAATTTCTCATAACCTTTTGGTGTCCTTTCCACTCCGAAGTTTAAAACCTGGTTTAATTTTTTGGTACTTTAGTTTTGGGTGGTGTGGTGTCTTTAAAGCTTGCAATTGCTTTTCTTTCGTTAATGGGTACTTCCAATCAAAGAAAAACAAGTTAAAAGATGTAAGTAATGTGGCCAGCGCACAATGTAGCAGTACCCAAATTGTCAATTATTGTACCTTGGAACTAATGATACATTTCATCAAAGGCACCCTCCTAAATGACAATAAATAATTATTCCTCGGCAATTTTTCATGAAATCTCTCAAAACTATATAATATTCCGTATCATTGACCATTTCTCCAAGTTTGATTGACCTTGGATAATCATTCAAAATCTTACTTTTTACAATGACAAGGTGGATTTGAAGATAAGACAGTTTTAATAAATAAATTGATTTAAAAATTTCCACACTTTTATATTAGTTTTATAATCCCTGGCTGCTCGTTGATTAGGGTAATATAATTTTAATGCATTATGATGCGACAGGTCTAGGGTTTAAACGCTTCCCCATTTTGGGTTAAAACGTTTTATAAATTTGACTTGTTATGATGCGACAGGTCTAGTGTTTGAAACACTTTTAGGTTTTAAGTTTAAATTAGTTAATTATTTTGAGTAATTATATAGAATGTCTATATTTTTGGATTAAATAAAATATATAAAGTATTTATTCCATCAAAATTTAAATCAATAAATTTTTTAAAAATTGATGAGTAAAAAACATTCATGCCATTAAAATCATTTAGGGTGTGATTTTGGGCTTAACAGCGTGACTCTTTATTGAGTATCTAGAGGGATTTGTACCTTGGTAAATGGATATAAACAACCATCGTCCTCACTAATTGGACTACAACTCTTTCGATAATAGTTAGTTTTTTTAATCAGGATTATTAAAAGATGACATTGAAAAAAAATTAAATTTTTTACACGCTTAATAAAATGACGCTTATTGGTGTTGTTAACATAGAATAATTTTGTTGTAACTCTAAATCCTATAGACTGAGAAACATAATTTTTAGATTATCGTTGTGTGCAACTTGTTTACTCAACGCGTTTCGAATCCACATCCATAATTTATCATCCAAAAAAAAATCTTGATGATAAATTTTTTCCCGAATCGTTGATTCGAAATGCATCGAGTAAACAAATTATACACAAATATAACCCAAAAATTATGTTTCTCAATCTTATTCATTCCTCTTCCCATATTATAATATTTAATAAAACAATAGAAATTTATAAGTATAATAACTTAAACAAAAACGATGTTCTAAAATTAATCCAATCTTAAAGATCAATTATAAATTTACTTGAAAAATAACTTCATTTGAGCATCTTCTAATTTTGCCACTCTTAATATTATAACCATTTGTATATATTTAATTTTTTCTAGACATTTTAAAAAAACAATAAAAAATTATAAATATAATAACTTAAACACAAATAATAATCTAAAAGTAATCCAAACTTTAACTACCAATCATAAATTTACTTAAAAAATAATTTAATTTGAGCATTCTTATAATTTTGTCACTCTTAATATCATAAATGTTCTTATATAACTAAAAATTTTCTTAATTTTTATTCTAAATTTTTTAATTTTCTATTTTCTTTCCATGGATTAATTTTAGATATTATTATCTATTTTTCAATAAATTGTAAAAATATAAATCCCTCCATAATCCTATTTGATTGATACTTTTTAAAATTAAAAATTTATTTTATTTTTAAAATTTATTTTATTTTTATTATTTTCCTAAATGGAGATATTTATAGTTTAGTTTTTTAACCATAACAAATTAATTTTAATTAGTATTTGGCATCTCTATTTTAAGAAGACTTTTAATGCGGTGTCTTCATTTATTGATCATTTTATAATTTAATTATAATTTATAACTATTGGAGGGCACTTCGTTTTAATTACTCTTTCATGGACAGTAATTCGAAACATTAATTTTATTTTTCACACAATTTAATATTAAAAATTTAAAACTAACATTTTCTTCTTAAAGTGGAATCGGGGGATAAGGGCAATCAGTCCATGATCTCGGTTTCCGTGGAGGTATAATCGAGCAAAGGAAATATGTTATAAATTAAAGGCGCCCAAAACGCTGAATCACCACCAAATATGTAATTGTAATGTCCACCATACAAAAACAATACACAACCGCGTCCGGACCCACAGAGATCGCTCTCAAACTTTCAACTCCTTGCCATCAAAATCGTTCGGCAGCAGCGTAATTATCCCATTCCCCACTACTACCAGCTGTTCGATGAGAGATGTACACCTGGCATGTCAGTGTGGGCCCAGGGTCCAATGCATATATACCTGCCATCCAGCGTGGCCGCCTGAGCCCTAGCATGTGACTCGCCTTTTGGTCAATCAGCCAGCAGAAACTGTCCCTCAACTGGGACCCACCCGGCCCAAAAAATAAATGAACAGTTGGCATACTCTAATTCGCCTTTGCTGCTTGCTTGTACTGTCACACAGTACAACCTGTCGGATGAGGGGTCCTCTTTGGATGAGGGGACCAACAGCCATACGCCACGTCATCATTTGCATTTAAATACCGAAACCCCAAAATGAATTATTGTCTGACATAAAATAACAAGTAATATCTACGCCTGTAGGCTGTACTGTACTGTACTGTACTGTATTCGACTGTGCACTGTTTCACGCCCAGGCGACTGCGAGTCGCGACCCACCAACAAATAAATAAATGAATAATAATAATAATAATACGGTCCTGCGGAGGCGGAGGGGATGAGTCGATGTATTATTATTGTTTGTTCACGAGGACGAGCTGTTTCTGTTCCTGTTCCTGTGTGACCTGTCCATCTTACGTGTCAGGGCCTCTAGTAATTGCCACGTAGCGTCGCCTTGCTGGATGGGTTCGGTGAACAGTAGAGCTCGCCCATTGGTCTCGTTCCAGAGGTTCCGCTGGATGGATGTCAGGTTGGTGGCAGCGACTTTTTCCAGAATTTTGCCAAGCTTTACCACGTCACGCTCGGGCACGGTGAGCGAGATGTTGGGCCACGGAATTGCGTCCGCATAAGGTAGGGATATGTTGTCCGCGATTATGACGGGAACGCAGCCTAAAGCGACTGATTCGACGATGCGTGGGCTCCATGGCGCCCATCCCAGCGGGCACAGGCAAAACACAGACCGCATTATTTCTGTCTGGTATCCTTCAAATCTCTTCCGCCTGATGTAGAATTTTCTGCTGTGCCCAAACTTCTGCCATATTGCTGTTCTCACTCCCCTGCAATCACATCAAAATATTAAAAACCCTCCCCACGGAAAAAAACAGTTTAAAAAGCAACTTAAAGGTTTAAGTGTAAATAGTATTTTCACAATTTATGTTAAATGTGGCTGTAACTGTGTAAATCGATATTTCGGATTACACTCTATGAACGTTATGATTATTCCCTTAATAGGATGAGAAACAGTAAACACCAAATTTAAAAGCTAGATGAAATGAAAACCAAACTGGGTTTCTTCTTTATCAAGCTATTGATCCTAACTGGGTTTCTTCTTTATCAAAGCTTTTGGTGGGTTTCTTCATTATCAAGCTATTGGTCCTGTGCAGAATTTATTTAAACTAAATGCGGAATGGATTCCCTAATCCATGATAACAAAAGGATACGAACTATCAGATTTAGAAGGGAAAAAAAGAGAATCCCATTAAATATGGATTACAGACGCATCATGTGGCTGTCACAATTTACAACAAAGTATATTCACATGAAAAAGCAAACTGTGCTCCATTAAACGCCGTCACCAAATAAGTGTCACATGAGATTGTCGACATGAAAAAAGCAATCTCGTACATAAGTTTGAAATCAAATATCTAATCACCTCAAATCATGACAAAATCCCACAATAAAATAAAAATTTTGCTGTTCCATTGACGAAAACAAGCAATCGATGATTGCTGGTTACTGTTTGAATCTGTTCCATTGACGAAAACGAGCAATCGATCATTATTGTAGGTAACTGTTAGCATTATTACTAAGTCAAGGAAGAAAACAAGAAGCGCTTACTTGCTGTAAATGCGGCCACTGATGTTCTTAGGATGAATCTCCATTTTGCCTCTGAAGAACACCCAAATGTCACGCTTCTGCTTATGAGGAGAAGCCACAGACGCCGAAGCCAGCGTAGCTTGAATGGATTTAGGAGACACATAAGGAGGAATCTGTATATGCTCCACATCCTGACATGGGTGTTTTCCCTTCACACCAAAAGTCTGCAGAATTATAGACCTCTGTAAGAATGGGGGAATCCCGTCACTGATAGCGACATCCTCCTGCAAATCATAAACCAAAAAATTAATCATAACCAAACAGCCAAAACAGCCCCAGCTTTAATTTATTTATATGATACAGAGAAGTAACACACTAACCATTGCATGAAAGCAAGCTCCGTAATCATGAGTCGCAGCGAAAACATGATCGGCCCCTCCACTGCGATTCCAGTAAGGCATGATCTCGGAAATATATTCCACCGCAGACCCAAGCAGCGAGCGAGCGTGCCCAAGAGATGGGAAACCATTGGCAGTGCTAAAATTACACGAAACATACACGGGAACGAAGAAAAAATCAGCTTCATGAGGATCGAATACGCGAACAGAGCTTCCCAACAGAGAGCGATGTATGGCAACCTCCGCAGCAAACAAATGGCTGCTGCAACGGTTATTCACAAGCCAGTCTTCATTATACTTGGACGGAAGATCATACACATAAATCTTCACATCGCTCGACAATCCTGCATTCAAAAAACGATTAAACATCAATCCAAAGGCCCACAAGTGCCACAGCCTTCGAATTAACAAAATAACGGTTATGATTGAGATGATATTTGGGCAAGAGATAGACGCATTTTCAATCACTGTCCGTAATTCATCATGACGAAAGAAATATATTGAGAACTGTAAACTTGATGATGAATCAGGGCAATCAAATAAATAATCATAATTATTACCCAGAAATCATCTCAAACATTTTCATAAACTATGAAGACATCCAAGCTCTTAATATTGGTTATGTTAAAAATATATGTGCGGTACCAGAAGCATCAGAAAACACGTTTTTGTTGAGGCTACCGGAGCTGAAGCTCTCTTCCACCAGAACGCTAGACGCGAGGTCCCGAGATCGAACCACCGACCTCCGAATCCTATCTCTAAAACCGCTAACATTTTCCGGCTTCCAATCTGACGTGAACGAAGAGCTGCAGACATAGAGCAACAGAAAAATCCACGCGCACAACCCCATATATCTGTAACACGCCCTCTGCTGCCCTCTCTCACTCCTCCCATGCCGAATAAAAAATCTCTGGTTACTGACACCCTCCGCAAAAACGCACGGCTTATTTCTCCTCAGCGTTCCGCCCAGTATCTTCGCCATTAACCTCCCCACCTGAGCGACCACGGCGAATTTAATAGCTATTCCCGGGACTCGAAACGCCGACCCTCTGCGTTAAAACAAATCATCCTCCACACACCCCAATACACGGGCTCTGTACAGATGGACCACGAGCCGTTGGGTTCACGCAAAACACCGCTTTCCCCTGATGCAAACATCGCACTAACCTTCAACCGATCCAAATCCGAAAAGAATACGCAACCCGAACAATAAAAAAATTATAAACAACCCAACAACCGCCTTGCTTCGTTTCCCAGCAAAAACATGGCAGTGGCACCACCACCTTAGTTGTTTCTCAGAGCTTTCGAAACCAGCAGGGGACCCGGAGCGGTTTTCAATCTAACGCAGTTCGTGAACACCCACCCGCAAACACCACGACACCATAAACCAAACCGCCTCTACTTAACGCTGACCCCGTTCTGCCGTAGCAGCTTGCCCCCTTTATTAACACAAACGCCGTTAAATTCGTTATCGTTAATGCGTGCAGTTACGAAGTTATGTCTTCATGTGACCGCTTGCGATCCCGGCGCCGTAGCTAATCAATCCAAATCTGCCAGCTGTTACAGCGCTAGGGGTCACGGGTGGATCGGTCGCTAGCCCGAGAACATACGGTTAGCTTTTCTACTCCCGCAGCGTATGTATCGGGATTGAGATACCGTATTTGGACGTAAACCGTAGGTATACATTGTCAACGGTCACATCATTATTTGCAGACAGGCGCCTGTCCACACACGCTTGCATTGCATCATCCCCCAAAAACACTCTGCCCAAAAAGATTACAACTTATAACAAAAGGAAATAAAACTATTAGTGAGGAATCCAAATAGAGACAACTACAAAAACCTAAAAAAATGAAATGATTTTGAGATTGGGCAGGGGCGCTGCATTATTATCACCTTGGGGGAATTTCCCCAAAAAAGCTCTGGAGTCCACACCATTGCTACATATTAAACCTAAGTTGAATGTTGGCTGTTGAATAGTTCAATACAAATTCTATTGTTGAGAAAGTGGTATCCAATATTGAAACGATACTGCGGTCAGACAGCATTGCAATTCGTACACGTGGGTTGTTTCCTAAATATCCATATGCACCTGAACGACTACTTCAAAACTCAGCACACAATGCTGCTAAATTGTACACATATGGTATTATTGGAGGAGTCGGAGAAATGCTCACAGTTCCCATACATAAACGTGACCACGACAAAGGTTTGTTGGATAAAGACAATAAAAATGGATGCACCTCACAAGTACCCCTCGTGAACCCACCCCACGGAGTTTAGGCAGTCCCCTATAAGGAATAACACTCGAAGAAAGAAGGTTAATAGTGGTTTTTTGTTTTTTTTTTAAAACACTTGGGAGTTTGCTCCCATCAATTTTGTATTGAGACAAAGTATCATATTTTTTGGGTGCATTGTATTTGTTAAATTTGTTCTTTGTAATCAAAGATTGATGACAATTTTGTTTTCAGATACTTTCTTTATTATGAGATAAGGGGATAATTCTTTTGCGTCTTCATAGATTTTTTTGGCTCTCTCAATACGTTCATGGCTTATAAAGACTAAATATGTTTAACACTTTTCCTCCAAGAGATGTTCAACCCTCACCAATGGCTTCTCAATCATAAGTCCCTAAGGGGAGCGTGCACCATGTTAATTACATCCTACTTCCAAAATTCTAACATCATTAATTGTAATAGGCTTTGTGACCATCTTCTAAACTTGTATATTAGACCAACAAGATATCGTAGATTCATTGATTCACATGGCGTCACACCCATCACGCACTTTTTCACCACTTTGAGTATTAATAGTGTTTCTCTAGAGCAACAAGGTTCATCTCACTATGCTAGATCCTCAGTTTTTACCTTTTCTTCATGTTATCTTATTTTTTGGATTATTACTTTCCCTTTACTCATTTTACATCTAGTTTCTCTTTTGTATTATTTTGGGTGTGTTATTATGCTCCCCCTATATTTTTTACATTGTATCTTTTGCAGTCCCATGAGCCAATCTTGACCTTTGGTGGCCACAAATATATAAATTAAATTAAATCATTGTTATTAAAAAGTGTAAAGTACCTATGTTGGGAGGGATGTGAAATTTATTTTTCTAATTTGTAAATGTGAAGTGCCTATCTATTTTATGGGGAAGTGGTTTTACATCAAAATGTAATACATTTAACCATACAACTTTATAATTCACAGTTAAATAAATAAAACATCAAAATTAGATCTAATTACATAAAATAATATTTATAAATAATTAAAAAGTATAAAGTAGATGTTTTTAGAAGAATATTGAATTGTTGTAAATATAACGATAATTGGGAAAAACAAGATTTGGTAACGTCTAAATAACAAAGTAATCAAATTTAGAAAACTCATGGCAAATAAAAAACTTTTCTTAGATGACCAGAATTATCTAGCAATCCTTAACTAGCATTGTAGGATATGTAGCACTTAGTTTATGGAAACTGTAATATTCTGCAAATCTAGTTTGACGACCTTCTTCATTTGCTCCTAGTCTTTGAAAAATTCACTCACTTTCCCAGAAATTTGGGTGGTTCTCTAGGAAACTAATCTCCTTCAAATCAGAACAAGTCATCACAAACCAACAAAAAAGGAGTCATTGAGGGGCATGTGACATCCCTCCATTATTATTAGGCCCTTATTCTAGAAACAAATCATAAGACAATATTCGATATAATTTAACAAGCATTTCGTGTATGCAAGCCCTAATCCTTATATGACTTTTCACACTAGCATTACAAATTGCACAATGCAAAATTAAGACTCCAGTCTTGAATCAAATTCTTCTCTAAACACTTCGAATAAGTTTTTTTCAATAAATGTTAGACACTTGCTTTCAACTTATGGCTCATACTCTTTCATTTCATCTATGTCCTACATACATTTATACACCCGTGTATCTATAGACTTCTTACATTCAAATTAGGGCCCTACTGATGTGGAAGCCAACACATGACATGTAGAAAATACTAAAAAAAGAGGAACATACGACATGGGGGACCCAAAACAAGAATAAGAAGGGCTTACAAAAAATGGGACCAGAATCATAGTGGTTTGTTTCTAGCAGACCAAAACCGTATTACTACAATTATATTGAAGAAGGTGAGACTTATGCTAGATTTTCATTGCCATGTCCAAGTTTATGTAGAAAAGGAAGTCCACACATATTAAATTGAGATGTGTTATTTATCATAAAATTATGGCTTTGTTATCCTTCCATAGAAACCCAAATGACCAAAGGTGTCATATGCAAATAATGTGTCTCTAGAGAATCATTGGCAATGGTAATTAGTGCATCATCATGTGTAAGTGATACATCCTTGAGAGATAGTGTTTCATCTTTGAGAAGGATATTGTCTTCTTTAGGAATTGATTAGTCAAGATGTGGCTTTCGAGCAGATGTGTCAAGTTCAATTAGACCACAATTGACAAGGGTTTGGATTTTATTTCATAAAATAATACATTTGTTTGTTGCATGTCTTTTGATTCTATGTTATCTACAAAATGCATTGTCATTATAAGATTTTGACACATGTTTGAGATTAGGTTCTCAGATGGATGGTAATGCAATCATGTTCATGTCTATAGACCTCTTCAGTATAGTATCTTGATCTTTAAATAATATTGGAAACTTTTGTGGTCCACTCTAGGAAGGCATGGGATTCATGGGAGGTGTCTTTCTCTTCTTCTTAGCCAAATTTGTAGATGTATTTGCATTAGGCGCATGGCTAGTGGTGTCATGGATACAATTAGGAGCCTTAGATTGTGTTGATGTCTACCCCACTAGTGTCATAGACATATAAAAAGGATAATTAAATGATTGAGAATACTCGAAAATAGCTTGTCATTAAGAGATGGAAAAAGGCTATTAGTAAAAATATATTGTGTTTCGAGATCCGAAGGTTGTTATATTAAGGAACGTTTATGACATCAAAATCTTAGAATGTAGTCATAAATGTTTTCATGGGGCTGTTGTTCAAGGGATGTAATACTTTCAAAGGTCCATTGTTATTGACAAACCGATATAAGAAAGCTTCTTAAAACAATTGAAAGGAATGAAAAGACCCACTAGGTAAACCATGGAACCATTTTAGGGCATCACCAATTAAGCTCCTAGGAAACAACTTAAGTAATATTGAATAATGATCATTATAGTTTCCAATAGATGAAAAATAAGTGTCAAAGGTGCACATAAGGACCTTCATGACCATCAAATTATTTGAATTATGGTGTAAACAAGTTAGGTGGTAGAGGCACGTTAAATATATCTATAGGAATATGAATTGAAGGTATAGCATTAGAAGCAAACCTAGCATTATCAAACTCTAAATGGAAAGATATATCACACACTTTTCTTTGTATTTCACCTATAGAATGCTCGTAGTCACTATCTCATGGGCAGGGAAAATAGAGCACTTAATAGATTCATTCAAATGAGCTAACTGATTATACATTGCAAACATGGGCACACTAAAATATTAGAGCAGAAGGCGAATAATAATCAACAAGCACATGTGCATTATTCCCAATATGAGAAGGAAAATGTATCATAGCTACTTCATTTAACATTTACATGATTTTAAGAAGCGGAGGAGGATTTTGTATAATATTTTATCTAAGTTATGCAAGAAAATCCTCGTTAATCCTATCAGTACATGCAACATCAAGATTTGAATCATTCATAGATTATTCGTTCGTATCACAAGAGTCCATATTATGATTATAAGCCATGAAGTAAGCTAAGCAAGAAAACAAACTATGGAACAAGCAAAGATGAGTTTTAAATATCCTAGAAAAACACTAAGTATCAAAATTAAAATAAACAAGACAAACAACCCTAAGGGGATGGGGGAAATGAAACCCTAGATTAAATGATAGCTAAGAGGAGGTTCACTTAAATATGAGGAATAAATGTAAATACAAGAAGTATATATGAAATGTGAATGAAAACACTAAGTTAACGTTATATCCAATGTGATAAGAAAAATAAGATGTAGATCTGATAATTATATCTGAAAATGTAAAATCAGAAATCAAATCCTAAGACGAAACTTTATAAAGTGTAAGCATTCAAAGAACAAAGGGGTTCACCAAAATGTTGTGGTTATTTATTGTTTTTGGGAAATTACCGCATGCACAAATAATTAAAACGGAGGCAACACTAGATCTTTAATAATATGGTACAAAACTATAATCAGGCCTACCTTGTGGCTAAAGATAAGAACAAGCCGAACAACTAGAAGACTATGCAAGCAAATATAATAGAAATATGGTGAAAGAATTATAGACTCTGACACCCTTCATGGTTGTTTCAATTTTTTGACCCTGGGACAAAATTTTAAAACTGACCAATTTGTTGTTTTGTGAATCTCACTATCAACTATTAAATGAATAGAATTGATGCAATACTAAATCTATATCATATAAAATCAAACGACCTCCAAATTTGTATAAATGTAAATGCGAAATATACACACATATATAAATTAATATATTAATACTAAACTAAAAGAATAATGTTTTGCGCTCTAAGAATAATATTCATAAATTTCATTATGAAGACTTGAGGGTTATTTTCTTTTGTTAAAAAAAAAAAAAAAAAACCTCTTAATTATAAGAATCGTTTACATGTCATTTTCCTAGTCTTAAGTTGAATACTTCGTTTCTATCTAGAATTCCATCCCCGCAGACGCGTGTAAGTTCGTCTTTAAAGACTGAGTCTGATGTGATGGTTAGTTGTAGCTTTGTTTTCGTAGTTTTTAAGTAAGAAAAGCTTATTTCTTCAAATTATATGGAAGTGGTCTCCTCCTACCTAGATGAAAGGGGTGTGTACAACTCATACAAGGAGACAAATATCTAATATTATTTTTAATGATTATAATTCCCCGTTTGGTAAGTTACCATTAATATTAGACCACGAGGCTTCATGAGCCACTCGAATAATGGATGACATTAAATGTCTATTTCATTATCTTTCCTATCATTCATATATATATATAAAAGAATAGTATATTAGAACTCCTAATATAAATGATTGTAGTGTATTATAATAATGTCAAATAGGGATGTCTATTTCATTTGCATATTAAATTCAAGAATTTTTAATAAATATGAATTATACATATCTACTAGTGATATTAAAAGGTGTGATCATATATAAAATATTGGAGTAGAGGTAGGAGCAGATGTGATATTGATAATGAAAGGAGCGAACATAAAAGGTTTAAGGTGAAATAGTAAGGCGACGACAAAAGAATGACAGAGGTAGGTTTAGGAGATACAGTAAGAGATTAAAGGATAAGAGAATAGATCAGAGGGAGAATAGACAATGAGGAATGCAGATCAAGGAGTCAGTTGGGTGGATATCATCGGTAAGTTTGTGAAGGATGCAACTCACATCAAGGACTTGGAGAGGAGTGTAGAGTAAGGTCGCCCTTTTTTTGAAATCTCCTTGGTTCATTCATCAAATGGTAGCTTGGTTGTGGCTACATGCACCAATTGAACCTCGTTAGGGCACCCAAAAATTGAGCTTGGGAATTCTAATTAGGCTAAGGAGTAGGGGAAAGGAGTCAAACTTATTAGTCGACAGGGGGAAATATCTATGCATGGATAGGAAGTAGAAGCAAGGATCAAAAGTTTCAAAAGTCTGGGAATGATTGGAAAATTCGTGGGGAAGTGGCCCACTATAGGGGTGGTGGAAGGATGGGTAAAAGAGGCACATGGCTCTAGCTTTGAAATTAAATTCCTATTAAAAGGGTTCTTCCTAGCAATTTGTCCATATGCAAAATCCAAAATAAACATTCTAAATGGAGGGCCATGGATGCTGGAGGGTGTAGGGCTCAATATCCAAGCATGGAGTCCTCATTTTGATGTCAAGACAAAAAAGACTAGGTCAAGTCCCTGTATGGGTGCGACTATATGCTCTTTCATATGAGTTTTGGGGCATGAATATGCTAACAAAGATTGGGAACTCTTTGGGCCTTTTTTTTACTATCAATGAGAAAACATGGGAGGGTTCTCTAGCCACTAATGCCAAAGTTTATGTCTTGATGGATCGAACAATTCAATTCTGAAAGATATAATTTCCTAAGAAATAATGGGAGGAGGTGGAAACAGAGCATTAACATTGAGAAAACACCATTTCGCTATCATCATCGCCATAAAAGTAGGCATTTACAGAAGAATTGGTCTCATCCACCTTTTCATAAACCTCCTCCATCCATCAAAAGAGTCTAGAGGATCAAACCAGTGCAACCTTTAGAGTCTTTCATTAGGAGAAACAATGGTGCAAAAAAGGCTATGTCTTGTCCTCCATCACTTACCATTCAAGGCCTAAGCATTGAAACATTACTCCTTCAATAAACCTTTTAGAAAGGTGAATTTTTATCCCCAAATGCCCCCTAAGGGTTGTTGTAACTCTGGTTGATGATTCGAAAAAGGTAATCTCTTTCATGGATTCTCAAGTCAAAAATATGACATCATGTGATCAAATTGGGGAGGGAAATAAGGGGACTGAGGAAATAGAGACTAAATGTTGGGGATCAACCAACAATCTTGATTACTATGTGAAAACAACTAAATGCGGAATTAAACCAGAAAGATAAGTAACTAGAATCAGAAAACAACAAACAATAAGAGATATAAGAAACCACCCTGAAAACTTGTATTAAACTCTTTACAGAAGGAATACAATTGAAAAAACTTCTTTTCTTTCACACCTCTCTCAGATGTACAGATCTCTTTCCCTCAAGAGTTCTCTCTCTCAATTACAATCAATTCCAATAACCTGGATTGATTCACATATACAATTCTTGTACTGTTACTCTACACATACAATAAACTATGAAGATCTATCCCTATTATATAACTTTAGGGATCATGAGCATACAATCACAACCATTAGATGCACCTCCTAAGCAAGGGCTCAAAACAGTCTTACTAAAGATAGAGATGCAGACTTAAGACTAACACTTAATCCTATCATGCAAACATTCTGTTCTATCCACGAAAATAGCATTCTAGACGCACAGGTGACCGACATCGGTCCCTGCCTGTCTACCTGTGATCGACGTCAGCCGGACAGAACCAACGTCGGCATCTCCTAGTCAACTCCTGATCGACGTCAGTCTCTCCTGACCGACGCCGGTGACTATGTAATTCCTGCAACCTGCAACTTGCTCATTTGGTGAAGCTTTTAGCTCCACATCTCAACAACTCACATCAAGGACTTGGAGAGGACTTCTCTTTTGTTACCGTGTAGAGTCAGGTCGCTTCAACTCACCCCTTTTTTTGAAATCTCCTTGGTTCATTCATCAAATGGTAGCTTGGTTGTGGCTACATGCACCAACCTTCTGTAATTGAACCTCGTTAGGGCACCCATGTAGAGAAAAATTGAGCTTGAGGGAATTCTAATAAGGCTAAGGAGTAGCATACATTAAGCTCCCAACTACGAAGCATATGGAACTTTCTTCATGTACTCTACCTCATCATATGAATTAGGACACTGTTCTACTATTTAAAATGTCAAGCCAAAGGTGTGCTTATCGGTTTTGCATCTTGTATATTGAACCGTTTCAACACCTTGTTCACATAATCCTCTTGAGACAAAATCATCCTGTGATTTTTCCTGTCTCTCTTAATGCTCATGCTAAAGATTTTCTTTGCTGCTCCTAAATCCTTCATGGCAAATGTGTGAGCTAATTTCACCTTAAGCTCAGAGATATCCTGCATGTGTGATCCTGCAACCACATATCAGCTACATACAACAACAAAATAATATATCTACCATTATTCAATCTCTTAAAATACACACAATGGTCAGATTGACATCTACTGTAGCCATGCTCAGTCATAAACCTGTCAAATTTCAAATACCATTGTCTAGGAGCTTGCTTGAGACCATACAAGCTTTTCTTCAATCTGCACACTAGCTTCTCCTTACCTTTGACCTCAAATCCTTCCGGCTGATCCATATATATTTTTTCATCCAAATCTCCATGAAGAAACGCTCTCTTAACATCAAGTTGCTTAAGATGTAGCAACTAAAGACAATACAGTCCGTATAGAAGTCATTTTAACTACAGGGAAAAAATCTCACCAAAATCAATACTTGATTTTTGTGTAAATCCTTTCACTACAACCTGGCCTTATATCTCATCTGTCCATTCTCACCTTCCTTTAATCTGTAGATCCATCTGTTCTTCAGTGTCTTCTTTCCCGCTGGCAACTCAACTAAATCCCATGTTTGGTTCTCTTTCAAGGAATCAATCTCCTCATTCATGCCTAGCTCCCACTGATTCTTGGATTCCACCTGTATTGCTTCATCAAAACTCTCTAGTTCTCCACCATCAGTAAGTAATAAATAGAATAATGAAGGGGAATATCGAATTGGAGGTTTACTTACCCTTTCTAACCTCCTGATGGGCATCTGAGACTCATTCACAACACACTGTCCACCCAAATTCTCTGACAGTGACTGACCTCGGTCACTTCCAGGCTTGTAACTGGCTGACATTGGTTCTCTCTGACAGACGTCGATTTTTGCCTGACCGACGTCGGTCACTGTCTGACCGACATCAGTTCTTGTATTGCCGACGTCGGTTCCTTCCTAACCGACGTCGATCTCTGTGTTTTCCTGTCTGTGATAATTCTTTCCCATGAGCTCATTTTGGATCGTCACCTCGTCCAATCCTCCATTGCTCTGCTCAGATTGATTCAGCTTCTTGAGCTGATCACTATACATCACTTTTTCATTGAAAACAACATCACTGCTCCTAATTATTTTGTTAGTTCCTAGATTCCAAAACCAGAATCTGAAATCATTAGAGCCATAACCAATAGGTCAAGTTCCTGTATGGGTGCGTCCATGCCTCTTTTGGAATTCCACCATCTAGAGCTGTAGAGGGTCCTCTGTTAATTAGGTAAACTACAGTATCCATAGCTTCTGCCCAAAACTCTAAGGGCAAACCAACATGCAACCTCATACACCGTGCACGCTCTATTACTATTTTGTTCATCCTTTCAGTAACTCCATTTTGCTAAGGTGTCCTTGAAACCATCCTTTGCCTACGTATTCCATGCATATAACAATACCAGTTGAACTTGTGGCTGCAGAACTCACCACCATTGTCAGATATCAGGCACTTCAATCTCCTGCCTGTTTCATTCTCAACCATAGCTTTCCAAATCTTAAAAGTGTCAAAAACATTAGATTTCTTTTTTATACAATAGACCCATACCTTTCTTGTAGCATCATCTATGAAAGAAACATAGTACTGTGATCCTCCAATAGAAGCAACCTGAGCTGGTCCCCACATGTCTATGTTAACAAGCTCCAATTTGTGCTTCTTCTTTGTTGACCCAATCTTAAGAAAACTCACCCTCTTCGGTTTTCCAAAAATACAGTGCTCACAAAAATCCAGATCTATGCTTTTCAAATCTGAAAGCTTACCTTTTGACTTAAGAATAGACATTCCCTTCTCACTCATGTGGCCGAGCCTAGAGTGCCACAACTTTGCATCCACATCTGAAGTAGATAATACAGAAGGAGAATTATCAGTAATACAATTACATAAATAGAGAGTACCTACTCTCTTATCTCTGGCCAATACAAGTGCACCCTTGGTAACCTTCCAAGATTTAGCTGTGAGAGTTACTGTACAACCCTCATCCCCTAACTTTCTTGTAGAAATCAAATTCCTCTTCAGGCTGAGAACATGCATGACATCTCTCAACACCCATGTGTTTCCATTCTGCATTTTCAGCTGCACTTTTCCTTTGCCAACAATTTTATAAGGCTCATCATCCCCTAAATAAACTATTCCAAAATCTCCATGGACATAGTCACTAAAATATTCTCTATTAGGGGTAGCATGAAAAGAGGCACCAAAATCTAAAACCCAAGATTCTATATTATTATGCAAAGAGAATATAAGAGCATCTTGTGCAATCCCTGCAACTTTTGCTTTTTCTTTACTTCATCTGATTGTCCTCTTTAGGTTTTGACCAACAATCTTTGCTTATGTGCCCTATCTTTCCACAATTCCAGCAGGCTATCCTCTTGCCATTTCTAGATTTGGATCTACCTCTCATCTTTGACTTAGACCTTGATCTCCCTTTTTTGCTCTTCTCTTTTTGCCTTCCCCTGCTCTTAAAACATCCATCATGTTTCCTCTGTGCTTTTCCTGCGAATTTCTTCATTCAAGATCATCTACTTTTAAAATATTTGAAGGATGCAGTATTACTAACAAACCAAGCTATGCCAGCTTTGAACATAATATTAAAAAAGCCTTAATTTCCTCAAACACTATTTTGATTGAATTTAATTGATTTACATTCCATAGAAAGGCTTCCACCTTCTTGCATTGCAAATTAAATAAGGATATACCTTATTTGAAAGGGTTTTTCATTTGTTAAAGTAGTCATTAACTCTACCATAGACTTTTCCTGTGATAAATTAGATATCACAGTAGATGCCAGACTCAATCTTATAGATCCAAGAGCCTTTCTATCAAGAACTTCCCATTCTTCATCTTCCATGGGCTTCCTTATCCCCGGTAAGTATAGATCTTTCTGATACAGATAATCCTCTATCCATCCATAATTGGGCCTATTGAACTTCTCTATTCTCAATTTACTTTCTTCTGCCATTACTTCTCCCACTCAAATAGAAATCCCTGTGAGTAACCTGTAATCAATACACACTAACCAGATCTGAAACACCTGTTAGTCAACCCGAGCTCTGATACCACTTGTTGGGGATCAACCAATAATCTTGATTACTATGTGAAAGCAACTAAATGCGGAATTAAACCAGAAAGATAAGTAACTAGAATAAAAAAATAGCAAACAATAAGAGATACAAGAAACCACCCTGAAAACTTGTATTAAACTCTTTACAGAAGGAATACAATTGAAGAAACTTTTTTTCTTCCACAACTCTCTCAGATGTACAGATCTCTTTCCAGATCTCTTTTCCTCAAGAGTTCTCTCTCTCAATTACAATCAATTCCAACAACCTGGATTGATTCACATATACAATTCTTGTACTGTTACTCTACACATACAATAAGCTATGAAGATCTATCCCTATTATATAACTTTAGGGATCATGAGCATACAATCACAACCATTAGATGCACCTCCTAATCAAAGGCTCAAAACAGTCTTACTAAAGATAGAGATGCAGACTTAAGACTAACACTTAATCCTACCATGCAAACATTCTGTTCTGTCCACAAAAATAGCATTCTGGATGCACAGGTGACTGACATCGGTCCCTGCCTGTCTACCTGTGACCGACGTCGACCGAACATAATCGAGGCTGACATCTCCTAGTCGACTCCTGACCGACGTCGGTCTCTCCTGACCTACGTCGGTGACTGTGTAATTCCTGCAACCTGCAACTTGCTCATTTGGTGAAGCTTTTAGCTCCACACCTCAACACTAAAGATAATGGGGAGATGTTAGAATCAAATTTAGATTGTGAGACAGAGGAGGAGCTAAACTCCAAAGAAATTCTTACCATTTCTCAGTCTAATAGTCAAATGTCCAAACTAAATATTGGGAAGCCTAAAAGAAGAGGGCACAAAATGTCAAAATCAATTAGAGAATACAAATCTTCAACATACATGCATGCTCCAAATACTGGTTATTTTGCTTTTGGAAAGTAGGTGGTGAAAGTCCCCTCAGAGGGATAATGAAGGTAATATCATGGAATGTTAGGGGATTGAATGCCCCTAACAAGAGATGCTTAGTTAAGCATCTATTGATCACTTTGAGACCATATATCTTACTTATTTATGAAGAAAATTAGATGAAGATACAACACTTTCAATTATGAGCAAAAGTTGCAGAGGTGGAAAGGAGACTTTGTGGCTTCTTCAGGAGCTTCAGGTGGCTTGGCAATAGTTTGGGCCCTTGAAAAAGTGTTAGTGTAAACCATGTAAAAAGGTTTGGGATGGCAATTCTCAAAGGTGAAGGATTTCTCTTCTGACGTGGTTTTTTATTTGTTCAACATTCATGGACTGAACAACCTGAATCCCAAAAAGAGATGTTGGGTCAAAATTTTAGTGGCCTATAGCAATTTGGAAGGAGAATCATGTGTCATTGGGGGGAGATTTCAATGTGATTATCTCATGTTCTGATAAAAGAGGTGGGATGGGCCACCCCCTCCAAACTGAAAGATTTTGTTGGGTTTGCCAATAACAATAATCTAATGGATGTTGAACTAAAAAATGGTAGGTACACTTGGACCAATAGAACAAAGGGTTTTACCTATATTGTAGAAAGGTTGGCCAAATTTTTGATGTCTCAATAATGTTTGATGAGAAACTAGCAGCTTAGGAGTGTTATTCTCCCAATTTCAGGCTTAGATCACTTTTCAATGGAATAGAGTGTCACTATCGAGGATGCTACTATAAAATACCCTTTCAAGTTAGAATTGATCTAGTTGCATGACCAATCTCTCTTTGAAAAAATGAAACTCTAGTGGACTAAGGCACCACCCTTGAAAAGTACCAAAATGTATACATTTTCAAAGAAGTTAGCTTATGTCAAAAATTGTTTGCGATCTTGGAATGAGGAACATTTCCAAAATATTTTTGAAGGTATCTCCCTTACAGAGGTAGCTCTAACATACTTAAATGATTTGTTAATGAATGTAGGCATGGATGTAGAAACATATCAAAAGGAAAAGGAACTTCAAGCAAGATTGGCAAAACGGGGATAGAAGAAATTTATTAGAAACGTAAATTAAGAGAGCATTGGATATTTAAAGGGGATAGAAACATGAATTTCTTCCAAGCCTCAACCAAGGCAAGGAGAAATTCAAATAGGATATCCTCTATTAAAGGCAATGATGGAATGATTTTAGAATTTCAATATGAAATCAGAGAGGAAACAATATTTTTTTTGCAAAATATGCTTTCCCAATCTGAAGAGGTGCCTTTAAAGGATCGAGTGTCTCTTCTCATAAATATTCCTAGACTGGTTTCTATTCAGCAAAATGAAGCATTACGATTCCCTTTTTTGGAAAAAGAGATTAAGGGAGTGGTTTTTATTGATGGCCAAGGACAAATCACCTGGACTAGATGCTTCCCAGTAGCCTTCTACCAACACTTCTAGCTGATAATTGGCAAAGACATGGTGGAGGTGGTTGAATAATCATAGAGGAAACAAAAAATAACAGAAGATTCAAATTGCACCTTCATGCCATGATTCCAAAAGGCAATATCTAATCTTCCATTTTAGATTTTCAACCAATTTCTTTATGCAACACCATATACAAAATCATCTCCAAAGTTATTTCTTTTTGTTTGAAGCCTTTACTTGAATCCTTGATTTCATAGCAGCAAGGTGGTTTTGCTCTAGGCAGGTATATTTATGAAGGAATTATAATAGCACATTAAGTAATTAATTCCCTAGATGTGGGTAACAGGAAGGGCATGCACATTAAATTAGATATCAGTAAGGCTTATGACCAAGTTGATTGGGTATTTCTAATGCAAGTGTTAGAAAAGTTTGGGTTTGACAAAGAATGGAGAAATTGGATCTTTAGTGGCATTTCAAACACTAGGTTTTCAATTTTAGTCAATGGAAGCCCATCCAATTTCTTCAGTATATCAAGGGGGTTGAGACAGGGGGACCCCCTTTCACCTTTCCTTTTCATTTTGATGGTTTAATCTTTGGGGAGATTGATCAAAGGGGAAAAAGAATAAAATCTTATTAGAGGAGTGGAAGTGGCCACTGATTTGGAGAGGATATCCCACCAATAATTTATATAGGATACATTCCTCTTTGGGTAGGTTTCTGAAAGGGATGCACAAAATTTCAAGCTACTCTTGGAATCCTATTCTAGATCTTTAGGCTAGCTTATCAATGAGAGAAAATCATATATCTTCTTCTTAAACACATTTATTGTTTCCTAAGCTAAGATAAGCATACTTCTGGGGTTTCACATTAGGAAGCTTTCAAGCAAATATTTTGGGATCCCCTTCTTTGTAGGAATAAGTAAAGCAATGGTGTGGGATGATTTGTTGAGCTCATTCTAAAAAATATTAAGCTCTTGGGGAGGAAGGTGGCTTACCCATGTTGGGAGAATACTATCTTCAAATTTGTTTTAAGCGTGATGCCAATTTTCTTGATGTCAGTATTAAGGCCACCAGAAAAGGTTTTGGTAAAAATGAATAGGATCATGAAGAACTTTTTTGTGGCAGGGTTGTGAGGACAAAAGGAAAATACCATTACTAAAATGGGATAAGGTTTGTTATTAGAAGAAAGGAGGAGGCATAGGCTTTAGGAAATTGGAGTTCCATAATATAACACAATGCACTAAATTGGTATGGGGAGTGTATACCAAGACATCAACGTTATGGAGTAGGTTTCTTAGGATGAAATATCTAGACTCTTTGGAATATCAAAGAATTTTCACCATTATAAATCCCCCTAAAGGCTCACATATATGAAACTTTCTCATGCATTGACACTCCCTCATCATGAACCATATCTCTTAGGAATCAAAAAGTGGGCCCAAGGCATAATTCTAGATCAACTCTTAAAATGGACACAGACCCTTAAGATAAATTGCATATCTTGATGAAGCAAGGGCGATCTTAACTATCACTTATGGGAACAAGGTCAAAAATTATTTAGAAAAGGATGATAGGGAAGGGTTGGGAATGTGGAAATGGAAAAGCCGTGAGGAAACTATGATTCTAGAGGACCGGAAACTTCTACTATATAATCTCTTAGAGCACATGAAGATTTTATATAGCCCATCTAATGACTCTATACAATGGATTAGGGTGAAGTCAGGTGAGTAATTGGTGAATTGAGGATATCTAATGTTAGAGCAAGATAAAATTAAGATGGGGGAGCTTCATTTTATTTTTTGGCATAAGTTGGTGTTTCCAAAGGTAGGGGCTTTCGCCTAGCTGACAGTTCAAGGTAGAATTCTAAAGCATGACTAGTTGTAAGAAATGTGTTTTATCGATCCATCTTGGTGTTTTTTATGTTTGAATGCTAAAGAAAATGCAAATAATCTATTATTCCTTTGCCCCATTTGCTATCACCTACTAAAATTAGTAATGAAAAAATCTCAACTGAAGGTGGGTGACCCCCTATTCATTGTAGTAGGTGTTCCCCTCTTGGCATATAGGTTCATCAAAGCATACTTTTTCAAGTCTGTGGATTGCCAACCCATCTATACCCATCTAGTCAGTATGGAAAGAATGAAATAATCATATCTTTGAAGGTAAGTTTTGTAGTCAAGATAGGTTTTTACATAATCTAGAAATTGCCATTTCAGAGGTGGCTTCTCGCAATGCAAAAATAATTAATGGATCTCTAAAAAATTGGGATAAGTAAATGTGTTCAAATTGGAAATAGCTTAAGGTTTCCCCTATAAATAGGTCAAGAGTATGTCATAAAGGGCTTAATAGGAAAAATAAAACTTCTTAGATCCCTCTCCCTCCTAATTTCTTCAAGGTCAATTTTGATGGAGATGCTCAAGGAAATCTAGGGGCCTCTAGAGCAGTCTATATTAATAGTGATCTATGCCACAGGGGCCAGGACTGAGGTGCACATTAGATAGCCAAGATATGGCTATGAAGATTGAATGCATAGTGTAGTATTCATATGAAATAAATAAAACACATTCAATGGAGCAGAAGTCTTTACTTGTAGGAAATGCAACTTCTATTCATTAGCAAAAAATAGGGAAAATAATATAGAGTACAATGTCTATAATCCATGTGTATAGAGTAGAACCGTAGGGCAAGCTATCTTTTTTATGACTACATGTTATAATGGAATTGATCTCTTTATATGTTTAACTATTGAGGAGATGCAAATGCTACCTATTTATATAAAGAATATAAGAGCTGTAATAATTATTATTCAGTTACCAAGGAAGATATTCACAATATGTTGATATTGTTAGATGTAGTAGTTGGTACTAGTTCGAATAATCAATGTCCAAGATGTCAAAGATTTGAATTCAAATCTAGGATCTTCTTTTGGCAGCAATGGTAGTTGGATCACTTGGTAAACATGACTGAAGTTGACGTGTCTATGAGTGGATACGCAAAATTATGAGGCACATTAGGGCATCAAAGTCAGTGGTGTGCACAGAGTTATGTTGTGAATTAGTGTAGGAGTGAGATGTGCACAAGCAATCTAGTGAACTATAGTCAGTGAGTGGGAATAAGACTTGGCATAGGACTATAAGGCATGTGGCACACAAAGTTCAGCAAGATGGCATATAACTCATTCGATGTGTGGGCCAATGAGGTGTGTATGTTATGGCATGGGACTACCAGGCATGCGAGACTAAGAGCTATGACATAGAACTATGGGATATATAGTGAAGAGTGCATAATGGTCAGTGCACAGAAGTTGGTGAGTTGGAGTGGGACTTGCACATTTAACTTAGATCAAACTTTAGGTAAGGAGTGCACAAGAATTATTGAGAGATGTGCACTCTACAAAATAGAGTGAATGAGGAGTAAGCTCAAGTATTTAATGGGTACGTACAAATCATTTGCCCTTTATTGAAGATCAGTGGTCTCCATTATGTTAGTGCATAGTTGGGGAAAATGCACATGAAGTTGATACAAAATATACCACTTAACTTGATCATATATTGCCCAACCTTGACTACTCTAAAAAGTTGATGTGTGCTATGATGGGTGTGTGTGTTTGTCACTTTGATGATCTAGTCCTTCTTTGTGGGGTGAAAATATTGAGGACCAAAATCAAAAGGACATTATTTCACTACTATCTCAACAAGAAATGAGGTGTAAGGCTTGAGAAGCTCCATATTGAAGATCGAGAACATGCCCATGTATTGCAGTAGATAAAAAATGAAGGCATTCTCACTTGCAACATGTCGAATGGTATATAGAACATAGTGTAGAGGCTTGATCTTCTAGTGTGGACCTTTGAATCACTCCTTATAAAGTTATAACTAGACCTTATCACCAACTAAAAATGCATGAGGTGTGTGATTTGCATCATGGCACTCCTTGTATTTGGCTTGGGTATGAGATAGAATTTGCTGAACCTATTGGTGAACATACTAGATGTGACACATAATTTTTTTGGCTTTGTCTGCTTCCTATTCCTATGTGCATGACTCAATTATTGATGGGACATGGTAGGAGATGTCTAGAGGTGTCGAAGGTTGAAACCTAAGACATGTCTAAAATGAAGTATGGCCAGTATATATATGGAGAGCCTTGTTATATGTGTATTGGATGTACAAGAGATTGTCATACCAAGTGTGAACATGAACATAGTTATATATTCATAGAAGACAAAAAAGTGTGAGATTGACCACTTCAGTTTACCCATCTAAGGATGAAAATTTATCAACTAATCCAGTTGCATACCCATCAAATCCCATAATGCTTGCCAAAAGTGACTCACAAAGTGTGGATCATGGTTGGAGACGATGGATGTTGGTATCCTAAAATGAACCCAAATATGGTTGAAGAATGCTTGTATAGTGATAGTTGCAACAATGTATTTCTCTCATGTGACCATGATATCCATCTTAGAGAACTGATCCATTATAATGAGCATAATATCATGTTGTCATCTTATCATGGGTAACCCACTCATGAATTCCATGTTGATAGATTCCCATGGCCTAAATGGAAATGGTAGAGATATGTAAAGTCCTAGCTTCCTATTTGTGGGCTTGGTGATGCAAGAAGGGATGTAAGACTTGATGTGACACTCCACATCTATGTGCATGTGTAGCTAGTAGAAGTGTGACCATAATGCGGTTAGAGTCTTTATCATGAAGAAGTTTATCGAGGTCTTGGCATAGTGTGCCTCCTAGATGAGTCACTAGCGAGGTGTTCCAGAGGGAACATAGAGATGTCTGAGCTTGTAGATAAGTTAGTCATGTAGAGATGGAATCTAAAGTGAGTTAGATCAAGCATTATTCAAGAAAACTCTAGAAATACATAAAGAACATAACTAACTAATCCAAATCCTTCAATAGGGTTTGAAAATGATAATTAAGAGATATTAAAAGAAATCAGATACATCATACCTTCCCAAGAGCATCCTACCTCCAAATGTAGCTCAAAACATGATTTTCCCCTTGATTTGGTGCTCAAGTCTTTATCAACACTGGATGACAATTCTCCTCTATCATCTCAAGTGCACTAATGAAACTAGGCTCATGATATTTGATCAATGTTATGCCTATAGTGAAGCTATCCTATTGCAAATTAAGCATAATAACACTACATAAAGATGGCTTATGGAGAGAATTCTACATAATAAGTTTAAACTAAAAGAGCTCAAAAATGGTGGTCTTGGCCCTCTTATTTATAGATTTTTGGAATTAATCAGAATGAATAATGACCATCCATATTGAGATCAAGATGTATGGTCATGAATTAATTTAATTTTGGAGGCTTAAATCATAAATACCCTCACAAATATTTGGAAGGGGCATTAAAGAGGCATGGGAGGCCTTAAACCTGATATTTGTTGCATTTATGGCTTATGGATGCCACCTCATAAATGATGTCCCCTGATGGTGCAGATATTAGAAATCAATTTCAAATTAAAATATATTCAATAACTTCCATGTATTTTCCACTTAAGCTCTTGGTTCGGATTAATTTGACTAAGTGGGATTAATTAAATTTTATGCAATTCTTTGGAAATTGGTTGCACATATTAATCAAACTAGTCGAGATGTCAAGTTATTGGCTCATAATTTGACTGGAGTATCCTTAGAAGAAGACTTTAGTTGTGTATATAATATTATCCCATTTAAGACACTATCGACATGAAACAATATATGCACATATCGTGTGCTTCTGATTTAGAATAATTTAATGGTTTGAGCATTAAATTGTGTTTTTACCATTTTGACACGAAATAATTTGAGAAAAGTTAGTGATCACATAAAATGCATTGCCCTATTTAGG
Source organism: Torreya grandis (assembly GCA_037957365.1). Classification (NCBI taxonomy): domain Eukaryota; kingdom Viridiplantae; phylum Streptophyta; class Pinopsida; order Cupressales; family Taxaceae; genus Torreya; species Torreya grandis. The sequence goes on from JARHVA010002182.1 coordinate 2,292,050, forward strand.
GATACATTAGCCTAAATCAACACTTGTATATAATAAACTCAAAGCATTTAGCACATTTTAGTGATTTTGGCCTAAATTATGCATTTGAGTGAATTTTGAGTAAGATTGATAATTTAAACACAATGGTGTTAGGAATTGGATGTCTACATTTTGCCCTTATTTTAGGTGTAGCAAGACATTTGGATGAAGCAACATATTTTTAAAGAAAAGTGTTATCAAGAGGAAGTTGAAAGGAAATGGCCCATGATGCCCCCTCGAGAAGACAGACAAGGATGAAAGAAAGGGATGGACTCTTGAAAAGAGAGAAAGAGTGAAATTAACCCATGAATGAGATAAAATTTGTATTGAGCCCATGCTTGCATGTGTTGATTCTCAATGATCAAAATATAATATAATAAAATGGGCCCCAAGAAGTGGGGAAGTAGGAAGGATACAATCTAAAAATATAAGTGACACAGTTTGAACACACTTAAAAGAGGGTACAAGCTGCTCGCTTAAGGAATGATCAATCTTGAGATAGGTTGCACACTTTTAAATTGATAGAATGAGGTCAAAAGTCCACAAAGCTTGGAATTAGAATAAAAAGGGCAGCATTTCTCTAGATAAATCAAATAATAATGTGCCCCTATAGAACATATTTGATTGGTAGATAAATTAATTTTACCCCAGTAGGGAAAATTTGCAAACATCGCTCAAAGATATAACCTAATGCATAGATTAAAATATCAATGGGCATAAACATAGATGCAATGGTCTGATAATTGAATAATCCATAAGAAACTAGGTATATGAGGATGCACAAAGTGATCAAAGAGATGAATAAAGGTGGTTGAGCTGCCCTGAGATACCACATGTATCCAAGCGCTGCCTACATAGTCTAGATGGACCTCAAGCCATTGTAGTTCACCTAAAAGTGAGAGAAAAGGGAATGAGGAATGAAGAATAGAAGAAAGATGGACCACTATTTAATTAGACTCATAATGTATGCCAAGAGATGCACATCTTGCATAGAGTCAAGTACGTAATTCATTGGTGTTTAGTTTCATTGGTGCACTTGAGAGCTCATCTATGAAGCTGCATTGATTTTGAGACTTGGATCCAAAGAATTTGGTGCTTAATATAAAAAATGAAATTATGCATCATAAGTATGGGTAACCTATAATGACATTGTATTTCAATTATAATGATATAGTTTAAATGTGAATATTTATAACTAAAGATAATGATAAGAACTATCGAGACTAGAGTTACGACTATTTACATTTAAACAAAAATAAACAAAAACAAAGAGAAAAACAAAACACAAATGAACCTAACTTAAAATCTAGTTATGAACAATCAGGATTTAAGTAGGAATAATAATGTATAAAATCAAAACAAGAACAACTTAATACACAACATGGAAACAAGATATGAATAATCAAGATCCATGTGTCTTATCAAGATGTACTTGGAAAACAAAATAGAAGAAGAAGCCAAATACAACTCTAAACAAATCAAGCCTAACTAAAAACTAGACTAAAAGTGATTATAAAATGCATTTGAACTCAAAAGAACAAAGCAAGACAAAATAATAACATAAAAGACCAAAAACATCAAGAAGAAACAATAAAGGAAAAAAAAGAACAAATAACAAAACAACATAAAAGGAGAGACAAGGAAGCAATCAAAAAAAAAAAAATCAAATAAACATACACAAACAAGAGTTAGTCACAATGTTAGTGTGAGTGGAAAATAATTATTTATGCATGTGCAGTAGAGGCATTACTTTATATGATAGCATAAAAAAAACAAAAAACACAACTTTGCCCCTAAGTGATAGGGAAACAACAAGACAAAACAAGATGGGGGGGAAAAAGAATAAAATGAAGGGGGTGGCTGAACTTCCTCCAGATGTAAAAGATAAGTGGACGTTGCCTACATAGTTCTATGGATGCAAGATCCAACATGAACTTCAAGCCAAATGTAATTCTCTCAAGAAATAAGATAAAAGAAAAGTGATGATAAGAAAACATGATTAATGTTGTAGAGGAAATTGGCTTGAAAAACAATGAGAGTGTAACAAAATATTGCTTGCAAAATGACAAGAGTGTGGAGATCAAAATAAACAAAAATGCAAGATGATGTTTTTGTTTTTTGCTTTGTCAATCATTTATTATTATTTTTATGTTTTTGGGATAAGTGATAGAAATGGAATATTAAAAAAAGGCTAAGGGAACTGCCTAACCGAGGAGATGCTCATCCATAGATAAGAGCTCAAATAATAGCTAAACTGACTGTAATGGGGATCATGGATATAAAAAATGAAATAAGGAATCCACTAATCAAGGAGATGCATGTCCAAGAGTAAAATTTCCAATAACAACTAAAGCTAGCTACAAAAACCCATGCTCACAAATTGACAAGAGCAAGAATCCTATTAAGGCAATAATGCTTACCAAACAACAACACAATAATAATAGAACAATATGTAGCGCTAGATAAACTTTGAAGAACCATTCAGTAGGCAAAAAGCATGAACTGATGTATCCGTGTTTACTTGTCTATAAATAGAAGCTGTAAAATATTATTGAGGTTGAACTACTTTGTAGAACTAGTGTTGAATGTGTCTATAATGCCTATGAGTCATAATCAGGGTTATAATTGGGCAAGGGATATAATTGTCTAGGTTACAAAGACCCAAGGTATAAAAAGAATATAGTTCTAAGGAGAACAATCCATAATGAATAAGGTCCAAAAGAGGATGGTCTAAGGTGGTATAAAAAGATTAAAGCTAGAATATAAATGATCTAGAGTGCTAATGATCCAAAGCTTCAACTATCTAGAGTCGTAAATGAATGTGGTTCTCATAAGAATGGTCCATGGTATGTCAACACAAAATGAATATGGTCTAAGATAAAATGGTCTAGGATATAAAAGTGGGATAAAGTAACTTCAACACAAGTTGTCCCTAAATAAGGGGTATTGTAGATAATGGATCAAAAGTTGTCAAGCATAGAACCACTTGAGATGTACAATGTTTATGGGCTCTATAAGTCCTCCACCTGGAGGAGCTAGTTGGTATGCCCCCAATCCATAATTTGCTATGATCACATATGGGCCTAGCCAATTGGGTTGGAATTTGCCCTTCTTTTTGTGTTTAACATTTGTATTCTTTTGATTCTTTTTCAAGGCCAAATCACCAATTTTAAACTCCTAAGGGAAAATGTGCTTGTTGTAGCTTCGACATAATCTGTTATGATAGGATTGTAAGTTGTCTAGGGAAGCCAAACACTTACCATCTAGGAGTTCTAGTTATTTTAACTTGGAAACTCTATAATCTTCATCATCTTCAATATTCTCTAAAGATACTCGTAGTGAAGGTAACTTGATCTCAATTAGGATAATACATTCTATGCAATAAACAAGGGAGTATAGAGTGGCTCTTGTGGGGGTTCGATGACTAGTGCGATAAGCCCAAAGGGTAGGAAAAATTTGCAAGTGCCAATTATGGCTAGTGTCATTAACAATCTTCTTAAGTATGGAAATAATGATTTTGTTTGACACCTCAACATATCCATTACCTTGTAGGTTATATGGTGTGGATTTCTTGTGTTTGATATTAAATTTTGCACAAAGAGCATTAACTTCTCAATTTACAAATGATATGCCATTATTGGATATAATGCATGCTAGGATACCATATTGATAAATGATATGGTAATGTATAAACTTGGCAATCTACTTATCGGTAACATAAGTTATAAAAATGGCCTCGATCCACTTAGTAAAATACTCGATAACAATGAGAATACGTTTATGGCCATTTGAAGATGTTGCGTTTATTTTTTTGATGAGATTGAGGCCATATGTAGAAAATGAACATGGTGTTGTGATTAGCTGTAGTGGTAAGGAAGGTACATATATCAAATTTCCATGTTGTTGACAAAGAACACACTTTATCACAAAATTGCAAGAATCTATCTCCATTTTGGGCCAATTATAACCTATTTTGAGGAGATTTTTAGCTAAGACTACACCGTTGGTATGGGCCCCACACATTCCTTCATGAACCTCCTTAAGTGCTAACTTGGAATCTCTAGAAGATAAATAATGAAGTATCATTCCATCATAGCCTTTAAAATAAAGCATGTTTTTGAGGAGGGTATAATAGGCTATGTAGTGAAGAAATTTTTTTTGATGGTTATTAGAAAGGTCATGTGGAAAATCTTGGTTGTGAAAATAATTACAAAAGTCTTAAAACCAAGACAGTTTAGGTGGGAGATTGGGACCAACAATGGTGCATACCCTTTCTAAATTTGGCAAGACATGAGTGGGTTATAGAAGATTTTTAATGAGAAAATGATACTATTTAACACTGCTATCAATCTATATCATGGACCTAATTGTTACCATTGCATCGACAAATTTATTGTTGGCTTGTGGTACCTATTCAAACTGTAGAGATTTAAAATGATCTTTAATATTATCCACAATGTGTTTGTAGGGTACAAGATTGTCATCTCTAGTTTGATATTGATCGGTGGTTTGATTGATAATAAATTAGGAATCCTCATAGACCATTAAGTGATGGATATCTCACTACATTACAAGATGAAGTCCTATGACAAGTGCTTCATACTCAACCATACTATTGGTATAATGAAAATTTATATGAAACAATTTGGAAATTAAATCCTCTTGCAGTGTAATCAACAAAATGTTAGATCTAGATCCTTGAGATGTGAAAGAACCATCAAAATATAGTTTCCATTATTCAAGTTCATTTTGTACTTCTTCTATTATCATAATAAAATCATCTAGAAAGTCAAATTTGAGTAGTTGAGTGTCTATAATAGGGGCTTCTTCAAGTTGATTAGTAATAACCTACTGCTTAATAGCTTTCTGATTCTGATACTCAATATCAAACTCACTTAAGAGCATGACCCATTTGGCCATGTGGCCTGTGAGAGCTACTTTAGATAACAAGAATTTGAGGGGATCCACTTTAAAAATAATAATTATTTTATTGTTCAACATATAGTGTCATAAATTTTGGGAAGCGAATACCATAATAAACATGCCTTCTAAATAGGCATATATTTATGTTCACAAGCCACCAGAGTGTGGCTTAAATAATAAACTGCATGTTCTTTACCCTGATTATCATGTTAGGCTAAAAGTACCCCTAATGCATGTTCAATCACTTAAATATAAAGAAGTAATGGTTGTCTAGGTGTTAGCGGTCTCAAAACTAGCAGGTTAGCCAAATATGTTATGAGCTTCACAAATGCTAATTGACACTCTTGATCCCATTGAAACACGACCCCTTTCTTCAAGAGATGTGTAAATGGGTGGCACTTATCTGCCAGTTATGAAATGAACCTATGAATAGAATAGATCTTTCCTTACAGGTTGTAGAGCTATTTAAGATTTGAAGGTGGAGGCATTTCAATAATGGATTTGACCTTAGTAGGGTCTACTTCAATCCCTCTTTGTGATATAATAAACCCTATAAATTTTCCTAAAGTGATGCCGAAGAAACACTTATACTGATGAATTTTCTCAAAGATTCTTCATAAAGTATTAGGATGTCTAGCACATGTTCTTGATTTAGCTAGGATGTCATCAACAATATTGTGCATCATGTAATTAAAGATGACAATCATAAAATGATGATAAGTGGTTACAACATTCTTCAAGTCAAATGGCATGACTTGATAACAAAATGTTCCCCATGGTGTGGTGAATACAATATTATGTTGGTCTTCTTGAGCTATCTTGATCTAATTATATCCAAAAAATCTATCCATGAGGGACAACATCTCATACCCAATAGTAGAATCGAAAATCATGTCAATGTTGGGTAGAGGAAAATCATATTTAGGGAATGATTTATTGATGTCTCTAAAATTAGTACAAAGACGTATACACTATGGCTTTTTGTTGCTGAAACTATGTTTGGTATCCATTTAGAATAGTCAAGTGGTCTGAAGAAACCTGCTCCTAATAATTTCTCCAGTTTTGCTTTTACCAAAAGAGCGATGCATGGATGCATCTTCCTCAATTTTTATTTGACTAGTTTGGCATTTGGATGGATAAAATGTTGATGCATAACCAAGTCAGGGCCTAATCCTGGCATGTCAGAATAAGCCCAAGAAAAAATATCAATAAAATCCTTCAAAATTGATATAATGTGATCTCACTCCACCTCAGTGAGGGAAGCTCCAAGATAAACAATTTTGGGATCATCGTATGTTCCCAGGTTCACTTTAACAGTGTTTTATACAAGGAGTGTATAACCATACTCTAAAATAGTAGGCAATATGTGATCATGACCTTCTTTTACTACCATTTTTGGTTATTTCTCCCAAAGCTCTAAATAATGTGATAAATTTAAATTTGCCAATTCAGGTAATGACCAACTAGAAAATATCTCTAGAAAGTTAAGAGTGAGATGCTCAAAGACTTGTTATTCTGACATGATGCTAGTACTAGCTATAAATCTAGGACTTGATGGACCTTATACATCCTTTGGGGATGAACAAACTTTCTCATCCAAGAGCACTTGAAATAAGTTTTCACTCAAGGGATTGTTTTTTCTTTAATCTTTCCTTGACCCATGAGTGCCTCAAAGAGGTTTTCACCTGAAGATATCGATGTTTTATGCTCTCAATGTTTTTTCTTTAATTTAAGGATCTAAACAAAAATCAAAGCCTTGCTTATGATTGATAATTGATAATTCATCTCTTAGGCCCATATACTTTACAATATATCCTTCAATATGGAATTCATCAAGGCATATGACCAAATCTTGCTAGTCTAAATCAATGAACTTAGGATGGCAAAGGCAAATTGAATATTGGGATGTTATGGTCATAATAAAATTTGAATCAAACAAGTCTATGTCAGCAAGCTCATTAAAAAGACTATTATGGGACACTATGTCACTACCAAGAGTCTAATCACTAGTTGATTCAGAAGAATCATTATCAAAAGTCACAAGGTCACCCCTAGGAGGTATAAATCTGAGACCTTGATTCATGTTAGGTTTACCAACTGATAAAGGTTACATGATTCTTTGTGCTCGTGGGTCAAGGCATTTTCTTGTATAATCAAAATTATCCATATTTTGATTAGGGATAAGATATTTTAGATTCTAAAAATAATCAGTAATGTCATCAAAATATAACTAGTATCCTTCAGTGAAAGCTTCTCAATCTTGATTTGGTGAAGTAGCAACAACAAATACCAGTGGTGTTTTCAATGTTTCTTTCTTCTTTTTCCAAATCATGTTGGGTCTGTTAGGGATTTTGGAAGGTTTGGGTTCACTAAATGATTTGGGAGACTTGGGAAACTAGCAATATGGAAGTCATCCTTAAGATAGTATGTGGAAATGCCCACATCTTCTATAATAACTTGTTTTACAAGAGTTACGAGAAATGGATCAGCCAAAGTGGAAACAAGGTCACTAGGGTTGATATAATTGATTTTGGCAGATGTGAAACTATTATCTTGTTCATTTTTACAATAAATTCAAAACTAAGATAATAATCATAATTATGAAATTTAGCCTCTAGGTGTTTGCAATACTGATAAGGCTATAGATCAGTAGGAATGGTGACCTTGATCCCATCATGGGGAAATTTAAGGCACTAATGTAAAGTGGATAGAATGGCCTATACTTCATGGATCCATAGATGACCAAGAAGTATGTTATAAGGCAGATCAATATCCATAATATGTAATAAAATGTGATGGGACATAAACCCAATAATGATTGGCAAACTAATAATACCAAAAGATTCCCTCTCGGCATTATCGTATGCCTTTATGGTGATCATCTTTGGTTAAATGTCCTTCATATTGTAACCCAATCTCTGTACCAATTTAAGGGGCATTATGTTCAGCCCCAAATCATTATCTATACAAACCCACTTGATTTTATGGTTTTTAATGATGACCTCAATATACAAGGGGTTATTATGGCTAGGACCAAGAGTGGACATGTCTTTTTGATCAAATGTAACCTATTGAAATGAAGACAAATATCCTAAAAGTGTTTAGAAATATTCAAGAATAATATCTTGAGGAATAATAGATTTTTTTAAAAAGTCATTAAAAATAGTTCTATAGACTTCAAATGTATGCACAAGATCTAAAATAAAAATTTGCGTAAGGGTTTTACTCATTTGGTCTAAAAGACAATAAACCTTTTCCATAGTAGAATGAGACAGTTTATCCTTTTTTGGTACAATGTTCAACTTTGGATTTGAAGGCACAATATTGACATTGGGTTTAGTGGTAGAAGAGGGCAAAGGGCCTTGAAGGGTGACTCAAGAGCATCTAGTTATGATTTCACAATCTAGAGGTAGCAAGGAGCCATTATAATTAGAAGACAAGGGCAAAGGGCCTTGGAGGGTGACTCATGAGCATCTAGTTGTATTGGAGAAATTTTGAGTTAGCGAGAAGCCATTATACTTCTAAGAAAGATGGGGTCTAGAAATGCTAACCCACACACACCAAGGCACAACTGAATTGATTGAACTCAACACAGTGTTAATTAAGAGAGAGGGTGTTGACCCTATAATAATGGGTCCAGTACTTCAAGAAGCATAGGATGTTTCATGAGATTTAATAGTGATAGTGGCAATGTGGTTTGCAAAAATGCACCCCAGGGTATTATTGTAGTCATAAGGTATGTTGTTGTAACCCAGGTTATTAGCATTGGTATTATGATCCTGATTATGATCATGTTGATTACAATTTTGACCTTGATTTTGATTTTAGTGCTGATTCTATCCTTGGTTATGATTTCTTGTTGGTTGTTGATTATGTCTAGGAAATGGATCTTTATAGATGCCTATATCCCGATCAGTGTTCTATGGAGGAAGTTTGATTTAACTTCACCACTCTCAATAAAAACTTCAATGAGATGTCACAATTGTACACACTGATAAGCATCATGACCAACAACACACTAGAAGTTACAAAATTTATTTGCCTAATACTAATCAAGTTTGGGTTGATCTTTAAGAAATGGCCTTAATATAGGCTATATAATCAAATTAGTTGCTATGAGCTTTTGGATCACTACCTCAATAGGCTCTCCCATTTTGCTAAAGACTTTATACCTATTATTGAATTCCCTTCATTAAGGGACTCTTTCCAAAGCATTTGGTGGGTTAGGGGGAGCTAATTGCACATTTAGAGCTGAAAGAGATTGCACCATTTGTACATGTCTTGATTTGGTTACTCCATTTCTAACCATGTTCTTATTCTTATTGAACTCCTTAAGTTTCTCTATTACAATTGTTTGAATAGGTGATTGGGTCTGATTTGATGTTTAACCATGTGAATAAATATTGATAAGGCCTTTAGTTATAAATACCTTCTTAATCTGCACACCCTTATATATAATTTCTTTAAATGTGTTTGCATAAGCAAGTTGTAGATTGTGTTCCACCTTAGGGTATAGGTTTTATAAAAAGATGTCAACAAACTATATTTTTGGTAAAATATGTTGAATTCATATAGCTAATGCTCTCCACCACTATAGATATGCTACAAAGCTTTCTCCATTTCGCTGTTTGGCTTTGCACAAGTCAACCATGGTTAATTCATGTTTAATGTTGTAAGATAGGTGGTTGACAATTTTTTTAGATAGATCATTCCAATCTTCCACTGATCCCTTGGGTAACTCAAGAAGCTCATCTAAAACTTGTCCTACTAAACTTCATATAAATAAGCAAAGTAAATAAATTCTTTTATAAGCTACCTCTTGACATAATACAAAAAATGCTTGAATGTGTTCACGAGGGTCACCCTTCCCTTTGTATTTGTCAAATTTGGGTGCCTCAAAATGAGGAAAAAAGAAGACTTAGAGAATACTCAAATTGAATAGATATGGACATATCTCATCAAATTTGTACTTTTGGATTCTATTTCTTGTCTCTAATCATGACATCATTTCTTTCATGGAATTCCACTCTTGCAAGTTTGGTGTATTAGTGGGTGGAATATAATTATGTCAGCATGGTATGTACCCCTGTTACATAAATTTTTTAGGGATATACACCCTATGGTCTACAAATTTGTTTTGGTTTGCTCCTTGAGATGAGTAAGTGAGTCATTGATTCTTGGGTTGATAAACATTTCTTGAAGTTAGCGGCCTAGAATTATAAGTGTTTTGTTGAGTCCATGGTCTATTCACTAAAGCACACATTAGTTGAGAAGAGTTTGCCAAATTATTTTGAAGAATCTCCTCAATACACACTGAATGTTTTGGTCCTTAACTCTGTGAAGGAACAAGAGGTCCTTGATGATTGAAAAATGTTTGTTCTGTATCTAGCAAAGTATGTTACAGAACCTCTTAAGGCTTAGGTTGTTCAATTGAGATACCCTGATCCATCATAGGTGTGTTCTCAACTAAAGTGTGTTGTGTCAGTTCTACCACATTCCCTTACTCCTTGGAAGCGTCATTATATATATAAGTGGTAAATAATTAGTCAGTTAAGTCTGTGATAAGTTGGTCTACATAACATTGACTTATCTTCTTGATCTTGGTGATAAGATCTTGATCATTATGTACTAACTCTATGAGCACTTCATTTCCTTTGCTATAAGATGTAATGTTTGATTTTGCAATATGAGTGAGGGATTATTCTCGATATTATTTTTCTACCCTAACCAAGGTATGTAATTATTCCATAGGAAATTCTGATGGCAATCTAACACCTGATTCAATCAACCTTAGGATTGTTTCATCTTTGTCCTCTAGGGGTTGATGTTCAAAATAGTCTTTCATAGATCCTATAGTTGTGAGAAGGTATTCAAATACCATAAGATTGTCTTGTCCATCATAAAAATTCTCTTCTTCATAGTTAGGGCCATAAGAGACCTGTGTACCTTTGCATCATGTCTATAAGGTTGTTCTCTATGTTTTCTAAGTTTTGGAAAATGTTTTGCAAATGTTAACAAGGTGTGTTTTGATTTTCTCTAAACAAGTGACAAGGTAAAAAGAGACTTTAATAAAGAGAAGTGGAATAATATCACACAACTAGAAGAAATGATGACAAAATTACTCAACTTTGGTGGGTTAAAATTGTTAAATTAGGAGAGGGTATGATAAATTTGAAACCTAAAGTGTAAACTAGTACACCAAACATAGTCAAAGATATGTCAATGCCGTATAATTTAGGGACAACTTTGACAAGTTACAAATAGAAAATTAGAAAGCTTTTTTGATGAGGAAAGTAACAATGCAAACTAAGAAATTCAAGATGTGAAAACTCATAAGAATTCCTAAGTATAAAACTAAAACTAAACAGGTAGCACAATGTCGCCCCATCGTAATAGGAAGTAACATTGGTTATATAAATTAGAGCATGAGCAATACGCAAGATGACCTAAGTTCAAAATGATCAAAAGGATGATGATTCTATATAATGACCTTCAATCCAAATGAGAAATCATACCGAAGTTAACTCAAACCAAGTGCAAATGACAAACTAATTAACATCTTAGCCTAGAATTTAGAAAGGTGAGATTTTGAATTTGGAAAAAATGAAGGACTTGAATATGTTTGGAAAGTGGTTTAGACTCAAATGGGAAACATAACAATGCTACTTGGATAATACAAACACAATGTTACAAATGAGAATTAAAACAAGGCAAAAGATGATTTTTATTTGGTCATCACAATGCCTCGTTCAAAGAAAATGTTGGATAACAAATGTGTTTGGCTGGCATGCTTTGGTTCACAAACAAGTTTTAAAATCAAATAAGACCAAGAAAGTAAAGGAAAATACAAAATACAACTAAGTATAATTCCCAAATCCCTAAATTGATAAGGTTGCTTCATATCACTGCTCCATCTACATACATGCTCTTGGGAGGATTTTAAGTGTTAATCCAAAAATAAAAGTGCATGAAGTAGTAGGGTTTTTATACCCCCCTTCTCCCAAGATATTATATGATGACATGGAACTTCAGAATACTCTCCTTGCATCAACACTATGTCCACAATAAGTGGGGTTATTCTAAAACGAAATTTGTAATCATCTAGATGGTCCCAAGTGTGGTTAACACTAGATATGCCTCATGTCAATTGAGTTCATACTGATTAAATTACTATGTAAGGGTCTATTCCTTTGCATAGTGATTCCATCCATGTACTTTTTAGTGGAATCCCCTAGTTAGCTAGACCTGACTCGGGTCTTCATTATGATTAGAGGGGTTAGTCACTCAACCCCCTGGCAATCATAATATACATGCCCAAATTTATATACCCTACTTGAAGTGGGGTTGAAACAATGTTTGAAGATGAATTCCTAAGTCAAAGCTTACCTAAAAAACTCATGAGGAGGCTATGAACTCCTGCTTACATGCCAAGTTTCATAATATAAATGACCAAGTGAAAAGACTTTAAAGGTTGTGTTTAGATCACCCAAACCATATAGGATTTAGGGAGAGCCTTAAAAACATTATTTTCATACCTTGGATAAGGCACAATTTTCAAAGAAAGAGTGATTTTGGTTACCCAAGTTCTAGGATGGGGGAGATCATACATGTATCCTTCATTTGCGAAAAATAAACAAGTATAAAATGATCTACCATAAAACAAACAATTATTTACTTTGGTGTACCAAAAGGAAGTGTTTGTGAAATTTTTGGCCCCTTGGCCTTAATTGCAAATTTTTAAAACTTTCAAAAAACAAACTAAGTATAAAACATCTAAATTTATTTTTAGCATCAAATGAGAAGTTCAAGAATTAATCAATGTCAAACTTGTAATTTTCTCTAGGATGTAACCTATAATTTTTAGAGGGTTTACGTCTACTTTGAAGCACATTTATCAATGAGAAAAGCAAGATTTGAAAACTTGCTCTCAAGTTTCTCTATTTTTATTACATAGAGATCGACGTCAGTCCATAGTGACCAATGTCAATTATAATAAAATTGATGGCAGTTAGAATATAACCAATGTCAATTGAAACATAATCGATGCTAGTTACTTGTGAACCCTTAGGCAAAAAATATTTTGTCAAAATACATTAGTTAGCTCAAATTAGTATAAAATCTCTATAAAACCTCTGGATCCTGTAATAAAATGATTAGACAGATACCTAACAGGCTTTAAAATTAAAAAATGACAACTTTCAACTTTCAAGAAAAATTAAAAACCAAAATTTTCTATTGTGTTCTTCCCTACACAAGAACTGATGCTAGTTAGATAGGACTAATGCTAGTTATAGAGAACTAATATTGGTCACTGTGTGTCAACAAAAGCATAAAAACATAAGAAAATTAATGATAAAAATTGATTTTTAGAGATCTTTAAGCAATTTTTAGAAAATCTAAAGATGTCAAGTTAGTCTCCTTGCTTGTATGGGATGTGTTGTCCCACCAGGTGAGCCAAGATGTAGAGATGGAATCCAAAGTGAGTTAGATCAAGCATTAGTCAAGAAAAATAAAAAAATGCATAAAGAACATAACTAACTAAGCCAACTCCTTCAATGGTGTTTGTAAATGACAATTAAGAGCTATTGAAAGAAAGCATATACATCATACCTTCCCAAGAGCATCTAACCTCCAAATGCAACTCAAAATATAATTTTCCCATTGATTTGGTGCTCAAATATTTGTCAATGATGAATGGTAATGCTCCTCCATCATCTCAAATACACCAATGAAACTAGGCTCATGATATTTGATCAATGTTATGCCTATAGTGAAGCTATCCTATTATAAATCAAGCATAATAACACTACACAAAGATGACTTGTGGAGAGAATTCTACATAATAAGTTTAAATCAAAAGAGCTTAAAAATAGTGGCCTTGGCCTTCTTATTTATAGATTTTTAGAATTGATCAAAATGAACCATGACTGTCCATCTTGAATTCAAGATGTGTGGTCATGAATTAATTTAATTTTGGAGGCTTAAATCATAAATATCCTCATAAATATTTTAAAATAAGGGGTATTAAAGAGGTATGGGATGCATTAAACTAGATATTTATTGCATTTATGGCTTATGGATACCACCTCACAAATGATGTCACCTAATGATGCATACATTATAAATCAATTTCTAATTGAAAGATATTCAATAACCTCCATGGATTTTCCACTTAAGATCTTGAATTGGATTAATTTGACTACGTGGGATTAATTAAATTTTATGCAATTCTTTGAAAATTGGTTGCACATATTAATCAAACTGGTCAAAATGTCAAGTTACTGGGTCATAATTTGATTAGAGTATCCTTAGAAGAATATGTTAGTTGCATATAGACCATTATCCCATTTAGGACATTATCGATATGAAAATAACATATGCACGTGTCGTGTACTTTTGATTTAGAAGAATTCAATGGTTCAAAGTGTTAAATTGCATTTTGACATTTTGAATCAAAATGATTTAAGAAAATTTAGTAATCACATAAAATTTATTGCCCCATTTAGGGACACATTAGCTTAAATCAACACTTGTATATGAAAAACTTGAACTATTTAGTACGTTAAAGTGATTTTGGCCTAAATTATGTATTTGAGTGAATTTCAAATAAGATTGATAATTTCAACACAATGGTGTTTAGAATTGGATGTATAAAATTTAGATAAGTAGAACTCTATAACATGTTTACCTTGCATGAGGTTGGTGTAAGTTGTTATGAAATCTTGATTAGGTAAGTAGAGGGGTACCTGGTCTGTGAAGTTATTTCCATGTGCATCCAACACCATGATGAGTGCATGAACTGGTGGTCAACTAAGGTAATATATGGACTTATTATCCTTTCCTTTCTTGTGTTTGATCATGAGATGGAACTATTATAGGTAATTCATCGATTACATGTGGTGTGCATTTTTCAACTTGTTCAATGACTACAAAAAATGAAGTGGTTTATGGTCTAAATAAACAACTATCTCCTTCTTGAGAATGTAGAGTTGCCATTGCTTGATTTCTTGCATAATAACATATAGTTCCTTCTCATAGGTGGAGTACCTTTGCACTGTGTCACTAAACATTTCTAAGTGGTACTTGACCATATGTCTATGTTGCATGAGCACTGCATTGAGTGTGTAGTCAGATGCATTAGTGTGAATTTTGAAGGTATATATAATGTTAATAATTATGAGAATAAGTGTTGTACAAATATGTTGCTTGATTGTCTCAAAATTTCATTATTATGCATGAGTCCAATCGAACTTAGCTCTTGCATATGTTATCTGGGTGAGAGCCCAAGTGATGTGTTATAAATTAAGGATGAACCTATGATAAAAGTTAGTAAGTCAAAGAAAAATCCTTTATTCTATGAGATTACGTGGAATGGGCTAATCTTAGATTACTTTGATCTTATTTGGGTCCAATCTAATGCTAGTGTGATCAATGATGTAGTCTAAATATTAAATCTGCATCATGCTAAATGTACACTTCACTAAGTTGGCTTACAACTTATGTTGACATAAAATGCCTAAGACACACAAGATGTGCTCTATGTGCTCCTCCCAAGTCTTACTGAAGATGAGGATATCATCCAAGTAGACGATGATGGAGTTTAGGAAGGGTCTAAGTAAATTATCCATAAAATGCATGAATGTGGCTAGTACATTGGTGAGGATAAAATGCATGACCAACCATTCATATAATCTTTCCCATGTATTGAAAGCTATATACCAGACATCTTTAGGATGAATTAGATCTTGATGGTAACCTGATTTCAAGTTAATCTTTGTAAATTATTGAGCACCTCAAAGCTATTCTAAAAGGTTGTTAATGCATGGTAGTGGGTACCAATTCTTCACCATGATTTTATTGAGCATGTGATAGTGTATGCAGAGTCACCAAGATCCATCCTTCTTGGGTGCTAAGACTATCAGACTTTCAAAATGTGAAGAGCTAGGTCTGATCTTACCCTAATCAAGGAGTTCTTGTATATGGCACTAAACTTCATCATTTTCCCAAATCAATATATGATATAGGGGATATTCTTAATAGGGGATCCAAGGACCAAATCAATTTGGTGTTTTACTATATAATGTGTTTGAAGGCTTTTAGGTTTTATGAAGACTTTAATTTACTAATCTAGTAACTTGTTGAGCTGTTGCTACTATGATGATGTGGGAGCACTATGCACTACCAAGGTGTGCTTAAATTTCAAATGCATAAGTGTATCAAGGTAGACCATGAGTAACACAAACTTCTACACATGTGATATGATCTTGTGACACTATTTGAACCAAGACCCAAGTGACTTTGGTCAAGGGAGATGACTCAAATAATTTATAAAAGTGATCTTGCACATGGATAACCTAATATTGTGGCTTGGTCTAATATGTAGCTTCATAGTCAAATAAATATGGTCTTCCCAGTAAAATGTCATAAACCTCTAGAGGTGCAATGTCACAAGTGACTTTGTTCTCCATTATCTTGACCTTATACTAAAAAGTGCATTATCACTGAACTTGTATATATTTGCCTTTTTACAGCCACCCAAGATAATAAGGCTTTGAGTGTGTAGTATGACAAGACCAAGGTGATGCATGGTGGATTATGAAATGATGTTCTTTTGATTACCATTATCGATGATATCATGTATAAGTTGACCCTTCACCTATAACTAAGTATGAAAGAAATGCTTTTTCTCTTTAGTGATGTCGATCATAGTGGAGTTAATACTTAGATAAGAGGCATTTGCATCAATATTGTCTATTGGTGTGGGTCTTGATGTAGATTACATGAGCATAGATTATTGTACATGGTATTTAAAGTTATCATGGGTAAATGAGTGATGGTGATGACACCACTTGTCACCAAAATTATTACCTTTGTCTAACATAGAAGGTCCTAGAGCTTTTGAGTGTTATAAAATCTTGTAAGGCTATGCACTCTCGTGTGAAAGGTGTTATTGCTTCAGTACATAAGGTTGGAATGTGGAGTTATGTGTTGGCAGGGCCTTTTGTACTATGTTGGATGAAGAGGTGGCATGTTGCTTCATCTTTCCCTTAGCTTCAAGCTTAGTAGCATTACAATATGCTTGTCCCAATGTTTTGAAAATAAAAAACTCTATCTTTTCATGAAGATAAGGTGAGAGTCCACTTATGTATTTCAACACCTTATGAGGTTCACTCAAATTCTCTTGTAGGTACATAAATAAGTCATGGAAAATGTTGGTGTAGTCTTCCACAGACTGATCCTTGCACTTGCATAGTTATTAAAACTTGATGTATTCATCTTTAAAGTGTCAGAGAGGGTAGCATTCCTCCTTAAACACATCAATTTTTTTTCTAAGACTCTATTGGAATAGACTCTTGTGTATGCTACATACTAAAGCTATCCCATTAGTGAACAACTATAATGGATATCTTCAGTATTGTTAAAGTGATCTTCTCATCATTAGTGAAGGAGTTGATGGATAAGTATGCCTCAAGTTGTTGAATCTAGGCATCTAATGCTTTGACATAAATTTTACCTTTGAATAGAGGAATGTTGTGATTTACTTGTACTTTGAATGGGGTTTGTTACTGAAACCATTATGAAATGTGTTGTTGATATGAAGAGGAGGATGTTAGGTTGAGTTAGATTATTAACTTGTGAAACTAACCAAAAATTTTAGTGTGTCATGCCTCAAGAGCATTAGTGATGAGCCTTCATATTTTTGGGGCTACTTTAGGTTGATTTTAGGCATCAACCATCTTGATTTTACTAGGATGTTTTGGTGGAGTCTTTGAAATAGAATCAACTAATAAGCCTCCTCTATCTTGTTGAGTTTTTGGGGTTACAAGCATAGGGAATGAAATAGAGTGGAGCTTTGATACCAACTAATCCATACCATGTGGCCCAAAATTGAGGTGCATGGTGGATAACCGAGCTATGGCTATGTAGAGAAAATGCATAGTGCATTATTCATATGGAACAAATAAAACACATTAACTGGAGCATAAGTCCTTACTTGTAGGAAATGCAACTTCCATTCATTAATAAAGAATAGGGAAAACTATTATAAAGTATCATGTCTATAGTCCATGTGTACAAAGTAGAAGTGCAGGGTAAGCTCTCTGTGTTATGACTACGTGTTAGAATGGAATATATCTCTCTGTATATCTAAATTTTGAAGAGATGTGAATGTTGCTTATTTATATAAAGAATATAAGAGCAGTAATAAATGCTATTTGGTTACCAAGGAAGATATATATGGTGTGTGGATCTTATCAGATGTGGTAGATGGAAACAGTTAGAACAATCAATGTCTAGGTTGTCAACCATTTGAATTCAAATCTAGGATCACCTTTTGGTGGAAATGGTAGTTGGATAACTTGGTGCACATGGTCAGAGTTAATGCGTTGATGTGATTTAACAATTTTAGGAATATTGGTGTATTATTCCTAATTTAGTTAAAGGGTATGAGTAGTAAAATTAGTAAATAAATATACAATAATTAAGCTACTAATTTATGTAAATTAAATTACAATTTTGATATTTCTAAAAATAGTAATAAGAGATGGAAAAGAAGACTTAGCTAGAAATTAGTGGATACGACTGAGATAGGGCTTGATATTCGCTATGCAGGACTGGGATGCTATCAAAAATTGAAATTTGAACTTTATTTTATGATTGAATAAGAGTTCTAAAAGTGGATAGGAGTGGCACCAGTGTTTTAGTCCACCTCTATCACTATTATCCTAAAGATCTAAGCTTTCTAGGTTTTATTCACCAGGTCTATGTGACCCTGTCCATGAAGTTTCAATAGCTAGAAGTATATGATGCTCCTTGTAGATTAGATTTTCTCTTCAAACCCTATCTTCCATTATGATTTGACTAATTTTGAGCAAGAGGAGGGGGGTTAGTGTGTGTAAGATTCACTGGATGTGGATCCATACCCCTTGTGTGGGCACACTGCCTACATACCAATACTATGAAGAGGGATCAAGTCATATGTAGTTCTCCCACTAATGTGCTTTATGAAATTGAGTGTATGAATATGAAAAATGCTAAACTAGATGTGATTGAGGTGTCTAGGGACTAGTGTAAGGATTTGAAGTAGCTTGTAAGTACATTGGCTGGCTATATGTAGAGAATAGGGAAGATTGCTTAAGTAGTCTTGCTTATATTCTTGCTTGCTTAGTGATATTTTCCAACCCTTTCCAAATGATCTTTGAATGGAATTTTATAGGGATCTATTGGTCATGGGTTGAATGTGCTTTCATTAGACTAACAAGGACAAGGATGGGGAACCAAAAGGCATTGGTCATTACGGCCAAAAATGCACTTGGATCAGAGCATTGAAAGTAGATAGGAGTGGCACCAATGCTATAATCCTAGTGTGGTGCTATTATCCTAAGTAGATGGGACTTGGGGGGATGGATCTATCATGGAAAAAGGGGCTTGGATCAATTGGGATCAAGTCTAGAAGGCTATAGATGACTGGGAATCAGTGAAAAGATGGCTATGAGGATCATGAGAGCAAGCAAGAGGGACCTAAGGGTTAGGTGTTATTATCCCTACTCAAGTTACCAATTTTTGCATTTTATATGACTATATTTGCCCCCCTTATTCTAGTGATACAATAAAGTGAAATACTAGGATAAAGAAAAAATAGAAAGTGTACCTAAACTTACCTGTAAGGGTGAAGCTCATGAAGCTATGTGATGCTGGGTGTGCATAGAGAGAGTATGCTATGAAGTATGAAACTACAAAATAAAATGAAGAGTAGATCAATTTTTAATAGATACGTGTGTATCTAAAATAAGAATGTACAAAGCTAGAGAGAGAGAGAGAGAGAGAGAGAGAGAGAGAGAGAGAGAGAGAGAGAGAGAGAGAGAGAGAGAGAGAGAGAGAGAGAGAGAGAGAGAGAGAGAGAGAGAGAGAGAGAGAGAGAGAGAGAGAGAGAGAGAGAGGGAGGAATGAATACACCTCACTGGGTACGTGGACCAATACAAAACCTGTTGTGATGCCAAGTGATGTTAGATGATATTATACAAGAGTAATATCGTGAACAGAGCTGAGTGCTCAATTCCCCAAGAATGGCTCAAGAATGCAAAGCCTGACCCTTTGGCTCCATCATCACCCACTAAGTGAAGCTATGTGATCATACATGTGTTAATAAATATTTGGACTATGTGTCTAATCCCTTTGAGAAGGTGGCTCAAGAATACAAAGGCTAGCTAGTCCTTTGGCTCTATCATTGCCCTTTGAAGTAAAACTATAAACTGATACCAATATGAAATGTGTGTTGTATGAGATGGATCTTGAAACCTATGAATGCTCTATGATTTGAAAATTTTGGCATGGATAACTGAAAAATATGCTAGAAATTAGGCCACTCTTGGCCACTCTAAAAGATGGAGATTAAGATTGTATGAAATCTAATTTGAACTGGTGCACTAGGTTTGTATGAAATCCACTCTAAAATGTGGAATTTAGGCTTGTATGAAATCCATTTCCAAAATTATGCTAACCACTTATAGATGGAATAAGGTACACAACTGCTAAGAATGCCTAGGTAATACTAAACTCAGAAAGAAAAAGAAAACAAATGGGCTATGCACATTGCCCTAATCAATGGTGTCTAGAACATGGATTCTGATATGGAAGTTATACCAACTGTCGTATCTAAAACTAGAAATGAGAGCCATCATGCTATGCATGATGCCCCTATTTTTGGATTCTTTGAGCAAAAGTGTATTAAAAATTGTTGATTTTAAACTGGTCTATTTATGTAAAACTATAACTGAACCTATTTTTCTACCTACTTATAAAAAATTTGGTTTTTCTATGATTTAGATAAGATCACTAAAAATGGACAATAGTGGCACTGATGCTATAGTCCAATCTTTATGATATTGTCCTAGGCCAAATCTGGTAACTGTTCTAAGATTTTCACTATCTGCCTAGTTTGTTTTGACTGGTTTGATGTCTGGTTATTGTTTTGGGTGTTTTTAATGCTGCTATTTTGATCATTAGGAGTTTTGATCTTTATGATAAAACTCCTATTTGTTGCCCCCTATTTTGAGGGTAGGAATGAAGACCCTAAAATGACTACTCTTAGAAGAAAGAGACCTACAAGTGTGTTATGTTGCAAATATAGATGATATAGCAATGATAATCAATAAGATATCTCAAGATATAGCATGGTTTGTATTAAGAGATTGTTAGATCAATAGGGGTATACCTAGATGGATATAACAATGTAATAATATGTGTAATATAATGAATTAGAAATGAATGTTTGGTTAGTTGTTAGTTGTCATGAAGGGACTGAGCATGATGTCCATCATGGCATCTAAGAAATAAAAAAAATACATGATATAGATCATGGCATTGCAAATAATGAGAAGAAAACAAGAAACAAACACACAAGGCAAGAAGCAAGAAGCATACAAAGGTGGCCAAGGGGCTAAACAAACAAGGGACATGAGCACATGTCACTCATATTGGAAAGCAAGTATATAAGGCATGTTCAAATGCCACATAAACATACAATTAAAATAAAAAATGTTGGTGTGGAAGCCATAATCACATAGAATATTATAGGGAAAGGACATTGGCAAATATCCTAAGGCACACATAAGACATAAAAGCAAAGGACATTGAAAAATGTCCTAAGGAACATACAAGAGATAATCAAGAATTGAGAAATGCAATCATATCTAAATATGCAAAGAAAGAAAAGAAAACATGTAATAACTTGAAATATAATTGCATCTAACTCAAACAAAGCAAGAGGGAAAGTGTGCAAGACATGTTAGTACAAGACTAGGTATATGCCAAAAAATACACAAGTGCTATATACTAGTGAGTATTAATAGAGCAATCTATGTAAGCTAGTAATAATGTACATCAACATGATAACTAGAGTGTGTGATGTAGGAATGACATAACCTGGATGGTGTAGTCATGTAGAAGATGCCCCCAGTGGGTATGCATATCGATGTATGTCTTGATGTAGAAGTAGGATGCCCCCTCAATGGCTAGGGTGAAGCAATCAAAGAGCTAGATGTCACTGCACACACTCAAAGAAGATCAAGTGAAGCATGGTAATGTAGATAAATAAAAAAACAATAGCATATAACAAGAAATATAAGTCTAGCATAGTAGTATAAATATAAAGCATGGATGATGCATATAATCAAAATATTTTTGGTGTTTTTAAAGTATTTACATGTTTTTGTATTTTGAACTATTATATTATTTTTTGGATTTTTGAGATTTTAAATTATGTATAATCAAGAAATAAGAGACTATGTATAAGAAATTAAAAAGGACTATGTACAAGTAAACTGGGAAAGAATGATACTAATTGATGAGTCTTATGGGAGACTCCCTATCATGATGTCCTATATCAAAGAGAGGAATCGTGCGTGATCATGAAGCATGATGGAAATGTTAAGACTATGGATTTGAAAGGTGTATATGTTGTAAATGCTCTAAAATCTCTAAAGTGGAAGTTGAGTTTGGGGTCCCCCTATAACTTTGAGATGTAGATGCAGCTATAGGGCTCTTAAGGACCCATCCAATAGTAGGAAAAGCTCTATGAACATGTGCTCTATGAGTAGATGTATGAGATCTCAATGATACTACTATGAGTGTGAATACTGTAGCTGGAAGCTATCTAGAATACTAAATCTATGGAGGTGTATGAACTCTTTGTGATGGAGATGGATGCATCAACTATGTTTGAATCAGAATAGGAGGAGGAACTATAACTAGTGGCAAAACTGAAACTGGTGGAAAAACTAAAACTAGTGACTATAAAGTAGAAGATAGCTCTGAAGTGGGGAGTGGTGACTCATATGGAACTCCAACAACTATATTAACCTAATTAATATGAATGAATTTCATGCATCTATAAACTATATAAGGTACTACTCAAAGTTTCTAAATCCATGGTCGACTAAATAACATATCAAAAACTCTTGCACTAGGAACTATAGTAAATGGTGTGGCCACGCATGTTGGGA
Organism: Torreya grandis; assembly: GCA_037957365.1. Classification (NCBI taxonomy): domain Eukaryota; kingdom Viridiplantae; phylum Streptophyta; class Pinopsida; order Cupressales; family Taxaceae; genus Torreya; species Torreya grandis. The sequence goes on from JARHVA010002182.1 coordinate 2,314,993, forward strand.
CAACCTGTAGAAGAAGTACAATCTCACCTAATGAATTCTATATGTGCTCACTAAATCCACTGATAACTATGTTCATTGGGGTAATATCCTTCTCTAAATATCCTAAATGTTATAATAATGTCATAGTGCACATGTTCACACTAGATCCATTGTCTATGAGAACACTATGAATAGGATGATTATGAATGTAAGATCAGATAAAGAGTGCATGATAATCTAAATCATTCTCAATGATCTCTTACTTTGAGAAGGAGATGGAAGGTCTTGCTAGAACTCTAGAATTGTATACACCAATCATGTTGCTCAAAGGATGTGTCTCAATTGAAGGTGCCTTGTATGTATCTAGTGGCAGATGTGCATGATATGCATGGTGAACCCCTGATGTGTCCCCTATCTCTAGTTTATAATGTTGCAAAAAGGGATATAAGAAGATTTTCAAATCTTTATCCTATGTTTTCTTTGCATAAGGAGGCTTAAATGAAGTGCCAAGATCAATATGATTAACATCTATCAAATCTTGTATCTCTTGTTTCAAACTAATTCATCTGTTTGTTGTATGGCCTGGTGCCCTATGAAACTTGAAAAATGCATGCTAATCATATTCCTCATGGAAGAGGCTTTGTTGGGTCAACTTCCTGAATAGGAGGGAGAGATATGATGTTACATTCCAATAGCTACTATAAAACTCTGGCTAGAGAAACTAGTATATTGGTAAAGGTTTGCTGAGAAGGTACTAATAAAACCACTCATTGAGGGGGACTCAGAAGCTACATTAACTATTGGTTGATTTCGACTCTTGATATCATTGACCTTGACTTTGTATGTGACTTTATCATTACTCTTGTTTGTTGTTTCTGAGATGCTTGTGTACTTGAGTTTGTCCATTGAAATTAACTTGACTTCTCTTTCCTTTAGTGTGTGACATAATTTAGTGAAGTAAGAGAATCTTTTAAACATAATTGATTCATGTAAAGCTAGTAAAAGACTCAATTTAAAGAAATCTTGTAACTCTTGATTGACCATGGGGCTAGTCATCTTAGATAAAATAGTCTTATATCAAAGAACATAATCTATGAGATGCTCATTTAACCTTTATTTCTATTGTGAAACTTGGGCATATGAAACCTTATCACCAATGTTAATATTGAAATGAGCTAGGAACATGTTGGATAAAGGATTAAATGTGTTGACTGACTGATTTGGTAGACTGTAGAACCATTATAAATCATAATCCTTTAGGCTCTATGGAAAGAGCTTGGTAAGTAGCTAGTCATTTGGTACATAGTCCAAGCATGCTACATGAAAATCTCTCAAATATGTCTCTGGAACACCCTTTCCATCATATAAAGTAAGCTTAGGTTAAACAAAACCTTGTGATAAGGGTGTTGAAGTAATGCAATGTATTAATGGTGTATGCAATAGATCAAAAGAATCCAAATCTTGTGTAGGTCTAGAGGCACCTTGCTCAAGATGTAGCACCTTGGATTGAAGAGATTTTATCTCTTGCATAAGGGATACCACATTAGATGACAAATATGTAATAACTGTAACTAGTGGCATAGAGACAGGTTGGGCTGCTATAGGGGGTTGTTAGGACATAGTTGCCCTCATAGTGTCATTTGTAACTAGTTGCTCTGAAGGAATGGAAGATTCAAATTGCTTAGCCTTTTTAATTTCCATGATAGATTACAAGATAAGAGTATGATCTTGGGGCTGGTCCTAGAGTCATTCTCAAAAACTTTATAGGATCAAATATTTGTTGAGGACAACTTCATTATTAACAACTAGTAGAAGTGGATCAATAGTCTAAAGTGGTGGAGTATGAGCATCGGTGTGTACATCATCATTATTATTTTCATATAGTTCATTATCAAGGTTATATTTATTGATATTAGTGTAATCTAGATGTGTAGAATCTATAACAAGAACTTGAGTTGATTGTCTATCCATGGTATATGGTCAAGTTGCTAGAATCTAGGTGAATTCAGGAGGATTGCCACTAAGTCTTACACTTCATCTTGTAGGAAGAGATGCAAGAAACTTAGGTGGCATAAGGAAAACAACATGGATAATAGTAGAAAATATTAAATGGATATAATCTAAATAAGGAACTAGAATATACATAAAAAACATACAAAGCTCATAAACATGTAAGGTGATACCTCAATAAGCAAATAAGAACTAGTATATGCAACTAGGGTTTGAAAGATAATTATTTGAACAATTTACTATGAAAATTTGAAATTAAAAGTGAATTTTTAAATTATATATGTAAGTAAAAAATTAGAAATTTATTGAAAAATTTGTGATTTAAAGAGACCTAGTAGATGCCACTAGGGTTTTGAAAAATAAATGTTTTTGAGAATTACTATTGAATTTTGAAATTTAAAATTGAATTTTAGATTTTAATATACTAGGAGAAAATCAAAAAATTATTGGAAAAGTACTGGGAAAATACTAAGACCTAGTATGGGCAACTAGGGTTTGAAAGAAAATTATTTTAAAATTACTATTTTTTTTAAAATTTAGTGCTAATTTATGATTTTATTGTGTAGGTAAAAAATCAAAAAAATATAGGAAAAATTTGTAAGAAATTTACCCTAGGGTTTCTAGGGTTTTTATGCGCAAACAAAGTAAGTTAGATTCATCAAATGATTTAACAATTTTGGGAATATTGGTGTATTATTCATAATTTAGTTAAAGGATCTGAGTAGTAAAATCAGTAAATAAATATATAAGAATTAAGTTACTAATTTCTATAAATTAAATTGAAATTTTGATCTTTCTAAAAATAGTAATAAGAAATGGAAAAGAAGACTTAGCTAGAAACTAACTGATATGATTGAGATAGGGCCTGATACTCGCTATGCAAGATTGGGATGCTATTAGAAATTGAGATCTAAACTTCATTTTTTGATTCTATAAGAGCATTATAAGTGGATAAGAGTGGTAAAAACATTGTATTCCACCTCTACTAGTATTATCTTGAGGCTCTAAGATTTTAGGGTTTTGTTCACCAGGTCTATGTGACCCTATCCATGAAGTTTCAGTAGTTAGAAGTGTACAGATCTCTCTATAGAGTAGATTTTATCTTAAAAACCTATCTTCCATTATGATTTGACCAATTTTGAGTAAGAGGAGGGGAGTTAGTGTGTGTAAGATTCATTGGATGTCGATCCACACCCCTTGTGTGGGCACATTGCCTACATAACAATACTTTGAAGAGGGATCAAGGCATGTGTAGTTCTCCCATTTGATGTGCTTTTTGTAATTGTGTGTATGAATATGTAAAATGCTAAACTAGATGTGATTGAGGTGGCTAGGGATTGGTGTAAGGATTTGAATTAGCTTGTAAGTGTATTGGCTAGCTGTATGTAGAGAATAGGGAAGATTGCTTGAGTAGTCTTGCTTATATTCTTGCTTGCTTAGTGATATTTTCTAACCCTTTCCAAATGATCTTTGAATGGGATTTTATAAGGATCTATTGGTCATGGGTTGAATATGCTCGCATTAGGATGATAAGGATAAAGATGGGGAATCAAAAATAATTAACTATTAAGGCCAAAAATATGCCTGGATAAGAGCACTAAAAGTAGATAGGAGTGGCACCGCTACTATAGTCCTAGTGTGGCACCATTATCTTGTGTAGATGAGACCTAGGGGGATGGATATATCATGAAAAAAGGGGGCTGGCTTAGCTGAGATCAAGTTTAAAAGGATACAGATGATTGGGAATTAGTAAAAAGATGCCTATGAGGATCATGAGAGCAAGCAAGAGAGATGTAAGGGTTGGGTGTAATTAGCCCTACTCAAGTTACAAATTTTTACTTTTTATATGACTACACCATGAGTGGATGTATAGAATTATGAGGTGCACATGGGTATCAAAATCATTAGTGCATATGAAGTTATGTTGTGAATGGGTGTAGGAGTGAGAGGTACACAAATAATCTAATACACCATAGAATTGGTGAGTGGATACAAGACTTGGCATGGGATTGGGAAGTGTGTGGCATGTCATATTTATTGAGTTGGTGCAAAAATCATGTGCTATGTGGGATAATGAGGCATGCATGTTGTGGTTTAGGACTTCCAGGCATGTGATACGGAGAACTACAATGTAGAACTACATGATATATAATGAAGAGTGCATAGTTGTTAGTGCGTATAAGTCATCAAGCTAGCATGAGAATTGCATGTTTGGATTAGAGAAAAATTTGGGAAAGGATTTCAAATGTTTGGGTGAGAAGTGCATGCTTTATGCAATAGAGCAAATGAGGAGTAAGCTTGATTGTGTAGGGGGCATGCATAGATCAAATAGAGATTGTTCAAGGTCCTTGATTAGAGCCACAACACTAAAACTGAAGGATGGAACTAACAACATGGCAGAGGTGCAATCCTAGTGATGGGACTATAAGTGGCCATCCAATGTGGTATAGAAAATCTCATCATTGAAAGAGATTATATGGTCATGATCAAAGCTCTAAAAAAGCAAAAATAGGAACATGGAGACTTTAGAAAATATTTTTTATGGCATGGAGAATTATTTCATACTTCTCCTCTTGGGAAGATTCTCACTATTTATATGAAGCTAATAGAGAGGCTGATTTTCTTTCCAATATTTGAATCAGTCGAAGGGAGGAGTTGAGTATCTATAGTTACATTGACTGGTGGCTAGATCTAGTAGTGATGTGATAAGTTTTAAATACTTGGTCAATATCATAAGCTCTCCTATCAAACATTTCAAGGATTGGAGTTAGCTTACAATCCATAGAAATAGGAAGAGTTTAAAGATTGACTACATGGAAACCTTAGAGAAGAGAACAACCTTTGAGTAAAAATATAATGTGAGATCATGATCGAGGGAGATGGAATTTTTAGGGAGGGTTTTTGATGGAAGAGTCCATAATATATTATGGATTCGGTGTGGAGAAATGGAAAATGATATGAGCATGGGGAAGTATGGGATCCCTAAAGCTTATATAGATAATCTCAACTACTAGAGGGCACCATAGTCAGTAACTCTATTTTGCATCAAGTACAAGGAGGAAATACTTCTTCATCAACTTGGGTTGTGCCCTATATTTTTCTATCTATTGTTTTTGATCTGAGTATTTAATAAAACACATACAAAGCATTTCCAAATTCATGTTGGGGATAACATCTAGTGACACATTAAATAAACACATAAGATAGTTTTTATAATTGAAATTTATCACAAGTAAAGAAGATGACAAGCACACATAGATGCACAAGATAATTTTTCACCTAGAAAAACCTTTTCTAATAAAGAAAGCAACACAAAAACCTACTTGTATTCTAACATAAACTTGATATCTTATAATATTACAATCAAGATGAAAGGTTTTTTAACTCACATAAAATGCTTTACTTTATATTTGAATACACACTTTTGACTGCATTTATTCAACATTCAATAAACTCTATTACACATCTTACATAATCATATATTCAACATTTTCAAACTCCTAAGAGGAACCATTTCTTATAATAAACACTTCACTTAGAACATTTACAATGCAAAAGAATTTGCAAGCACAAATAAATGTGCCAAGTGAACAACCATGTAACTCTCTATAATAGGTCCATATCAAAGTCCACTAGGACATTGTGAATACCTTCTCAACATGATATTTATAATTAGACAAGTGTTTAGAACACATTCATATAATGTTTTATTATTTTTTATATGGCACAAATCCTTGCAACACCTTATTACAACTCAACCACTGAGCACCACTTCAAACCCTAACAAATCATCATAAACCAATAAAACATGGTAGAGTCATTAATGGGCATGTGTCATCTATACATTATTATTAGTTCCTTGATCTAGGAAAAAACATTAAAGACAACACTTGATGCACTTTAACAAACATTTTATGTATGCAATCCTTAATCCTTGCATGATTTTTTTGCACTAGCATGAAAAATGGCACAATGCAAAATGAAGACTCCACTCTTAAATCAAATTCTACTCTAAACACATTAAATTATTATTGTTCAATAAATGTTAGACACTTTATTTCAATTTGTTTCTCATACTCTTTCATTTCATCTATGTCTTATATGCATTGATGCACTTATGTATCCTTATACTTACCAAATTTAAATTATGGTCTTATTGAAGTGAAATCCAACACACAACATGAAGTAAATACTGAGAAAATAGAAACACAAAACACATGAGACATAAAACAAGGGTCAAAAGGGCCCACAAAAAAGGGGACTAAAACCATAGTGGAACTTGAGCTAGATTTTCAATTCCATATCCAAGTGTACATAGGAAATGAAGACTAAATATGTTAAATTGAGATGTTTTATCTATCATAAATCCATGGCTTCATTGTCCTTCCATAGAAATGTTAATGATGAAAGGTGTCATATGTGAAGAATGTGTCTTTAGAGATTCATTGGAAATTATAATTGGTGCATTGTCATTTGTAAGTGATGCATCATTAGGGGATAATGTTTCATATTTAAGAATGGTATTGTCTTCTTTAGGACTTGAGTGGTCAAGATGTGGGGTTCAAATAGATATCTCAAGTTTAGTTAGACCATGATTGAAAATGATTGGATTTTATTTTGTATAATAATACATTTATTTGTTGTTTATCCTTTGGTTTTATGGTGTCTAAAAATTCATTGTCATTATAAGATTTTAACATACATTTTATATTAAGTTATAAAATGGGTGGTAATACAGTCATATTCATGTATAGTAACCTCTTCAATATGGTGTCTTGATCTTCAAACAATCTTGGAAATTATTGTAATCCACTTAAGGAAGGCATCAGACTCACAGGATGTGTCTTTTTCTTCTTAAACAAATTTATAGATATATTCACATTAGGCACATGGATAATGGTGTCTTGGATAGGATTAAAATCCTTAGATAATGTTGTTGTCTCCTCCATAAGTGTGATAGCCACATAATGAAGATAATTGAATGATTGAAAATACTTTTGAAGTAGCTTGTATTTTAGAGGTGGTAAAAGGTTATTAGTAAAACTAGATTATGTTTTGAGATTCAATGGTTGATAGATGGTCTATAAACTAGGTGGATATTCCACGCCAAGCTTAAAAAACACATATCCTAAAATCCTAGCTCAGTAAATGATTAATATATGAATTTTTTAGATAACTTCTAAAGCTAAAATAGAGACAAACAAGTGTTAGAAAATAAATTTAAAACATATATAACATAAAAAGGAAGCATAATATAAAACAAAGCATAAAGTAAACATAGTATATGACTTGGAAAAAATTAGTGTGAAAAAAATACTGGTTGTTGAATAAATTTCTCTCCCATTCCATTATATAATTCAATAAATATATAAGTTACTACCAAACATGGCCTTCATAGACATAAATTTCATTACTACACTATCCAAAGCTTACACACAAGATTTCTTTGCACTTCTTAGACACTTAATAATGATCCAATATAATTAGAACAACCATTCATCGCTAGGAAATAATGAGACAACATGAACAAGGATCCAAACTTGTAAACTAAAATGTGAATCCAGTTTCAATACTTATCACTAACTTCTCTGATGATCTTTGCCTTCAATAGAGACTAAATTTTATTTCAGCCTAAATTTATGTGTGTTTATCTAGGGTTAAGGGGTATTAGATTAAATTTTACATAAGGATGGTGAACTAACCTAATGAGCAAGCTAATTAATATAAAAACTCAAACAAATAGTATTTTAAATTTATACAACTGAGATTGTTAAAAAAATTAAAGTACAATGATTGATAGATATTTCAATGAATTGGAAACAAATGATACTTAGTTGGTTTACTATGCATTTGCAAGTTTGACCTAGAATAGGCTAGAAGTGGACTAGAAGATTATCTTAGAATAATCATCATATTCTAAGAATATTATTTCTATGGCCTCAGATGCTTACATTAGATCTAGACATTTGCATCAATGTAGGTGTCTAATTTTGACGTAAGTGTCATGTATAAAATACCAACTATATTTAGATGTGACCAACTAGAGCCTTCTAGGTTTTTTTTCACCTTTTTTTTGATGTATACAAATCATGTGCACATGTTATCACTCTTTATAAAATGATCAAACCCTATCTTCTTCACCCTTGGAGTGTTTGTGGGGAAAATGGGTTAGTGGGCTCATGGTGTTGAGCTACCCTACAGACCCCTATGTTAATGGGAATTACCTTTATATTTAATACTCTAAAGAGGGACTCAAATTTATATAGTTCTCCCTTATTTGTTAGATTATGTGTGTAGAAGGATGCAATGTGTGATAAGCAAGAACATGTAATGACCTATCTTGTAACTTAGTACATATGGCTCATGATCTGATCTTGGATGATTTAGACCTATATAAATATTTATTCTATGATTTATATATAAATAGGGATGAATAGGGTAGGTTTTCTCACTTGATTTCTTGATTGCGTGCTTTTTGGTATGTTGCCTTATGAGTTCTTGGTATTTTCTAGGTGAGGAATGAATGAAGGTTGATCTTGTATATATAACAATCCATTTTCAAAATATCTCACATTAAAGCACTTAATTCAACCTTTATGATACATTTTACATGTAAATTGGATGACTTTTGGGTAATGGACGCTTCGTAGGAAAAGTGGACACTTGCATGATGAATATATCTATTTAGGACACAAATGTTGAGGAAGTGAGAAAATAGGTACATGTCCATAACTGATAGTGAAGGATAATATTTAGGTTTATATATTTTTTCATAATATAAAATTCCTAGTCATTAGAATAATAATGGTCAGACTAAGAGATTAGAAAATCGACATAAGGAGATAGTGAAAGTAAGACTTTTGATAATGGGCAGACAAGTCTATAAATAAATTGTATAACCATGATAGGTATTTTATAAGTGTACAAGACTGAGGTACTACAAAAATCTAATTTTAATATCTACATATTTATGCCCTTCCACCTAAAAACCCACCAAAGACTTAATGATCTATTGTCAAGAAGAGGAAACATTTACAACTACTCATCTACCTATGTTTTGGTTAATGGTGAAATCATTAATTTAATTAGATCCAATGTCTATAAATACTATCAATTACATAACTACCAAAGTGGATACACAACTACCTCTTGCACTTACCGACAATTTCATCATTTTTTTAATGAATCCCTTAGTCTCAAAGGATGTAAACTACTGACTTCATTAATACAAGAATGTATGAACCATCCCATCACTAATTATATCATTATAACTTAACTAAATATTTAATTTTACATGAACAATATTTAATAAGTGTCTTACATAGTGTTTTACATACATGATTGACATAATTTAGTATAGTGGAAATGAACTAGACAACAAGTCTAGTAAACTAGATCCATATTATCAATCATGCCTCCCTAATTTAAGGATTTTAAGTACCTAAAGCTTTAATAAATTTATAAGTGAGAAAATATTTCCCACATATTTTTTGGAATACCATTTGGCCTTACTAGGTAGTTGACCCTTTAACCCAACTAGCCAATGTTATTTCACTCCTAATCTTGTTGTCCTCTCCTCATTTTATAGCACAAAAACCTCCTCCAATTATAATTTACTATTAGTAGAGATGTCTCAAATTTAATTTAGCAAAAATCCTTTATCTTCATTTTATAACATAGAAATCTCAAAATGATGTAGGTTATCAACATTGAAAATTGAATAAATCTTCATATAAGGAGGTAATTCAAGTCTAAATGCATTCTTGCCCACTTTCTCTAAAATTTTAAATGGAATTTAAGTAAGAGTCTTAAGCTTCTTAGGTTCTCTTTGGAGCCTTTATTGACTCAAGTACAACCATACCTTTTATCTAACAAAGAAACTACATTCAATGTTATGCAGATCATGCCTTGCTTTGTACTTTTTTTGTAACTTCTTTAACCTAGTTTACACTTAGAGGTGAATTTTTTGAATCTTATCAATGAAACTTTTAGCTTTGTGGAAATTTGGATCCACTTTCCCATTTCTTTAGTATGGATCTCTCAAAACAACATAAAACACACATGGAGTAAGTAACCAAAATAAGTTTCAAAATGAGTTTTGATAGCAGTAGAATGCACTGCCCTATTATAAGAATATTGAATAAACACCAATTTTTCATCCCAAGTCTTAGGATACTTCCTATTGTACCATCTCAAGAGTTTTACCAATGTTGTGTTCATAATTTTTTTTCCCATTGGTTTGTGCATGAAAAGTGGTAGTATCCATATTCTCCCACAGTATGTCCCAAAACTTACCAACAAATCGTGAGTCTCGATCTAAAATAATAAAACTAGGCAAACTAAAATGAACCCACACATTAGAAAAGAACAAGTTAGCTTCATCACTACCTTTGAGGGTCTTCTTACAAGGAATAATAATACACATATTCCTAAATTAGTCTAAAGCCATAATAATATAGTCATGCACCTTCCTTGATATAATAAATATGCATACAAAATCCATGAAAATGTTTCCCATGGTTTAGAAGGAATTGGTAATGGCATATACAAACCCAAATTACTATTACTGGGCTCTTTTTCACTACATAATGCACATCCCCTTATGAATTTAGTAACATTAAACTACATTTTATACCAATAAATATACCTCTATAAGTGTGCAATAGTCTTTATAACACCATAATGTTTTACAAATTTTGATGTATGTGCTTCTATCATTCGCTAAAATCTTTCCTCCTTAGGCACACAAATCTTACCCAACTTATAGATAAACCCATCTTGAATATAATAATATCTCCTTGGGATCAAATCCTACACCTTAGGACCTATTTACTTGAAGAAATGTCTCACCAAAATCTACATTAAGCTCATATCCTTCTACATAAGACTCACACATAAAAGACTCAATAAGAGTTATGGTGCCCATGTCTAAGATAAAAGGAGGTCTAGATAACATATCAACTAGTTTTTTAGTCATACATTTATTATATTTGATAATATGATGAAATTTTTGTTAAAACCCCATCCATTTATATTGTCTAACTTTTGTAAGTTTGGTTTGTGTTTTCAAATATTAGAGAGGTTGGTGATATACGTGGACAATAGTTTCCTTACCCATAAGGTTTCCATTTCTTTACCAATTGAATAATAACATAGAGTTACTTATCAAATGCACAATAATCCATAAATGCACCATGAAATAAATATGAATGGTAACATATAGGCTTACCTCTTTGTAATAGGATAACTCACATAACATAGTTACCAACATTCATTTCTACCTCAAATTGCAACTATAAGTTAGGAAAATATAATATTTAAGCATGGGTAATATTTTTTTTGAACATATTAAATTCATATTGTTACTTACTACCTAAAATAAAATTCTTACCACTTGTTATAATGACATGCAAAGGTATAACTATGAAGGAGAAAGCCTTGATGTACTTCCTCAAATTATGAACTGCACCAACAAAACTCCTTTTTTTGATCCCATTAAAATGATTTGTCCAATTCATAATAGACCCTATATTTGTAACATCAATATGCAATTCCCCATATCCAACCACATGCCCTAAGTAGATAAGTGATTGTTGATAAAATTCACATTTATTCTCATTCAACACTCGATTATTCTCTTTCAAAACTTTCATAACTTGTTTTAAATGATCAATACTACATTCATCAAAAGTTTTGATGAAAAGAAGAGTATCATCCAAATACAAAATCAAAAAGTAATGAATAAATGGCCTCATTACCTCATTCATAAACCACATGAAGATAGCCAATGCATTTCATATCTCATAAGGTAGAACTAAACATTCATACAACCCTTAACTTGTCTTATAAAGGTCATCTTATTTAGTTCTCACTTGATGATAAGTATATTTCAAATATAGATTAATAAAATATTTGGCATGCTAAATTTGATCAAGAAGATCATCAATATGTGGAAGAGGTATTTATTCTTGATGGTTATTTTTTTAAGTGATCTATAATCATCTCCATGAACCATATTTATTAGGTACTAAAACAATATGATAACCACATAGAGAATTACTATGATGGATTACACCTTGATTAATTAAAGACCATAACTAATGTTTTACCTCATGGCATCCTTGAAGTACCATCGATAGGACATGATATTTGGAATCAGACTATCCAGTAATATTTGGATTTCATTATCAATAGGCCTCATCAGTGGTAATTTTGTGGGCTCAATAAATACTTCCCTAAACCATTGCACCAATTCTCCCATACACTTTCTCTCTTTGTTAGTAAACATGATACAATAAGTTTGATGTGAAACCACTTATTTATCTTGAATATCTATCAAAAGAAGCAAACCAAAAATCCCACTTGTATTAATAAGCCTTTTAGCTAAATAGGCACTCACTAAATAAATTTTAGAATCAAATTTGAGGTTGAAATGATGTATCTCTTTCCATCCTTTACCAAATAATATTGATCAAATCTGCTCACGAAGATAACATCTAGGATATATAAATAACGGATGGAAAACACTACACCACACACACTAAGAGGCAAAACATCCACTATAGCTTCATCAATGAAATGTGCAATAATTACAAACTTAAGTTTACATTTCTTGGTCACATTGATGTCTACACCTTTCTTCACCCAACCCAAAACATATGGGCTTAGATGATTGCAAATCTATATCCCTAATTTATATAATAACTCCTTGATTATTAAATTTTATTGTGAACAAGTATAAAAAAGAGTAATCACTTTTGTTTTCTTCATTTGAATGTTAATACGAAGAAGCTTAGAAATTTCACTCTTTTGAGCACTAGTACTACCCAAACATACCTCTCTATTAACAAAGGTACAACACAAAGTCTCATCCACATCAGAGTTCCAACCATTATCTCCACCTTTGGAGAGGGCATAACCTTATTATTCTTTGTTTTTATTAAATGGATGAAATTACGAATGTAACTTCCAAATTTTTTCCTTGGATTGAATATCAACATCACAATGCCCATAATGCCTTTTAGTATCCATTTTAGAAACATAAGTAACATTATGCGTACCTTTTACTTTACCCTTGTGATTAGAACCACCTTTTTGCTTTGAGGTATTTTGAGAGGTAGATGGATCCTACTTATCCTTGTTCATATTGTTGTTTCTTACACAACATGCCCTAATTTTTTTATAAATAATGGTACCTCTTTTTACTTTTTAAAGTTTGGTCTTACTTTAGATTTAGTTCAGTCAGTTTTCACCTGTTTGTTTATTATTTTAGCTTGAGAAAGGTTCTAGGTGTAAAATCATGTCTTGAAAAATATTCCATTGCATATACCAATTCCTAAAAATAAGTTTTCATGTACAACACTTTGACTAAAAAATTCATCTTTCCCCCTAAAAGACAGGTTGGATCTAGATGTCCCATGAAGCATAAGGTTCGCTGAAATGCTAGTTATTTAAACTAGATTGGCCATCAACATGCCATATTAAATTGGGTTAGCTGACACATTAGTTACTTGAACTAGGTTGGCCTCTAACATAATTTTGAGAACTAGGTCGACCTCCAATAGGTATGAATGGCCAACCTTGTACAAAAAAATAGACCAATAACTAGTTTTTGGGCTATAAATTTTGACTATAACTCCATATTTTATGTCATTTGTTGTGATGAAAAGGTGTTATTTCTAAATTCATGATGAATCATATTTTAGAGTCAACTAAAGTTTAGAAGCAAGTCAAAAATTATGTGCAAAGCAACCCATTCGAACATTAAGTAGGGTGGTGTGTTTATATGGTTTAAATGTTGTTCCCTTTAACTCAATTCCCATTGATCCATTTTTTCTGCCAATATAGTGGTTATTCAATATTAGATGACCATGCTCCTAGAATAGGGTTGGTTCCCAACAGGTCCCATTTTCTTGACACTATTCACAAAATAGTCTGTGTTATATTTTAGGCCATATGTTTTGATATGTAACTCCATTTTCAATGTGATTTATTGCATTGGAATGTCATTTGTGTCCTCTTCAAAGTGGTGTTCATGTTAAATTGGATAAGTGCATGGTATAAAACTTGTTAACATTTTCATCTCAAGACTTTGTTGCTTTTATGAACTGCTCATTTAATTTTAATATCTTTTACCTTTGTCAATGAAATAACTTGATCTATTTAATGTTTTTGTAGGTAAAATGGAAAAGGAAGGAAATAAAATGACTTAAGGAAGAAATATACAACTAAGGATCCTTCATTAATGATTTTGGCATTTGGTGCCTTTAAAAAGTGGTTTTTCTCCCTTGGAACTGGGTTATGGTTGGTGGTTTTTCATTATTTTTGCAACCAACTTTTGGGGGAAAAGTTTCCCTCCTTCCTTGAAGTGAAATCCTATATGAGGCCATGAAGAATAATTTTTAAGGGATTCTTAATTAGATTTATAAGATAGAGTAGATGAGTAAACACTTACTTTTTGTAATTTCTTGCTTTCTAAGTAGATTTTTATGATGGGAAATGCTATTCGAAGGCATTGATTTGTATCCCATGAATTGTAATCAACCCAAACACTGTGATTTTCAATAAAACATCTATTAATCAAAATTTTAGAGATTTTTACTCATTTCTTGCACATGTATATGGTGGTTTTTTCCTTCTTCTTCTTCTTCTTCATGGTTACTTATCCTTAGACTCTTACACTATCTACATTCATGGTTGTGTGAACACTATCCAGATGGGAGATTAGTTTTCATGGGTTCCATTAAATTATGGGAATCAAATCCATGTTCATTGCCAAAAATGCTCACTCTTTTCTTATTTTCCCTATTCTTTTACTCTTTTTTATAAAATGTTAGCTTAGGGTTAGATTATATCTTATTACACTATGATTTTACATGTTCATATCAATTTCAAAACCTTGTTTATTATCATTTATGAAAATTTGAATGTATGAAATGAACATGTATTAAATCAACCACATTTCCATGCTAAATACACATTTGTTGATTTCCTAGGCAAGAAAAACACAAGATTTGCATTATCCCTCATCTAAAACTAATTCTAAACATGCCCTTTGGAATGAATCATTTTCACACTAGCCACTAGGTTACCCAATAATACCATGACATGATGATAATAAATATTGGGGAAATCTTTGATATCCTTTAAGGTGAGGTTGTATGATTCTCCTCCTACCTAAGTTGGTGTACCAAATGACCCATCAACACATCTCAAAGTAGTGAGCTTGAGAATAAGCCTCATATACATCCATAAGCTTGGCCAAGAGAATGAGTCTCATCAAATGGATATAGATTCTAAAAACATACTTCATCAATATGTCATGGTCTGCTATATTTTTGTCCATTTGGAAAACCTTCTTATGGTACTCACTTGTGTAATCCTACACACTTTGGCCTTGATTTTGCCTAAGATATTACCAATATATGGACCTCTCTTCCTCATAAAAAATAAGATAAAACTTATTCTTTATTAACATCTTAAAATCATCCCATTTTGTAACAGGAGGAAGATTCTTAAAAATCAAGGTATTAATTTAAATTTAAAATGAAGTTAAAGAATGATTAGTTAATTTTAGCCTTGAAAAATAAATTTATTAGCTCTTACTAATCTGATGCAACTAAAATATAATTCTAGTTGGGATAGCCAATGGTATAACCTATTAGAATTCACATCTTCATCATAAGGCTAAATATATATCTTTTCTTTAACCTTGAAAGGAGGTGGAGCTTGGTTTTCATAAGGTTTTTCTTTTATTCTCTCATACTTTGGAGCATCCTCCTTATTTGATTTCAATGACTAGATAAGAACACCAAGATTATCCATGAAAATCCCCATGATGGACTCTAAATGATCAATATTTATCATATAAAGAGAGATTTTAGCTACTCCTTCAAGCTTGTGAAATATCTCTTCTATTATAAGTGCATGTTATTCATTAGAACAAACCATAATTCTAATTACTTGCTTCCACTACCACATAAAAATGTCTTATTCTAAGGAACTAGGATATCTTGACCACTAAAACTAATTTAGTGATGGGCATACACTATAGTGTATCTAAAAACACATAAAAATAATAAAATTGATATTAATCTACTCTATAAACTAGGTGGATATTCCACACTAAGATTCACCAACATGGATCCTATACTCCTAGCTCAACATATGATTGATAGATGATTGTTTCAGACTACTTTCAATATTAAAATAAAGACAAAAATGTACTAAAAAGGAAATGTACAACATATAAAACATAATAAGTAAACATAAAATAATATATCATAAATTAAACATACTATATGACATAAAGAAACTCGATGTGGGAAAAACTATAATACATGAGGAAATGGCTCTTCCCTTACGTTATGTAAGAAAATAATTATATAAGATACTACCAAACATGACCTTCATGGAAATGATGTTCATTACTACACTATCCAAAGCTTTCACATATGATTGATTTTCACTTTAGACACTTCACAATGATTCAACATAATTGGAATAAACATTAATAACTAGGAAACAATTAGACAACATGGATAAAGACCCAAACTTGAAAACTACAATGTCAATCCAAATTCAAGACTTCTCATTAAATTATTTGATGATTTTTTCCTTAAAAATATAATGTATTGATGCCAGTACACTTTGAAACACTCCAAATAACTCAAATGATCCACCACCAATAAGGGGAGACATTTATAATCAATCCTCTGCCCATGTTTTGGTTGGTGATGAAACTGTTGCTTTAAGTAGACTGATGGTTTCAAAACATCTAAGGTAATTTAAAAATATCCACCTATAAATATCAGTAGCTACATAACCACTAGTGTGTCTATATAAACATTAGGGCAGTTATGAAACTACCTCATACACGTAGCGATGTTTCATCATCTTCGACAAAAACCTTAGTTTCAAATGTTGCAAGCTATTGAATTCATCAATACAATAATGCTCAAATCATCACATCACTAATTCTACCACTGAAACTTAATTTAATAGTTAATTTTACATGAACTGCTTGAAGAAGTGTATTACATAGTGTTTTAAATTCATGAATTTTATAATTGAGTTTCGTGGAACTGAACTAGATAACATGTCTTGTAAACTAGATCCATGTTTTGGATCAGTAGACTAAGAAATATATGTGAAATCAAAATCTTAGAATGTAGCCATAAATATTTTTATGGGGATATTTTTGAATATTGTAATGCATTTAAAGGTGGCATGAGGTCCATTATTAATGACAAATTGATATAAGAAATATTTTACAATAATTTAAAGGAATGAAATGACCCACTAAGAAAATCATAGAATCATGTTAGGGCATCTACAATTAATCTCCTAGGAAACAACTTAAGTAATATTAAACCATGATTATCATAGTTTTATAAATAGGAAAATAAGTGTCAAAGGTGTACATAAGGATCTCCATGGTCTTTAAATTATTTTAATTTTGGTGTAAGCAAGTCACATGGGAGAGGCATGTCAAATATGTCTCTACGAATAAGATTTGAAGGTATACATTGGAAGCAAACATAGTCCTATAAAACTCTAAATGAATGGATAAATCACAAGGTTTTACTAATAACTCACCTATGGAATGCCTATAGTCAATATTTCATGGGTAGGGAAAATAGAACACTTGAGAAACTCTTTTAAAGGAGCCAATTTATTATGCATTGGGAATATAGACACATTAAAGGATATAGAAGTAGAAGGTGAACAATAATGAACAAGTGCATGTGTATTATTATCAATATGAGAAGGAACATGTATCATAACTACTTCATTTAACATTTACATGATTTTATGAAGATAAGAAGGAATTTGTATAATATTTATCTAAGTTGTGCAAGTAAATCATCATTAATCATATCATCCCATGCAACATATAGATTTGCATGATTCATAGATTATTTATTCATATCATAATAGTCCATATTATGATTATTATCCGTGAATCAAGTTAGGCAAGCACATAAACTATGGAACAAGAAAATATAAGCTTTAACTAGGAAAACACAAAAAATTAAGATTGAAATAAACAAGACAAACAACCCTAGGGGGAAGGAGGACTTGAAACCATACTAAGATTGAATGATAGCTAGGTGTAATCACCTAAAAGTTATAATTAGATGCTAAGAGTGTCACTTGAGTTACCCTATTCCTAGTTTATCCCTAGACCCATCTTAGAGCCTTAGACACACTTTTTCAATCATTGTGAAGACCATAGTCACCTACAATTAGCCAAAACATAGTCTTAGAATTGTCTTTTCAAATCCCAACCCTACTTGCTCAACAGTCTACCAAGTGTACATTAATGCCACATTTAGGACACTTCAACCACATGGTGCTAGTGTCCTCAATTGGGTGCTACTGTTCTTAGCCCTAACTCTTCCTAATAGATACTTTTTCAAATATGTGCCCCCCCAAGGTCGGCCTAAGCACATTTTATTATCTGCACAAGCTAGATAACTCTAATAATACACATATAATTGAACTCTATTCACTAGATGTAAAATAGATGAAAAAATCCATTCAAACCAAAGACAAGTTTGAGCAAAATTAAGGTATTTGATCCCTATTCTACTCTACTTCTATATACTACCATCTAAAACAACCCTAAGAGCAATTTTAAAATATTTCAAATCTCAATCACATTCAAGGCATTCAAGTCCACTCTCATTATAACATTTACTTACACTTGAATTAATCACTAGGTAGGAGAACTACATTGGGATTGATCCCTCTTCAAAGTATTGGTATGTAGGCAACTCTCTTCACAACGGGGTGTTGAGGATGTCCAACCTTTCGTAATAATGAACACATAATTATTTATCATGATATAATTGTAAGGAGGATTAGGGTTTGCATACTAAATCAAGTTTTTTAGGCACAACATAGAGCTTTAAGTTTCTTGCACATAGGAACATGACCTAAAAACACAAGTGTAGGTGTTCCCAAAAAATAGGAATAGTCCTGCAAAGGGGACACTACCACCACTTGGACGACACTAAACTAACATGGCACTACTGTCCATATGGGGAATTACTATCTAGTGAGGAAACAAACTTTAGAATCCTATTGACGAGACTCAAAACTTTCTAGAACCCAATTTTCAAAACCTAGATCATCCATGATAGGCATTTTATAGATAAGTCTTTATTTATGCCTATTTATTGCTATTTTTAAAAATTAAAAAAAGTTCAAATACTATAAAAAATCAATGCTTAATTATTAAAATTTATTTAATTGATTTAGACATCTCAACACTTTAATCTAAACATAGGAATTACACTTGTAAAACCCAAAAAGGTTAAATCTTTTAGTGAACATGTCTTATTTTGAATATTACTTCAAACCCTAGTTTGCAGTAATATAAATTTTTATACAATAATTTAGGGCTTCCTAATTTTGATTTTCTAATTTTTTTAGACAACCTAGCTAATTAAATCAATTTCATATTAGGGGTTCAATTTATTTTACATCTAATTTAAATTGTTGTAAAGAAACACCAGATTTTGAAACCCTAACCCTAGATGCTCTTAGGGTTTGTATCCTTTTTTATCTTATTTTCATTCAATTTTATTAATTTTTTAGAATCCATATATTCTATTTTAGTAGCTCTATTTCAATTTGTTTTCTATATGCCATATAAAAAAGTTATCTCTCTTCCATTAAGAAGTGCTAGACTAGGTGGTAATCCTATCAAACATATCCAAACTCCCACTACCCAAACCTGTAACAAGGACAAGGAACCTATTACAAATATATATATGAATCCTTCACACCCTGATTATGTGGAATTCAATGAAAATGCATCTGAAAATGAACAATATAATTGAGATTAAGATGGGGTCCACATTGAGAATCAAAACACACTACCTCCACTTAATGATAATGATATAATTATGAACAAAGATGAGGTATTAAAAGGATTCATAGATAGAATTTTTGAACAACCCCTTGGTCATGCAAAAATTCTATAAGTCATATTATAAATCAAGAATAAGACAAATAATGGTCAATCTTCAAACCCTCTGATTAATAATGTTGTTACACCTCCAGTGGGGCCAACTCAATCAACTCAGATTGCACAACCTGAGATTTTTATTCAACCATCAATGACAACTACACCACTTGTGGCTATTTCTTCTACTCTAGATGTAAAATCCTTTATGCATGAGGTTCTTACTCTATAGTCTAAGGTGTTACATCTTGAGAAGGGAGAAGCTAGGCCATCACATGCCTTGGATTTCAACATTCTCTTGCATACACCTTTGACACATCACATAGCAATAAATCCTTTGCCATCTAGTTTCATGGCACCCAAGCTTACATTGTATGATGGAAAGGGTGACCTAGAGAATCACCTCAGAGCCTTTCATGTAGCATGCTTGGACTATGTGTCTAATGATTGGCTTCTTACAAAGTTATTTTCATGCAGTCTCAAAGATTATACCCTATAGTGGATCTATGATTTTCTAAACCAATCTATCACAACATTCAATCCTTTAGCTGATATGTTCCTAGCACACTTCTCTATCAACATCAGTGATAAGATATCATATGCACAAATGACATAGTTAAATCAAAAGATAAATGAGCCTATCACCAATTATGTCTTACGATATGAGATAATATTATCCAAAGTGACTATCCCCATGGTAGACATAGAGATTCAAGATATATTTAAATAGAGTCTATTACAATCACTACATGAATATATCTTATTCAATAAGTTTCCCACATTTACAAATATGTGCCACATAGTCAAGGAAATAAAGGTTAAGCTCTTAGTAATGGGAAAAGTCAAGTACACAAATGGATCATAATCAACTATTAAGAGTTCAAACAAACATCCATACAAGGTTAAGGTCACATAAAACAAAAGTGATCAAAATGCCATTGTTAATGTTGCTTCCAAGGCTTCTGTTAGATTGGTTTAATCTACTCCTTAGCATAGAGTCTTCACTAATCTTCTATAGTCACTAATATGAGTTCTAAAAAAACTGTTAGATTGCAATGCCATATATCTCCCTCTCATTAAAGAGGTTGATATGACATGACCTCTTCCAAAGAGTTATGATTCAAATGAATTCTATGAGTATTATAGTACACCAAGCTACATAAAAAAATGATGCATTATCCTAAAGCATAAGATACACGATCTCATTGAGGCTAACATTATTGATGTGGGCACACCCATAAAGGCACCAAAACAATAATATACATACGCTAAGGCACTCAAGATATTTTTAGACCCTTTTACAAAGCATACATATAATGAGATAGGCGACCCATCAGGTGTTCACTATACATAATAGGTACATCCACCACTAGATTCTTATCACATAGTTATAAAGGAGACACATCCACTACACAACATTATTGGCATGGATCACATTACATTTTCACCTAGATCATTTATCAAATTTTTAGAGTAGGAGATTATGGATGATGACATAGATTTACATGGGCTCTTTATATGATCATAAATAGACCACCAACCTATTCATATTTTTATGGTTGACAATGGTTCAAACACAAGCATGTGCACCCTGACACTCTTACAATACTTGGGATATATAACACATGATATATTCCCCAAGGATACAATCATTAATGGTTTTAGTGGGCATGCTCAGATATCCATTGGGGAGATTATGATTCCATTATAGGTTGGACCAACACATATAACCACTTGGTTCCTAATAGTATCTAGTGCAGGTGTATTCGATATATTATTGGGCAGGCCATGGTTATAGGAACTCCAAGCCATCCCATCTATAGTACACTAATGCCTGAAGTATATACATGCTAATCAAGTGGTTAAGGTTAAGTGTGTCCCATATGAGTATCTTCTACTCATATCACATGCAATTCCAACACAATTTAAAACTATAGTTCCAACATATAAACTAATTATAGTTTCAACACCATTACTGGATATTACATGATTATCAATTATAGCAGAGAATATAGATCCTATGCATACATCACAATGTTCAACAAAGTCATTAGAGCATGCGAGGTTTCCTCTTATGATATCTACATGTACACATAATCTCCCATAGAGACCATTATTAGAGAGGTCCCTACATCAATGATATGTTACAAATTATAGAGAACCTTCTTCTACTCAGTTTATGCTGAGATCAGTTATATTAGGTTCTAAGGGTTCTTAACACAAGGCACCTATATAACCTATAAATTCTACTTCTACTAGATGGGTCCTTAAGATCCTTATAGTTCTTAGGGCATCACAATCAGTGAAACAACATCATAGCATCACTACTCAGGTAGACTCAGATTACACAACACAAAAGATCATGGGCTCACAGTTGCCCTTTCACACTGCCCACATGATCATAGTTCCCCTATTTGACATAGGTCACAATGATAGCTAGTATCCTATGAGACTCATTGGTTAGTATTCTTCCTACCCTTTGTACATAATTACTTCTCTCCCTTACTCATTATACATAGTTTATTTTCATTTACGTGTACATAAATTTTAATCAGAAAACACAAAAACAATATAACATGTCAAAATGAAAAAAAAATTCAAATATTTCAAAAACACAAAATTTATAGATTGTATGCATTGATATGTTTATATTTATACTACTTGCAAGATATTTCATATTGCTAGCTATAGTAGTATAGCTAGTTTTATCATACACATATGCTTCACTTGTTATTATCGAGTGCTTACAGATTGTAGATAGGACTCTGGTCCACTACACTAATCTAGACTAGTTATCATCTACCTATCAAGGGTATTTACATTATTCCAAGTTTATACATTTGATACGTCCTCACACTTAGGGGCATATCATACATAGTGATACTACCAAGTTTTATCTTTACAAACTATACATTCTATTTATACATTGATTGATCTTGATATTTATCATTACTCCTCATTTCTCAATTTTTTTTTGATTATCACTAGTTCACTAAATATATATACATCCTAATATCTACATAGATTTGTACCACATAGCTATACATGCTTTCATGTCTAGTTTTCCTAGATTAGACTTGATTCTATTCCTATGCTTCTTCCAACTTCAAGGGCATTTGATTATGCCATTGTTATTTGTCTCTACACCATTTCCCTCTTTGTATGCCTTGGAAATGTGCCCATTTCCCTTGTGTGTGATTTCTTGCTTCTGTATGCAAACATTTAAACATGTCCTACTATGTGGATCTAAGCCAAATTGTTTATTGCTTGTATATGTGGACATCTGAACATGTCCTTGTATGTCTTCATTCTTAGATTTAGTGGCATGTGGTTATGTCCCTTGTATTTTTTCCCCTTGGCCTACCTTTACATGCTTCATGTGATTTTATGTATGCTTCCTTATATGCTTCTACATCATGACACTTGTATTTTTTTATTATATACACACCAATTTTTGATGCCATGAGGGACCTCATGCATCTACCCTTCCTACTTGGGTGTTGTGATAGACATAATAACCCATCCCCCTAGGTAGTTACTCAAATTTACTACTACACACATTGATTACATCTATCTTGACACCCTTATGTAATGCTAGAGTATAAAATACATATTACATTACCTAGTTAAGCTCAGATTCATTTACATTTTGATGTTATGTTTGTACATTGTATTGTATTATCATGCACATGCTCTGGCTAAAAATGTATGTAAAGTTACTTCTTTAGAGGGTAATTCTTACATAGATTTCACAACTACCCTTAAAAGAGGGGGCAGTCACAGGGGTTTGTCATAGAGATCAGGCTCCTACTTTTTTTTTCATAGATAAAATTTATCATACAAGATCAATTTTAGACATTAGACATAGGACAAGTATAGAATAGAACAAAGACTCATAATTCAATTTAGATCACTCAAAAATTAGACTAGATAGACATTAGCACCCAAATTAGGACACTATTGCCATAGGGTACTACTATCTACTATAAGGCACTACTATCCAGTATCCTCAGCTTTAAGATAGTCTAGATCATTTAGACTAGTACACTGGGTATAATACATATTTACATAGATACAATCATAGGTTTGATAGTTATGTTTAGATTTTGATCAAATTCATTCATTTTAGCTCAAATTCATAATAATTTATTAAATTTAGGGGCATCATGTGAAACATAATCCCTCCCACATTTAGTTCAATTACATAGATTCAAATATTATATACTTAGTTCATATTTAATATATTGAGATACTAGATTGGGGGCATGTGCATGGCACATAATTTACATATACTTAGATATATATAGGTTGCTGAGATGGAATGGCAAACTCCATGTCATTTTATATGTTGTAAACACTTGATATCACATTCTATGTTATCACTAGATTCATGCCTTAATCCATCTATAGTGGTTGGCATTCTTGAGTCACATAGAGCTACCTAATATACCCGAGTGGCCTCAACACTGAAATACATAGTTAAAATTACTTAGTTAGATACTTTCAACACTTTATGTAGTTCTGTTCCGGATGCATCTAGTTCATAGGGGTGGGAAATGATGGAGTCATGGCCCACTTGAGTTATTGATCCACCCACATGAGAGGGTTATACATACTTAGAGTCTTATCTAAGCTATTCATAGAGATTAAGATCCATCGATCAAGGGTGGGCAATGATAGAGTCATAACTAGATTGAGTTCTTGAGCCACCCATAAAAGGATTAAACAAGCCATCAAATCAGTCTAAGCTATTCAATGATATGATAACTATATACAATCACACACATAGGTTTTCACCAAATTCATGCATTGGGTCACATACCTAATGAGGCATTTTCATTCCTTTCCTCTCTCTTTACTTAGCTTTACTTACATTATTTTAGCATAGTCTTTTACTTTTAATCATCTCTTAAGTAAGGACTGATTTTTGCATGTTTTATTGCAAGACATTATTTCGGATCATGTTTCACATATGTAGACCCAAATTCACATACTCATACTTAGCTACATAGTATTCACTTCCAAGGTTAGTCCAAGTACACTTATTATTCATTTGTACTAGTCATTTCACTTTGCTGCATTACTAGCATAAAGGCAAGGGAAAATGTAATCACCTAAAAGTGGTAATTGGATGTTAAGAGTGTCACTTAAGTTACCCTATTCATAGATTATCCCTAGACCCATCCTAGAGCATTAGACACACTTTTATAGTTATTTTACAAACCATAGTCAGCTATAGTCAGCTAAAACACAGTCCCAAAATTGTCTTCTCAAATGCCAACCCAACTTGATTAACAATATGCCAAGTGGACATTAGCATCACATATGGGAGACTACAACCACATAGCACTAGTGTCCCTAAATCTTCCCAACATATAATTTTTCAAATGTATTCCCATCATAAGGTTAGCCTAAGCACATTTTATTATTCTCAAAAGCTACATAACTCTATAAATACAAGTCTAATTGACCTCTATTCACTATATAGAAAATAGATGCAAAAGCATATTCAAACCAAAGACAAGTTGAGAAAAATTAAGGTATTTGATCCCTATTTTGCCCTAATTTTGCATATTACCATCTAAAATAGACTTAAACATAGTTTTTAAAGATTTCAGAGCTCAATCACATTCAAGACATCTAAGTTCACTCTCATTCTAGCATTCACTTGTACTTGCATCAAACACTATGTGGGAGAACTAAAATGGGATTGATCCCTCTTTGGAGTATTGGTGTTGATGCTTGGATTTAAACCCTTGAAGAGATGATCAATTTTCCTCATCCTTATGGTAAAATGGATTCATCTCTCTTGCTGTGGGTGACAATTTCATTGAGATGAATCTCTAGATTAAGGGCTAGCTCCCCTTGATTTACCTTTAAATATATCTCTAATCTATCAATTGTATATGAAAATGGTAAAGAAAACAACTAATAAAACAAAATGGTGATGCACCAATGAATAATGTCCTCCCAATTTGACTGAAAATACACTACTTAAAGACCAACAAAGCCTCTTTCACATAAAACCCACAACTCTTTATGCATTGTCACATTAGTGTTTCACATGTTAGATTCAAGAAGGCACTCAACATATCAAAGAGCAACAGATAATTCCAAGAAGGAATATAGTCTTAAAACACTTCTAAAATGTCTATACATTGAAGAAGGAATACTAACAAGGACCTATAACAATACTCTTTCTGTACACTTGGTAGGTAATCAAGGATAACAAGTTAGGAAAGATAAACTCTCATTAAATAAGAACAAAATGATTTGAACTGATATACAATAGTACAACATGTGAGTGACAAAAAATTGTATTATTTCTTCAAGAGTTTTACAAGTATAAATCTAGCTAGAGTTTCACCACAACTAGTGGAGGTTACAAAAATGAGCCAAGAGGATGCATATATATAGATTTGAGAGATATATCAATCAAAGGAAGTCCAAGGGTCATTGAGACATGTGTCATCTTGAAAGAATCAATCACATTTTCATGGGATAGAAGTAGGTGAGCTATGCAATGTCACCAAATGGATCAATTATAATGAGTTACAATTGAGCCAAAGCCTTAGTTAAAATTAAATCAGCTATAGTTGAATAAGTAATAACTGCAACAAAATGCCTCAATTACAATTACCACTTCTTACGTTTATCTTCGCCTTTAGGTTCCCATTGAGCCTTTTCTTTTAAACTCCAATGGATAGCTTTTATAGTCTAAAAATGATGTTATGTGGGCCATCACCTTTTGAGTATTTCTTTGGACTTTTATTTTCTCAAACTTCTTATCTTGACACTTTCTTGAAAGAATTTGTTTGGGTCTTTTGTTCTTTTCTTTTAGATTTTCACTTCGTCCTTTATGCCTCAAACAATTTTCACAAACAAAATGTCTGAAAGAATTAGTCCTTGGCACCTTTTCAAGTTTTTTGAAAGAATTCCTCAGAAAATTTCTCTAAAATAAATCCTTTGGGCTTTCTATTTGGCTCTTTTTGGTTATTTGAAATGACCCTTTGGAGAAATGAAAAATAACCTTTTTGAAAGGAAACATACCCTTCAACTTCTTGCAAGTGACCCTTCAAAACAATTATAAGTGTCTCTTCCAAAAGGAAAATACCCTTCAAAATTTTGAAATGGTCCACTCTCCCATGGAAACAATCTTTCAAAATTTTTAAAACGTCCCTTCGGGAGAGTTGAAATATCCTTCAAAAAATTTGAAAGTGTCCACTTAGCTTGAAAAAGTCTTTCATAAAAGTTATCACCTACCCTTTAGAAAAGTTGAAGTGCCTTTCGAAAAAGTTGTAAGTGACCATTCAGAAGATTGAAGATGCCCTTTTCTTTTGAGTTGCCCTTCAAAAAAACTATTTTGGACCTTTAAAAAAGTTGTTTTAGACAAAATGTTTGAAATAATTCTTTCCTCCAATTTTTTTGAAAAGACCCCTTCAGAAAGGCAAGTGTCCTTTGAAAGAAATGCAAGTGTCCACTTTCCAAAGAAAATTCCCTTCAGGAAAGTTGAAAATGTACCCTTCAAAAATATTGCAAAGTATCCTTCAGAAAAATGAAATTACCCTTCGAGAAAGTGAAGTGGACCATTTTTTGTGATAAAGATACCCTTTGGGAAATTTGAAAGTGTCCACTTAGCCTAAAAAAGTCCTTCGAAAAAATTTGTGACATACCCTTCAGAAAAGTTGTCTCGACAATTTTCCTGAAAGAATTCCACTGAATGAAAAATCTAAAAGAAATACACTTAAGGAAAAAAGCCTCAAATAAAAAGTCTAAAAGAATTTGGTAAAGGCCTAGACTAAAAACCCAAAACAATTCATTTCAAAGGACATAGCCAAAAGACTAAAGAATAAAGCTTTAAAAAGGAAAACACTTGGGGTTTTATGTAAAAAACTTTAGGCTTTGTATAAGAACACTTCTTTCGAATGAAACCTGCATACTAGACTTGGACAAAGGTATAGACTTAGATGTTTTTTACAAAAAAGGGTGTCCAATGGAGTCAATGGATTCTTGAAGATGACTAACAAGGATGATGATAAAACAAAACACAAGGAAACACACCACATGACAATAACAAGACCAAGCAAAGACAACACAAAAAAAGACAAGGATAAACTCACACATATGCATAAGCACTTAGGAGAAACAAACTACAACATAATTGAAAGAAAACTAATATGTACATTTGACCTGATACATTTTTCCCCCTCTTAGATCAAAGGGGAAACTTCTGAGGTCTCTTTTATGGCAAGAGAACTCATGGTGGTAACCAAGTAATTTATTGGAGTGAAAACTTAGGGACTCACCCTTCTTGTTTACCATATTGATTGGTATGTATTCCAATACATCAGGTCTAAACATATCTTCCACATCCATGTATTCATATTTATCTTTGAGGTATGTTTTATGCTGGTCTTTCATGTTGGTGTAGTCCATCAAGGCATCAATAGCTACAATATCATCATTATAGGGCTCATTTGACTCATGGTTCTCTTGGTATGTATCATGGACCAACTCATTCTTTTCTATCTCTTTGAGAAGCTTGTCAAACTAATCTCTTACTTCCTCATGGCTCTCTTAGGGAAGAGTGGCTGGTGTGATGTTTGAGCTGAGGCAACATCTTTCTAACTTATTTTGAAAATCATCATTTTCTTGCTCAAGAACTTCTTCCTCAATGCTTATATCAAATCAATGTGATCCCTCTCATTCTTGTTCATAAACAAGAGTCTTTATCTACTCAAGAACATGATCTTGAACCTCATTCAACTCAGGTCCCATGGCTTGGTCATTATCTTCATCAAATAAACAATAAGGTTCATCAAATGAAGGGAAAGAGAGCTCACCATGCTTACATTCTCCATGCAACATTGACAAGTGAAGTTTGTGAATCTCATCTTCATATTATTGGAACATTTATAGGTATGTGTGACCTATATATTCTCCTTGCATCATTCCACCTTTAATAGTGACTTCTTCAACCTTATTTTCATGAAAACCTCCTAGAACAACCACCTCTTGAAATATGATTTGAATACATTATTTGCCTTTGATGATGTCTTCCACCTCATGCTTCTAATGATGATCACCATGATGATGCTCATGAGGAGTACCTATAATGATTTAATATTAATTATCACCCAGAATAGCCTCTTGATCAACCAAAAAATGCATTTTCACTTGCTCACTTGCCTCCCTCAAAACAAGTTCCTCTTTAGAAGGGAATTAAGTGAAGGGTAACCGAATAGGTTCATGAATTTTAAATGTAGGAGTTGGAGTATGGAAGGTGAAATAAGTGAAAAATGAGTGTGGGATGAAGGAAAGGACTTAGGAATGGACTTTGAAAAGAGGCAAGCACTAGTGAGCTCAAATTCAAATTGGGAATGAGAAGTGGGGTGTTCTTTGAGAAGTTCATGAGGAAGAAGAAGTAAACCCTGGGCAAAAATCAATTGATTCTTTTCCTTCCACTTGACCAAGTCTTCATCCACATTAGATGTAGCTCGATAACTCTCTTTAAGGGCTATAGAGGGGTGTGTTTAGACATGGGATCTTCTATTGGGTCTAAACTTTCCATTACACCTTGACAAAGCAACCTCATTTTTGACTCCAATTCTTTAATCTGCTTGGCAAGATTTTCTTAGAAGAGTCTCTCTTGGAGATCATATGTATCATCATAATGAGGAGGGGTATGAGAGGTTTGACATGGAAGAGATGAGGTTTATTGAGGAAGGGTGGGAGTGGATTTTAAAGGTTAAACTTCATCTTCAACTCCTACTTCTTTGACAATGTTTTTCTCTTTCTTTCCCCATGATTCCACTACCTTATTCCAACTTAAGGTCTTAGGACTAGAAATCTTCTCTTGATGTGGAGTAAGAAATGTTTTAATAGAATCAACTCTATTCTCAACTTTATCTACAACTTCATCTCCTTTGTCAAGACTTGGTTCCTCCTTCTTTCCCCATGATTCCAAAATTTGACTCTATCTTGAGTCCTTTGGACTAGAATTCTCCTTTTGAGGTGATGGAGAAAGCAATGTGAGAGGGAAATGAAGGCTTGAGATCCACTTCTTTTACTGACAACATGGACTATTGTAAATGCATATTTTAAAGTTCAATCTACCTATCAAGATGGGTCTCAAACACAATGTTTCTTGTTCCAACTTTCTCCTCCAACTGATTTGAAGAAGGGAGACTTTGATAGACTTGGTTTGGCTCATTAGTAGGGGTCATGTACAGTTGATATGACACTTGTGGAGGTGGATACAAAGGCTGATGGGTTTGGTAAGATTGCCTTTCATAAGTTCCTAATCTATCCTCTAAAGAAGACACTAGGCCACTCACACCTAGCATCTCACTTGTGAGCCTTTGCCAATTGGCTCTCTCAATAGGTGCCCACTCCCTCTTGACTAACTCCAATGCGTTTCTCACTTGGTAGATATAATGACTAGGAATAATTTGACCACAAAACCTTTGAGTATCAAGATCTAGCATATATTTATCATATCCTAAAAGAGTTTTGTTTAAAGGTGGAAATGGGCTGGTTGGAGAAAGGACTAAGTTGACTAGGAACAAGACATTGAGAAGGCTGATTATAGGGATGCTATAACTCATGAGAAGGCTGCATAAGGTCATATTGGGATTGAGAAGGATAATATTAGACTTGATAAGGATCAAAACAAGGTTGGTAGGGATCAAAATTAGGTTGACCAAGTACTTGCTCACTTTGAAGGTTAAGAGGCAAAGTTTGTATTGTCTCACCTAATTGTAGATGGCAATGATCAACATCAAGACCAACCTTGAAAGCTTCATTTGGAAACCAATACATAGAAAAATTATGAACCACTTGAAATGGAATACCTAGATGCTAAACCATCTGATTCATCTTTGGAGTCACCATGAGTGCTTGGAAAAGTGCCTCCCAAGGCTGATGTATTTAAGGATAACACTAAAAATCCTCCAACTCTTGGAACAAGGGTCCCACTAGGTATGCCAAAAACTGTTGACACTTGGATTTTCATCCTTGAAGAGATGATCAATTCTCCTCATCTAAGAAATAAAATGGAATCTTCTCTCTTACTTTGGGTGATAATTTCATTGAGATGAATCTCTAGATTAAGGGCTAGCTCCCCTTGATGCACCTTTAAATATCTCTCTAATCTATTAATTACATATGAAAAGGGTAAAGAAAATAACTAAGAAATAAAAAAGGTGATGCAAAAATGAATAATGTCCTCCCAATTTGACTAAAAATACACTACTTAAAGACCAACAAAGCTTATTTCATACAAAACCCACAACTCTTTGTGTATTGTCACATCAATGTTTCACATGTTAGATTCAAAAAGGCACTCGACATATCAGAGAGCAATAGATAATTCCAAGAAGGAATATAGTCTTAAACCACTTCTAAAATGTCTATACACTTAAGAAGGAATACTAACAAGGACCTACAAAAATACTCTTTTTGTACACTTGGTAGGTAATTGAGGATAACAAGTTAGGAAAGATAAACTCTCACTAAAAAAGAACATGATTTGAACCGATATACAATAGTATAGCATGTGAGTGGGAAAAACTTGTATTAAATATTCAAGAGTTCTACAAGTATAAATCTAGCCAGAGTTTCACCATAACTAGTGGAGGCTATGAAAATGAGCTAAGAAGATGCATATATATAGCTTTGAGAGATAGAGAAATCAAAGGAAGTCCAAGGGTCACTGAGACATGTGTCATCTTGAAAGGATTAGTTACATTTGCATGGGAGAGAAGTAGGTGAGCTATGTCATGTCACTGAACAAGATCAGTTACAATGAGTTATAATTGAACCAAATCCTTAATTATAATTGAATCAACTATAGTTAAATAAGTTATAACTGCAACAAAATGCCTCAGTTATAATTGCCACTTGTTACCTTTTATCTTCGTCTTCAGGTTCCCACTGAGCCTTTTCTTTTAAACTCTAATGGCTAGTTTCTATAATCTAAAATTGACTTTCTATAGTCCATCACCTTTTGAGTATTTATTTAGACTTTTATTTTCTCAAACTTCTTGTCTCGGCACTTTCTTGAAAGATTTTTTTTGGGTGTTTTGTTCTTTTCTTTCAGCTTTTAGCTTGGTCCTTTATGCCTCAAACAATTTCCACAAATAAAATGTCTGAAAGAATTAGTCCTTGGAACCTTTTCAAGTTTTCTAAAAGAATTCCTCAGATAATTTCTTTGAAATAATTCCTTTGGGATTTCTATTTGGCCCTTTTTGGTTCTTTGAAATGACCCTTTGAAAAAATTTAAAAAGGCCTTTTTTGAAAGGAAACATACGCTTCGACTTCTTGCAATTGACCCTTTAGAAAAATTGTGTCTCTTCCAAATGGAAAATACCCTTCAAATTTTTGAAATGGTCCACTCTCCCATGGAAATGATCTTTTGGAATTTTGAAAATGTCCCTTTGAGATAGTTGAAATACCCTTCAGGAAAGTTGAAAGTGTCCACTTAGCCTGAAAAATTCCTTCAAAAAATTTGTCACCTACCCTTTAGAAAAGTTGAAGTGCCTTTCGAAAAAGTTGTAAGTGACCATTCAAAAGATTGAAAATGCCTTTTTATTTTGAGTTTTCCTTCAAAAAAACTATTATGGACCTTCAAAAATGTTGTTTTGGACAAAATGTCTGAAACAATTCTTTCCTTCAGATTTTTTGAAAAGATCCCTTCAAAAAGGCAAAAAGGCAAGTGTCCATTTCCTTCCCTTAAGGAAAGTTTCAAAGAAATGCACCCTTTAGGAAAGTGTCCATTTCTTTTCCAAAGAAAATTCCCTTAAGGAAAGTTTACCGAATGAAATGTACCCTTCAAAGAATATTGAACAAAAACCCAAAAAATTATCCTTCATAAAAAATGAAATTAGTTTCTTTTGGTTATCCTTTACTTTTTTAGAGATTGGGTAGGGGGAAGTGCAGTGGTGGAAAGTGAAGTGCAACCATTTCTTGTGAGAAAGATACCCTTCGGGAAAGCCCCTTTGAAAGTGTCCACATGCTAGTCTGAAAAAGTCCTTCAAAAAAGTTGTAGAAATACCCTTCAAAAAAGTTGATCTCTCAAGCTAACAATCTGCCTTTTTATCAAAATAATTCTACCGAATGAAGGAGTAGTTTGAAAGAAATAGTGGGACTTAAGAAAAAAATCTGGGTCCCTTAGATAAAAAGTCTACGAAAGAATTTGGTGAGAAGGCTTAGAACAAAAACCCAAAATAATTCATTGCAAAGGACTTAGCCAAAAGCTAAATGGGCGTCTGACCATTTGGATGGTGGTAACATTGAGGACTGGGGGTCTCTCCCCCTGCTGTTGCATTCTGATTTGGATAGAATTCTGGAGGTTGATAAGGAGGTTCATAATATTGTCTAGTTGGGTGACTAACACTTGGGTTTTTATGTAAAAGACTTCATTCATGCTTTGTATAAGAACACTTCTTTTGAATGAAACCTACATACTGGACTTGGACAATGGTATATAATCAAATGCTTTTTTACAAAAAAGGGGTGTCCAATTTTGGCCTGAAGGGACAAAATTTGGTTAACAATTGGTATGTAGGAAACCCTCTTCACAATAACATGTTGAGGCTGTCTAGCCTATCCTACTAATGAACATAATTATTTCTCATGCCATACTTTTAAGGAAAATTAGGGTTTACACACTAAATCTAGTTTTCTTGGTATAACACAAAGTTTTAGGTTTTGTGTGTGCAATAATAAGACCTAAAAACATAGGTGTAGGTGATCCAAAAAAATATGAATATTCCCACAAATGGGACACTACCACCACCTGGAAGACACTACATAAACATGGCACTACTATCCATATGGGGTGCTACTATCTAGTGAGGAGACATACTCTAAAATCTTATTAATGACACTTAAAACTATCTAGAACCTAGTTTTCAGAACCCAGATCATTTGTGATAGTCATTTTCCAAATAAGTCTTTATTTATGCCTATTTATTTCTATTTTTATAAATTAAAAGAATTTCAAATGCTATAACATCAATATTTAATTATTGTGATTTATTTAACTGATTTAGACATCTCAAGCTTTTAATCTAAACATAAGAATTACACTTGTAAAACCTTAAAAGGGTAAATCACTAGGCTTAGGTTCACATAAATCTAAGGAATAAATGTAAATCCAAGGGTTAGATATGAAATGTGAAAGAAAACATTAAGTTAGGGTTAGATCTAATGAGATAGGAAAAATAAGATGCAGATCTAAAAATTAGTTCAAAAAATGTAAAATTAGAAATTAAATCCTAAAAGGAAACTTTAGAAGTTGTAAGCATTCAAAGAATAGAGGGTTTCCCCAAGATGTTATGGTTATTTTTTTGGGTTAGTTATAAAAAACTAAAATGAAATCACAAGCTAGATTTATATTAATACAATATAAAATAGTAAGTAGATCTACTTATGGATAAAAATAGGAACAAACATAATTACTATAATACTATACATGTAAATATATTCGAAAGAGAGAAAAATAACTATAAAATATGACACACCTAGTTTTTGTTCTAATTTATTTGGACTAAAATAATGTTTTGGAAATGATTGGTTTGTTACCCTATGAATATGACTGTCAATAACTAAAAAGATGAAATTGGTGTAGCATAAAATATGTACCATATGAAATAAAAAATCCATTGAATGTGTATTTATGCATGCATCAAATCTATACCCTAATGATTTTTAGGTTTTTTTAATTTTTTTTAGATGGAATAGTAGATGATGAATAGGTTGTGTTTTTGCTTCATTGAATTAATGGTTAAAATGTTAGATTTGTCTTATCCTTAGCTTTTACCTAATTCACCATAAAAAATACAAGAAGAAAAGAAAAAAGCATAAGGTTAGCAACTCAAACAAGCTCATCAAGGAGTTATAGCTATGTATCCTACATGCTTGGAATCAAATTAACTATAGTTTTCTCATACATGTGAGTGGAAATTTAAGGGCTTCACCTTCTCTCCCCATGTTAATTAAAACTACATGAACATTCACATATCCTTATTTTGACACAAAATACAACTAAATACTAGTAACCTAAATTTGGTTACAAATATTTAATCATGTTTATTTTGTCCCTTTTACCATTAATTGACATGTGCACTTAATTGACACCTATTTTGCCACTTTGAACTATCCTATATGTAAGAAAAGACCTAATTTCATTACAAGGCCATTTATTTTAATATAAAAAAAGGATATTATTTTTAAAAACACCTTTTATTCATATGTATGCTCTCACTCAAATCCCAAACTTAGTACCTTTATTGAAGGGACAAAAATTCTGACCAAAGTAGGAACATAGTGTTCCTATCCCTAGTTGTTGATCATGTCCTTCCCTCATAAGAGTCAAAATTTAAAAAAGGAAAGTATCCTTAGGGTTAGCCTTTAGATTCCTAATCTCTCTGATGGGTCTTTTTCTTGTTGAACCACTATAAAAACAAATTCATTTCACATATCTTATCAAACTTATCGATTATATTACAAGATCTTATTTACACAAGTTAACATTGAACAAAAGTTCCCTATTCTTCCCAAATCACTTTTCAAGCACTTCAAATAGTCATGAGCCAATTATGAATTTAGTTTTATATAGCCCTAGCCAAGCATGCTCAAGTATTCAAGTCAAAACTATATGCATTCATATAGTCAAATGAAGACAATTATACAAAAAACTTAGGTGGGATAATTGCATAGAGGTTTGATCCCTCTTTGGAGTATTGGTATGTAGATAGTGCTCAACATGGGGTGTTGATTTAAAGCACACATCCAAACACTAAATCCTTTTTAGTCCTTCACATATGTTATCTCTTTATAACACAAATATAGGGATTTCAACTTCAAGAAGGCATATACAGGTCTCTACATATTTTATGAATATTAAATCAATGTAAAAATACATAAGTGTCACTATCATACCTGATTGTTCTGTAAGTTCTATTTTTTTTAAAAAGATAGAATTGATCAATAGGGATAATGAAAATAGCTTCTCCTATCCTTTACTATGCATTAATGTCCATCAAAGCACTCACGCATAACTTCCAGTAGATTTATGTGTTTTTTGTAATCAATTTATTCCTATATTCTATTTTCCTTTATATTCACCTAATGATTCAAAAATATAAGTTCATCTCTCTTTTTCATAGTTTAGCCTTGTTCATTTATATTTCACTTTCTCTATTTTAGTCATATACCTTCAGTTTGTTATTCAAAACTATATTTATATCACCTTGATTTATTATATTCCATTCATCTAATTTAGGATCATTTCAACATTAATTCAAATTTATTTTATTGTTTCAAACCCTGCCTAACCCAAGGTCTCCCTTGGGGTTCAAACCTTCTAGGGCTTCCAAAAACTTACATTTTGTTTTCATTTTTGTCCTTTTTTGAATTTGTTATTTTCCTTTAATATTTTTATTCTATACCACCTAAGCAATTCATCTCTAATAATCCTTTAAGGTGAAGTGATAGAATAAGTAAGATTCTAATTAAACACATTCAACTTATTTTGACAACTATTAAAATGGATTATACTAATGCACACAATGGTTCCTATTTTGATAAACAAATTATTCATTAATATTTTCAATAACATAATAAAAATGAACAAGATAATGATAAAAATGCATAAGATAACAATGATGGTTTAGATAGAATACATCTTGATGACCTCAATGGAGTTGACTAAGAACAAGTATAATGTATATCTAAGTTTTGCTAAGGACTTTATCAAATTCCACAAGACATTTCTAATGTAATTGAGGTCATATTAGCTACCAAAAATGAACATAAATCCAAAATTTCTAATCTTGATGTGCAACAAGAACCACATTTTTGCATTGTAAACCCTACCATAAGTGTAGTCACTACTATGATTGATATTGTTATTCCATCCAAAACTTAAGGTTTGGGGGAACACATGATGTATAATAGATTTATATTTAGATTCCTAACCAAGTAAGCCATTAAAATTGTTTGATAGCTACACATACTACATAACATACCTTATCTACTACACAATCCATTGAGGAAATAATTATATTTCTTCAAGCTAAGGTGTTACAATTATATCAGGACATCCCAAAAGCTAATCTATCATTGGATTCCCATGCTTTATTTCATAATATTTTAGCACATGATATTGTATCTTATCCTTTATGCACTGGATTTGTAAGTCCTAAACTTCCATTATATGAGGGTAAAGGAGATCTTGAACAAAATTTAAGATATTTTCATGCAACAAGTTTAGATTATGCATTTAATGATAATTTACTAACTAAACTCTTTCTAAAGAGCTTAAAAGACTATGCTTTGTGTTGGTTTTATGATTTACTTAATATGTGAAAGCATTCAATCCTTCAAAATATTTATTTCTAAAACATTTTGCTATCAACATTGATGAATTTTTTTTGTATGCACAAATTGATAAGCTAAAACAAAAAACTAATGAACCTATCAGTGAGTTTGTGCTCCCTTAAAAATACTATGTTAGATAAAATGACTAATGTACTAGACAACATATTCAAACAAAGTTTGATTGTACCCTTACATGAGTTAATAATATTTAACAAGTTTAAATCATTGTAAGATCCTTGTCATACTATAAGAGATATAGAAGCAAAAATTATTTCTTTGAACAAGCTTAGGTATACATCTACACCTACTATAATTTATACAAAGAAAATTCAAATCAAACCATCTTACAAATACATTATACTAAAGCAGAAGCAAAGATACAAGTCAATTCTATTTCTCAACGTGCTAATAAAATTGTTTTATCAAATCAACCACAAAGGTGATTTTATATATTGATGTAACCACCTTACAAATTATCATAAAATTTGATTGAATGCCATTTAATCATTTGCCTTCTCTATATGAAGTTGACATAAATAAATGATGAAGAAATACTTATTTAATAATGCACATTGTGATTATCATTGATGCAATGGTCATTTTATAAACATGTGTTCTAAATTCAAGTATCTCATTCAAGATCTTATTTAAAATAATGTCATTGAGGTAGACACCCCTATAGAGGAAATAAAGCCTAAAAAAAATGACAATGCTAAGCTCAAGATTTTTAGTGATCTATTTTCTAAGCATCATATCAACAAGGACACTTCAAATATGTATCATACTTATAATACTTAACCACCTCCTGCATCATATACTCAAAATTTGGATGGTATTATTGGTACAATTAATCTAAATGTTACATGTCCTATGATTACTTTTGATAATAGTGAAATGGTTGATGAATTTTTTGATTTTCATGCTTTGTGTATAAGAGCTCATATTAATCAACAACCTATTCAGAGTGTGTTAATTCATAATGGATCAAGTGAAAATGCATGCATAGTTACCATATTTCATTAATTAGGTTACACACAAAGTGACATACAAGCACTTGCTAAAAGTGTTAAGACATTCAGTGGTAAGGAAGAAGCCACTTTAGGCCATATTATGTTACCTCTTCAAGTAGGCCCTATTATACTATTCACTCCCTTTGTTGTTTTACCATGAAATGGAAGTTTTGATATGATATTAGGATGCCCATGGTTTGCAAATGGTTCATGTTTTACCTTTTATAGTTCATATATGTTTGAAATATATTTATTGCAATCAAGTTATTACTATTTTGATAAATTATGAGCATCTTATACATTTCATGCTACCTCCTCCTCCCCATCCACCATCATAGTTTAATGATGCATATAAGCATAAGTAAAACATGCTTTTTGCATCTAAGTAAAATATTACTAATAAAGAGGTGTAAAAGGTTCAATTTCAAATGAAGTAAAAGTAAGCTTATAGAAAAAAATTATCTCCTTTGAGAAAATCACACACACTTGCAACATCTCCTTAGCATACATCTCAAGAGGTCCAATACTTGATAGAATATTCACATCATCTCATGAGACTTCAAGTAGTCTTAAATTTCATATATCCATGTATCCTACTCAAGATCACATGAATGGTCATTTAGACATATTTATCACTGAATATGATACATGTTTTGATTATGATAATGGTATGTGAGATACATCTAAAAACCTTTAAGGAGTATCCCTAGAATATCCCATAGAGTAAACTTTGAATTCATGAAGTCAATGTTGCATGGTGCCAAGTATCAAAGATAAAAATATAACATTTCGTTATATATTGTTCAAGATGTTTCATACACACATAAATGGGAGAGCTACATGTGATTTGAGCCTTCTTTAGAGTATTGGAATTTAGACAACACTCAACCATTCAATGGTGAGTGGTTGGGTTCAGTCCAACCCAAAATATGAACCATTTTAAGGGTATATTATGGTTGAAATTACAACTAAGGTTTGGATGGAAGAGACACAATATATGGAATTTAAATTAAGATAATAAAGGTGCACATAAACATAATCAAGTTACAAGCATAGGTGCAAATATCCATAAGATATGATACCTCCACTATGCATATGGAAACTATCGATAAACTTTGATAATTATAGTTGCTTCAAGTGTCTAAGTTTTTCAGTATCCTTTAGACAAGGTTCTATCTCTTATTTATGATCTAAGTAGTATCCAAATAACATACAAAGCATTTATATATTCATGTTGGGATAATAACTTGTGACACAATAAACAAACATAAAGGATAGTTTTACTAATGTAAATATAACAAAGGTAGAGAAGATGACTAGCACACATAGATGCATAAGAGAAAATTTACCTATGAAAACCTTTTCAAGTAAAAGACCCAACATAATTTAATATACTTTAATTATAACATAAACTAGACATCATATAATATTAAGATCAAGTTGGAAGGCTTTGTAACCTACATGCAATGATTTATTATATATTTTAATGGACACACTTGACTATATGTATTAAACATTTAAAAACCTATGATACACATACTATGTAATCAAACATTAAATACTTTCATATTCCTAAGAAGAATGATGTCTTATAAAATACACTTCACTTGTAACATTTACATTATAGAATAATCTTCAGGCACTAAATACAATGTTAAGTAAACAACATGTAACTCTCTCTAATATATCCATGTCAAAGTGCCACCATGACATTGTGAACACCTTTTCATTTTGATATATTCAATTATAAAAGTGTTTAGAACACCTTCATATAGTTTTTTATTGTTTTGTATGTTGCATAAATTCTTGCAACAAAATATTACAACTTAATCACTGAGCACTCCTTCAAACCCTACCAACTCATCACAAACACATAAAAAATGGTAGATTCATTAAGGGGAGTGTGTCATCCCTCCATTATTATTAGGTTCTTGTTCTATAAAACACCATTGAAGACAACACTTCATGCACTAAAGAAAATTTCATGTATACAAAACCTAATCACATTTTTTGCAATATCATGAAAAATGGCACAATGCAAAAATGAAGACTGCACTCTTGAATCAAATTAGACTCTCAATACTTCAAATTATTATTATTCAATAAATTTTATATAATTGTTTTCAATCTTTGGCTCATACTCTATCATTTCATCTATGTCCTATATGCACCAATGCACCTATGTATGTATATACTTCTCAAATTTAAATTATGGTCTTATTGAAGTGCAATCCAATATACAATGGGAAGTAAATAATGAAAAAATAGGAACACGTAACACAATGAGACACAAACAAGGATAAAAAGTGCCCATGAAAAAGGGGACCAAAACCATAGTGGAATTTGTGCCATATTTTCAATTTCATATCTAAGTGTACCTAGGAAAGGAAGAATGTACATATTAAATTGAGATGTGTCATCTGTAGAGAATGAGTCTTTAGAGAATCATTGGCAACCATAATTGGTGCATTTTAATTTATATGTGATACATCATTAAGGGATAGTGTTTTATATTTAATAATGCTATTGCATGCTTTAGGACTTGAGTGGTCAAGATGTGGGTTTTGAATAAATGTGTCAAGTTCGATTAGACCATGATCGACAAGGCTTGGTTTTTATTTTTTAAAGCAATAGATTTGTTTTTTATTTATCCTTTAATTGTATGGTGTCTACAAAATACCTTGTCATTATAATATTTTGGCATATGTTTTAGATTAGGTTAAAAAAAGTGGTAATACAATAATGTTCATGTGTAGTAACCTCTTCAATATAACATCTTGATCTTCAAAGAATCTTGAAAGTTTATATTATCCTCTTGAGGAAGGCATGTGACTCATGGGATATTTTTTTTTTCTTATTAGCCAAATTTATAGATATATTTGTATTAGGCACATAGATAATGGTGTCTTAGATAGGATTATAATCCTTAGATTGTGTTGTTGTCTCCTTCACAAGTGTGATAACCATATAACAAAGATACTTTAATGATTTAGAAGACTTATGAAGTAGCTTGTCTTTAAGATGTGGCAAAAGGCTGTTAGTAAAAAAAATAGTGTGTTTTGAGATCAGATGGTTGATAGATGGTCTGTAAACTAGGTTGATATTCCACACTAAGCTTCATAAACACTTATCCCGTACTCCTAGATCAACATTTGATTAATAGATGAAAATTTTAGCCTAATTCTAATGCTAAAATAATGATAAACAAGTGATATAAAATAAATTTCCATAATATAGAACACAATAAGGATGCATAAGATAAGAAAAAGCATAAAGTGAACACACCAAATATGACCTAGAGAAAATTAGTGCGGAAAAAACACCAGCAGATGAGGTAATTGCAATCCCCTTCTACTATGTAATTCAATAATTGTACAAGCTAGTGCCAATCATGGACTTCATGAATAGGGATTTCATTATTGCACTATTTAAAGCTTACACACAAGATTGCTTTGCACTTTTTAGAAGCTTCACAATGATACAATATAATTGGAACAACCATTCATATCTAGGAAACAAAGAGACAACATGAATCATGACCCAATATTATAAACTAAAATTTGAAACCAACTTCAATACTTCTCACTAATTTATATGATGATATTTACCTTAAATAGAGATTATATTTATGTCATTCCACCTAAAAATCCACCAAAGAGTTCAAATTATCCATCACCAAGAAGAGTAAACATTTTTAACTGCTCCTCTGCTTATGTTTTAGTTGGTGGCATAACCACAATTTTAAGTAGACTTGATTTATATAAATATTATTGGTTACATAACTCTCAGGGTGATTATGTAACCAACTTCTACAATTATTGACAATTTCATCATTTTTGACGAAGCCCTCAGTTTCAAAGGTTGTAAATTGATGACTTCATCAATACAATAATGTGTGATCCATTCCATCACTAATTATGCTACGATAACTTAACTAAATGTTTCAGTTTACATGAAAAAATATTTATGAAGTGTCTTACATAGTGTTTTACATACATGAATGACATAATTGAGTATAATGGAAATGAACTAGAAAATAAGTCTAGTAAACTAGATCCATATTTTAGATCATGCCTCCCCAATTTGAGATTTTTGAGTCCCTAAAGCTTCATGAAATCTATAAGTGAGGAAATATATTCCCCATATATTTTCTATAATATCATTTAGCCTTTCTAGGTATTCTACAATTTAACGCAACCAACTAATGCTCTTGTGCTCCTAATCTTATTGTCCTCTCCTTATTCTATATCACAAAATCCCCCTCAAATTCTAACTGACTATTAGGAGTGATATCTCCAATTTAAGGTAACAACAATCCTTAATCCTAATTTTATAACATAAAATGCTCAAAGAGATAATTTATCAACATTGGTAATGGGATAAATATTAATATAAGGAGGCAATTCAATTTTAAATACTTTATTTCCCATTTGTTTTATAATTTCAAATGGACCTTACCTAAGAGGCTTAAACATCTTAGTTTTTGATTGGATCCTTCATTTACTCAAGTACAACCATATCTTTTCTCCAAAAAAGAAACTATGCTTAATCTTATGTAGATAATATATTACTTTGTAATTTTCTTGTGACTCCTTCAACATCTCTTACACTTAGAGGTGACTTTGTTGAATATTATCAATGAACCTTTCAGCTTTGTGGACCTCTGGATCCACTTTCCCATTTCCTTTGTATGTCTATCTAAAAAAAAAAATTCACATGGATTAAGTAACCAAAACAAGTTTTAAATGGATTTTTGATAGTAGTAGAATACAATACCCTATTATAGGAATGTTGAATGTACACCGAATTTTCATCCCAAGTCTTAGGATACTTCTTATTGTACCATCTCAATAGTTGTACCAATGTTGTGTTCATTAATTTTGTATACCCATAATTTTGTACATAAAAATTGGTAGAACAATGTATGGGACTTCATGGGACACCATTTATATTAAAATAATGGATGTAATTTAATGTATATTTCATCATTATTGCCACCAATATTTTATTTTTTGGAGATAATTGTGTGTAATTTTTGAGATCAATGTTTTAGAACATCCCTAATCCATTATTAATAAAAACTAATATATAATAATTTTAAATTGGAACTCCTAATCTAAATAATTCTAGTGTATTATAATTATGTAAAATGGGATACACTTAGGATGTATTAAATTCAAAATAGTCCTTAGTAAATTAGAACTCCTAATATAAATAATTCTAGTGTATTATAATAAATGTGTCAAATGGGACATATTAATTAAATATTGCATCAACTAATTTTAAAATATTAAATGTATAATTATTTAAGAATTTAATATTTTTTAAACCTTTTAATATTTGGCCTCCACATATGGATTAAGCATAGGCTATCATCTGTATTCTAATTTTTACGATAATCACTTTGGCATCTTCAATGTGAATAAAGTGTTTTGTTTTGGAGGAGAGATATAAATTTTTTAATTTATCTCCTTTTTAGGTGAAATATTTAGATCTTTAATTATCTATATGTTTCACCCTAATTTAGATTTTATAACCCTAATTATGATGAAAATTAGTTTAGATTATAAGATATGGTAGTTAAGCATGAATCTGAATGTAAAATATTAAAACTCATTTGATAAGAACATGTGCTAAATATGAAAAATTACTAAAAAGATCAAGATACTTAGCTTTTTATGTTCATTGAATGACTACGACTGACTTCTAA
Source organism: Torreya grandis (assembly GCA_037957365.1). Classification (NCBI taxonomy): domain Eukaryota; kingdom Viridiplantae; phylum Streptophyta; class Pinopsida; order Cupressales; family Taxaceae; genus Torreya; species Torreya grandis. The sequence goes on from JARHVA010002182.1 coordinate 2,359,061, forward strand.
TAGTGGAAATGGACTGGAAGTAGGCTTGTGAGTCACTTAGATTTATAAGTGACTATTTGTGCATGCAAGGTCACTAATGTTCATCTAAGGTAATAACATCAATGTTTCAAACTGTATCTAAATTATTTCCTTGGGATTTTTTTGATTTTGTGACCATACAATCAACTACACCTACTTGTAATACATCTGTGTGTGTGATCCTGATGCTTGACTATGTTCATAATTCTTGAAATCAAAGTCCTTCTCCTTGAAACCTTAGGTCAACTTGTAAAGGAAAAGACCTAAAAACAATTTGAAAGTGTAATGCACTAAGTTGACCCCAATCACCCCCATTGATGATTAACCCTTTGATATACATCCAATAGTTTGAAGAGGGAAGTTAAGTCACATGTAGTTCTTTTCCTTAATGTTTAATTATTCTCCTTTAATATGATTGCACTAGTATAAATTTCAACACTTGATAATGCTTACTTTGACTTAGACTGGTGTGATTTGGACTTGGTTGATGAATTATCCTAGTGATTGATTTACAAATTAGGAAGAATAGGTAGTTTTTCTCAATGTAAAGTAGTATATATATTTTTGATAGATAAGTTCCAAGTGAGTACCAAGTATGGGTTTGATTTGTGTTTATATGAATCCATTTGGATAATTTATCATGCCATTGACATGTAAATAAAATAGGATAACCCATAAAAATGACTTAGATTTGAAAAAATATCATTGATAGGTGAGGGACAATAACATCATCTTCAAGATAGTTTTGTCAACAATTTTTTTTGAGCCTGATGTTAGTGTCTAAGAAATAGGAAGGTAAATTTGATGACCTTGAGATGTCTGAGTAAGATGTTTAGCTAGTTTAGCATAGAGTAAGAGGTTATTATAGGTGATTGACAATAAAATGGGAGGTTTGGAGTTATAAAAATCATGTGAATGTGATATAATGGAGAATAAGAGGCATATATGTGTGCACAAGTCATGTATGTAAAGGAAGGTAATAAGTGAATTTGTCAAGTGTCTAATACAATATTTTTTAATCTATAAATGGCCCCTTTTATTATAGTATTGAAATACAATATAAATACTAGAGTGAAAGGATAAAGCATAGATGATTATGTACACCATACTTTATCTTTGGGAGATGGCTCTACATTTACAACTTTACTCTATGAAAAACTACAATGAAAATGTAGTAGTCAATGTCCATATGTGAAATATTAAATATGAAATTAAGAATTGAGAACTAAGAGCAAGGATGAAGTACACTTGTATGTGGGTGAAATTATATTGCCTTGTAACTTGTTGGAGATGATGCTTCCTTGATGAAGCATTGGAGAATAGTTCCTCATAGTAAACCATTGAATAATTGAGGAAGATCAAACATAAATTTTATATAACTATGTAAGCCCTTGGGTTGGTACTATAAATTCCCCAAACCTCATGAATAGGGAGTAGTGCTTAGAATGTTGAGCATCACTGAATTTCAAGTAAATTTACTCAAATAATTAATCTAACTTTTAACTTGAAGCTCACTATGATAAGGTGGAATCACATAATATTTATTTATGAGTATGCCATGGCCATTGAATGTCATTAAACCTCAATTTTCATTACCTAAAAAACATGATTCAAAAACTATAAATATACTTATAGATTCAAGGTTTGTCACTACCCAATGCCATTGAATTTATTTTTTAAAATAAACAACTGCAATAGTGCTCATTACACAAAATGTAAATGGGCATGAAAAAAATTTCATGCCTCATTGCATCCATGGAAACTTTAAAATATCATAATTTATATGTGAATGAAATAATATCATGCATCACTATTATGTAATGGTGTATATGTGCATGAACAAGTATCATGCCCTATTAGATATATTCTAATGAATATAGAATGTTATGCATCTATATACTAAATCTAAAAAATTGTATACCAAATGTATTTGTATGTGAAAATATATAATTTTTTTTCCTGTAAACCATGTTCACTTGCATGGCATATGCACTGAATATGTATTATGTAGCTCAAGTATCTATATAATAAGTGCATATGCATGGCATCTGCTACTAGAATCTATAGCAATGTGTAAAATATTTGTCACATATCATAAATAATATAATAATTGAACCAATTTGAATCTATAAATTATATACTCTATACCCAAAATATAATTTTTCTTTTCATGGAGGCTTGTGTCTCTATGATACGCCCACTATCCCCCATTTTTAGGTGAGGGACATAACTTGAAGTCACTCATCTTGAAATAAGAGTTAGTTATATCATGTTATGTATAAATATGCAGTCATGTATAATCATGTGAGCATGTGGATAATATGTCATCAAATCATATATGTAACATATGCAATGTATAACATATAATTATAGTGTCAATATAGATGTATCAATTAGGTATGCAATAGTAAGCATCACTAATATAAAACTGAATACACCTACACAATAAAGAGGTGCATGATGTAAATCATGGCATCACATAAGGAGGAGGTGCATGATATGGATCAAGACACCTAAAAACTCAACAATCTTAAGAAGCTCAACAAGCTATACAAAAAATCCTAGATTAATCCACTCATAAGCACATAACGTTATACATAAGGATAAGGGCCAAAAATAAGGGACATAAAGATGTCATAAAAAAATTCAATGGCCAAATTCAAAGGACATAATTTTTTTAGAAATAAACAAGGCCAAGGGCCATACACAAGGCCAAGGGATATAAACAAGGCCAAAGGCCAAGGGCAAGAGTAATAATATATATGAAGTATCAAACAAATGAAAACTAATCTGCACTATTAAATTAAGACTCATTTAAATGTGATGGTTAGTTATAGATTTATTTTTCTTAATTTTAAGTTAAAAAGATTATTTATCTAATTATATGGGAGTGGGCTACTAATAAATGAAAGGGGTGTTAGTATAATTAGTTTTAGCACGAAAATATTTCATATTATTTTTAGTGATATTAATTATATTTAATATTAAGTTACCATTACTATTAGAGCATGGGGCTTCATGAGACACCATTCATATTATAATAATGATTAGGATTCAATGTCTATTTCATTTTACTTTTTTTTAAAAATAGGGGTAAAAACTTTATTAAAAACTTCAAAAAACCAAGTACAAGGCTCAACAGAGCCAACGTCCGTAAAACATCAAATACATCAAACACCACTCACCGATCCTCCATCACTCCTCTATACCATACCTATCCTCATCTAAAATTCTCTCCAAATTTTCTTTAACCTTCGACGGCAATAACGTGCCCTCCACCACCGTCCGCTCGCCAATCCCTTCCGAAGCCCACCTAGCCAGGCAGTCTGCCGCCCGGTTCCACTCTCTCGGAACATGGGCAAAAATCACCGTCTCCATGAGCATACTAATCTTCAAAATCTGTTGAACAATCAAAGATAATTGCTAGCTCACCTCAGTAATTTGTCTTTCTCAGATCATATTAATCATTATAAGTGAATCCACCTCACATATCACTTTACGCCATCTGAGCTCGTAAGCTCTCTATAAAGCAAATAAAATAGCCATGCCTTCCATCTTGTTAACTGTTTGTACTCCCCTGTGAGCCAAAAACATAAAAATAACTGAATTTAAGGCATCCCTCGCAATCCATCCAATACTTGCCAGCCCTAGGTTACCTCTAGAAGATCCATCGGTATTGATCTTCAAAAAATCTCCAAGAGGAGGCGTCCACCTCCCAACTCTCTGCACTTTCTGCCTTCTTCCTCCACTCCTCACACACGCTACACCTGGAGACAATTCCTTCATTCCCAATCTGTCCGCCAGTTCAACATCCCTCCTGTCCATCGGCAAAGCAACCTCAAATTTGGCTTCAACCGATTCTTGAATCATCCTAATGATTCGATTCCAAACTTGGTAGACTTCCATCCTTTCCCCCTTAAAAATGCATCTATTTTGCTCCAGCCACACCTACCAGAGCAAAAAAATTGGCCCAGTGAACCAGACTTCCTATAGGAAGTGCGCAGCAGGGGGCGGTCTTTCAAATTTCCTCCAAAAATCTGCCAGTGTGGGGGCGTGTATACAACTGCCACCCCATATGCCCCACCAAGCGTGCCATATCTTGCTAGTATACTGGAAGCTAAAAAAAATGTGAGACAAACTCTCCTCCTGAGCGCCACACAACACACACCGTGAAGGTCCCTCAAATCCTCTTTTCTTGATGTTATCCCATGTTAAGCAGCGATTCCAAGCAAGCGTCCATATAAAATAGTTGCACTTAGGCCACAAAAAGCTGCTCCATGTCCATTTCCACCAAGTCACCTCCCTTTCTTCCCTGAGCTTTTGCGCCACAAGATCCTGGTACCCCATCGAAATAGAGTATTTCCCTTTGGGGTGAGGGAACCAGGCTAGATCATCCACACTAACAAGGGTGCAATAGGTACGCCCAACCAAAATCTCCTTCAACTCCTTACACTCCATCTCTGTTCCCCTGATTGGCCATTCTTCCTGACTTTTCCAGCTTGCTTCCAAAAGCTGATTTTGATGACCGAAAGTTTTAAAGTCACTTACCCTCCACCAGTCAGCCTCACAAAATCTTTGTGCCAAATTGTGTGAGGGTACTGCAACACAATGGGTGGAAATCCTTCCCAAGAATCATACCAGAACTATGCCTCCCTCCCACTTTTGCAAATCCAGAACAAGCCTCTTTTTATTAAATCTGCCCCCTTCTTCAATGTATCCCAAATCACTGATCTGCTTCCCACCAGGCCAAATCTAGGAATATCCTTATGGTTATTCCCTGGAAAATACTTATGCACCACTATTTTAGCCCAGTTCTGGTCCTACTCAGTGCACAATCTCCAATATAGCTTGGCTGCTAGAGTTGTACCAGCCATTGTAGATTGTCTCAATCCTAATCCACCAAGTTTCTTTGGTTTTCATACCACCTCCCATCTGATAAGACTCCACTTTGTAGCTGATAAGTTGCCAACCCACAAGAACTATCTCGCCAGAGAGTCCAGCTCCTTCACAAAACTCGCTGGCACCACCTGCAACATACATCTATATAGAGGAAGGGCTTGGACCACAAATTAGATCAGTTAAACCCTCCCCACAAACAATAACCACCTATGATTCCAGTGGCTAACCTTGACTCTAAAATTGTTCAGAATCCCCTTCCAAGACTCCTTAGAGTGTCTACCCGAAGTAACAGGCATTCTCAGATACATAATCAAAAGGCTACCAATTTGGAATCAGAGAACATCAGCCACTCTCCTCTGAATAGCCTGAGGAGTATTGAAGAAAAAAATGGAAGATTTCTCCTCATTGATAACCTATCTAGAGGATGCTAAGTAGGTATCCAAGCACCTACGGACATTGTTCACTTCTCTCATGGAAGCCGCTCCCATCAAAGCCACATCATCAACGTATTCAAGGTGAGAGAGAACTGGTAAGCCGCCACCCCAATTCCATCCTTGAATCTCCCCACTTCTAGTATATTCTCTAATCCTCCACCCTAAACCCTCCACCAGTAGAAGAAACAAATAAGGGGACAGTGGATCTCCCTACCGCAATCCCCTAGCTGCCCCGAAAAGGTTAGAATGTTCCCCGTTGACTAGCACGGAAAAAGTGGTTGAGGTAACACAACTCATGACCCACTCAATCCAATCCTTCTCAAAGCCAAAAGCCTCCATCACCTTGTGTAGGAGGGTCCACCACACCCTATCATACGCCTTGGACATGTCAAGCTTCATGAACATTGCCTTTTCTTTGGATCTGGACATCGAATGAACTGCTTCTGTAGCCATCACGATACCATCCAAGATCTGCCTTCCTTCCACAAAACCACTTTGCTCCTCTGAAATCAGCTCCTTCAAGCACTTCTTCAACCTTTCAGCAATCAACTTCAAAAGAATTTTGTAGATGACATTACAAAGAGATATGGGGCAAAATTGGCTAAAGCGGTCAGCCCCTCCCCCTTCGAGATGAGGGCCAAAAAAGTAGAATTTAGTGCCCTCAACATCTGCCTATTGGTCTGGGACTCCTACATCATGGCAAGCAACTCACCTTTAATAATTTCCCAAAACTCCTGATAGAACTCTATCAAAAATCCATCTGGTCCTGGAGCCTTACCTTTCTTCATCAAAAAGACTACTTTCTTTAGTTCTTCCTCCGAAATAGGTCTTCTCAATTTCTCCTTCATGTCTTGAGTCACAATGGAGGGAATACATGATAAAATCGAATCCTCCACCTCCTCATCCCTCAGCCCTTCTTCCTAGAAGAATGAGCTGAAATACCGTTCGGCCTCATCACATATTTCTCTAGTTGAAGAGACTATCTCCCCTCTTTCTATAACCAATGAACTAATAACATTTCCATGGCGCCTGGCTTTGATCGTATTGAAGAAGAAAGCAGTGTTTCTATCTCCTTCTTGTAGCCAGTCGATCCTGGATTTCTATTTCCAAAAAATTTCCTCTCTCACCTCTCACTCCTCCAAGGTTTTTACTGCCTTTGCTTCCTCATTCAGTAAAGACCCTATAAGTCCCTCCTCCCTAATTAATCTGGTAATGTCATTTAACTCTTCTTGCACCCTCTTCTTCTCCTGGAAGATGTTCCCAAAGCTATTCCTGTTCCATCTCTGAAGTTGGTATTTGACAAATTGGAGGAGTTTCACAAACACATACATGGCTGTCCCAGCCGCTGGTCGGCCTTCCCTCTACGATTCAGTGATCCGGCCATACAATTCTTGGTCCCACAGCCACATCATCTGGAATTTGAATGGCAGCTTCTGTTGCTAGAAAGCAAAAGAAATATTTAGTTTGATTGGCCAATGATTTGAACTCTACCAATCCAGAATCTCAAAGCTAAGCGTCCATCTACCTCCCACCCAAAAATAGGACACCAAAAATCTATCTATACGTTCAGCAATGTAGCTGTCACCCAGCCTTCTGATATTCCAAGTAAATCAGCCATTACTCGGTTTGATGTCCACCAAATTTAATTCTGAGATCTTATCCCTGAGGAGACAAGAAGATGGCTCTAATATGGTGTTCCCACCCTTTTTTTTTGAGCTATCCATAATCACATTGAAATCTCCCGCAACAATCCATGGTAAATAAGGAAACTCTTTACGAACTAGCTTAATGTTATTCCAAACAAAAATCTTACCTTGCATATCACTGGGTGCGTAGACATTCGAAAGCAGAGCATACTCTCCTGAATCCATACATAAAGCCACCAATGATAATACTGACTTGAAAGCCATCCATGCCACCAGTTTGACCTTTCTTGGATTCCATAGGCATGCTAAACCTCCTGCTATCCCCTGGGCCCCAATGCATTGGCATGACCCTTGTCCCCATATCCTTGGGGTAATGTCCATCATGTAATCCACTGTCACTTTGGTTTCTTGAAGAAAAAGAATATCTGGATGTTGACTTCTCACTAATTCACGAATAGCTTTTTGTCTAGGCCCGCTATTTAGGCCCCTCACATTCCATGATAACACAATCATTTCGAGGGAGGAAGAAAATGTGCATCTAAGGTCCTTACCGACCCTAATTCAACTAAGTTCTCTCCAATCATTTTGATTCTATCCAAATCCTTTCTTCTTCCTACCTTGACATTTTTGTCTGTAGCTCCTTTCTTACTATCCTTTTGAAGAATCCCCAAGCACAGTGGGGATTTACCTTGCTTTTCCACCTTATCCTCCCCTGCCTGTGAAGCCTTCTCCCCAGCTTTTGCAGCTTGTACCCTTTCCTCTATACCTGCCACTAAATTCAGCTCTTCCCCCTATCTATCCAAAATCATTAGAGAAGGCACTTCAAATATTTTCTTTGGAGAAAATGGCATGGCATTTATAGCCCCTTCACACTCTTCCATTTGTTATTCTCCAATAATAAGATCCAAAAAAACCTCTTGCTGCCCCAATTCCTCCAGCATCTCAAATTTGTTGTAGGAATCCTCCCCTTGTTGTTCCATAAATGTTCTCTTAAGTCCTTTGTTTTTACCCTTGGATTTCACTTGCATGAATCCCTCTGAATCCTTTCTACCTCCGTTTCCCATCTTCTTTCCTTTATCCTCTGCCATTGCTCTGTTCAAGGGAGGCACAGGAGAAGGTTGTTGGTCAACCATTTTATTCTTCAGGAACCTTCTAATCAAATGTCCATACTCGTGACATAGGTGGCATCTAAAAGGTAGGGTCTCATAATCTAGTTGCTGTAACCATGAGTGTGATCCTGCACACATTTCTACCACATCAGGTAATGGTCTGCTCAGGTCAACTTCTACACAAATTCTTGCATATGTCATTATTTTCTTCCCTAGCGTTTGTGTAGATGCTCCCACTAGTTTTCCTATAATTGAAGCAATCATAAGCAATACATCCTCTCTGCAACATTCAATCGGCATTCGAGGTAGTCGCACCCACACATGAACCTTGCTAGGTAACTCTTCTGTGGGATTAAAAATAGCTTGCCATGGTTTCATGAAGAGACCAGCCTGGTTATAAAAATATGGACCTCCTTCAAACATCTGGTTTTTATCTTCCAAACAATTGAAAGTCACCTTAAAAAATCTGTTTGCCAGCAACATCATCTCCATCTCTCCAGCCAGCTCCCATACCCTCCTGGCCCAATTTTCCAATAAAGGGAGAGATACTTTCATCCCCAAGAATTTGCAATATAAAGAGTGTTTGGAGTAATACTCTGCATCTTCAACAATCATGTCAAATGGAATGACTAGTTTTGGCCTTTCATTGTAGCGCTCTAGACATCCATTCACCTTATTAATTCTTGAACCACCATTCGAGCCACTGCCTTGCACCCCTATAAACTGAATGGCATCTGCAACCTCCTTTAGTCTGGCTTCCTTCCCTTGAGGTCCTTTACCTACCACATCTCTGAAACTTCTTTCTCCCTTCAGTAAACTTTGTTCCACCTGTTCCATTGCAATGCCTCCTGCCACTTCTCTCCCCCTAATGCAAATTTGTTCCAACTGCCCACATAGATTCTATTAAAACTATAGCTTCCCAAGACTTCCTTCTTGCGTTCCAATCTTTCTCTACCCCCACGCACCAGAAACCAAGGTGATTTAAAGCTAGGGCACGGCTGCCCTAGCTTCTCAGTGAACTGTAGCATTTGTCCTTCCTCTCATTTTCTTATTATTATTATTATTTAATTTTACTTATTTACCACCATAATTTTAAAATTTTGAAATAATTGCGTATTATTTTGATGATTGACATTTTGGATAATTTTTTTGATTTATCATTAGGAAAAAAATATTTGAGGAAGATCAATTAATTTTCTATGAAATTATTGCATATAATGAATCTATATAAGTCATATAACGATATGTGGAGGAGGCACTCAAGGAACTATCTTTAGATAAATAAGATACTCATATAATATATCTGGAATAGTAACCACTATATATATATATATATATATATATATATATTCAAACATTGGTGTACCGAAGATGCAACTGTATGTATCTTATGTATCAAAGGATGTCCTATTAACATGTATAATTCCCCTCATACTGGGGAAAACTAAGAACAAAGTATCAACTTCTCCTAGCCCTAACATAAGTGGTAACACAATGCTCCCTAGAGGTTTCTTGTTCTTTCTATCAAATACTTTCATTATCTTTGTTATACCAATCAAATACTCATGTGTGTATTGCAGAATAGTAATAAATGTCCTAGTATAAATTGTTATCAGTCTAAATTACCCATTTGAGGTGAAGGTGTTTTAGACCTACCTCATCCAACTGATACAATGGGATCACCTCTAGGTGTGGGTAGCCTATTAAGTGAATAGAACCTCTATTTTTGGGGCTATTTCCCCTAGTGCATCCTATAGGATCAATTCCTAAACCTACTTGCTTGTTAATGAAAAGGAATACAAGGATACATGAAACAAACCTAAGCTATGGGAGGTGATAAACCAATATAAACATCATTGACCTACTACTTTGAACATAAACACAAGATGAACCTACTACACTAACTCACAATAGGCCTCTAGGCACAAGTGTTTCAATATGGAGGTGAGGACCAAAATAGGGACCATGAGGGGTTGATTAAGAGGTATACTGAGAGACATTAGTGAATCAATATCCATAATTAGCTAATGTAAGTCCATGAAAACACTCCATATGAAATTTCAATATGATAAAACAACTTTGAACTAGGTAAGGAAATGGGACAAATGAAGGGAGTCTACTTACTACCACTAGCACTCATCAACCATAAAAAATATACACTAATTCCAAGAAAATAAGAAGGCAAACAACCGAAATATATTAATTTTTCAAAGGTAGAAACAAGTCTTTAGTAGGGTAGGGCTTCCCCATACTATACCAAAGGATGCATACAAAGCCAATTGAGGCTACATTTATAGATAAAGTGAGAGAAAAGAGGTGAAATATGTTAGAGAAGAGTCAAAGACACATGTCACTCCTAATGAGATAGTTATAAAAATAAAAGGGAGGTGGAATTAGTCCTAATAACTATCCAAAAAAGTGAATTTAATCTCATCATAACCTCTAAAGGAGTGGGAGTAGGAAATGAACACCTCACTCATCTTCATTTCAAACTACTAGTACCTTCTTAATGGGAGTTACACTTTTGTGTGTTGACATATGGTAAGCTTACTAAGCCTTTCCAAATCCATCCTATTCCACCTCCAGATTTATATTATTGTGTTTATGTTGAGGTCTAAGCTCCAAGTGTATTCAATCTGGTATGAAACTACAATTTGAGTACAAGAGTCTAATTGGTCCAATAGGCCATGAAATAAGCCAATTTTGCAACCCTAGGTCTCATTTTTTGTTTAAGGGCCATCACCATAGATGATAGTATATTTAATAAATTTTTATAGCTCATACTAATCATTCAAACCTAAAAACCACTTTCAAGTACTACTACCTAGTTTCATTAGGTCTCTTGGAGCTCTTGGTAGCATACTTGGTCAACACTAGGTGTCTTGACTCTGAAAGAGATGTTGCAGTCATTATAACTATTCCTCATGAGAATCTATAAACATAACTTAATCCTTAATCCTATAATATATGGTTCTATTAGACCTTACTAGGCCTTACCCAAACCAATTCTATGAGAAACCCTCTAAAACTTCCCTTTTTAGGCATATAGTAGTCATTCTTAGGCCAAATATATACATCTTGTAGTTCAAATATGCCAACTAGTAGCTGATTCAAGGACCATTTGGTATATTTAGGTCATATAATCACTGAAAATTTTACTCAAGTACATGATGACAAGTCATTACCAATACTTATACTCTTATCAAGTTATAATGAATGGTTTAGGTAGGGTTGAGGGATGCATAGTCTCTTCACGATTGTTCATAGTTTTGAGGGATTGAGCTATAAAGCAAAAACAAAGGATTTGAAAAATATAAACTCACTCAACTTCCCATAGTAGATGATACCTCTATGCATCTTATCCTTGGTGCTCTCATGTGAAGAAAGTGCCTCTCGGTCCAAGAAACCTACATTCTATGGGGTCAAGATAGAAACATTTTCATAAAGAAAAGGAAAACATCCATCTTGGGTTGGAAACAACTCCAAGAAGAAAAATAAATCCCTCCCAACATGTTCCCATGGGTTTATTCTTTTTTCACTCTTCAAACTCATTGCAGACCTCTCATACTCCTCCCTAGGGTTTATAATCCAAGAATCTAGTTTGACCTTAGGATCTAGTTCTTGGGATTTCCTCTAAAATTTTGAGTTCAAACTTTGGGATACTATATTATAACATTATCATTCACTTCTTTATATCCTTGATCCCTTATAATATTCTAATAAATGCATTTGTCTTCAAATTCCATGTACAAGTTGGTACATGTCCATTTAGGTCTACTAGGCCTAAATGGCATATCAAGGCCCTTCACTACTTTAGAAGACCAAACCAATTCAATGAAAACTACTAAAATTTAAAAACAAGTCAATAAACCTCCTTTCATCTCTTTCACTTTTATTCCATGCATGGTTCATCACACTTTCCTCTCCTACTTAATGACCCTACCTATAGGTGCTCTTAAATATGCTCATAGCAAGAGTGAATACATTCTACTCTTGTTTGCAACCTGAGGTTTCATGGAGTGATCAAAACATGTTGGACTAAGATTCTCATCCCTTCATTTACCTCTGATTCTCCTATATAAACCATCCATAACTTAGCTTCCTTTGTTTTCTCATGGCTATAGGTGGCAATTTTGGTTTCCTAACTATGTGAAAGGTGGGTTCTAAGGTTTATTTCTTCATGACATCTAGGGTTTATTAGATGATTTTAACACCTAGGTTCTTCAATGTCTTATCCACTCCTCTTTACCTCCTTAACTCATCACTCCATTAGTGTTTCTCAGCTTGCCAACACAACTATATGTGTACTTATTTGGAGTGTTTTGACTGAGCTTATCCCCTGAGTGACATACCCTTATTGGATATACTAATTTAAAATCTAGTGATTACCCATTTATATTTATGAATCATCTATGATTCAACACCTTATTACACTATTCACAAGCTCTGATTTCTCAAATTTCCTAAAGAGGCCTGTAGATGTTCAAATGGGGGAACGTCTCTCTTTAGGATAGAGAATGGGTTCTATGAAGGAGTGAAGGAATGGAACACCTAAAGATCATCCCTAGATTATTATTACCATATAAGGATCTATACATAATATTAAATATCCCTATGATCCTCTTCAATAATGAGACATTTATGCTCACAAATTGCAAGGAATCACACTATGCATGGCAATAACACTTGAAACTAGGACTTTGAATAAATTGAGCCCCTTTGCTTGTAAACCTCCTTACCAACATGTAAGTTCACATAAATTGGTGAAATGGAATATAAAATCTAGTCTTGGTCTAATTTTCTCTCTCTTCAATATCTAAGAGGCTTTTAAACACCCCAATACATAGGTGTAGGTTTATATATGTTTATTTTAGGTTCAATGCTTGATTAATTTGTCACATAATGAATCTCCTTTTATTATGAATTTGAAAGGCCATTAAGGGAAATATGGAATTTATTATACTCTAAAATGACCCATATTTAATTGAATAATAACTAGAGTGCTAAGAAATCACTCAATTTTGTTGTGTTTGACAGAGAATATTCATCTTGTCAATCTCTTCAAACCCTGAAACTTCATATTCTTCCCATTTATAATCAATTTAGGCTTATAAAATCCCTTAGGAAGACCTGAGAAATCCATAGGAGGTTCAAGGCAGTGCCTTCTTTGTGAAAACAATCATTTTCAAACTTGAAAACACCTTTTCCTTCAATAACCATGACTGCAACTTTGACAACTCATTAGTATTGACCTCCTTGGCTATCTCTATGCTTGTAACCTAGAGAATCTAACCTGAAATATTAAGGTATGTTTGAAATAGATGTTAGGTATGGAAAAGAGCTTACAATAACCTAGATATAAATTCATTACAAGTTTATTTGGTCAAAAGTAGACTTACATGTCTATAAACCTGTAGGTTAATGAGACCTCACCTTTCTTAGCCAACTCTAAAAGCATTGTTTAAGGATTATTCATGATCACCACTTTAAATATAAACTTTGGGAAAAAGGAGGATCAAAATTATGATCTTAGAGACCAATTTATGTAAGAAAAATTCTAAAACCAACCAAAACCTTAACTATCACCTTGTATAGGTCTGAAACCTACCACTATGTAGATATGTTTGTCTTCCTCTACTTGTACGTGCCAAACCAGGGTAGGTAAATGATGTGATAAGAATAATAGAGTCAAAAAAAATCTCACATACTCATTTATTTTACCAATAAGGTTCATAATGCTCTGAAACCATTAAAAATTGAGGCCATGGGATTTGAGGTCTATATTCTACACCTTAACTACTTAAGGATTGTTCATAAAGATAAAGAGCTTAACTAGATGACTAATGCAACAAAATGAAAGTGCATTAGGATCCCTTGATATACCTAATATCTTAGCCTCCAACTCTCTTCCTCCTATATGGACTAATGTAAAACCATTGACCATTCGGGGGCTGCCAAGAGGTCGATGTAGAAAAGACATAAGTTTTTAACTTCCTTTGGATTTTGAATCATAGATTTTCTTCTTTGATACCTAAAATGGATCCCAAATTATATTCCTAACCTTCTTTGACTCTGCCCTGACCATACAAGTTTGTACAAGCCTTGGAAACACCTACAAAAACTCATTTTTATACAATTTTCAAGTTAAAGACCTTGGTAAGCCATTGGGGGAGACAAAGAGGGAAATTTGGAGTCAAAAAATGCTTTTAAACTAGGTGGTATATATTGAGGGAAGTTTAAATGTCATTTTTTGAGTCTATGTTGGCTTTTATGGTAAATGAATGATATTTGACCCCTAAAAAGACCTTTTTTTGCATATAAGAACACTTGGTTATGAATTTTGATGACCCATGAAAAATACTAATTCAATGTGACATGAAAAACATATCTTATTCAAAGGTTTATAATATGGAGGTTGACTTACATGACACATTTGAGAGACATTTGATGACCTTATGGGCTAAATGGAGCTCAAAACATGCTTGACTAATAGACTAGAGAAGACAACCTTGGATACATCATTGGATCTCATGTTAAGACTCAAACATGACTTAGAAACCTTTTACATCTTATTGATAAGGCCTATCCCACAAGAAGTATCTAAGGTAAGTAGGAATACTATGAGAACAAGAAACCTTAACTTATTCAAATATCTTAGTTTATGCTATAGTACCTTAGCTTTATCAAACAAGGTATAGGCCACATTTTAGGATTCAAAATTCATTTGACACCCTTCCACTCACCCTAGGACCACCTATGAAGACCTAATACATCACCTAATGACTCAAAAGATATTGTCACACGGTGATACCTCAAGCAATGCCTAATACATACAATGAAACCTTAAACAATGCTAAAGGGCTTTAAAAGGTCCATTTGAAGATCATGACAAAATTTATAAATCCTCACATACTTTGAAGGGGGTCTCATGAGAAATTTTAGAAATATATGGGTCAATATTTGGCTTGGGAGGCCAAATTATCAACATCTTTAGTGACTCACAGGGGTTGACCTACCTGTTGGTCAAGAGAACTAACTATCTCATCAATTGAAGGGTGTTCACATATGACAATCATGACAAAACTGATATGACCCCTATGCTTGGATTGATAACCTACCTTCAACACTAGGAACAAATTTAAAACTCACATAAGGAAAAAACACCAAGCAAAATAAGAAGCAAAAATACCACACTTGTGTTGACAAGTACTTATTGGAAATAATACAATCAAGAAAACAACTGACTATACACAAATAACCTTTCATATCCGACCCCCTTGGATCAAATGAGAAGATTTTCAAGTCATCTTCGTGAGATGAGTGAATTTTAAGTATAAGCTACTGATAATGTTTGTTATTGTTTGACCAACTCCTTTTTTGACCACCATTATATTTGTCTTAACCTAAAATGGATCTACAACAACAAACTTGTCTCCAATATAGACATATTCATCTTAATTTTTAAATTTCACCTCAAACTATTGTCTATATTTAGCAATGTGAGAGTTTTCCAAGCTAGTTACATCTTGGTTGATAGTGGAGATAACTACAATCTCTATTTAAATTAGATTCTCAAACACAATATTTTGTTCATCTTGGAAGGTACCATATTCATCATATCTTGTTGGACCTTGAAATTGAACCTCATGAAGATGATCTTCAAGACATATTGGCTCACTAGGAACCTTGCATTCTCCCTCAACAACTTTATCTTATTCTTTTTGAGGTACTTGCCTACCAATCGCTTAAATCTCCTTGAACTTGTCCAAGTAGGATTTACACAGTTATTAGGACCTTGGATCTACTCTTGAGACTCAACATGACCAAATGCCATAGTGTTCTCCTTAAGACTCTTCTTAATCTCTTCAACATGCACATTGACCAAGTTGACAATTTTAGCATTCTCTTGATGAGGTGGAGATGTATCATCTAAACTTAAACATAAATTCTCTAGGTCTTCCTAAAATGTAATCTCTTCATAATCAATCAAGAGGACATGAACCTCATTTCCACTCTAACTATTTCCTTGTGGAGAAGCATGTTGATTAAGTGCCTCTAAATATCCAATAGGGTCATGATAAGGTTCATGTTCTTTTAAAACTTGATCATCTTCATCTTCTATGGAGAATGGAATTTCATCGATCCATTCAAGTTCTAGTTCATCTTTTTTTTCTTGTTCTAAATATGAATTATCCTCTCCAAGTTCTAAAACATTAATGCTACCTTCACTTAAGACCTCAACCTACTATTGTCTTCCATAATTCAAAGCTATCATACTAAGTTATTCAATCTCATATAAGGATTCATGGTATAACTAATGCTAAGGATCATCCAAATCACTTGAAGTGATCTTAACTTCAACAATGGGTTCATGAGGGATATATTAATGTTTGTATCCTAGAGCAGAAGTTGCTTGTGTTTCATTCACCTCAAGGTCATGCCATTGTGACTACTCCACATCATCAAAATTCCCTTTAGGCTCAAACTCTAATTTGTTGGGATGAATAGGAGTATCAATAGTGGTATCCTCATCATAAGTTCTTTAAGTATCTATTTTAAGGTGTTCTTGAAACTCACTTGTATTTGTAACATAATCAAGCTATTGAAGGAATACCACCTAATCAATGCTCTTTATCAAGTTCCCTATCACATATTAATGCTCTAATTCTAACTTCAATGTAACTAGATTATCTTCATAGAAGGAGAGGTTGGGAGGAAAAGAGGCTTCATTGGCTTGATTTATAACTGCTAGAGTGTTCTTCAAGCTTGTAGATTTAGGAGTACTAGGCTGATCATGATGTTGTTGATGATATGGAGAAAGATAATAAATTGAAGACACTACATTCTTATTTTTCCACTCCTCAATTGATTTTTCAAACTTAGGTACATCTTTATTCTCATGAATCACTGTAGTATGAAGGATAGATGGAGAAATTGAAAACCTTGTAAGATCTCTTGAACTAGCCTCCATACACTTCTCTTCATTTAGATGTTCCTCATCTACTCTCCAAACCATAAGTCTTCCTGTGAATAGGGAGATGGTGGGAGGAAAAGAATGTCTAACTAGTACAATAGGAAATTAAGGCCCTATGGGCTTTTTTTGAGTGAGTTTAGGGGGTTAGGAGGCACTCTAGAAGCTTGATAACTTCCTAGGATTGGTATTCATAACCTCTTCCTCTTTTTTCATACCTTGACATCCATGGATAATTAAATATTGAGGAAGAGGTGAAGGGCTTTGAAATCTTAAGAATCTCCTTATTTTAACTTTTGTAACCATCTTCCCTTCTTGGTTTGGGTTTGGCATGGGAATAGTGGTCCAATAAGGTTGACATGGGGAAGTAAGAGGCTTATAAGATTGGTTACATTGATCTTGATATTCCTTTAAAGCTAATAACTCATTCTCAAAGATTTGATTCATTCTTTTTATCTCATTCCATTCATTGGAGGAACTAGGTGTAGCTTGAAAGGGTGATCAGGGAGGGAAGGAGGGATATTACTCCTAATAATAATGCTACCAAGGGGATGATAGTAAGGCTAATCTTATAGATTATTGAAATCATGTAGAGGATAAAACTCATCATAAGTCTAAAGTGGATTGATATAAGACTGGTATAGTTCATTGGATTACTGATAAGAGTCAATATAGGATTGACAAGGCTCATGGTGAGGCTAGTATAAACCATAATGATAATGATAGGGAAGCATAAAACATAGATATCCTCTATATTCAACCATTAGAAATCATGCATCAAACAAAGAAAAAGAGGACCATAAACATAAGTTATTATTTCCCTTGAATGGATAGCTTTTGATGACCCTTAAATAAAATTTGGATGTTAATCTACCACCAAAATGCTTGAAACTCCTTGAGGTCACTAAATTATGGGAGTGAGTGATCTAACCTCCTTTTATTATGGTCTCACCAAGCATGCCAATTACTATTATCAGTCTATAATTCACCTTTGAGGTGAAGGTGTTTTAGACCTACCTCATCCATATCATACAATGGGACCACTTCTAGTTTTGGGGCTAGCTAACCTGATGTATCCTCTAGGATTAATTCCTAAACCTACTTGATTGTAAATGAAAAGGGATATAAGGATGCATGAAATAAACCTAAGATATGAGATGTGTTGAACCAATATAAACATCTTTCACCTACTTATCCTTCACTATGAACATAAACATAAGATGAACTTGCTACACAAACTCACAATAGGCCTCTAGGCATAAGTGTTTTGATATGGAGGTGAAGACCAAAATAGGGACCAAGAGGGGTTGATTAAGAGGTCTATTGAGGGACATTAGTAAATTAATCTCCACACTAAGCTAATTCAAGGACATGAACACACTCCATATGACCTACCAAGATGATAAACCAACCTATAACTAGGTAAGGAAATGGGACAAATGAAGGGAGGCCACTTACTACCACTAACACTCATAAACCATCAAAAGTAAAAACTAATTTCAAGAAAATAAGAAGGACAAAACCAACATCTATTAATTATTAAAATTCATAAAAAGAGTTTAATAGGGGAGGGCTTTGCCATACTCCACCAAAGGATGCATATAAAGCCAATTAAGGCTACATCTATAGAGAAAGTGAGAGAGAAGAGATGAAATACATTGGAGAAGAGTCAAGGACACATGTCAATCCTCATGAGATAATTAAAAAAATAAAATGGAGGTGGAATTAATCCTAATAATTATCCCAACATGTTTCATCCCATCATTACCCCCAAGAGAGTGGGCATAGCAAATGAATAGCTCACTTGTATTTGAAACTACCATTACCTTCTTGTTGAGAGTTAAAATTTTATGTCTTGACATGTGGAAAGCTTCTTAAAACTTTCCAACTCCATCTTAGGCCAAATCCATGTTTTTATGATTTTTTTGAAGCTAAGGGTTAAGGTCCAAGTGTCTTCAATCTAGTATGAAACTACAATCCTAGCAAAAGAGTCTAATTGGTCCAATATGCCATAAAATAAACTAATTCTACCACTCTAGGTCTCATTTTTGTTTGAGGTCCATCACCATATTTGATAGTATATTTAATTTTTTTTATAGTTCATCCTCATCATTAAAACCTACAAACCACTTTCAAGTATTACTACCTAGTTGCATTAGGTCTCTTGGAGCTCTTGGTAGCATACTTGGTCAACACTAGGTGTTTTAACTCTCAAAGAGATGTTTCAATAACTATAAATCTTCCTCATGAGAATATATAAACATACTTTAATTATTTATATCATATATGGTTCCATGAGACTCAACTAGGCCTTACCCAAACTAATTCTATGAGAAACCCTCTAAAACTACCCTTTTTAGGCCTATAATAGTCATTCTTGTGCCAAATCTGTACATCTTGTACTTCAAATGTGATAAATAGTATAAAATTAAAGGAAAATTTGGTGTATATAGGTCATATAAATACTTATATATCTATTCAAATACATATCATGTCATTACCAAGATCTATACTCTCATCGAGTCATAATGAATCGTTTAGGCAGGGTTTAGGGATGCATAGTCTCTTAAAGATTGTTAATAGCATTGAAGGATTGAAATGTAAAAATAATGTCAAAAATTTGAATAAAAAAACCTAAATAAACTTACCCTAGAAGATGAAAACTTCATGCATCTTCTCCCTAGGTCTCCCATATGTAGAAATTGCCTCTAGAGCCAAGAAACCTACATTCTATGGGGTTGAGATAGAAACATTTGCATAAAGAGAAGGAAAACATCCATATTGGGTTGGAAATACCTTAAATATATTTGAGACATCCCTCCCAAAATGTTACCATGGTTTTATTCTTTGTTTACTCTCTAAACTCCTTACAAACCTCTCAAAATCTTGCCTAAGGTTTGTAAGTCAACAATCTAATTTGACCCTAAGACCTGGTTCTCAGGATTTCCTCTCAAATTTTATAAGTTAAAAATTTAGGATCCTATATTATAACACTATAATTCACTTCCTTGGATCCCTTGAACCTTATAATATTATTATAAATGTATTTATCTTCAAATTTCATGTACAAGCCTATACATGTCCATTTACACCTACCACACCTAATTAGATTGTTAAGGACCTTAAATACTTGAGATAACAAAACCACTTCAATTAAAACTTATAAAATTTAAAAAAAATTCAACAAACCTCTTTCCATCTCTTTTACCTTTCTTTAATGCATGGTTCATCACACTTTCTTCTCCTACTTAATGACCCTGTCTATAGGTACTCTCAAATCTACCTAAAGGAAGAGTGTAGAAATTTTATTCTTGTATTAAACCTAAGGTTTCATGGAGTGATGGAAACATATTTCACTAGGATTATCATCCCTTCATTTACCTTTGAGTCTCCTATCTAAACCATCCACAACTCAACTTCCTTTATTTTCTCATGGCTGTAGGTGGAAATTTTGGTTTCCTCACTGTGTGAGAGATGGGTTTTGAGGTTTATTTATTCATGTCATCTTGGGTTTATTGGATGATGTTATCACTTATGTTATTAAATTTTTTCTCCACTCCTTTGTACCTCCTCAATTCATCACTCCATTAGTGTTTCTTAGCTTGCTAACACAACCCTTTGTGTGCTCACTTGGAGTATTTTGATTGAGCGTATCCATTGAGTGGCGTGACCTTCTTGAATTTGATCCTTAAAAGTATAGTACTTAATCATTGATCCTTATGACTCATATATTATTCAAAACCCTATTCCAATAGTCATAAGCTCTGATTTATCAAATTTCCTAAAGAGGCATGTAGATGTTGAAATGAGAGCATGTCTCTCTCTAGGACTGAGAATGGGTTCTATGAAGGAATGAAGGAATGGAACACCTATATTTCATCCCTAGATTCTAATTAATATATAATTATCTATGTATACTATGGCATATCCCTATTATCCTCTTTAAAAACGAAACACTTCTACTCATAACTTGCAATGAATCACATTATGCATGGTAGTCACACTTGAAACAAGGACTTTGAAGAAATTGAGCCCCTTTGCTTGCAAACCTCCTCAAAATCATGTAGGTTTACATAATTTGGTGAAGTGTAATATAAAATCTATTCTTGGCCTAATTTTCTCTCTCTCCAATAGCCAAGCGACTTTCAAACACCCCAATACATAGGTATAGGTTTGTAGATGTTTATTTTAGGTTCAATGCCTACTTCTTTTGTCACATAATGAAACTCCTTTTCTTACGAATTTTAAATTCCATTAAGGCAAATATCGAAGTTATGGTAATGTATAAGGACCCCTCTTCAATTGAATAATACACTAGAGTGCTAAGAAATCTCTCAATTCTGATTTGTCTGATAGAGAACATTCACCTTGTCAATCTCTTCAAAACCTACAACTTCATATTAATATCAATTATAATATATTTAGGCTTAGATAATCCCTTGGGAAGACCTAATAAATCTATAGGATGTTCAAATCAATTCTTTCTTTTTGAAAATAATCATTTTCAAACTTTAAAACACCTTTTCCTTCAATGACCCCACTTGCAACTTTGAAAACTCATCAGCATTTTGACCTCCTTGGCTATCTCTATGCTTGTTACCTAGATAATCTAACATTAAAGCTTAGGATATGTTTTAAATAGAGGATAGCTATGGAAAATAGCTTATATTAACCTAGATATAAACTCATTACAAGTTTCTTTGGTCAAAAGTAGAGCTACAAGTCTACAGATCTATAGGTGAATGAGACCTCTCTTAGCCAACTTTGAAAGCATTATTTAAGGATTATTAATGATAAACACTTTAAATAAAAACTTGGGGATAAAGGATGATAATAATTATTCTCTTAGAGACCAATTTATGTAAGGAATAGTCTAAAACCAACCAAAAACTTAACTGTCACCTTGTATAGGTCTGTAACTTGCCACTATGTAGAGATTATTTGCCTTCCTCTACTTGAACATGCCAAGATAGGGATGGTAAATGATGTTATAAGGATAAAAGGGTCCTAATAAATCTCAAATACTCCTTCATTTTTATAATAAGATTCACAATGCTCTAAAATCATTAAAAACTAAGGCCATGGGATTTGAGGTCTTCATTCTGCACCTTAATTCCTTAGCAATTGTTCATAAAGATAAGGAGATTAAACATATGAATAATACCACAAAATGAAAGTACATTAGGGTTCATTCCTCTACCTAAGATCTTAGCCTCCAATTCTCTTCCTCCTATATGAACTGATGCAAAATCATTAACCATTCTGGGGCTGCCAAGAGTCGATATAGAAAAACATAGGTTTATGACTTCCATTGGATTTTGAATCATGGATTTATTTTTATGATTCTTGGAATGGATCCTAAATTAGATTCCTAACCTTATTTGATTCTTCCCTGATTGTACAAGTCTATACAAGCCTTGGAAATACATGTAAAAATTCATTTTTCTACATGTTTTTAGGTTAGAGACCTTGGGAAATAATTTGGGGCCACAAGAAGGGAAATGAGGAGTCAAAAAATGATTTAAAACTAGGTGGTATATATGGAGGGAAGTTTAAAGGTCATTTTTCAAGTGTGTGGGGCCTTTTATGGTAAATAAATGATATTTGACCCCTAAAAAGACCTCTTTTTGTATATAAGACCACTTGGTTATGCTTTGAAATGAACCTTGAAAACTCATAATTCAATGTAACATGAAAATCATATCTTATTCAAATGTTTATAATATGGAGGTTGACTTATATGACATATTTGAGAGACATTTGATGGCCTTATGGGCTTATTGGAGCTCAAAACATGCTTAACCAATAGACTATAAAAGACAACCTTTGATACATTATTAGAACTCATGTTAAGACTTAATCATGGATTGGACACATTTTTATTCTTATTTATAAGGCCTCTCCCATAAGAAGTAGCTAAGGTAAGTAGGAATACTATGAGAACAATAAACCTTAACTTCTTCAAATATCTTAATTTCTACTAAAGAACCTTAACCATGTCAAATGAGGTATAGGCCACCTTTTAGGCTTTGAAATACACTTGACACCCTTTTACTCACCCAAGGACCACCTATGAAGACCTAATACATCACCCAATGACTCACAAGATACTATCATTTGATGATCCCTCAAGCAATGCCTAACATATACTATGAAACCTTAAACAATGCTAAAAGGATTAAAAACGACCATTTGAAGATCATGACAAGATTTAGGAAGCCTCATGTACTTTGAATGGGGTCTCATGAGAATGTTTAGAAATACAGGGGTTGATATTTGGCCTAGGAGGCCAAATTATCAACATAATTTTTTCCACTTAGCTCACTACACATCATGACACTATGTATAGGTTGTAAGTTAATGGAAGTGTGAAAAAAAATGGTGCATTAATAGAATCATCATCGATGATCTCATACTCATTGAATGTGATAGTATATATATATATATATATATATATATATATATTTGTGTGTCTTTAAGTGTACTAGTAGTACCATCAATATTATGTTCCTAATATTTTATCTTTGAAGAATATAAAATAGAATGCAGATGTATTTTTTAAGTCATATGAATCTCATGATTAGTCTTAGTCTCTTTTTTTTGATTCATTTGGAAAAGGATAAAAAACATATTCAACTTCTCATTCTCATTAGGTTATTCTACTAAATCATTCATAGATGTGATAATATCAATATAACTAAGTTGAATGGCATTATCATCAATCAGATATTTTACATATTATATCTTAACCCAAAACATTTATTTATAGAGTGCCCTACACATCCATGATAATTGCAATATTAATTGATGTTGAATCCCTTATATGGTATCCTACTCATATCAACTTAATTTTTCAAAAGGAGAGATTTGAGATTTCACTCAAGTAACTCATATAATATCTTCTGAGGAGGTTAGGATAATTATGTAAACTACCTATTTTATGGATTTGACAAGATAAGATTATTAGTAGGTTGTGACATTGTATTAGCTATTAATTTTAACTCATTCTTAATATCATTATATTTAAATTTGAAAGCTATTTTGATTTAAAGTTTTGGACAAAAATTAGTTGTTGGATCTGATCCATATTTTATCTTATTCATAGCACGGATGTTAACTCCATGGTCCTTGACCGTATGGCACAAGTCACCAAAAGATTGAAATCACTTGAAAATAATGGACTCATGTAGTGGGGTAAGCAATTTTTAGTTGAATATTTCTTATAAATCATTATCAACCATAGAATTTGTCATATTAAAGAGCATATTATTGTAACAAAGCACATAATCAATGATGAGTTCATTGGGCCTTGATTAAGTTCAAAATTTTGAGCATATGAAAAATTATCAATTGCATTTATTGAAAAGTGTGCTAAGAATTGATCGACTAATGGATTAAAGACATGCATTGATTCCAATGGGAGATGACAGAACCAATTCAAAGCATTGACATTAAAACTCCTTAGAAATAACTTGGACAACAACTTGGTCAATAAATTATCATTGTATATATAGTCCAAAAATCTTCATGAAAGGCTTTAAGGTGTTTTTATAGATCACATTTACCATCATATAATGTAAGCTTGGGTGGAAAAAATCACATTGGTAATTTATAACCTTAAATATATAAGGATAATTATTTTTATAATAATACTTGACAATCAATCAAATGGTATATTCTATAAGAAATTTGTTCTAATTTTAAAACCTTGGCTTGAATATTAAGGAAAATTTGAATAAGGATATGAGCAAAAAACATAATAGATTGTGTAACTTTGGATGATGCCATATGAGTAGCCATTCTAGGGGGGATAAAAGTATGTTTTGTAGGGATATCCATAAAACTATAAAGAATACCATGTGTTTCCCCACACTATGAGTGGACATAACATGTGTAACCATAGGTGTAGATGCATGAGTATTAGTAGTATGAGTAGTTATATAAACACCTATTATTGATTTAGTGCCTCTAAAAGGTAAATTACTATCATTGAAGAATACATAATGTCATTCTTCAAATGTAGGCCCTATAACAATATTTTTTATTTCATCTCTAGTTACATTTAAAAATACATCAACCATTATACATTTTAATATATTATACCAATTTAGTTTCATCTATATCATCTAATCTATCATTAAAATAAATTTAGTCATTTCTTTATCATCATTGATATCAATTATATTTTCCATTATGATTATGTGAAAAATCAGAAATCATTTCCAAACTATAATGCATAAGAGTTTTGAAACTATAATAAGGAAGGATGGATACCTAATGGAAACCTATGTTTATCTTACTTTAAAGAATGGTCAAGTTCACTAGAATGTTTTAACTTATTTTGGGTTTATTGATCTAAATAATCAAAACTATTGAATATTTAGATTACATAAGATATATCACTCACTATATAAATCTAAATTTAAAAGGTAGATGATTTATTGTAGTTACTATTTATAGAAATGATAAGAGGATAAGATACTTATATTATTTATATTATGTTATGTTTTCTATCTATGCACAATCATAAAAAATAGTCTAAAATATTTTTGTGATCACTCACACCGATTGGATGTTTCCACTACGTGTCCAAATTGTCTCTATAGATTTTTCTAGTATAATCCACTATAGATCACTATTGTGTACTTTTTTACCCTTGCTCATGTGAAAAAATTCAAATTTTATTCTCATTTTCTTGGAAACCCTAGATCTAATTTTGACACTTTCTTGGTTAGTAAAAATGGGTTGGATAACCCCAACCAAATCTTGTTGAGGGGTTAAGCATTTCACATATTATAATGCTTTGAAGAGGGCCCAAACTATACATAGTTCTCCATATGTGTATGTGTGCTTAATAGTGATTCAATAAAATGAAATGTAGAGGTTTGAATTTTTACACTTAAAAATATACATATTTGACCTTGATTTAGGTGTTTAGACTCTGAATAGGGCCTATTCCTTTGAGGTTTTTTAACTTTTGATGATTTAAGATAGTCGTTAAAGGATGCATAGATGTATTTCTCAATGTGGAAGTGTAATTATAGATGGATTTTAGATGAGTATTAGATAATAATGGCCTTGAATTATGTTTATATATAAAATACTTTTTGGGTAATTTCCTTTCATAACTGACATGCAAAACATGTGGACTAACCTAAGGGATGGTTTAAAATTTGAAAAATAGCCATTTGGAGAACCTAGGACATTACTAAAAAATTAGACACTATAGGTAACTGACAACATCTAACTGTTGTTGACACTATCTAAGATGGAAGAAATAGTGATATAAAATATGGTAATAGTTTAGTTAGGATGGTAGAAAATTTAGACACAAAGAGGGAGATGTTGTATATAAATGACATAAAATTTGGAAGTCCAAGTCCATAAATAGGAAAATAGAAAGGAGGGAAGGGTGTGCAAGAATCAGATTTATATGCACAAGTCATGTGTTTAGGATATGCAAACAATATTATTTCCAAGTTTATAATACCAATCTATATAGATATACAAGCAAACAAATTATAATACATAAGAAAAATGTTTGATACACAGTGACCAATAGGGTCTTAACAAGTTACACACAAATAAACATGTTAGGAACCAAGTAGATATTAGGAGATGTATATCTATTCGGTCATAAAATTATGATATGTTAAAACTAATCTAGTGATCATCAAAGCTTGTGGCACAAAAGGGGATGGTTAAATAAATAAAACAAATCAAGGGATTTTGGTGGGAAAATGGGGGCTTAGATCACCTAAAGTGGAAGACGAAAAACAAAGAAAACACTATATCTAAATTAAATTTAATCATATAGATAATCTAAACAATTAGTTATACATTCAAAACATATTACTTATACAATATCTATCTTTCAAATGAAATAACAAGAGTTAGGAATACTTATCTTGGGTGAACTTGTCGAATCTCAATCTCTCCCTTGGCTAATGGTGCTTTACAAAAGGTTGTTGTGGATTTTTAAGGATCACACTATAAAAATTAGATCTAGGATAAAATATTCATACTTTACATCCAAGAATTCCCAAAAGATAAGTTATCTTTTCTCTAAGGCAAACCCTAAATAATGGCTCTTTCAAATGTAGATTTAGTTGAATTATGAATTGTAATGATGTGAAAATGATTGTTCCATTCTATTGGATTGAAATGAGCCTTTTATTTATATTAATGGATAGGTCTTAACCCCTTACAAAATTTTAGCCAACAAGATTGACCAACATGACCCAATTTTAAAAGTTATTATCTGGTATTGAACTGGGTCAGCTTGGCTAACCTAGTTGCATAATATGCCATAACTTTCCCAATTGGGTTATCTAGGCCAAATCCATAGGATTTTATTTTGGAAAACTTATTATAATGATGGGTTTGACCAAGCTGACTTAGTATGAAAAATGGGTGACATGGTCGACCAAGCTAACTTAATAATAAAAGTGGGTTTTCTCTTAGATAGGGGCTATTGATAACGAAGATTGTTTAGGGGATAAAGGCATGAAAGGTGCTAAAATAAGTAGTATATGTATAAATTAACATTCAATTATAAGTTTACAATTAACCATAGATATACAATTTCTTATTATTTAATTTATATATATATATATATATATATATAGCTTTAGGGTGTTTGAGAGTGGTTTCAGACCTCTATGAGCTATAATACAAATTCTAGGTTTTGGAGGGTCCTATTGATTTCAGATTTAGCCATATTTCAAGGTTTTAAGATTTTAGACTTAGCCATGTTGTAGGGTTTCTAGATTTTATGGAGACATCATAGGAGGTAAACGAATAGACACTCTAAATAAGTTGGACAAATAGTAGGAATGATACGAGGCAACAAAAATATTGTAAAACACCAATGGTCTACCCAACCCTTTCCTAGTTCACCCTTTAAGGCATGAACTTAGATATATTTGAAAGTCAATAGGTTATTTCAAGAGATAAAGTGTTATTAAATGATCAAGTTTTAAAATATTGTGTGTATACATCTATTATTACAAAATTAGAACCAATGTAATTATCTTAATGTTTTTCTATTATATCTTGTAATGCAAAATAAATGATAGGTATTAAAAAGATATTACCTAGTGTTTTTAAGATATATATATCAATCCACCCATCTAGTTATGATATGATTCATAAAACCATTCATATTTACCCAAAATCATGCCCAATGTAGTTGTCCTATCTATTTTTTATTTATATCTTATAGTGTAGATTCAGTGATAAGAGATGTATATTTATCAAATTGTGAAATTATGAGATGTTTCATATTATATTTCATATTATGAGTTGTCTAATATATAATATTGTGGAATGAGTACCCATGTAGTTCAATTTTTTTTTAGAGACTATCCATGTGAACCTAACCACTGCTAGGTCCTTCAAAACCTCTATATCTTAAGGAGAGTACTAGGTTCTCAATATTTTATAATTATGTTAAAAATTTGAATAATAATAACAATTTTTTATAAGGAATAAACATTTGAATCTAGCAAAAAATAAGTTCCCAAAAAACATTACACTCAAATAATGGTATTATTATCTAGTAGTTTTTTTGGCATACTAGTGACATCAGATTCAAATACCGCTACTTTAGAAATAATGTTTATAACTTAGCGGTCGCTAGGTTAATAAAAATACTTTAGCTCATCAATTTTATCATAGAATAAAGATATAAATAACATGGACCTAGTTTTTGGTAGGTTCACATATCTGTTAGGAACTTAATGGCCACCAATTTTTTTAATAGTTGCTGGGAACTTTGTCATTACTAATTTCTTAGGGAAAAAATATAAAAACACATATTTTTGGATCCTAGTGGCCATTAAGTTCTCAAGGAATGTATATGCACCTATTTTATTGATAATAATAAATATATATAGATCAATACCAAATATGACTAAGTTAGCCAACAACCACTAGGACACAAATAATAGTTCAAAGCATTAATTATATCATAGCGTAAATATGTAAATAACATATCCTATGCCCAATGTAGTAAATGTGTTCTTTTATAATGGTTGTCTCAAATAAAAACCTGATCAGTATAATAAAGATATGCACCGTATTCTAGTTTCATTGTGTAAGTTTTTGTTATCAAAATAAATAAGAAAGGTGTCTAATTACACTTCTATGTCTTTAATGTGTTCTCTTGAAGTGGATATCTTAAATCAAAACTTGATGAATAAGAGAAAGATAAGAACTATCTATGTAGACTCTAATTTTTTGTCTAAGATAAATTATCCTCTATGTACACTCTAATTTATCTATCTAATATAAATAAGAAATATATATAAATGATGTTTACTTATGTTAAATGTATCAAGTATTGAATTCACAAGACAACTCCAAGGGAGCATATTGAAGACATTAAAGATAAAAAAATCTTGATTGGTGAGAAAGATACTCTAAAATTTCAAGACATACACCATCATTGTTTTTATTTTAGTTGTCACCATTAGCAACCATTAGGTGTCCAATAATAATTTAAAGAGGAAATTTTGTTAACCTAGCAACCACTAGGCTCAAGATAAAAATTACATGTAAATAAAAATTGTTTTGAAACTCATGACCTATATCATCATTGCTTTTATTTAAAATATTGGATTTAGAGACAATTAGGTTCTCATGGAAAGTAAATGTATTTTGTTTTACAAAGAATGACAAGTGTATTTAGATGAACACAAAATAAAATTGACTTGGATAGTAATTACTAAGTTATCAAAAATATTTAAGCTCAACAATTGTGTCACAATGTAGATATATAATTAATATGAATTGCTTATTATTCTAGGTTGCATATACATCTGCCATTGCATAATTAGGGCCATTATAGTTCTCCTAGTATTTTGTTATATACATGTTTAGGATAAGATAAACATGGTTTAAATGAGGATATATGTCACATTCTAAGTTCATAATGTAATTATCAAAATAAATGAGAAAGGTGTTTGAATTAAATTCTATGTATTAAATGTGTTATTTTGAAGTGTTTGTCTCAAATCAAACTTGATGAATAAGAACATGATCAAAACCACATGTGTAGACTCTAATTTATCTATCTAAAATAAACTATTATATTTGTACAATATAATTTATCTAAGATAAATAAAAAATCTAGATAGATGATTCTTAATTTAATTATGTGCATCAAATATTTATTTTAAAACATGACTCTAAGAGAACATATAGGAGAAAAAAGTGTGGAAAAATTATTGATTAGTGGGAAAGAGAATTCAATTTCTCAAGACCTATACCATAAGGTATTTATTTAAATTTTCATCATTAGTGGATGCAAGGTTCCCAACATGAATGGAAACCATCAAATATTGTCACTAATCAAAATAAATTTATACAAGTACAAAATAGTGTTATGTCCTTTCCTAATAAATGTAGTTGACAGTCAGTTGCTAGCTCTCAACAATGTATAAAATAACCATGAAATATTGTCACTTATTGACATAAAATTTTATATGTACATATTTATACAAAATATAACATACATTTTAATCCAAATATTGGTAAGTTTCAAGCTTTCAATGATGTACACAAAAAACATAAGAATTGCATATATAATAGATATAAAAATAACAATGTTAAGAAACTAGTGGTAGCTAGATTATTAACAAATGTATATGTTTTTTCAATTTTACCATTTTATTATGAGGTTAGATGATGATGTAGATTAAAAATATAAAACATATCTAAAGTAAAATATTGGTTACAACAAGCTTTTAATGATGTACAAAAAACAACATAACAATTACTTGCAGAAATAAATATTAAAACAATATATTATGACATCCATTAGATACAATTTTTTTTTTTTGGAACCTAGTGGCCACTAGCTCTCAACGATACACATAAACTAGATATCAAAATGTATATGCATATATTCAAATAAAATGTATACATATTTTCATTTGTGAAATTGTATTAGGATATATGTTTATATACAAAGACAATAGATGGTAACCTAGTAGTTGTTAGATCTTAATAATATACATAATAAAAGATAATAATTGTTTATGGGAATCAATATTATAAACTCAGTGGCCCCTAAAATTTGAATAATGATTACACATAAATAATGTTGTGAACCTAGTGGATGCTAAATTCTCAAAAACTACTAAATGTAAACACAATTATATTGGGATGCCCATTTATATTAACCATTAAATTAAAACCATTAAGTTTTTATAATCCATGTACTTAAAAATATAATATAATTTTTATATATATGGGTAAGTAAATTAGTATCTAGGCATAAAAACTCTAACAAAAATTAAGGAATTTAATGTCCTCTAGTTCTCAATCCATCTACTTACTTGTAGAGTATATTTTCTGAATATCTACAAAATGAATATCAAAATTTATAGGTATATATTCAAAACAAACACATATGTCTTTTTCATTTTCATGATTGTATTAGGATGCCTATTTATATATAAAGACAAAAGTATGGAACATAGTAGCCACTATATCTCAGCAATGTACTTAGCAAAACCTAAAAATTTCATACAAGAAATATTATTATGAACATATTGGTCACTATAATTCCAATAAGGATTACACATAAATACTGTTATGAACTTAGAGGCTTATAGGTACAAAAAAACCATTAAACATAAATTAGAAAGTGACAAGGCCAATATGTTCCCCAAAACCATTATACATTAAGGAAAACATTATGAAATTAGTGTCCACTTGAGATAAATCTACACATATAAAGAAGAATGTTCTCAACCTAGTGGACTCTAAGTTTGAAAAATTAATCTACTTACGTATACATTTTTTAAAAAAAATGATGGAGAGCGAACAATGTGAGAATGGAGAACAGGAAAAATAAATTTCAAATCTAGACTCTGAATGGGAGAAAGGTGATGATGATGGGGAGAGGATCATCACATAGGAGAGCAGATTTGATTCCCTTTTAGGGAACAAAGGTCAAATAGATGGAATATTTCTAGGAGACCCCAACATATCTAACAAGGAGAGCTCTAGAAAGACACCAGGTAAGTTGTCTTAGAGTTCAAAATTGTTTGGTTTGATGGATGAGAAGGAAATTTTTCCTATTGAATTTTTAATGGCTATCAAAGATGGAAAAA
This sequence comes from Torreya grandis, assembly GCA_037957365.1. Classification (NCBI taxonomy): domain Eukaryota; kingdom Viridiplantae; phylum Streptophyta; class Pinopsida; order Cupressales; family Taxaceae; genus Torreya; species Torreya grandis. The sequence goes on from JARHVA010002182.1 coordinate 2,391,260, forward strand.
AAATTCATATCCAAGTCACACCCTCTATCATATGTTGAGCCTCATCCAAAATGGAATAGGCCTTAGTAGGTAAGTTTATGGTAACTAGATCCTATATCAATGCATTCAGAGTGTGGGCCAAAGAAAAATGGAACCCTAAAGGTTATATGGACATTCTAGCCATGGTAAATGATTTTTTCATGATTAGACTCAATAATATAGAAGATTATGTTAATGTTTTAGTAGGGAGACCCTAGTTTTTTGGTAAATTAGGACTTTTAAAAAAAATGGCACTTGGGGTTTGATTCTAATACAAAGAATATTAATCTTATGTCGATATGCGTACATCTCCCAGCCTTCCCATCGAATACTGGGAGGAATATCTATTTATAAACATTACCAAGACTTTTGGATATTTGGTAACTTTTGATTCAACCATCAAAGCTAGATCTAGATGGGTTCATGCTAGATTCTATGTCAACACCTTTGTGAATCAAGATATTCCTACTTCAATCTTACTACACCCCCTTAAGAATCATAAATTATAAAATTGAATTTGAAAAATCTTCTCTCTTGCATGATAAGTGCCATAAATTGGGTCACTCTTTAAAAGTGTGCACATTTTCATCCAAATCAGTGTAAAACAATCCTTCCTAGTAAATGAAAGAGGGGGGGGCGTGGGTTCTTTCAAGGAGCCAGATCAACCATTAGAATCATATATTTATAACAAGGAATTGGTAGTCATAGAGAATAGGGAAGGCAACATTCTAGTCAAGCTGGCATTAGAATACTTTAGCAAAGCCATGCAAGAAAAGGTCTATTCTTCAAATAAATTAGAATCAATTAAGTCAAAATTGATGCCTAGTCAAGTCAATCATCAACTTTCTAGTAAGGAAGAATACACTAGTATTTTTTAGATTGATAATAAGGAGTTATAAAACTAAGAGATTGTCATTCTTAAGTCTCCTAATCAGTTTGATGTCTTAGCACATCTAGAATATATGCAATTTTAGGTTAGTAACAAGATTGATTTATAAGTTTTGGATAAGTCTGATCTTCTTAACCACCTAATTATTTTTTATCCTAAAAGTCCTCAAGAGGAACTCAATGACTCACATAAATTCTAGCACCACCTAAAAATGACACCAAATCAAAGTTCACATCTTTGGTTACTACCAAGAGGAGAATCAAAGGTCTTGCATATAAGATACCCCCCCCAAAGTTGGAAAATCTACTAGAACATAAAATTTCAAAAAACTTACCAAGTTAGATATTGCAGATGGACTTAGAAAAACCCTTCCATTCAAGGGAATTAATTCTTCTCCATTTAATTAATTATGTTTCTCTTTTCATGAAACATTAGAGATATGCATAGTTCCTCAAAGCAAAAAGTTTATAGGGATTTTAGGACTCATAAACCAATTATTTTAGCTATTCAACAATCCAAGTTAGAGGATTTTTTTTTATGAATCATAAGAATGCTTATTGGAATTAAGATAGATTTGTTTGTTCTGGTTCTTCAGGAGCATCTAGAGGTCTCATTACATTTTGGGATACTAAATTCTTGGTGGGCGGAGCTATCCTTAAATCATTAGAATCATGTGGGAGTCCTCTTCATGGATGTGATAGGTAGTAAGCAATGGATATTTTCTAACATTTATGCACCAAATTCTTCATCCACTCGTAGAAAACTCGAGGAAGATATTAGATTTTTTAGGAATACTTGAAAAGACTTTCCTTGGATCATGGTTAGAGATTTTAACTCTCCCTTACATCCATGGGATAAAAAAGAAGGGAATCAATCATTTTAATATAACATGGAGGATTTCTCTTCTTTTATTTTTGATACAAGGTTATTAGATGTGGAGTTAAGAGGTTCTAAATTCACTTGGAGTAATAAGATATTGGGTGATAATATTATTTAATGCAGGTTAGACAATTTTTTTATTTCTATGGATTGGTTAATGATCAAGGATTTAACTTTAAAGACCCTCCATTGGGTTGGATCAGATCATAACCCCCTTGAGTTGAGTATTGTGGATCATGATACAAAGGAAAATAAATATCCATTTAGGATGGAACACATATAGTTATCTCCCCCAAATATTCATGATTAAATTATAGAAAGGTGGTCCCCTATTGTCAATGGTTCAATGATGTCCGAATTGGCTGAAAAAATGAAAAATGTGAAAATCAAAATAAAATATTGGAATAAAGAAGTTTTTAACAATGTTCTTCTACAAAAGAAATCTTTAAAATCTAAAATCTCAAAAATTGATGAAGAGATTGAAATTAATGTGTATGATATTATTAAGTAAAACAAGGAAAAATAGATCTTATGCGAATATCATATTATTGATGCAAGGGAAGAAACTATTTGGAGATAAAAATCCAAAAATATTTGGCTTAAGAAAGGTGATATAAACACTCATTTTTTTTCATATGTCAACTTTGAAACATATAAAACATAATTACATAAAGGGAATCATTGACAATGAAGGACATCTCATATTTGATTTAGATAATATTAATCAAGAGAGTGTAAAGATATTTAAAAACTTGTTGAAAAATGAATTCAAGAAAAATATAAGATTTGAACAAGAATTCTAGCATGTGATTCCTAAATTGGTGAATCAAGAGGATAATGAAGCTCTTATAGTTGCTACTTCTAATGAAGATCTCAACTTTATAATTTTAAAAATGAATCCAAAAAAATCCCCTAGCCTAGATGGATTTCCAATTGATTTTTTCCAAAAATTATGGTTATCATAAGGGATGATGTGGTTACAGCTGCTAATGAATTCTTTACTTTAGCATAATTGTTAAAAGAATTTAATCACACTTTTATAGTGTTAATCCCTAAGAAGGAAGGGGTGGTGAATTTTTCATATTTTCATCCTATTAGCTTAAGTAACTCCATTTATAAAATCATCACAAAGGTGATATCTATAAGGTTTAATCCAATCATGGAAAATATTATTCAATCTCAACAAGGAGGTTTTGTTCCCAAAGGACAAATCAAGCTAGAGTTATTTATTGTTCATGAATCTATCCACTCTATGGATAAGAGTAATAGTGCTAAAATGATTTTAAAATTAGACATGTCTAAGGCATATGATTGATTAGGTTAGAGTTTATTAGATAGATTTTTGGCTCAATTTGGATTTCAAGATAAATTTTAAAAAATCATCAAATCTTGCATTTTTACTTTTATGTTCTTGGTGCTTGCAAAAATTGCCCAAGGTTTTTTCAAAAGTACCAAAGGAGTCAGATAAGGGGATCCCCTATCCCATTTCTTAATCATCATCATCACTATGTCTCGTAGTAGATTCATTTCAAAAATGGTGGATTTAGCAAACCTGAAAGGTTTCAGCCTAGCATGCCATGTTGAGCTTGTCTCCCATTAATAATTCATGGATGACACCATTCTTATGGTTGAGGATTCTATTCAAGAAGCTAGAGTGTTAATTGTTTTTTGATTATATATGAATAGGATTAAAATAAGAAGTTTAAATTTTATAAAATCTCCATTTAATTTTTTAATACTCCTATAGCTAGATAAACTAGAATTGCACTTTTATTAGTCTGCCAAATCAATGTTTTGCCTTCCTCTTACCTTGACATGCCTTTTTTCAGTAGTCATCTCTCAATTTCTACATGAAATCCATTATTTGAGAAATTATAAAGGAATATAGTAGGATAAAAAGGTAAGCTTCTATCACATGCAGACAAACATTTTCTAATTAAGAGTGTATTCCAAAGCCTTCTTATGTATCTCCTTTCTCTTTTTAGTCTTCCTTAGAGAATTGAAGATAAGATGATTAAAATTCAAAGGAGTTTATTTTGGTTTGGAGCTAAAGAGAGAAATATATTCCATCTTGTCACTTGGAACAAAGTTTGTGCTCTTAAAAAGCATGGAGGTCTTATTTTAAGGAACTTCCAACTGATGAACAAAGCTCTTATTTAAAATTTTATTGGGAGTTTTGTTAAGAAGAAAAACACTTGGGATAAAATTCTATGTTTCAAATATTTAGAGGACCATGATCTAATGTGTATTTTTGTGGAAACTCAATTTATTAGGGGTTCACTTTTTTAGAATTTCTTGATTTTGAATAAAGCTTTAATTTCTATAGGTTCTAAATGGCAGATTGGTAATGGTTTGAAAGTCAAATTTTGGAAATATTTTTTGGGGCCTAGATCAACCTATTAGTCAAACTAATACTTGTCAGCACTTTCAAGAGCTTATCTAAAATAATTATTGATGCAAGGTCCAAGAATTCTGGTGGGTGGTTAAAGGTGTAAAAATCTAGAAAACTTTGAGTTTAGATAAAAATGAATCAGGATGATACTTTGATGATATCTAACTTGAACAATCTGCTGAGAAATTTTCATTTACCTCTCAACAATAGAGATGATCAACTTGTTTGGAAGGAATCATTTAATGGTCAATACTAAGTTAAATCAAGATATTATCTATTGGAGCAGAATCCTGGATTCATATTCAATTGGAAGAAAATATGGGACAATTTTTTGATTCTTAAGATTACTTTCTTCCTATGGGTTGTATTTTAAAAAAAAATTCTAACCATGTATAATTTAATAAAAAGAGGATATATTTTGAATAATAGATGCATTCTATGTGAAAATAATAATGATCTATTTTCTATCTACTTTTGAATTACCCATATACCTAGGAAATTTGGAGCTATTTTCTTCTCAAATTCAATGTTATTTGGGTGCATGCAGGTTCTTTGTTGGAAGTATGGTAGTCATGGGAGTGTCCCTTTCATAATTTTTTGCCCAAGAAGTTATGGAATCTCTCTTTTCCTTATATTATTTGAGGCATTTGGGGAGAGAATAATAACATGATTTTTAGAGAAAACAAATGTGTCAAAAATTTTTTATCCAAAAAGATCTTTGAATCCAACTTAGAAAACTACAATATAGAGCCTAACGATAAAGGTAAAAGTCTACTTCTATTTGAACAATTTCTAGCCCTTAACTGATAAATCAATACTTCTGGTTTTGGTAATATTGATCCTAAAGATGAGATTAGAAAAATAACTAAATAGAACCCCTCTTTGGGATAATTAAATCTCAACTTTCATGGAGCTTCCAAAGGGAACCTAGGCCTAGCTGGAGGGGGTGGTATTCTAAGATACTATCAAGGAAATTCTGTGGTAACTTATGTTGGAGATATAGGTATTATTTCTAATCATTAGGTTGAAGTCATTTCTTCTCTATGGGGACTAAAATTGGCACAAAAATTGGGAGTGCAATTGATCATTATAGAGGAATGTTCTCTAAATATATTAATTTGTCTATCTAGAAAAATCACTATTAATTAGACTATTAAGTAAGTGATGAAGGAAGCTATCTCCATTCTGGACTCTAGGCAATAGGTTCTTATCCAAAAAATTTATCATGAAGGAAACATGATACTGGATTTGTTTGTAAATAAATAGGGGCATGGCCTAGTTGGGTCAGTCTACTTGGATGAACTTTGAAGATCTTCCTAGGGACATCATCTAAAGGATTAAGGGTGAAGGTATGTCTAATGACTAAACCATTTGAGTAAATGGGGGACTTATCCAAGTTTATTCGAAAGAGATATTGGGAATTTATATTTGTGTATAGTCTTAGTCCTTTATATTTAATTTCCATCTTTTTTGGTCTCTTTGAGAAGCTTCCAAATTTAGTTAATATCCTTTAAGTTTTTATTTCTAAACTAAAGGCAATAAAATGACAGCTCTAAGGATTGCTTATTTTTTAGCTTATTGGATTTGGGAAAGACTTATTCTACCATGTTTTAGAGTTTTTTTGATCATAATGGGGTTGTTGAATAAGATTGAACCTAAATTGCCTAAAGAAGTCAATAATAATGAGTTAATTTGGGAGGTCTTACAAGTTAGGGGTTTCATAAGGTTTATGGAAAAAATTGAAGGGTATGACTGACACATTTTGACTCTCTTTGATAATGCCTAGGAAAACATAACCCTACAACTCTAGGGATTGTTTATTTTTTAGCTTATTAGATTTGGGAAAGACATATTCTCCCATGTTTTAGATTTTTTGTGATCATAATGGGGTTGTCAAATAAGATTGAACCTAAATTGCCTAAAGAAGTCAAGAATAATGAGTTGATTTGGGAGGTCTTACAAGTTAGGGGTTTCATAAGGTTTATGGAAAAAATTGAAGGGCATGCCTGACACATTTTGACTCTCTTTGATAATTCCTATGAAAACATAACCCTTAACACCAATGGGGTCACATTGGAAATCATGAAGGAGTTGATTGCTCACGTTATAGGCTTGGAAATAGAGGAAACCAAAATCTTCAAATCTATTAGGGACTATAAAAGAGAGAAGGGGATATTTCTAGAGGAAGAGAAACCTTGGAGACTTTGCACAATGGATTGGACCATGTGTTGGGAGAGGATGGACACCGGAAGCATGCAATTGATTACTAATACAAGCAACTTAATATGCAGAAATTAACCAGATTTACCAAGTAACTAGAATTCAGAATAACACAGCATATGAGAGACAATACCAAATTGTATTAACACTTTATACAGAAAAGAATACAATAAAGAAGATGCCACTTCTTCTCCACCACCTTACAGAGGTTTCCCACGCCTCAAGTGAACAGTAATTCTTCTCCCCAAAGCTCTCCCTCTCACAGGTCCCAACACCCAACTCAAAGACAGAGTTGGTGTTCACCTCCCGTGCTCCACGCACACCACAAGTGCTCCACGCACTCCACAAGTACTCAAGGTACTTCAAGTAGATCTCCCATGAATCTGCAACAACCTGCAATTCAACAGACCATACTTATGGAAGGAACTCCCTTGCCTTCCTCTCGCTCTATCCGAGTACACACCTGTACTCCAAGTAGATCATGCCTGATACTGCTCCCTGTAGTGTTGCTGTCTGTATGACCTTGCACACCTGCAAATCAAGCAATGGTTCTAATCACCTGTGAACCTCGACCTTGCACACACATACACCTGCAGATCAACGATCTTACTTACCATGTAGATCTCCTATATAGGCCATGCAACTGTGACCAAGATCCTACACTCTTGAAGAACCCAGCTGGCTCTCCAATCCAGCACCAACACACCTGGTACTGTGGCACTAGGAGGAACGCACCATAGCTCTACCTCACACACAGAAGGAGCTTATAATTATGCTCTCTTACTCCCTAGCACACTTTTCCAATACAACCATGAGTCTATTATATAGATCTCATCCAAACAATGATTAGAAATCTAATTACCATAATTAGATCCGCAGCTATGAGTCTAAAATTAGCGCTCATCATGCAAACTCTTGGTTCGTTAGTTCACTGCCCGTAAATAACTCGCAGTCGAACTACACAGGCGACCGACGTCGGTCCCTGTCCGCCTGGGGTCGCCGACGCCGGCCGATATATGACCGACGTCGGTTGCCTTCCTGTCTTATCCTGCCGACGCCGGTTGGCCAGACCAACGCCAAACACTTCTGACACTCAGCAACTCATTCTGCAACCTCCTCCATGTCTGCATCAGTGAAGCTTTTAGCTCCACAATCCTAACAATCTCCCACTTGGAGATAAACAGCTGCACTGTACCTGTACCTGTACTCCGTCTAATCTGTTTCCTGGTTTGTATCCCTCTTCAAGCTCCCACCTGAAGACAACCCACCACACAACCTGTGATGTACCACCTGTCATCCGAGTAACCTGCCACATCCGAACCTACAAATACATGTAGTGAAGTCCTGACCCTGCATAGCAACACCTGCTGCCGGTCCCTCTCAGAAAACCTGAGAATCCACTTCCACGAATTGGCTCCTAACTCTCTGACAGCTCCCACTGCATGGGAATACTCAGGTCTATACCAGACCTCATGTGATTTCAGACACTGTACCTGTCCAGCCCTTAGTGTGCTCCGGTTCTGTATCCTGAACCTCGCCAACACCTGATTCACATCAGCTCCCACTTGAGACAAAATCAACCTGTGATCTCCATGCCTCCCATGTCAAAGAATTCCGCTGCTCCAAACTCCTCCTGACATGCCACTGAACTAATCTTACCATTAGCTCAGCAAAACCCTGTATGTACACCCCTGCTAGCTAGCATACTATCCACATACAGTAACAGAATGATGTCATGACTCATCATCCCCCTGGTAAGACAAACCACAGTAGTTACCTGACACTGACTGAAGCCATGCTCCGTCCTCCACCTGTCAAACCTGGTACCACTGTCCTGCAGCTCCACAAGACCATATACCTGATCTTCCGTCTCACGTATCCGTTCTCTCTATTCTTCTACTAAGGTATCCATTCGTCTCTGTGCTTTCATACCTGCTGGCATCCCTACCAAAACACACCTGTCTGGTTCTCCTCCAAGGAATCACATCCTCATCCATGCCAAGCTCACACCTGTTTCCTGGATCCTTCCTGCTCTACAATCAGCAACATGTATAAAGAAGAGGAACAATGAATTTGAGGGCCTACTTACGCCTTCGGTCCTCTGTATGGGTGTTTGAGACTCCTTGACAGCTTGCTGTCCACCCAAAATTCGTTTACAGTGACCGACCTCGGTCACTCCACAGTCTGCATCTGACCGACGTCGGTTCCATGCGTCTGTACCTGACTACCAACCTGCCTGCGCTGGTGTCCCTTCTGCCGACGTCGGTCCTGATAACCGACATCGGTCTTATATTCTGCCGACATCGGTCCCATGACCGACATCGGTCTTACCCTGCCCGACATCGCCGGCTTCGGTCTGCACATGACCGACATCGGCATCTGTCTGTTCGACACCGGTTCCTCCTGACCGACATCGGTGTCTGTGTTCGCCTGTGAGTGATGACTTTTTACCCGCGAGCTTCTTTGAATCAAAATCCATGTCCAAACTGCCCTGCTCAGAAGTATCCAGCCACATCCACTGGGTTCTGTCCGCCATCTCCTCCATAAACACCAAGGCTTTCCAGTTCTTAAGCCTATCAAATATATCTGTCTTCCGCTTAAGAACATGCATCTCCTTCCTGCTCATGTGACCAAGCCTACGAAGCCACGTCTCCACAACAAAAGAAGAATCAGTAATATAAACAAGTAGATAAAGGATACCTGTTTTCTTACCACCAGCTAATTCAAGTGCATCCGCTGTGAGAGTTCTTGTGCATCTCTCATCACCCAATATTTCTGAAGAAATTAGCCATATCTCCAAACCTGGGACCTGCATGACCTTCATCAACACCTGTGTGTTGGCCGCCTGCAATTTCAGCTTCACTTCCCCTTTGCCAACAATCTGACAAGGCTTACCAGCTCCTCTACCTGGAACTGCATGGAAAGAGGCAACCGAATCTTTTATCCAAGATTCAACTTTATCCAAGAAACCTGCAAACACATCCTGTGCAACAACACCTGCTACATCTGTATCTTCAGTTTCTTCATGCTGATCTGTTACCAACCAACAATAATCTTTTACCTGCTCTTTCTTTCCATAGGACCGTGAGTGACCATCTATGCTTTTCAACTCCTCCATTCTTAGCTTACTTTGATCTGCAGTTGCTCTACTCCCACTCGATCAGAAACCCCTGAGAGTGACCTGTAACCAAACACAAAACCTGCTTCCTCCAACCTCAGCTCAGATACCACCTGTTGGTATCAAGCTCAAGAACCTACAACCAAGGCTCTGATACCACTTGTTGGGAGAGGATGGACACCGGAAGCATGCAATTGATTACTAATACAAGCAACTTAATATGCGAAAATTAACCAGATTTACCAAGTAACTAGAATTCAGAATAACACAGCATATGAGAGACAATACCAAATTGTATTAACACTTTATACAGAAAAGAATACAATAAAGAAGATGCCACTTCTTCTCCACCACCTTACAGAGGTTTCCCACGCCTCAAGTGAACAGTAATTCTTCTCCCCAAAGCTCTCCCTCTCACAGGTCCCAACACCCAACTCAAAGACAGAGTTGGTGTTCACCTCCCGTGCTCCACGCACACCACAAGTGCTCCACGCACTCCACAAGTACTCAAGGTACTTCAAGTAGATCTCCCATGAATCTGCAACAACCTGCAATTCAACAAACCATACTTATGGAAGGAACTCCCTTGCCTTCCTCTCGCTCTATCCGAGTACACACCTGTACTCCAAGTAGATCATGCCTGATACTGCTCCCTGTAGTGTTGCTATCTGTATGACCTTGCACACCTACAAATCAAGCAATGGTTCTAATCACCTGTGAACCTCGACCTTGCACACACATACACCTGCAGATCAACGATCTTACTTACCATGTAGATCTCCTATATAGGCCATGCAACTGTGACCAAGATCCTACACTCTTGAAGAACCCAGCTGGCTCTCCAATCCAGCACCAACACACCTGGTACTGTGGCACTAGGAGGAACGCACCATAGCTCTACCTCACACACAGAAGGAGCTTATAATTATGCTCTCTTACTCCCTAGCACACTTTTCCAATACAACCATGAGTCTATTATATAGATCTCATCCAAACAATGATTAGACATCTAATTACCATAATTAGATCCGCAGCTATGAGTCTAAAATTAGCGCTCATCATGCAAACTCTTGGTTCGTTAGTTCACTGCCCGTAAATAACTCGCAGTCAAACTACACAGGCGACCGACGTCGGTCCCTGTCCGCCTGGGGTCGCCGACGCCGGCCGATATATGACCGACGTCGGTTGCCTTCCTGTCTTATCCTGCCGACGCCGGTTGGCCAGACCAACGCCAAACACTTCTGACACTCAGCAACTCATTCTGCAACCTCCTCCATGTCTGCATCAGTGAAGCTTTTAGCTCCACAATCCTAACACCATGAATCTCTGCCAAGGCCATTTGGAGAATTTGCTTTCCATATGATGCAATACATCACACTCAATGGTAGGTATAATGTTTTTAGATGGTCCCTATTCATTTTTCTAAATTATTTTAGGCATTCCATCCCTTTGAGCCTCCCCTTATACATTATTCTCTCTTTAAAAGCTTCCATCTTGAAAGATATAAAAAAAACACCCTATTGACAAACATAAAGGGGTTATTTTATTAATTCATAAATACTTCAATGGCATGAATCAAATCAATCCTAAAATTTCTCATCCTCAAAAGAAAACTATTGAGGATAAACCTATGGACATTAGAAATATTAAGAATGTTTGGATCAAGTACCCTAGTAGTATACGCAAGAGTCTTGAGGTTAAAGCTCCCAATATCCAATCTATTAAAGTTCCTAAAGGTTCAAAGGTCAAATCTGCTAAGAACTAAGATAAAGTCAAAAAGCATCTGAGGAGTATGACCAAGGTTACCACTGTGACCATCAATCCACCAAATAAGAATGATAAAATAGGTTAGACTGTGAGTGAATCTATCTTGGTTGAAGAAGATAGGTCTGGGCTAGAGGATGCTAATAAACAAAAGGACCTGGATAGAACTAGTAAGACTTCTTGGCCTAAGATTTCTAAGTCTAAAAAAAGGAAGACTAGAGAAGAATCTAAGGATAAAGGTAAAAATTCTTCTAACAAGCAACATTAAGAGCTAAATGAAACTCATAATAATTTAGTGAGTTATTTGAAAGGTAAACAAAATGCTAAAAAGATAGCAGAAGAACTAGATCTCCAAAATTACATCATGTGTTGGTTCATGAGGAAACTAACAAAACTTAAAGGGAAGGTTAAGTATTTACAATTGGAAAATGAAAAAATGATTCAAACGAATGGTGTTAAGGATGATAACCAATAAATGAAAAGTCTCCAATTTAGGTTGATATGCTAGAAAATGAGAATGAGAAGATTATAAATAATATTAGCCTCTTAATTAATTGCAACAAGGCTACCATGAATGAGGTGATTCAAAATGTTGAGAATATTAGAGCTCATCTAGTAGAGTTCTTTGATACAAAGACCTTTGGCAAATGAAAAGGGAAATAGGTTCAATGTAGTGATTGCCAGATATATCTTGACAAATAAAAGTTGTTATAAATTGATTCAAAACTCAAAAGGATGAAAAGTTTCTATGAGGATGTCTTTGAAAATATCAAAATGGATTAGGATCATGTTTCTTCTTCTATAGTGTTTTGGATGTTTCTCAAATATTTTTGAGCTATATTTTGGCTATCTCTGGCCCTATTGTGATTTTATATTTCCTATGGACCTTGGTAGTTATTTGGTTCTTTTTTGTTTGTTCTTCTCCTAGGGTTTGGGGACCTGAGTTCAAAAAAATCCCCCCCTTTAGCCTTAATAAAAAAATATTTTTTCTAAAAAATTGGATATTAAAATGCTAATATAAATTTAAGAACCTAGATGTTGCTAAATTTAAGTGATATACAAAAAATAGATATTAAAATATATAGTTTTATAGGTTAAAAACAAACATATACATATTTTTATTTTCACCATTTTAGTATGACGTATGTTAATTATAAAAAGACAAAATATGAGAACCTAAAGATCTTTGATTCTAAAAACCCATTAAATGTAAACACAATTGTATTAGGTTGTCTATTTATATTAACCATTAAACATAAATCATTATTTTATCCAAATACATCTACTTAATTTTAGAATATCTTTTCTAAATAGTTAGGGAAGTAAATTATTATACACGTATTAAAATTGTTTTAAAAATTAAGGAACCCAACAGATGCTAGTTCTTAATCCATCTACTTACACATAGAATATATTTTATTAATATGTGTGTGTGCATTTTCAAAACAAACATATTTATTCTAATTTTCATGATTTTATTAGGATGTCTATTTATATATAAACACAAAATTTGGGAAGCTAGTGGCCATTGGCTCTCAACTATGTACTCAATAAAATACAAAAAATGCATCTGAAAATTATTATTGTCAACTTATTGGTTCATAAAATTCCAAAAATGATTACACATAAAGTTTTGTGAACCTAGTGGCCACTAGCTTCCAAAAATCCATTAAACATATATTAACATAAAAGGAACCTAGTGGACACTACATTCTCAACAAACATTACACATTTAGAGAGCATTGTAAAATAAGTGTTTGATCTAGATATATATACAAATATAAATAATAATGGTGTCAAGCTGATGGCCACTAAGTTTTCAAAATCAATCTAGTTACTTGTAGAATATTTTTTCTAAATAGTTGTATGTTGAAATTTTTATAGAAATTTAAGAACCTAGTTATTACTAGATTTAAATGATATACAAAAATGGATATCAAAATTTACTTTTGTAGGTTAAAAATAAACATATATTTATTTTCATTTTCGGATTAAGATGTATGTTATTTATATAAAGATAAAAATAAGAATCTAACGGCCACTAGGCTTCTAAAAACCATTAAATGTAGAGGTTAAAAACAAACATATATGATGTCAACAATGTATAAATACGTATTTTAATTTTAACATTGTATTAGGGTGTTCTTTTATATACACAAATAAAACTTGGGAACCTAGTGGTTATTAGCTCTTAATAATGCACATAAAATGGATGTCAAAACAAAAATGTTGAGAATATAGTGGTTGCTAAGTTTTAAACAAACACATATGTATTTTCATTTTCACCATGTATTGAGAGAGATAAAAGTTGGTAACCTAATGGTTGTTAGCTCTCAATAATGTACTCAACAAAACATAATAATTGCATACAAGAATTAATATTGTGAACTTAACAAGTTCTAGATTCACAATAATTATTAAACATAAATAATCTTGGAAACTTAGTGATAAAAGTATATGTATTTTAATTTTAACCATTTTATTAGGGAATTCCTTTATATGCAAAGATAAATTTTGGGAATCTAGTGGATGTTAACTCTCAATGATGCACATAAAATAGATGTCAAAACAATGATGTTGGAAACTTAGTGGTGGCTAGATTTAAAATATTTATATATTTTTTCATTTTCACCATTATATTATGATGCTAATTTTTATAAAAGATAAAATTTGAGAACCTATCAATCACTAACTCTAAAAAATGTTCTCAATAAAACATAAAAATGCATTTAAAAATGAATATTGTGAACTTAGTGGTTGTTAAGTTCAAAAAATTGATTACACATAAAAAATGTGGTGAACCTAACAACCATTACATTTAAAAAAAAAATACATTAATAAGAATTTTATGAACCAATACATACCTAATTATATGATGTATGTCTTAAGAACCTAAGAGTCACTACATACTCGATAAACACATATGTCTTCTCATTTATACCATTGAGATAACAACCATAATATTTGATAATAATAATGAGAACTATTTATGTCTTCTTATTCTTTGTTTATGAATAATGTGTCCAATGTTAATAATATAAGGCATCATTATTTCTATAGATTAAATCAAGGAACCTAATAATTCCCAGAAACCTACACATCTAAAGAGGAATTCTAGGATCAAAATATTTTTGAGCTATATATAAATATAAATAATAATAAGAACATTATTTGTAATGAGTAAACCTATGAACTTAATGGCCATTAGGTTCTAAAAAAATATTATCCACAATGAAGAATGGTTTTCTTAATTGATCATCACTTTTAGCCAAAGTTACAAACTATTTTGGGATACATATGTGGGCCCAAATCCCTAGAGGATTATCATAACAACATTCAACATGTCTCAAATACACCACATTGGACCACAACCAACCTTGTGATTACCAAACCTATAAAATTAGACTCAAATACACCATGTATGGCTGCAACCGACCTCACATGCCCAATGATATTTAAATATGGGTGGGGCTGAAAGTAACCAAGTTACATTACCAACTCACCCACATCTCATTGGCCCCTCAATGAAGAATGTTATTATCTTTTTTCATATAATTTTTGAGATGTCTTCTACCTTTTATGCCTAATAATAATAAAGATAATTTTATATGATCCTAAATACTAAACATTATATACACACACACACACACACACACACACACACACACACACACACACACACACACACACACACACACACACACACACACACGAAATTATTATTATATATATATATATATATATATATGTATGTATGTATGTATGTATGTATGTATGTATAATAAATATATATTTTAATACATAATATATTTATCATATGCACATGGCTATATTAATTTATCTAAATTTTAAATATTAAAATATGTACAAAAATGACTATTTAACTATTTATACTTATAATAAATTATTTATTTCATTTTAAAAATATGTATGCAAAGAAGTCCATGAGCAAAAGAAGGTCTAGAAGAAACTCAAGAAGGGGGGTCTTATAGAGTTAATATAACACATTACTGAACATAATGCCATGGTTGTCTGAGACTTAATTGTGGCATAGACATAATAGAAGGTCACCATGCGAGGCATCACCATAAACATCTTGGAGGAATTCATCGGTGACACCATAGGTATGTCTTACATGGGCACTAAGGAATGTAAAGACTAGTCAAAGAAGTAAGAATCCTTGCATTGATTATTTAGAATGAATGACTTCATCCAGATAGACAAGAAATGATTCCCTTGAGCCAACCTCCCACATTACTGGCCAGATATCTACCTTCAGATCATGAGGTACATGAATCTAGAAGGTAAGTATAGATTAATTTTTTCACACCATTTCCTACTCCTAAATCACTTCATTATGTTTAAAAATAGTCTTCCATATTTCCTACTCAAGTCCCTAGAAATGACCATTTTGCTCCACCAAATTAATGATACTAATCTTATCCTCCATCAGGGTTTCATCCTCCTTATTATTAAACATGGTCAGACCCTTTTAGGTCAAAAGGTCCTCCCTGAGGGATCCTCTTCTGAGGAGGAATACCCAATAGAGGACCCTATCGAGGGATCCAACCTACCCCCTGAATGCTCCCCCTAAAATAGTTTATCCTAATCCCCCTTGACAACCTACCTCTCACACTACTGTTTATCCCCAAGCCTAAACCTATTGAAATTGGGACTCCTACAACTTTAGATTGGAAAGTTAAGGCCATAGTGATGGAATAATTGGAAAAGAACAAACAATTAAGAGAAAATTTTAACTTGAGGTTTTAACAAGTAGGGTTTAGCCTGACAAAACTTATTCAAGACTGGAATGAACTTCACCAAGTGGCTGAGGCTACTATCTAAACATTTGTCTACTCTGCTTAGCCCCCCCAATCCCTTGTTATGAAATATTTCAATGTCGTTAAATCTCCCCCTTGGGTTCCCCCCTAAATAGACTCCTTCATAGGTTAAAGGTAGGTTGTGGCTCAAAATGGTCTTCCTCAAGGAAATAGCTGAAGGCCCTAGGAATCATACTCGTGTCAAGATTTCAAAAGACAAACCCATCATCTCGATGAAGGACACTCCTACTACTACTAAAGATACTCAGGAGGGACTTTCCTCTCAGATCAGTTTAAGTTTTTTGTTTACTATTTTCATTCTAAGTATTGAGTTTTTTATTTTTGTCCTCTTGACCCTAGTTGGCATGTTAAAACTATTGTAATGCACTCTCATGGTTCTAAGTCCCTGTAAAACCTAGATTTTACCTTATCAAATAAAAAATAAATATTATTTTAATAATAAATATTTTGATTTATATACAAAAGGCTATATATTTATCTATATATGCTTAAGATATTAATATATGTACATAAAATAATTATATCTATCTTTAATATATGTAAATATTAAATATTTATGTACATAAAGTTTTAATTTACATACACAATTCAATATTTAAACATTCTATATTTGATATTTAAATATTATATTTATATAATTGTCCTAAATTATTTATATCCTATAAATGTGAACAAATATACTATAATACTTAATATATAGTCATACCTAATTCATCATTGTCTTTAGTACCCTACATTTTTAGCTTTTTGATATTCAATTATTAAATTATATGAGTAAATGTAAAAAGATACAATTTATTGACACTCTAGATGAGATATTTTAAATTCAATTTTGATATATACTATTTGATTCTTTTCTTTCACCCAAATATTCAAAATTTTGAAAATGATATTGTTGCTTTGTGTTAAGTAAGACATTTTAAAATTAACCTAATAGAATGAATATAAGGGATGTTATAAATATTATTGAGATGACCATGTTAAGGTTTCACTAATTGTTCTAAATGGTTTCAAATTTTTATAGTGTCAAAGATATCCATGTTATCAATTTTTTTTTTTTCAAAGGTTAGATGTTTCAAAGAATGAAGCATAGTTTTAGAGAAATTTAAATGTTATCAAAGTTAATTTTTTATTTTTCATTCTATCAAGCGGATAATTTAATTAGGCAATATTTTTAAAATCAATTTTTTTTAACACATATAATCTATATCTGATTAGATTGTGTACCTTTACAACATCTACCATTGCTAGCATTCATGTGCAATGTGTATACATTATCTATTACTGTTTATTTATACATGCTTTACTTCTTTAATGTGAAAATCCATATCTTTGCTTATTTATTGGAGAAATACATAAAATATTCCATCATCTACTAGGTCTTTTCACTCTCTTTTATTATTTATTGCATAAATTCTAGTGGAACTCTCTTTCTTCCTTTAATGACACTTTCATTCATAGCTTATTCTCAGTTGCACAAATATATTTGCTTTTTTCTTGCATAATTGCTTCTCTTTATCCATTTATTTTTGATTTTGTATTGTGTTGTATAATACATGTCTTTCTCTTTATTTCTTTCCCACATAAATTATAGTGTTGATTTCTTCCCTCATTTAATGACATTTTTGGCCATATTTGCTTCTTTGTTGAACAAGTACATCTACTTATTTATTGTGTAGGGACTTATTTCAATCTACTTATTTTTGTTTCTATATTGTATTGTGTTATGAAGGTGCTTCTCTTTAAAATTTCCCCCCATCTCTGCTTCTTCATTCTAATGAGTAAATTTCATTATGTTTTTTTCTCTCTCAAATAGTTTCAAAACAAATTTGGAATAAAATATAAATTTTCAATTTATATCTTTATGTATAGATTAATTTCATGTTTTGAATGAAAAATGATTTAGTTTTAAAATGTTGTTTATATATCTATTTTAAAATACTAGGTTGAATGTTATTCATTTTACTTCCATATGTCATTAAACTATTATTGTTTCATAGCACATTTAATCATCAAATGACTATAGATATATTAGTCCCTATTATACAAGTCCCATAACAACCTGTTAGACTACAACATTAACATGTCATGATGAGGTGTTTTAGAGATTGCTACAATAATGGTTCTATTTATAGGAATTACAAGATGATAAGATTATTTACGAGTCAAAGAAACCTTGAAAGATGGTTAGAATATTGGATTTATATGTTCTTAGAGGGATAGTTTGTTAGAATAGGTGTTATTTCACATGATACTATCACCACTCATATATATGGTGATATTTATGAAATTTTTCTAATGTGAATTAGTAGAGTTTCTAGCTTCATGGTTGTCAAGGCTCAAACAATACTATTTATGACCGTGCAATATAGAAATTTTCAATGGAATGAAGGGTAGTTTTAAATGTTGTGTTATATATATATATATATATATATATATATATATATATATATATATATCTTGTTGAGGATGGAAAATTGAAGCAAGATATGATTAGAAGTAGTAGAGGAGTATCACAAATATTGGGAGGGAGTAGAGATCTATTGAAAGAAACTAAGTCTATAGATTAGTGTGCGCTGGAGGAAATCAAAGATACTAAAAATGCAAACCAAGAAGAAGAGACCATCCTAAAATGGGAATGGGAAAGATATTAGAGAATTGAGGTAGCTAATATGATAGTATAAGTAAAATATGTTATATTTAATTTTATGTATTAAATTCAATGTCAACATATGTATATGGAATGGGAAGGCCAATTTTTTCATAACACACTATATGGAGAAGTGTCCATGCAAGTTTTAGGGGTGGTTATCATTATCACCCAAAATTTTGTCATTCACTTCATAAGAACACATCCCTTATGCCATCACTAATTATAGAATATGGTAATTTAGATGTATATAATGAACTCAATATAGATAAGATGTAGTTTAGGTAGGTTTTAGAAATACTAGAAAGACATAAGTAATAAATTAAAAATCAACCCAGTTTAGTTGCTACTTAAAGTGCACCATATAAATCAATAAACATCATAATGGGTTTGAAAACACTAATGCAATCAATCAATAAACTAATGATAAATAATCCTTTTCTGGGGACAATGACATTCCTTGCTAGAATTTTTTTGACTTTACAGCCTTATGATGGGTCTTTTGAATTGGATCAATATCTTTTGATTTTAAATATGTAGTTAGTAATCCAAGGGCATCCAATATGATGACACCAAAAATTAAGAGATTTTAGGAGTGCTAATCAACTGAGCATTGGAATTTATATCCAAGAATGGAAACACCAAGATAACTATGGATAGCTTAAAAAGTAAACTCATTGAAAAATATAACATGAAAATTTATGCAAGTTAGACCATCCAAGACCTTAAGGAAATTATAAAAAATCTAAGAGAATATATATGGGACTATAATTATAGGTTCTCAGATGTGATTAATAATGATATTTCCAAGTTCCAATATATTGGCAAAGCTCAATAGTTTATAGAAGGATAATGAAGTAAGATAAGTTTTGTGATAGTGTAGATTAAATTTAAAGTTAATGCTAAATCCAAATCATTTGTAGTGATAGTAGACCAGATTAAAGATTATGAAAAACATTCCATAGGAAATACAAAGACTGATGCCAAGTTAAATGTTATGCTACAAAGGACAAGATATTACTATCAAGAAGGAAAAATATTTATCTTTGGTGTATATACTATGAGTAGTAAGGTCACCATCATAACGAGTGGCCTCATATAAAAAAGGAGTTATGTGGGATGTTCCACACCTAGAACTGTGTTAAATCAAATTGTCCTTTACTACAACATTACATGCATCAACCATCAATTGTGGGTTAGAAAAATTGTAAATCCACCTTGTATAATGAGAATGATAGGTATTCAATATGTAAATGACTACATCATTATAAAAATATTTGTAGTCATCATGTAATAATGACCAAAAAACCAAAGATGACCTTGCAAGACATATAAATGTTGTAGTAAATAAGTTGGGCATATCCATAACCAAAATATTAGATAGTAACATAAAACAAGGTGGGATGAACCATTAAAAAAATATTATCTAGCATGGGCTCGAACATCACCACAAATTAGTTAGGGTGGGATCTGCCATCAATGCAACATAAATAAGGATATACACTACTATTTTTGCAATACCAGATAAATTGGGCACCTTTATCTCTATATAGGTAATATGGGTTTTATCTTAACCAATCATAAGGATGGTGGTAATCACTTAGGAAATAAGGTTATAAATGAGGATATCAAGGTCATATATAGGGAGGATGAGGGATTTGATAACCTATGACTTGCTACTTTCATGGTAAAATGAGTGAAATTGTGGGAAAATTGCTAAGAAAATTCTATAATGGGTAACATTTTACACTTACTATATAACTATGGGGTAACACAAAACTAAGGACTTACCTATGATGATAAAAAAATAAAGGATAAGATTGTTCATAATGTTAATGTGGTAAACATCTGACTAAAGGAGTAATGATTCATATAGGTTGTCACAAAGTCAATGCAAGGACCAATGTCTTCCCCCACTAGAGATGACTAAATAAGGTGTAAAAAGGTAAGTACACATGCATTTTAAGATAAAATATGATAATAAATGAAATAATTTAGTTATTATAGTAAATTTAAAATAAATATGTGAACACCATAGATGCTAAGATCATAGAAGTTAAAATGTATGGAGAAATCATGTGTATTTTAAGGTAGGAGGGAATGGTGGTTATTTTAATAGAGTTTTTGAAATTAATAATTGTGTTTTTTAATGAAGATATTTCCTAGAGTAATACCAATTTGCTACATAATTATTGGAATGTGGAAATAAAGGGTAGGAAATAACATATAATATGGTGTGGTATGTGAAGATGAAGAAACCTTGGGCCATGGATGTTAGGATGGATATTGAAATTGTAGGATATGAGGTACTTAATGTTATATTTAATTTTGGAAGTATCATAAGCATGATACCAAGATCTGTATACACATAATATTTTTAAACTTTATCAATAATTGATGCTTTCTATCTTGTCGAAACCCATCAAGTCTCAATCTCCTTGAGTGCATGCCTTAAAGGGTGCATCGAGAAAGGGGTGGGAAAACCATTGGTGCTTTACATGATTATTTTCCCTTATTTTCACTTGTTATATACACACCTATCTCATGAAAACCATGCATCTAAGCTTTGCCTCTTATTTTTTACCCTCCTATAGTCATTTACCATATTCATTAGCCCTTCCCTAACCTAAAGCTCTTTTTTACAATTTACATTACATAGTCGGCCCCATGTCCTTAAACTCTTATTGATAAAACTTATTAGGGTCTAGGTCAGCCCATGACCAACCTAGTCCGTGACTTACTTTGTTTTTGTCAATAACGATACTAGGTCAACCTTGTTAGTCTAAAATTTTGGAAAGGATTAGGGTTAGATCCACCTATATAAACACATTCATTTTGTCATTTCTAAGAGAAGAGAAGAAATAAGATATCTTGTGCATTTGCTTATCCACCATTATACTTGAGGAGCAATCTTAGGGTTTCATAATTTATTTGGAGATATGGATCTTATCTTATAGATAAGTCTTTTGGTTGCATTGACAGGTTATGTATCCTAGAGCTGATTTATCATTGTCATCCTTACATATCACAACAACCTCTTGTGAAGCACCTTGGCCAAGGGAGAGATTGAGACTCAGTGGGTTTATATTCTAAGGTAAGTATTCCTAAATTTATTTCTCCTTTGTAAAGATTAGATAGATATGCATTTACAATTGATCCAAAACTTATAAAATTTGGTTGAAAGATAATTCAAGAAACAAGAACAACACAATTTTAATAATGCTATCTTTGAGAAAGACTTTTTATTAATCAAATTTTTAGATCCAAACATATGCCTATCCCTGAGAAGAGATGTTTGATTTAATTTTTGGGTCACATATTCATTTATAAACATTTTTAAGGAAGGATAAAGATGTGTAAGGTCACCAATCTCAAGGGAGATTAAGTGGTTTGACTTTCATGATTCACAACAATACATAATTTGAGGAATTACTATTTTTAGACTACACTACTAAAATTTAAATTTGGGGCACTTCCATATATGTTTTAAGAGTGAAAAAAATCAAGAAAATCTCATGCCATCTCATGGAATTACCCTCATTTTTATCTTTCCAACGGTTCAAATGAGGAGTCAAATAGAGCTATGGTGCAAAAGTTATGGCTCCTAGAAGTTCTACCACCAATTAGGGTAGAACTGTTGCTTGAATTGTTTCTTGGATCATTCCTCCCTCTTTGAGGAGCAATGGTCCCCATTACATCTAGATTTGTCATCAAGTGTGGAAGTTGTGTTTTGATTTGATTCCTAAAGAATACTTGGAATGGACTATGCTTTGTGGAGCTATGTAGGGCCCAATTGTTCACCATTTCTATCTGACCATCAGTCTATGGATGGAAGGCCATGAACTTCTTCACTTTGGTATTTTTTTTTTGGTGTTATTTGTGTACTTAGGGCTAAAACATCGACCCTTTTGGATTCTTATGGCTTGACCACCATGAGAATGAATTTCTTGGCACTAATCAAGGAGATAGATGTAGAAGGTGGTACCTCTGGTACCCTGTAACATCATGTTCTAAGAGTGAGGGTGATCCTTTGAGTTCTTGATTCATAGATGCCATGTCAATCATACATGAATGGCTGACCAAAGAGTACATCATAAATATCTAGATTGACCATATCACATAAGACCTCATCTTGGAAAGGTTTTATTGTATATGAGAGAAGACATTGGTGGGTGACACAAAGGTTTCTCCCTAGACTCAACCATCCAATACTGTATGGCTTTGGGTGAGGCTTCATGGATAAATTTAGGCTTTTCACAACATTATTAGAGATTAAATTATTTTGACTCCACTATTAAGAATAAAATGTAGAGGATTACCTTTCACCCATAACTTAGAGTGAAATAACCTTTCCTTGTCATTTGGCCTCTCCTTGTGGGTCTATGATGAAGCAATGATGGCATCAGGCTCAACATATACAATCTCTTCTTTATCCTCTTTGACTACAGGGTGTGTATGAGGTCGAGCAACAGATGTTGAAGATTGTGACTCAGAAAGCAGGGACTTGATGGCTTGACATTCTTCTTTGGAGTGTGTTCTAGATTTGTGGTAATCACACCATTTCCCAGTCTTCCCTTCCTTTTGCTTCCAATTTTGGCCTTATGTTTGACCTTATTTGTCAATTTTACATTTTAAAGGTTGACTCTTTGTATTCATTCTTCCATGCTTCTGCTCAATCTTCACTACAAACTTGTACACCTCACTGAGGGTTTCCAAATTGAAGAGTTCCATCTCCCTTTGTATATACTATTATAGTCCACCATGATATTTGAGAACCTTGTGTTTCTCACTTTCCTAGATGCACAATCTCATAGATAGAGAATGAAAAATGTCAGTGTAATCTTGAATAGACTATTCCTTACCTTGGTGAAGTTATTGCCACTCTATATATAGATCATCATATGCTCCAATGTGGTAGTATTCTTCCTTTACAACTTCTATGAAATTGTCCCAGGTAGGTTTCACCTCAAGGACAATATAATACATCCTAAATATTTTCTTGTACACTTCCCACTAATTTTTGACATGAAATGATGCTTTCAAAAGAGCAAAAGTGATCTTCTCTTTATCAGTGAATTTATTTATAGAAAAATAGGAAGACAATTGATCCGACCAATTTTCTACTACATCAGCATTAATTTTAAATTAAAATGTAGGGATATAAAAAATAACCTTAACCTTGAAGGGTGTTGGGGAAATAAAAGGATGTGGGTGTGTAGATGAGGAGCTAGAATTTCCCATCAAGATTTGTTGGAGAATTTAGGTGAATTATTGTAGCATCTGTGCTTGCTGTTGTTGGTATATTTCTTATATGCATGTTTACTTTTTATGTTTATTATCCCCACTTTATTCCACAAGATTTTTTGAGCACTAGATTATATTTTACTTTACTTATTATTAGTTTAGTGAATATTAAAACATAGGACCTAATTATGGTTATTGCATAGTTTTGTTTGACTAGAGGCTTTGAAACTCTCCTTAGTGATATTATTATGGTAAGAGATAATTTAGCTACGTCTAGTGTATCCATCTTGGTCATGACCTTTATTATCTAATGTATACTCAATCAGAAGTGTAAGTAGGATTTATCTTCTCTGAAATAGGATTTATTTATAAATCTGTTGCATTTCCCATTACATATATTCTAGTGAATCTGATGTGAAATCTAACCTTTGAAGTTTTTATTTTACACTTTCATTTCTATCATCTTATGATATTTTTCTATATTTCAAGTACTATATCAAACCACTCAGTATAGTTCTATCTTTTTGTGTGCAAGTTCAACACACAGTCACATCAAAATGACTTATTCTTTCTATGCAAATCAAACAGGTCAAAAAAGAATTCTTTTTTAGTTCCTGATAATCATAAAAGATAAAATAGGTCAATTTTGTCATCTTATTATCTCTACCAAAATTAAAATCAACAAACTAGGTCAAATAGGTCGACTTAGTCATCTTATTCTTCTTCAGTACACAAGGTTTTATAGAATCGGGTCAAACTAGTTGACTTAGTTTGAAGAATTTGAAAGCAATATTTAAAGGAATTTCAGCACAAAATTTTCAATCCTAACCATATTAAATTCCACCAAGGTTCTTATCTTTCCTTTCTCTATCATTTTAGTATTTCCTTTAGTTTTTTTTGTACAAGTTAGTAATCTTCAAAACTGCAACCCTATAGCCAACTAAGTTGACCTAGTCAACTTAGTTCTATAGCCTATCTTCTATCTAAAAGACATAGTTGACCCATTTGAATCTATTATTTAAAACCTTACTTCTGTAAAACATTAGTAACCTAGCCAACTTTATTATGATTTTTTTGTAGAAAATTAGTAATATAGTCAGCTCTGTTATGCATTATTTGCATACAATGTCACTTTAACCAACTCTATACTATTCTTCATCAAGGAATTAACAACGTTTTGATAGTAATTAATTTACATTTCCTTTTCATCTTTTTACATGCTTAGAGTAACTCAAATAGTCTAAATATGTGTTTTTTAAAATTTTCATTTAGTTAAACTATTTTTCTCTTTTGCACATATTACCAAATCACACAATATTCAAAACTCATTTGAACACTTGTCTTCCCAAGGCCTTCCTACTTGAATTTCATCAACAAGGGGGAAGCCAATTTGGTTTTTTGGTTAAGTATAAATATGTGGTTAATGGTATATATTAGAAAAGCACTTGACACCCTTATCATTGCAGGATTGTGAAGTGAGAGGGTAGGACCAAATACTAAGACAATACCATTGCCAACACAAATACCTATTAGCCTAAACATCCTAAAACTATCCATAGATTGATTTTTAGTTCCCTATTTTCATCCAAATTTGTTATCACACTTAAAACAATACTTTTAAATAATCTATAACACTCAAGATGACCACTTAGTTAGCATTTACTTTTTAGTTAATTGCTTACTCTTTGATCATTATGTGTTATATTTCAAAACCTTACATTAGCCACATTGGTGTAATTTTTTATGCTGTGTGCCCCAATTGGATCACTCACATTGATCCAATTGTTTGTGTGTTTGCTTTCACTTCTTGCATCACTTATATTGCAAAATTTCTCCCTATTTTAGCACACTACCATTCTATTCAGTATGGTCTCTTAGAGACTATGTTTTTCCATGTCTACAGTACACAAGTGACCTATAAAATTGTGTATTCATCCCAGTCTACTTTATATACTAGTTTTTAACATAAAGTTGACCTAAATGACTTTGTATCCTTCTCTACCAATCATATTATAGAACTAAGTCAACTTGTATGACTCTATATCCTTATCAGCTTGTTTCATACCCTATCTATAGTACAATGTTGACATGTATGAATCTATACTCTTTTTTAGCTAATGGATTATAGAACATAGTCAACCTATTTGAATCTATATCCTTTCTACCTCTTTTCCTTTAAATCATCTTAGTCTTCCTTAATATTTCTCTCTCATCATGAACTTCTTGTTTGAGAATAATAATAAGTTGAACTCAATAGATATGATTAGATTTACCATTGCTAATAGGTTTTCCCATAAAAATATTATGGCTCCTACCCTAGATGAAAGTAATGTGCATACATCCACTCACACTAAAAACTAAGGGACCCTTCCCCATTCATCTTTAGTTCACAACCCTCTTTTATCCTAAAAGATCAGCCTAAATTAAAATATACTCTGGAAATGCTTTTCTTAATTAATGAATTTCCTCAAAATTGAGGAAAAGATCCTTATACCATTTACCATATTATTATATGTATTCAAACTAAGGAGCCTCATTTACCTTCCATCACATTCTCACACGGATTTAGGGACAATAGCTTCTTTGCCTCTCAACCTCTTCTTTCTTTTTTGACCCCTTATCTTACTATGACCTCTTCCTCTTTGATTTATTCCACCTCCATGCCCATTATCTCTATTAACATGGTAGGTTCTACATCTAGTGGGCCTATTTTAAGACCCACTCTTCTCAATCCTCCCACTAGTGCTTCATTTTATACCCAAGGTAATCATGCCTCTAGTGCTACTTCTTCTCATCCCTCTACTAGTGAATCTTTTACCACAAGCAATTCATGCTACTTGTGCCTCACTTATTAATAATTCCTCTCAATCTATTAAAATCATGCATGCTACTACTCATAGTTGTACACAAACCACTAATACCAATGTCAATGATTCACATAGTGAAAATCACACCACTCCAACTCATCTACTTATATTACAAAATCTTAACTAAATGAACACTTTTCAAGAAAATAATGCCAACCAAATTATGTGAATGAAAAATCATCTTATCCATATCCAAAATCCCCATAAATAGGTTACATGGGAAATGCATAACCAAAAATCCCCCACCTCTTCTTTGAGATTCCCATGGCAATCTCATCCCTCAACCTCCTCTTGTTAACAAAATAATCAAACACCTCCAAAATGAAACCCTTATGCCTTAGATTGATAATATAGATATAGGAGGTATCACCCCTAACATTAGCTATAATGGGTCAATCGATCCTACCCTACACTTAAAAACATTTGGAGATCTATACAAAGATTGGGTCAATTTAAACACTTTTGCCACTACCAAAATATTAGCAAAAAATCTCTCAAGAGATGATTTATATTGGTATAACCAACTCAAATCTCAATCCATAACTAGTTTAGAATATTTAGTCAATGCCCTAGTCCAAGATTTTCAAACTAGTGACTTCCCTGAAAATACCTTGGCCTATTTTATCAATTCCAAGTAACTTTAAATGGAAACCACACAAGGTTTCATCAAATAGTGGAAGACCTTGTCTAACAAGTGTGAACACAATATGGCAGATGATAACCTCTTTCATCTATTCACTGGTGATCTTTATCCTAAGTTATAATATCAAGTCTAGAATCTCTATCCACACACTTTGGAAGAGACCATTGACAAGGCCAAGTTACAAGATTCCTCATGCATCAATTTGAGCCATCTAAACCTGCTATGGGTACTCACATGCTAATAAAAAATCATCATGATACTAATGATGGTGTCACTGATTCTTATGATACCATTCATATTATTCAAGATATTATTCCTAACTAGGCTTCAGAACAAGCTTCCCCTCCTAACCACATCCCTAATCCTCATTCCTCTTTAACAAGTAACATCAATGTTCATAAAACTTTATCTTTAGTAGAGTTAAAAAAGAGTCTACCAAGGCCTCTTCCATGAGAGGCTGATCCCACTTATCCCATGAAATCATGGTATGACCCAAATAGATTTTGTTGGTTCCATGTTAGCTGGGGTCATTCTCATGAAACTTGTCGGTAATTATGTAATTTGGCTATGAATTTTCTCCTTGGTCCAAATTTTTACCATGATTATATCATTTATAAAAATCAACAAACCTATGACGTTGCCTTCAAAGCTCATGAAACATAAACTAAAACTAAAGATTTGAACAAGGCTAATGCTCATTTATCTATCTACAAAGATACTCTTTTGAATCACCAAGACAATAATGATAAGCCCACTCCTACCAATAATGTTGATAGTCTTATGGACCCAACTCATGAAGATAATGTGGTTAGTATGAATAATATGTGAAGGGTATTTGCATTCATCAATTCTCATCCCATCCACACTCAATCATCTCACACTTTTCATGTTATCCAATATTCTTTCTCAACTTAATAACAACATTGGGGCAAGAAGACCTTATATTTTTTGATGAACCAATTACAACACCTCCATTAGATAACACTTCTCATACCATTTTTAACACTCCAACTTATTTACCCATCATCAATGATAATCAAACTTATATTAACACTTATTAAGATTTATCTCAAACTAGACCTGCATCAACTACCCCATCCTCTCAATATAATAAAAAAACTTATCCTCTAATTGAACCTTCTACATCCTGTCAACATAAATTCACATGCACTTCTATTCATCCTTATAAGGACCTCCTACAACACTATGCACTTATTCCTAGTAGTCTCCTTATAGGTTATGGTGAGTGGTATCCTATCATGGATCTTACTAATCATCCATTTTAAATTCCATTTCTTTAACTTATGCAGACTTCACCACATCATCATAATCATCTTATGCAGCTCTTATTTGAAATGCACATTCCTCATCCTTACCTAGTAGGATGCAAATCCACCTTATCTAGATTAGAAGATAACATTTTACAATAGTAAAAAGAGATGTCCATACACATTGACAAAATAATGGACACTTCTCTCTCCCTCAAATTCCCCATTGCTTCTATGATCCCTGATGAGATTCTGATTCATGTGGATGATCCTCCCCTTTTTATCAGTGTCTAAATTGGTGATATCCAAGTCAAGTATGCCCTAATTAATTAGGGTTTAGGTACTTGTATTGAATCCCTCTATTTTATTAAAACCCTTAGATATTTCAAATGTAATCTTAAGTCCAAATGCAACTTTTGTCAAGGCTATGACCAAAGGCAAATGCTTCCCTGAGGTTGTGTGTGGCTCCCTATCATTGTTCCACCTATCACTGTTCAAGAGAAAGTAATGATCTTTGAATTTTATTTATCCTATAAAATTTTTATTGGTAGGCCATGGGCTCATCACATGAGAGAAGTTACCTCTTCTACCTGTTAATGTGTCAAATTTACTCATAATAGAGCAATCTATAGAATTCATAGTGACACTAACCCTTAGAATTTTGAACAATTCCAAGACCATGGTGTTTTGAAAATTCCAACCCTTGAACCCTTGTTGAATGTTCCATTTCATGAATCTCGATAGTTTTACTTTCCTATCAACTCTACATGAGGTTAACATGGTCATCCTAAATTCATAAGGAATATACCACTTAACCTCCTAGATTCAGATGATGATGAGCCTGATGAGATCAATTTCAAGATCAAAACCTTGGATCTCAAGCCTAATCTCATTTCTTAGCTTCTACCTTCTTTGAAGTTGCATTGTCATCAACTACGTAGTGATGATATACCTATTATCTTAACTAAGACTCGACACTCCATTCATCACACCACATAAGATGACAAGGTCATTCTTATCTATGCCATTGATCTGTATACACCTAAATATGATGGTGATTATACATTAGCTGACTCATTTTTAGGAGGTCTTAATTAGGTCTGAGATGCTAAAATTATCCATTATCATTCTTCTTTACTTACATCTTTATGTCAATCTTATCGCATTCCATCCTATATAATTCCTAATTTTAGAAATTTTCCTCTTGTTCATAGGGTAGATATGGTGCACACGTCTCCCATTTTTAAATATCCTCATAGGAGTATTCTTATGGATCATGTTATGACTAGTCTCTATCACTTTTCTAGATACCAAGATCCTTCTAGCCAACTTATCCTTGAGATGCTTGTAGCTATCCTTGATCCTTTCATGCATCCCTTCCCTACCTTGATTTAGCCCAATTTGGATCCTATTCCCAATCCCTTTCTAGTAGAGTCTCATACTATTTTTTGATCCTATTTCTACTTCAGTGGAGCCTCATCTAGCCTCTCCACTAGCCCTACCTTCGCTTGGTGATGGTTTTCTCCGTTTACCTTAGATTTCTCCTTTACCCACCAAATTGGCCAATAATCCATATTGTGATATTCATAAAATTGCCAGTTATTAGACTAGAGACTATTCATTATACAGCCTTCCTTGTATTTCATTTCAACTCCCTCTATTAGTACACCTATAAAGTATAATAATAAGTGTATCTATTATTTCCATAACACAAATAATCAATCCTCCATGTATTAACATAAATTGTGACAATTTATACACACCTTGTCTCTCACTACTCATCAACCCATAGATAAGGCTATACCTCCATGAATAGTATTACCTAAATATCTTCCCAAATATAGAGAGGTATATTATCTATGGAAATAATGTGGTACTCATCACACTAACTATTGTCACATCCTTCAATAGAATCTCAAAGATCACCTCATGACCATTCATGCACCTACTACCCTTCTTCCCATAGGTCACCCTCATAAGAAGGATCCCCCTTCTTCCCATGTGGCTCCTCCAGATGTGGTCCCTTATTCACCTATACTTTCCCCACCTATGATTCCCTCACCTATGGATCCTCCTTCACCTGTGGCCCCTTTTCCATCAGTGACTCCTTCACCCATAGCCCATTCTCCATTGGTGACCCCTTCATCTCCCATAGAGTCCATTCCCATTCTTTCTCTTGAGCATCACTTGCATGATAGTCTTTATGATAGTCTTCATCTACATGATCCTTTAGTCATTCCTACATTTTCCATCAATGAGATTCGCTATGAAGTATTTTCTCAACTTTCCTTGAAGATTGATGAGACTTTGGTTATAGTCCACATTTAGCTTCATAAAGACTTATCAGAGCTATGGATAGTGTGTGTGGATAAATCTACCAATATTTATGAACACAAGCATGGTGTTCTTTCATTTATTTCCTCATTTTTGACTAGACATGTGCACCAAATTTACATTTATCTATCTTATATCATTTGATATTGTGTCAAATTCTTAGTTATCTTACATGATGACTTATGTTTCACACTACTTATTTATTATAGTCTCATTTTATTCTTTATGTTCTCTTATGGATTCTTTTTCATGATTACATACTTTTTCTCTATAAGTTCCTTTTCTATGGCTATCTTGTTCTTTCTCATGATTATTTTCTCTCTTATCTCACTAGACATGGATAATTGTTATTATGACTTGGTTATACAAACCTTGCTCCCTTTAGTCATTCCTTATTTACCATGTGATCAGTTAGCAAACAATTCATCTCATTATAATCTCTTTGTACCAGTTCATTTTGGATCTCCGTTTATTCCCCTTTTTTCCTTTCCAAAACTAATCATACACATGGTTGAAACTAGAGATAACATGCTAATTCATTGGTAAGCTCAAGTGTTTTGGTGAGTCATGTATTTGGATACTCAACTTACTTTAATAAAATCCTATATCTCATTTGTGTGTATCAATCTATCTCTCATGATTGGTCATTCAAAATCTATATGGAAGAGGAATCTTAAAAACCATAAAAATTGAAAATCCAAAATCCAAATCATTTTAACAAAAGGAAATGATCTACAAGCCAATATTAAATTTTAAAAAAAGTCAAATCACACTAAAATATGTGATTCTAAGCACATCTTTTTTCTCTAATAAAATGTCAAACTTGACAGTTGGCCTCATGATAGATTCAAGGTCCATTGGGGTGAGATAGGCCAGTAGAATGGAAAAGGAGAATAAAAAAAATATTTTAGTGATACCTAATTTCTCACACAAGTACCCAATATTCATAGTATACTAATAGATTTGTAAGAGGTCCTAAGGAATGGGGAACATGTTTTTGGAAGGTAGGTCCATTTTAATTTTCTTGTTCAGATTAATCAACATGAGTTGATCTTATTACCTCACTTATTTGACTACACAACTTTATGGCTATAGTGAATAGGTATCCTTTGTATATTGATGCTCACTAATCACTCATTATCTTTTTATGTCCTTAATATGCCTCATGTTTCCTAAGGTCTTCTCATAAGATTCCTATGTTATTATTTTTACATTCCCTACACTCCTAATATTTCCCCTTGAGAAATATTGTTTTATTCACTGATCACTCCCCTTAGGGATCCCATTTATGAGTTGTAGTATAATACCTTGGATAAGACTAGGATTTTCTCACAAATTACCAAATTTTCACATTACCATTCTAAACATCCCCTTTTAACATACTTTTTACATTGTTTACACCTCATTGGTGTTCCCTTTGTGCATTGCAGTGTAAGACCATGGATAGGACCTGACCTTCCTCACAAAATTTTCCTATACCCAAATCATAATGAAATTACCTGTGTCAAATTTGAAAGTCATGAGTGATTATGAATTACATGTCATTGACATGCTTGCCATCTTGATTTAGTATGTTTTATGCTTACTTCATTGATTTTTCACTTTTATCTTCTTATTTTTTGATTGTATGTAAGAATACAACCATTTTTCTTAAGTTTTTCATACTCCCAACATGAATTAGTGCGATCAATTTAATTTCACTTTGTCAGTTTTGTTTTTATTTTATATTTCCCAATGTGATTTAGTATGATTGATTGAATTAATTTTTTTTTGTTTTTATACCATTTTTCTTTCATGTGATTTTCATTTTATTACATTATTTTCCTATTTCCCAATGTGATATAGTGTGATTTTACTTGTTTTAATTTGGTGCCAATATTTTTTCATGGTTTAAAGACATTTTTACCTCTTGTTTACCAATTTTTTGTTTATTATACTTAATCATATTTTGTTATTACACTTTTCCCATCATGATATAATGTGCGGTACATTTGTTTGTGAATAATTATATTTTTCCAAGTCCTTTTTGCCTATTTATTTTTAAACATGGATGTGTATCACATAATTATAGAAAAGAAAACATTCCACATATATTTTCCACAACATATATAACAAACTAAAAAATACATGTGCTATAAATAAATATATCCATGCATCAACAACCACAACCAAAATATAATGCATGAGACCAAAATCTAATTGTCAAAACCATATATCTATATTTATGACATGTTTTATACAATGGTATAATTATATATAAATATTGAACCTTGGGAGAGGGTGTTCAAGTCACTCCCATATTTGGACAACATGGGATTACCTCTAGGCATGTGGGTTTCCTATAACAGAGGTAAACCTCTAGGTTAAAGGGATAACTCCCTTGATTTATCTTTTAAGCTCACACACTACACTAGACCAATCACTTGTGGGTGAAAATATAATAAGGAAACATAATGTAAACCTATAATATTGAGGTAACACACCAAAATATTAGTCCACAAACACACTTGCATAAACACTAAGAGAGAAAACTACTAAAACTAATCTCAACTCTATGACCTTCTAGCATAAGTGTTTCTCACAGAGGCAGATTGTTATGCATAACCAGAGGTGGGTGAAAATAATTTTTGATAATAGAAACTACTAGACCATTTCAAACTTTAAGTATACCTTAACAAACAATACACTCCATGAGACCTATTAGAAGAGATGCCACTCACACAATGCATATAAGGGCAGAATGAAAGCAAGGAGAAACAATATGCATCACTTGTCATTAAAATAAACCACTTGAGATACTTAGGATGTTAATAGAATAAATAAACTTAATAAATTTATTCAAAGGCTAAAACAAGGTGCCAAACTATCAGGGCTTTGCCATACTAGGTGTGTAATGTTTACAATTGCAAAAATAGTTTACATAAATAGAGCATGAGAGAAGAGAGAGAAGAAGAGAAGTGGAAGGGTCACAAAGCCAAGTGTAAAAATATTATAACCAATTAAAAATTAAGTGAATGAGGTGTAAAATAGGTTAGGAAGTTCTCTTGGACAAGTGTCCATCACAAGTATGACATCTTCCCTCAATTTGGCATAGAGACTCTTCACCTTCCTCTTTGAAATTATCTTGATGATGAAGGTTTTAATTGACTATCCCAAAATGCCATAGGGATATTTTAAAAAAATTCACTATCATGATAATATGGAAACAATTTTGTAACAACTCTCATATGCCTCGCTAACTAATAACTTCCATCTTGACACTTATGTTCACTCTCTAGCAGTCACTCATTAGACTTCCTTGGCTTGTCTTCACATTTGTCACTCAATTGACTTGAAGTTTTCCAAGAGAATATGTTGAATATTTTTTAGACACATGTCCAATAAAATTTTGTCACTTTTTAAATCATAAAAACCTCCAAGAAACTTAATTCAATAATTTTTACTTCTCAGCCTTAACAGTCACATTACTTTCTCACTGTCTCACTTAGATTGCCTACAATGAATGGACTAGTAGAGAGGTTTCCATGATTTTATGAGGTAAGATATGAGTATGATATTTGAAAAAATTCCCTAAAGATCTTTTTTAATGACTCTCATTCAACAAGTCCTTTTTGCACCTGTAGAATACATCAAAAATTGTAATAAAGTCAAAATTACGCCCATCTGTACAAGAGACAATAAAAAATAATTGGTTGGTGAGGAGCCTCGAAGAGTCCCAAAAAATTTCAAAACACTTACCTATTAATTTTACCACTTACTCTCAAAAAAATTCCATTAAAATAAATATAGGGGCCCCATTAAACCATTCCCCACTCTTTGGGGCACCATGCATAGTGTTTGTATTGATATGAGCATATGAAAGTGACATTCAAGCTCTTTTTGTGCATTCTGAGTAGGCCTAAGAGATGTTTAGGCCAAATTGACCAGCTTGGTGATATTATCTACAAAAAAATGGATTTAAAAAACTTTTAATCTCCATTTAAGGTTCACAAAGTGTTTTGGAGGTTCATGTATTCATCTATGTGTAGCTGGAAGTCATTAAGGTATAGACCTAGTATTAGGCATATTAGGCCTAACTATATGTGACAAGGTATATAACCCACATATAGGTTTAAAATGACTATATAATCCTCATAAATTATTTTTTACATGTAAATAAACTATTTACACCATCTCAACATGGTTTTAAGACTCAATACTTCATCCATTTAATCCTCACATACTAACTTACAAACTGTGTTGTTGCTAGAGTACTCTCTATCTATGACAGAACATAGAGTATCTCCACTATATATTTGAATAAAATAAAAGCATGGAGGGATTTTTTAGGTCATGTATAAAATATTTATCACACCCCTAACATTATTAACACCTCAAATTCTCAAACTGGCTTTTTAGCTTGCAGACTATACATAGGGTCTTAGTTGACTAGGGTTAGAACTCTATTTAGTGTATGTGCCTTAAATTTGAGAAGTATATGAAATTTTTATTACAAATATGAGAGTGGTATTAACATGTAATAATTATCAACCATATATCATGTTCATCAACTAGACATATGTCTCTCATGGGCATGAGCTATCCTACAGTCTATGTTAGTTGTGTCACCTATAGGTGACTATTAGGGAGGAAATGAAGAGTTTACTATAGGTGTACATCCATGTAAAATCATTGAAATTAGTTCATATATCTCCTCATGAGATCAATATGAATCATTACAAACTTAGTGAGCCCAACTCATGCAATATAATCATTACTCTCATGAATGTACTATAAATCTGTAGATGACCGAGTATGAGTTTTAAAGACCATGATAGTTCAACCTTTTCTTTGTATCCTGCCTCTAAGGGCATTATGAAAATATGTAATACATTATGAGAGTGATCTTAATACTTGGTCATATTCAATTCATACTTATGCCAACCAACTTACAATCCTCTTAAGCGTGAGTTAGTCTGTTGTCAGACTGTAGGTAGCAACCTAGTGAAACAAAGATTCTTGTAGGTGTATATTTATTCATAACTAATGTGTTTCAAAAATTAATTTTGTTATGAGGTAATTAGGACTATCTCTCATATGGTTTAACTCAATCCATGTCTTGGAACTATGCACCCTTCTCTACCATCAACACAATAGGTGTCCTTTTACTAATTATATTATTTTTGATTTAAATGCACTATAACTTTATTGAACATCTTTAGTAGAAGTTTGACTAAGGTTGAGATCACAATCCACCATTATTCTAATCATAAAATAACATATTATTATTTTCAAGTGTTACATATAGGCACAAGTTACTAGATAGAAGTTATAGGGTATTTTAAGACCTCATCAACTCTTATCCATAGGTGACACTTTGTAAGAGCAAGACCTTAATCGAAGAAGTTAAGGTAACTCAGTCCTTTTGACAACTTTTCAATATCTGTACCTCTAAATGTTGTTTTCACTAGCCTAGGATCAACATAATGAACCTCAATGACTTGAAAAATTCATTCAAGTCATGAAATCGAACATCACTTGAGTCTTATGTTTTGGGTTGGTCCTCCATGTTCCATACATGCCTGTATATGTTGAATATTTTCTCATATTTTGAGAAACCTAATTCAAACCACTTTAAGGTTATTCAATGCTAAAATTACATGGAAAAAAATTACCTTCCATATTTTTGAGATGTTGAACATAGTTACCTTAGTTTACTTGAAACCATTAATAGAGAATAAAACCTACAACTGATGAAACCATGTCCTGTAGACTATAATGGTGATCTCTTATAGCATAATGAGGATAGGTAGATAGTATCATAGGATTATACATCATGGTGGGGTTGTGTGATGCCAACACCTCATCTAAAATTTCATTATGTGTTACCATGATTAGGGATCCCCATCTAACCTCCTCTATTATAGTGTCTACAAAAACTAGAACTAGATAGATATCTACTAACATATACATCTCAAAATCTATCAATCTACCTAAAATCACATAAATCTAGTATACTATCTCTAACATTAAAAATCATAAGATTTCTTACCAGTCCCAGTGTCACCAACCATCATCTCCCTATTTACTTGTCTATTAAGCATGGTCTCTCCATAAGCCCATCTAATGATCACCTCATCTATGGGTTGCCTCCCTACCAAGGAAAAGCTAGGAGTCACCACCTATGCATGCCATGAGACTCTCCTTAGAGGTATCTCTAGCGATAGCTCTGCCCTAGACCAATTATCAGATCATCTTATGTGACCACCCTCATCTATGCTTGATATCACTGATGGCACCTCCATCTATGGTGTGTTCAAGGTGGTCATTTCTCCTCCTATTGTAGTACCTATTATGGTACCTACTTCACCCATGTATCCACATTTATGCCCTCTTCTACTCTAGCTACTAGTTATCATGCTCAACTAGTCCATGGTCTCAGACACAATGGACTGATCACTGATCTCTCTACTGGCACTCCTCCTCTACCCCTCATCTCTCTAGCATGTTATGCCCAAAAAATAGGCAATAATAGAAGAGCCAATGGGTGTAGGAGTCTAAACTACCATAGGAAGCATGCCATTGGATGTGGATTTACCCACTATGTATAATGGCCCATGATCTACACCCAAGCCAACCCTTGTGCCATGGTCTCCCAACAAGGCCAAAAAATAGAAATATGTGTGTAGGGATGCCACATGATCACCCCTTATGTGACTGTCTATAGTGATATCACATGGGGCATGGACTATGACACCTAGTCTTATCTTCATCTAGTAACCTAAGGTAACCTATCATCGACCACATGGGGTAACCTAGCTAACCAATACATCAAGAACCTATCATATATCCATGCACTGAGTAACACCACTGGTCTTATGGTATTTTACCCTCTAGATAATATCCCATACATATCATACATGAGCTAAACCTAGATGATGGACCCAAAATCATAGATCACTCCCTGATCCAAAATGGATTGGTACAATGCTATCACATATAATGGTACCTTACCATTCAACTTGTGACACAACACTAATGCTATTACAAATTTGGTCATAGCCTTCTAGATGTTTAGAATATGTGAAATATAAACATCAAATAAGCTCACCCTTAGTCCTGGGTAGATCTTATCTGAGCACATCACCCACCTAGCTAATGCTCATCTCTCTTCCAAATCATTTGGTGTCCCTGTGATCAGTAATGTACCTCCTATAGGTAGTCTAAACAATGCATGGATGTTCTCCAATGTGATACCTACCTCTATGGTATCCCCATCCACCACCCATTGAAATATGTTGGTAAACCATTCCCATGATCCGAAGAACATGATAATGAGATAAAAAATTAGTGGGATGTGCCTCATCTCCATGATACCTCCTAGACCCAATGTAACCAGTCTTGCTCTATCCACATCTATCAAGCATTCTAGAAAATTTGGTAACCATGACACATTAATCAATCACTAATATCTTTGGTGCCTTTTCAAAATATAAAACAACAAAGGATGTATTTGATCTCCATTTTATTTATAATTTAAATACATTTTTAACATTTTAAAAAAATATAGTTGGTTTGATTTAGTTTCTTTATTTTCTACCAAATTGACTTATTACAAACTAAATCAACCCTATACTTCATTTGGGATACAAGATCGGCCCTATCAAAATTCTACTAGATAAGCCTTTATAGTGCTAAGTCATCTACCCTTTGGCCTACAAGTACTAAGTTGGTGCCATTTATCCCTTGCACTACTAACTTGACCACTTTAGGAACAACTAAGTTAACTCATTAGTACTAAGTTGACACCCTTTTTTATCCAAGTTAGCTAATTATTACTAAGTCAGCCTATTAGTTTTCTTATCTTTTAAAGACAAAGTCAACCTGGTCGAATCTGTTTATCACTAGTGAAGACCTTTTGATCAATTACCATAAATTCCTTGGGCATTTATTGGTTTGATTCCTTACCCAATACCCCATTTGACCCTTAGTGTCAATATAAATTTCTTAGGGTTCATTCCAGTTCCTAGATTTTGCCTACTAATCAATTATCTATAATTCACTCAATTTCAAACAAAAATACTCAAAAATTTGAAACTTTTAGTTGCTTATTTGTACTGCACTCATTACGACCACAATGCATCCCGCCATCTCAATTGTCATCTCTTCACCATCTTGGCTCTCTAGTATTTCACTAGGTTTATCATACTATTTTCTTAGAATAGTAAAAATACCAAATGAATTATTTTTTCACCTTATTTATATTTACTATTGACAATTTTTTACCCTTCAAATATTTATCATCAAATTTCTTATTTTGATCACATCTTTGTCTCTAATAACTATTTTTTCCAAACCATAAAATTTTCTAGAATCTTTACATCATAAATAATATTTTCAACTATTATATGTCCATGTTGCAAAAATTTCAATTTTTCACTAATCTCTATAGGTCCACCTAAAGTTTCCTACATTCCATGCCTTCACATTTCTTGCATCTCCTTCTTTATCTACAACACTAAGGTAATAAAGGTATGTGTTTTTCAATTCTATCTTTTCATTTATCTTATTTTCTACTTACTACACTTTATTCAGCTTCAACATTATATGTTGCCATGTTCTTTTCCCGAAGTACCATCCCATTATGCACCTATGTGACATGTGATAAGCTTTGAGTGGGGCATATGTATACACATTATATTTTGAAACTCTATCAATTACTGATTCTTATATATTTTTGAAAGCCATCAAGTCTAAATATATCTAAGTGAATTCCTTAAGGGGTACATTGAGAAATGGGTGGGTAGACCATTGGTGCTTCATAAGATTGTTATCCCTTATTTTCTTTTGTTATCTACACACCCATCTCCTAAAAACCATTTCCCTAAGCTTTACCTCCTATTGTACACCCTCCTCTAGTCATTTACCACATTCATTAGCCATTCCCTAACCTAAAACCCTTTTTTATGGTTTACATTTCATAGACAACCCCATCAACCTTGTACTCTTATTGGTAAAACTTATTAGGCAGGGGGTGACCTAGACTATGACCTGATTTATTTTTGTCAACAATGATACTAGGTCAACTATGTCAAACTTATTGGCCTAAGATTTAGAAAATATTAGGGTTATATCTTCCTATATAAATACATTCATTCTACCATTTCTAAGAGAAGAGTAGAAGATATCTTGTGCATCTACTTATCCACCATTCTACTTGAGGAGCAAGCTTAGGGTTTCATATTTTTTTTAGAGATATATATCTTATCTTGTGGATAAGTTTTTTGTATGTATTGATAGGTTGTGTATCCTAGATCTAATTTATCCTTATCATCCTTACATACCAGAACAACCTCTTGTAAAGCACCTTGGCCAAGGGAGAGATAGAGGCTTTGCAAGTTCATCTTCAAAGGTAAATTTTCCTAACTTTGTTCCTCCTTTGTAAAGAGTAGATAGATGTGCATTTTCACTTATCTTCCATGCATTATTATTTTGTATACATTGAAGTGAGTATATGTCTTCTATGCATGTTTAATTTTCATGTTTATTAACCCCACTTTGTTCCATAAGCTTTGGTGAGCACTAGATTAGATTTTACTTTACTTGTTATTAGTTTAGGGAATATGAAAATATAGGACCTAGTTAGGGTTATTTCATAGTTTTGCTTGATTTGAGGCTTTGGAACCCTCCCTAGTGATATTATTATGGTAAGAGATCCCTTGTCTAGGTCTAGTAGATCCATCTTGGTCATGACCCCAATTATCTAATGTATCCCCAATCGAAAGCGTAAGTAGGATTTATCTTCTCCAAGCTAAGATTGATTTATAGATCTACTACATTTCCCATTACATATAAGATCCACTTGGGATGATATTATAAAACATATGCTAAGCTATACATCTATGAATTCAAGCTTATCGAATTATGATTTTATTGAGCCTATTAAAAGCATAAAAGTATAGATACTAAAATTTGGTATTAATTACTTGACAATGAAAAAATTTACACATATTTACAATGCATGACTTGAGCACACAAATATGGTCCTAAATCAACATTATCTCATGCATACATGTTACCTTATGAGTTTTATCCTTACATTATACTATTACACACGTAACAGAATCTCACTATTTATTTTAAACCATCATACTATCCTACAATGACATTCCCAGATGTTGAGTTTAGTTTTTTTATATATGGGTAGGGATATATAGGGACTCATTCCCATCCCCTAGCTTGAACCTAAGGTATGGAACCAAATCCCATATAGATATATCCATATAGAAGGGCAAGAACAACATCTTATATATCCATATGGGGATGTTTCACTCACCCCTCCCCAAATATCAATATCAATATCTATAGGGGAAGATAATTAAACTATATACTATTCCCCATATCTAATAGGGGGCCTTCAACCTCATGAGATAAATATAAATAATGGATGGTTTTTTAGATACATATATCATAGTAACACTTGTATAATAGATGAGGGATCAATCCCAACCTAACCTTCTCCATAAATCCCCTCTATATATATGGGGTGGCGAGTCCCCTACATAACCTATTAGTGGATATTTATCATAATATTTTTAGAGGTAGGCCCATCCATATCTCATATCCCAATCCAACCATCTCACACTAACATGAGGTTTATAAATATCACCACTCAATATTGACCTATTTTGGTTAGTACTGACACTCTCCCAAAAATTACTAATTTTTAAAATCAAACCTTTCCTTAGGGATGGACCATATGCGTAACATGTTGTTGGCATGAGAAATTACCCAATTGGATTCAAATATATACAAATAAAGTCTCACTTAGTATGGGACTTAACACTTATATGGTACATATCTATACAATATTTCACATTGAGGAAATTTTACTGATTCTTATTGAATTGTGAATCAGTCACTATGAGTAGTCACAAGCTAATTTTAAGCATAAAAAATCCAGCTCAAATTTAGGATTGCCAAGTATAAAATCTAAATCATTATTTCTATACATATAATAAAATAACACAATTGAACAATCAAACTAGGTGGGATAACTATATGTGTTTTGATTTAAATTTTTTAGAGATATGAAAAAGTGATCCCTCCTTGGAGTATTAATACTGACCTAGATCTAATGGAACTGACCTTGCATACACATAAGCATATTTATTGAACTATGTTAATCAAATGTTTGCTTTAGTATGTTTTTAGTCCAAGAATATAATCTTAATAAAATACTAAACCATAAAAGCTAAATACTCATCCTTTTATTATACTTACTATATTTATCATATGCCACTTGTTAAATCATCACATTCAATTCAATAATTTAAAGTGAAATGTATGGTTAGATGAGATATTTAGCCATATATATTATTCTACTACTTTTTATCCTATTTGGGTTTGTAAAAAAATTAGGATAAAAAGATATTGGGGACATGTACATTGACCAAACCATATCAGACCCTAGATTTCCCTTAGGGTTTAAAATTTAGCCATAAGATTTCAATTTTAAAAACTTGATTACCACCATTCTTCTTTAGCTATTTAGATTATGTATTACCTATATCTTGATATATTTCTTAAATAATAATAAATCTAAAATATATAACCAATCAAAAACCATAGCCACACTCTTACAATGGTTTTTTCTATATTTCCTTCCAACCTTCATCAAGGTGGTGATAGATAATTTCCCTCTAAGGAGGTCCATGTTATCACTATCCCAAGAGTTAATGATCCATGCACAACTCCTACACAATGTACACTTCTCATTTGAATTCCTACAAATCTTATGCACTTCTCAACTACACCAAACTTAGTGTAGTCCTATACACCTCAAATCATACTTGTTTGTAGTATCGTGTGACACACTAGCACTTACTCATAGTCTCTTGCACCTCAAACCTTGGAGTTATATTTTTAGTCC
This sequence comes from Torreya grandis, assembly GCA_037957365.1. Classification (NCBI taxonomy): domain Eukaryota; kingdom Viridiplantae; phylum Streptophyta; class Pinopsida; order Cupressales; family Taxaceae; genus Torreya; species Torreya grandis. The sequence goes on from JARHVA010002182.1 coordinate 2,434,298, forward strand.
TGCACACTTACACTTTCTTTACTTCAATGCATCCACATGTCAAATTTTTCCAACTATATGGATTGTTAAGTGGTGATTCTTAGTCTAGGACTTATCAGATATCCAGTTGGGAAGTTAGCCACCATGTACTTAAAGGTTAAACCATTTCCTAGCAAGGAAGATGAAATAAATTGTAATATTCTTATTTATAACTAACATAAGTTATAACTTCTTCTTGTATCACATGTATAAATATGTATCATATGCATTGAGCTAAGGGTTGATTCCATACATAGTCGTAGTGATAGATATCATACTTAATGTATCTCCTCTGTCATACATAATTTGTACATCTTTGTATTATTTTTCCTATTCATTCACATATTGAATATAAATTGCATTTATGTAAGCATCAAAATTTCACTCCATTTAATGTGTGTTGATTTTTCTATCTGAATACTTCTAAGTGCATTCAATCTTTATAAATTTGAGTTATCTTTAACACATAGTTTTCCCCCATGTGTATGGTCCTAGGCTCTTATAATGAGAATAATTAGCATCAGAGCAAAGATATTTTCTATGCCTTTAAACACATGAGAAATATGAGAGAAATATGGTATATCATTTAGTTATGTTTTATAATACTTGGAGGACTATTGGAGTAGAAGTAAGATGGTCGATTCTTAGAAGAAACCTAAGGCAACCCCAGATTTTGAAAGGTTCATTGTAGAGGCACTATAGGCACAACACACTAAATGATTTTTAAAATTATATAAGTTGATGATGTAAGTCAATCTAACACCTTTTGATCCTCCTCCATAATATGTTCTTTAGTGATTTCAATAGCAAACTCCCTTCAATGTGCAAGTTAGTCTTGAATTTTTTTTTCAAAGGCATAATTGATGCCACAATATTAGATATATAGATTTAAAAACTCGAGGCATACTTATTAGTCAATCATTTCATTGATGCTAATAAGATCACCTTCATAGTGTTGAATATGTCTATTTTAGTGGTTCATTGGTGGGAGACCTTTAACACATAATGTGCATAAGATTGTGGAGTTTAATTGAGTCATGAAGACATTTTTTGACGTTATCAAAGAGGAACACTATCATATCCCTCACGTTCAAGATTATACACCAAGTTATAAAAATTATGCTAGCATAAGGATTAGTCTATGGAAAACTACACCAACATATTCTAATATTACCCTACATGCCTATGAGAGATCTTGTTTATACAACACAAAGTGCTAAAACACATAAATGAACTCTCACCTTATATCCATGTGGAGATAGAATTATTGACTTATGACACTATGGGTAAAACTTATAACAATTATACTAAGATCTAATCCTAAGAAAATATGAAGTGGAATTTTAACTCTTCATCTAATACTTTGTAAAAGAGTCAGGACTTTCACAATTCCTCATTGTAACATTCCATGTAGAAGCGAAGTAGTTATAACAAAGGATAATGTTAGAGTTCATCAAGATATTTGAATAATGAGCATGTAGTAATGCCAAATTCTTGTAGAGGCAGAATAAGGGCTCCAAAAATAAGAAAATTCCACAAAAAAAATGTTTGCATTAACCACATTAGAAGAAGAAGAAAGTACATATAGGGTGAAATTAGGTCACCAAAAAGGTAAAACCCTAATTCACAATTAGAATCCACTTAAAGGCAAATGACACCTATTGAATTAATTAACTAACCTAAGTAAGCTAAAAAGATGTGTAACTAAAACCACTAGGTGGGAAAATGCATAAAATAACACCCCCCTGAAGTGTAGCTTAGGTGGGTAGAAGAATTAGGTCTTAACAATGAGGCTTGATGAGGTACCTATACACAATGCAACTCCCATAAACCGGGGTAAAGGAGAAAACTTGTAGGAAAAAAAATCCTCCCTAAAAGAGATCAAAGAAGAGAAGAGAGATAAAAAGCCCCACTAAGGTCTAAATGCTCAGAAGTGATTGTGAATCAAAAGTAGATGTAGTCAAGAGTGGTTTAGCCTAAAATAGTGAGTTTATCCACCAAGTGCCTAATGGATCTTCAACCAAGGTGTAATTACTATGAAATAAATGATTCTCATAATACAAGGTAGATGGGCCAACTAATCTATGCCAAGATGGTGCACTAGAAGTAAAGGTGAAGAAGGTCTATGAAATTCTTTGTAACTGTGGAATAGATTTCTTGATGTTTGATGTATCTTAGATTAGTAGACCATTTCCATGTAATTTTAGAAGTGGACTAGAGGTAGGTGGATCAGGAACTAACTCTTGAATATCTATAAGGTGATAAGGAGATGGTGGAGGTGTGTCTATCTCATTGTTATAGTCATCTGCAGAAGAAGAGTTGTCAATATCAAAAAAATCTCAGGCTCAGAAGTGTAAATAGGTATAGGTGAGTCTAAAGAGGAATATGAAGAATCTAAAGGAGAGTCAAGAGAAAAGTGTGAGAAGCTATATATCTAAGTCTAATGATCGACCATTCCCATAGTTAAAATAGTATCACTATGCAACTCCTTGATGTACACTAAATTTAGAGTGAATTCAACTTGCATGCTCAGACCAAGGTGAGTGATCTAGTAGATTGACAAGAGATTAGTTGAGAGTGAAGGTACACTTAGAAAAAAATTGAATGTTCCACCACTCACTTCAATAAACCCTCTCTCGAGAATTTTTTAGAAGTGTTATCACCTAGCTACATAGAATACATGTGAATGGTTCCAAGGAACTGAACTCAATTTGTGAAGAGGCCATGTGATGTGAAGCACTAAAATCAATGACCCATATAGGAGGATTTGGAGACACAACTATAAATAAGGTTTACCCTTTTGTTTCCCCTTATTATTCTCTTTTGCCTTTTATTTTCCAGAGTCATTTACCTTAGTGGATTCATGGGTTGATAAAGATGGTTTCATAGAATATGGAACACCTATGTTGATTTGAATAAGAAGGCTAGTAACGTGGTCAATTTATTTCTTCAAACATTTACTCTCATCATGATTACCTTAACAATGTACACATTTGATCCAATCTTTCTTAGGTTTATTATTGGAAGAAGAGGTCACATTATTTTATTTGGAGGTGGAAAGATTTTCACCCTTCTCAACATTTTTCTTGCTCTGCTTTCTATCTTAGCTATTAGAATCCTTATCTTTCTCAGCAAGACAATGCACAAGATTTAGATGACTTCATTGTGCCCATCTATATTAACTTATCTTGTTTCTTAAATTAGGTCAACAATAAAGGTATCTAAAGAAGGCATCTTCCATGTGGTGTTAAGAACACTCTTAGTGGCATGGAAAGTGGAGACAAATACAAAATATTTAGGACCCAATTTAGAGAGTATTGATAGAACAAGTTATTCATCTTTCTTATCAATTCCACATGCTTTTAACTACAATCTCAAAAGTTTGAACTTGGTGAAGGAGTCCTGAAGAGTGTCAAAGTCATTTAGGTTCAATCTAATGAGCTCATTTTCCAACTCATGTCCTCTCATCACATCCTACACTCCAAAGATCTTGGTGAGTTGGGCCCACACTTCAGTAGGTGTTTTAGTATATTTGATGTGAAAGAGTAGATCTAGGGAGATGGAAAGATAAATTATTTCATGGACTTTATCACAATGGTTAAACAATTTGATTTTCACTCCAACATCAGTAGGTTCAGTCTCAATGCCCATTATAATTTGATGGTAACCCTTGGATTATAAGATGATTTTCATTATAGGTTTTCATTCATGACAATTAAATGGTGTAAGTGGACTAATATAGAGTGAATCCATAGTGTAGAAGTAAATATTATTGTAGTAAGTAAAGAAGAATACATAAAAAGAAAGAATCCATAGCCCAACATAGTACCCCCTTAGAACTATCAGTAATGACCCCCCCTAAATGTTTCAAATATAAGCATGCTCGTATAGACATTAGATTCAACTAAAAATGCATCTTGAGTAGTAGGTGCATAAATACAAGGAACTAGAGGGACATCAGATTCAATCGATAATGCATCCAAGAGAGAGTATAATAAGGATGAAGTGAGATTTAAGCCACTGCACCTTGAAAAAAAATAGATGTTATAAATGACCAAAATAATACCACCAATGCATAGATCTTAAAAAACTATGCACTTTTAAAAAAACAACACCCAAATTGGAGCTACAAATTGAAAGTTATGACACTTACAAGTTCTTACCCCACATATTCCTAGACGCTTTCCAAAAATGGCAAAAACTTAAATCTATTTCTTAATTACCTTTCACCTAAAATTTGACACCCTCTTGAATGTCACATAGGTTTCTTGAGCTTGCTTACTCAGGTTTTCCAACGTACTTTACTTACTTGGGGTTCTGAAGCCGCATTACTTGATCAGAGTTGCAAAGGAGCTTTACTTACCCAAGGTTTTGAACATGCTTTACTTGCTCAGGCTTATAAACAACTTCAACTCAAGTTTTTGAACAACTTCTACTTCAGGGTTTTGAACAATTAAAACTTGAGTTTTCCAACCACTGCTACTTCTATCTTTCCAACAACTTCTACTTCACTATTTTGAACAACTACAACTCAAGTTTTCCAATAGCTGCTACATCAGGTTTTCAAATAATTGTAAATCAAGTTTTTGAATAACTTCTACTTTGGGCTTTCAGACAACTACAACTGATTTACATGAAAGTAGTCAAGGGTCAAAATTTTGATTACTTATGCTAGCAGTTTTTTAGGTTTTGGAAGTCTGATTACTTCTCCAAGTAAATTGTTGGGGTTGTGAAGTCTGATTACTTCAAAGTTATTGGGGTTGTGAAGTCTGATTACTTAAGTCACTAGATTTGCAGGTTTTGCAAGCTCTTCTACTCATCCATATAGACATCTAACCAACAAGAACAAAACTTGATCTCTAAAAAATCCATGAACTTTCTCAAAAATATAAGAGAGATTCATTTTAGATCTCAAAAAACCCATAAAAAATATGCAGGCAGATTTTTCATTAATGGCCTTTTGACATGAGTTTTGAGGTAGGGAAAAATCATGCCTCTAAAGTCATAAAGGTAGCCATAAATCCATGAAATTTATCAAAAATATGAGAGAGACCCATTTGAGATCTCAAAAAACCCACAATGAATATGCAACTAGATTTTCAATTTGAGGTTGTTTGACATGAGTTTTGAGGTAGAGAAGAATCACGTCTCTAAGATCAAAAACATGGCCATACAAAATAAAAAATGACAATGGAAAATGTAGGAGGATCATGCCAAAGGAGACAAATACATGAGGCTATCAAAAAAGCTCTGATGCCATGTTAAATTTTACCAAGATCTCTAAATAGTGAGCATGTGGTAATGTCAAATTCCTATAGAGGCAGAATGAGAGCTCTAAAAACAAGAAAATTCCAAAAATGAAATGTTTGTATTAACCAACTTAAAAGAATAATAAAGTATATATAGGGTAAAATTAGGTCACCAAAAAGGTAAAACCCTAATTCACAATTAGAACCCACTTAATGGTAAATGACTGCTAATGATTTAATTAACTAACCTGAGTAAGCTGAAAAGACATGTAGGTAAAACCACTAGGTGGGAAAATGCCTACACAAATAGATAATAACCTAATAAGATTAAAAAAACTTAAAGGTTCATTAAAATTATTATTTATACAAAGGAAAGAAGAAGTATGGTTAAAATTAGTGCCATCATCATCACTCATACACCCATTATGACACCAAATTCCATGCATAAAAATCCTTGATACCCTAGTCTATATTAGGTCCCACACTGATGGATGTCACTAATTTATAAAAAATAAAGAAGAAGTATGGTTAAAATTGGTGCCATCATCATCACTCATACACCCATTATGGCACCAAATTCCATGTGTAAACATCTTTGATACCCTAGTCTATATTAGGTCCCACACTGATGGATGTCACTGAGCTAGATGTGACTTGTCTAAGAACAAACACCATTGCAATAAACACCTATGAGGAGTACAAATGCCTCTTTAAAACCAAAATTTAATTAAATGGTCAACCTATTCATGTCATCATTGATAATGGAAGCCAAAAGAACATCATTACGTAAACCACAAATGAGTACCTTAACATTACCACTGCTACACATCGCAAGCCATACTCATTTGGGTGGCTTCATTAGGGAAAAAATTTACAATTCAGATGACAATGCACATTATATTAAAAATTTAAGCCTATGGTTTAAACAATAACTTATGACATCACATTTTTGGAGGTCTTAAACATCTTAATAGGAAGACTATATTTGCATTATTGGGAAGCTACATATCAATCCAAGCCACAACATTAGAAAATTTATTTAAAATATCACTTTTCAATCTCCTTAGGTTAGAATATATGATGAAAGTCACCTTTGTATTTTCCAAGTAATTTATCAAACTCATATTGTATACAGAAAATTATGTTACTCATGGTCTGCCCAACGATACCTATGTGGGAGATAAAATAAGAATTAGTAGTGCACAAAGGTGTGTGTTCAATGTCACAACAACATCAACTTTACAAGTTACTAAATAGACATGATGAAGTCTTCAAAATTCCTCAAGGCCTTCCATCATAATGCATAATAAATAATCATATTGATTTGGTCCCTAGATCCATTATGTCAAACAACCCTATATACCATAGATTAGTTTGGGATATTGATGAAATTTAGCTGTAAATATAAGATCTCCTTAATTAGAGAAATATTAGGCATAACTCTTATCCTTACAAGAGATTTATAGTCCTAAATCCTAAAAATTATGGATCTTAACATCTATGTATAGACTATTGCACACTAAAAATATCATGGTGAAAAATTGGTATCCATTATCACACATTGATGACCATTTGAACTAGTTCAGATGTGGACAATACTTCACCAAGATTGACTTGAAGTTAGGTTACCATTATATTCAAATTTATCTTTAATATGTCTAGAATATAGACTTAAAGACATGGAAAGTATTGAATAAATGGTTAGTTATGCCTTTCATCCTAACTAATACACTTGAACCCTTGATGCACTTGACAGATGATCTACTTAGGCAATTCCTCAATTCCTTTGTCATCTTCTATTTGGATGAAATTATCATCTTCAACAAGAATTTAGGGGACCATGTGGAACATATCATGTGTGCCTTGGAAACCTTATGTCAGCACAAGTTGCATGCCAACTTAGAAAATTGTATATTTGGTGCTACATAGATTTAGTAATAGGGCTACATCATTAAACACATAAGAATTCATGTAGATCCTGAAAAGATTAAAGTGATATATGATTGGATAAATCTACCCAATATCTCAAAATTTAAGTGTTTCATTGGAATTGAAATTTTTTACTATAGGTTTGTTATTGGTTTCTCACACATATCTTGGTCACTCAGCCATATAACATGCATGAAATCCAAGTTTGAATAAATCATTTAAAATAACATGCTTTTGAGGCACTCAAACAATTCCCCTGCATAGTGCCTATACTGATAATGCTCAACTTGGTGTATTCCTTCAAGCTTCACATTGATGCATATGAATATGAGAGTAGTGTAGTACTTATACACCATGGTCACATAGTAACATACCATTAAGAGACATTCAATGACATATTATAAAGTTAATCCAACTATGAAAATGAAGTGTATGTTATTGTGAAATAAATTAATCAATAACATCACTACATATTCAGGAAGGAGATAGTTATTTGTTATGATCATAATCCACTTCAGTTCCTATAGACATAAATTAAACTAGAGAATGTCCTCCAATTAAAATTAATGACTTACCTACAATAATTCCATATTGTGATCAAGCACAAGAAAGGGAAGTAAAATAAGATAACATATTGCCTTAGACAACAACCAACTCATGCATTTACTACAATGTTAGACACACACAAACATTACTTTTAATATTAGGTATCCCTCTACTTAGTTGATTAAGACTTAATAGATATTTAAATCAACCTTATAAAAGGTAAGCAATTTTGGGATTTTTTCATATCTAACTAGATTTTATATAAGCTTGAGAATATCTATGTTTTTGGTATCACACCCCTTTAACAACTCATTTTTGGAGCTACACAACACCAAAACCTTGAGACAATTTTATCTGTACAAGACTATAGATGCATTATAGTTGCACTTATATAGGTCATACATGTGTATAAACATTGAGTGCCAAATCAAGTATTGCATTCCTTTTTGCATTGCCAAGCCCATAAAAAAGAAGCTAGTACTTTATACACATGTACTAGTTCCATATAAAACATGGTAATCTATCAACATGGATTTCATGATGGGTTGTCTGCAATAAGACACCAACATGATATTCTGTTGATTGTAGTTTATAGGTTTTCAAAGATGGATATCAGGGTTAGTTGAAAGAAATATATTGATGTAGCTAGCATTGTGAAATCCTTATTCAACCATGTTTGGGTTTAATTTAGACTCCAAAGATCCATCATATTTGATTGATATACATGACTTGTGTGTTAATTTTGGCAATAATTATGGGACTTGAAGGGCACAAAACCCAATCAATCAATGACATTTTATCCACAAATAGAGTGCCAAACTATAGTTTTTAATTGAACACTTATACATCTTTTGTGAATGTAAAAATGTGTACATGTTCACAACGGGATGAAAATATTTAATAAATTCAACATGCCTACAATAGAGCCCTAGAAAAATCTATGGGGAATATTTCATTCCAAACATGTATTGGGTTTTAGCCTATGACACCTCTAGACATTTTATACCATGTAGTAAATAGTAAAAAGATGCACATAGAAGAACAAGAAATAGATAAAGCTAAAAAGTTCTTGTGCCATGTATAATATATTCATTATTAGGTTCAATAGAACCTTTCTTTCACCCAATACAAGTACAAAGAGTGTCATGATTAAAATAACACACCTCATGCATTTTGAGTTGGTGATAAAGTTTGTTTGTACCTTTAGAATGAGCACTTCAAAGGTCCACACCAGAAGATGAAGCCTTTGTGATATGGTATTTACACCATTATTCACATATTTGGTGATAAAACATTCATTCTCAATGACACAACATCCTTTTGATCTTAAACTATAACACTTGTACCCAATAAAGAATGACTAGATCATTTAAGTGACCAAAATAGGAACTACCATGACACACATAAAAATTACAAAGTGGTCAAGATTGTGAAATATGTGTATAAACATAAAATTTTCAACTTTGATCAAATATCTATGCTCTAAATCTTGTAGGAACCCATCTAGACTTAATATCTTTGAGTGCATGCCCTAAGGGGTGCACTAGGAAAGGGGTGGCCAGACCATTGGTGATTCACAACATTTTTGTCCCTTATTTCCACTTATTACCAATCCATCTAGCTCTTAAAACCATTCCCTAATATATTACTCCTATTTTGCATACTCCTTTATCATTTTACCACTTTGCATCCTTCTTTTCCTCACCTTACACTCATTTTGATAGTCAGTTGTACTAGGTTGACTGGGTCGACCCTGTATAATTTTATGTGATATTAATCTAAGGTCTAGGTCGGCTCATGGCTGACCTAGCTGGTGACCTAATGAATTTTTGTCCTTAATTATAATAGGTCAACTGGGTCAACCTTATTGACCAAAACTTTTAGAAGGGCTTAGGGTTAAATCCACCTATATATACAAGATTATTTTCATCATTATTAACCAATAATCAATAGTTATTATTTAGTTACACTTCTTTACAGTTTGCTCTTCTACCATTCTACTTGATGAGTCTTACCTTAGGGTTTCTACTTGAAGAATCTAGTTTTGTGGAGAAGTCTTGGATGCTTTGGCCTTTCTTAGTGATTCTTACAAAACCACAACAACCTCTTGTGAAACCCATTTTTCTAAGGGAGAGATTGAGTCTTGACAGGTTTGTCATTTAATTAAGTATTCTATAACTTTTCTCCTCTCTTTAATAGATATAAGTAGCATAAGTATTGGCTTTGAATAAAATTACTCTTCTTCTTCCATGTATTAGGGTCTTACTCATACATATCTTAATTGATATTCTCTTATACATGTTTGTTTATTTACTAACCCCCATATTGTGCCACAAGTTTTGGTGAGAACTAGATTATATTTTCCTTACTTGTTATTAGTTAAGTGAGATATTAAAACATAAGACTCCCTTAGGGTTATTTCATGATTGAGCTTGACTGGAGGCTTTGGAACCCTCCTAACATTGTGTATTATGATAAGAGATCCCCTAATCGGGTCTAGTGGATACCCATATTTGTCATGTTCCCAATTATCTAATGTGTCCCAAATCAGATGTGTATGGTATGATCTATCTTATTTGAGTTATGATTGATTTATAGACATGATACATTTTTTATTTCATACATTCTAGTGAACCTGACGTGAATCTAACCCTTGTAGGTTTTATTTCACATTTTTCATTATTTTATCATTTTATTTTTATATATTTGTGATATTGGGTCAACAGTGTCGATATAACTCTAACTTATGTGTACAAGTTTAACACACAGTCATATCAATATGACTCTATTTTGTTTATGTAGGTTTTTCATTAGGTACAGACTACTAGGTCAACCCTATCAACATAATACACTTTTAGATATCTAGATCAGGCTATTAGGTTGATCCTATTGATTATGTACATTTCTAAACTTTTAAAAAACATACTAGCTTGACCCTATCAACATAGTATGTTTTATACTTTTTTAGCAAATAAGGAACTATAGAACTAGGTTGAGCTAGTCGACATAGTTGGTAGAATTTGAAAGTATAAATTGGGGTAATTCAACAACAATGTCATTTTCCTCTACATCAAACCCACCAAGGCTCATTTGTATACTTATTTCTCATTTTTGTTATTCATTATAGTTCTATTTTTCACAATTTTTAATATTTAAAATTGACCCTATATAGTCAACTAGGTCGACTTTGTCAACATAGTTCTATTTTTTATATTCTATCTAAAAAATAGGTCATCAGTTTCAATGTAGTTATTTTTTAGACCCTTTCATTTGTAGTATAGAAGCAACACTGTCAACTATGTTCTATAATATCTACATACACTATCATCTGAATCGACACTATACTATGTTTCAAAGTTATAATTAACACTTATATGTTAGTAATTAGCTCACACTTTCATTTTTAGTTGCTTGCATGCTTAGAGTAGATCACATAGTCTAATTAGGTGGTTTTGAAATATACTATTTAGTTGTACTATTTTCTATTTTATTGCATACACTACAAAATCACATAACCTTAAAATGCATTTTAACAATTCTCTACCCAAGGCCTACCTACTTGGATTTAATCACCAAGGGGGAAGCCAACTTGGTTTTCTAGCCAAGTATAAACACATGGTTAATGGTATGTATTGGATAATCACCCAACACCCTTATCATTGCAGTGTGTGAAGTGAGATGGTAGGCCTCAATACCAAGCCATTCCCATTACCAATACAAATCCCTTTCAACCTAAATGTTCTGAAACCATCCATAGATTGACTTCTAGTTCCTTGCTTTTAACCAACTTCCTATCACATATAAAATTATATTTTAATAATATAACAAAATTTAGGATGACCACTTATTTAGTTTTTAATTTCTAAGTTGATTGATTGATCTTTGCTTAATTGCATGTTATATTACAAAAAATTACATTGGCCAGTGTTGGTGCGAGGTTTTGTGCTGTGTGCCTCAATTGGATCAACCTCATTGACCCAATTTATTATTCATTTCCTTTCATTTCTTTCTTTCAAAATTACTTACAAATTTTTTCCTATTTTAGTACACAGTCATTCTACTTAACACAATCTCTTACAAAGTATCTATTTTTCCCCTACCTATAGTACTAGGTTAACCCTATCAACTCTGTACACTTTTTAATCTCTATTTATAGTACTAGGTCAAACTTGTTGACTCTATACACTTTTTCAACCCTTTTTTTCTGTACTAGGTCAACCCAATAGTCTCTGTACCTTTTTTTGCTTTCCCTATCTGCTGACCTAGTTCTTCATTTCACTTTCTTATAATTTTGTTCATTTTTTTCAAGTCATCATGCAGTCCCCTATCATAATTTTCTTGGATATCCTTAATCCATTTAGATACTATATGGAATGTTTGTTTCTCCCTCTCTTTTCTTCCCAAGATCACCATCACTCTTGGGGTACCTCTTCTCTTCCTTCATCTATGAACTTTAACATGGTGAAAATCACACCTCAAGATGAATTTGATGGGTCTAATAATTTTTATACCTACCAAGATACCTCCCATATTCAAAATATTCAAACTAATTTGGGAATAATCAACAAAAGTATACTCAATAATCCCACTAATCATCCATCTTCTAATAACCCTCCCCCTAGTACCAATTCAGGGAGTGTTCCTACCAAAACCAACTCACCTATCGATATAACTCAACTTCTATCACAAGTCATATAACAAATGAACATGATGCAAAAATTTAACACCAATCAAATTAAGCAACTCCAACATCATTTGATTAATATGGCTAATCAACCTCTGGCCACCAATCCTCAAGCTAATCCCAATTTTATTCCTCCACCTCTTAGAGATGCTTCAAGCAATGTTATTGCTAAACCCACAATGAATAAAAAGATGCTTCAATATATTAAAAATGATCCTTTAGCTCCCTAATTGTGTCTATTGATATTGGTAACATATCTCCAACTATCAAGTATGATGGGACTAAAGACCTAACCTCATTTATCAAAACCTTTGGAAACATTTACACAGAGTGGATCCAAACTAATACCTTCACCACAAATAAACTCTTAGTTAAAACCTTTACTAGTGATGTATTATAATGATATAACCAACTTCTACAATACTCCATTTGGTAACTTGAAGATTTTTTCAATCCTTTATTTAAAGAGTTTAAACACAATGATCTTTCTAGAAATTGTCTTAGCCACTTTATCAATGCTAAGCAATCTCCCTCTGAATCAACTCATGACTTTATCAAAAGATGGAAATCATTGGCCCATAAATCCAACCATAACATGACTAATGATAATTTTTTAAAACTCTTTATAACTACTTTGAATCCTTCTCTTCAATATAAAGTTTAAACTTTTGCTCCCCAAACACTTAATGAAGCTCTTGACCAAGCTAAATGTCAAGACTTTCTCATGAAGCAATTAAATCCTAATCCTAAACTTTTGAAAGTATATTTTCAAACATCTACTAATTCTATCACTAGTAAAACTTCACAAACCAAACTAGGAGTTACCAAAACTGACATCCCTTCATCCTCTCACACATCACTTTCTGTGCAACAAATGAAACAATTTTTACCTCCCTCTAAGCCTTTCACCTATCCTAATAATCCTCCTAAGTGGTATGACCCTAATAAGATTTTTTGGTTCCATGATTACATTAGTCACTCCCATGAATATTGTATAGAGCTCACTAAATTTTCTATTTCCTATATGCTTGGTGATTCATTTAATCATGAATCCATGATCAACCTTTGTCGTCAAGAGTACACTGCCGCTTCTAAAAAAAGACAAGTTTCTAAAGCTTCTACCTTAAATAACCAAAAATATTTTTATACAATTAATAATAAAATTACTAAATATGTTTGTTCCATTGATGATGATTATGACCAATATTATAATAATTCACAATATGTTAACACTGCCAAGGTTAATTATCATCATAAGCTAGCTCACAAAGATCCTGTTACCAAACCTAAGAAACCATATTTAGAAGAACAACTTCTCAAAGATGATACCACCATTAATCTCACTTTGGAAGTTACTAAAAAATAAATTCCTCTTTCTAAACCCCCAACCACTTTTATTCCTTCAAAATCTACTTTACCTCCTAAACAACGTACTAGTTTTTCTTCTAAATCTCATTGGAACTTTCTTGAAGAACTTAACTCTATGCCTTGTAAGATTCCACTCATAGAGTTGGTTCATAATTATCCCTATCATCATAAGTTACTTATACAATAATTATAATAAATCTAAGATCCATCCTCTATGTATGAAGAAACACCTTATATTGAACCTCAATCTACCACCGTACATACCATTGAAACCATGTGTCCTTCTTGCAAGCCTTCTATTGAATTTTTTGAAGAGAACATGATCAATGATGAAATTATTTTTCATGCTAATGATCCACCAATTTTCATTAAAATAACCATTAATACCACCCTTATCTATAAATTTTTAATTGATGAAGGCTATGGTATTAATGTGACATCTTTATGGCTTATCTAACAACTTGGTTATAACAAGGATCATCTTAAACAAACAATATTAATTGTTATGGTTTTGATAAAACTAATAAAAATCCACTTGGATTACATTTGGCTTCCATTAACAATCATACTTAAGACCCTTCAAACTAAGCTTATGGTCCTTGGTTTACCCTTTTATTATAATATACTCCATGGTCTCCCATGGACTCATAGAATGAGGGATATTGCTTCTTCTGGTAGCCAATGAATTAAATTATTACATACTGGAAAATGCTATAAGCATGAGGTTGATCTTAACCCATGGAGTATTCAACTTCCTAGTCCCAAATCTTAGCATCGTATTCCCACCATTCCTAAGATCAATAGTTCTCCGTTACCTGAGTTCATCAACATCAATCCTAACTTACAAGTTACTCTTTCTAATTTAGATGATGATCAAAAAAATGATTTGTAGCATACTTGTAATACTACCAAGCTACCTCCCTACATTTCAGAGTGGCTTCCTACTTCTTTATTACATAGGGACTGTATTATTTCTCTTATTAATGAGATTACCAATTTTCCCCTCCATACAATGCTCATGAGAATTCTTTACCTGAAGATGCCTTCACTTGAAATAAATTTGGAGTGGCCAAATTATTTCAAGGTCCTCTCATTATGTATCCAATTACATTTAGTAATAATGGAATTTCACCTTCTAAAACTCCTCCTAAATATCAAGCATGTACAATTTCTTGAACATATGATGATAATTACATAGTGGCCCAAGTTCAATCTCGAGACTTGGATGTCCAACATTATTAAAAAACCTTAGCTCAAATCCATGCTTTTAACTGGGATGTTCATACCATTTCTATGGATCATGCATTAGATCCCAAAGGTCACATGCCTCCTGCTAATTCTTTGCTTCTTGATACTCCTTGGGTGGAAGAAAAAATCATACCTTCTAAACCTCTAAAAACTCTTACATCTTATTTACCACCTATGGATCTAATCATTACATTTGATCCTTCCCCCATCACTAAAACCAATGACACTCCTATCCCTTCTGATCCATCTAATTCTACTCCTAAGATTACACTAGTGCCAAGGCAACAGATGTTTATCAAATACATTTTGAGTATGATCACCATGGTAATCAAATTTTAGTTCTTGAAATATATGTTTAGTATTATGGTCCTTTTCCCATCTTACCTAGTGATGAATCTATTCTTGAAATACTTCATGCTTGAACAACCTCAAATTCCTTGAAAACATCATAAACTTGGGATTTTTAAAACCAAAACTCCTTATTTCAACAACTTTTTTTCTAATATTGACCCTAAAACTAATCCAATATCTTCTTTATCTAATGCACCATAACATTTCCAAGATGGCGATGCTATGCTTATCAAAGAAACCAATCACATTGAATATGGTACTCCATCCTATCCTCAACCAAATATAGTTTCTTACAAAATATAACCTATCAAACATGATAATCTTAGCTTATTCTTCAATAAATATCATGAGATCTTCACTTGGTCATATGAAGACATGCCTATTATTGACCCTAGAATTCATAACATTATTACTTATCCCAATGCCAAGACTATGCATCAAAAATAAAGGAAATTTCCACCTGAGTTTTCCACCTTATGTCACAAATAAATCATCAAGCTTCTTGATGCAAAGTTTATCAAACCAGTGGACTATTTTGAATGGGTTTATGAGACTATTCCCATTCAAAAAAAGGTCACTATGGTCATTCATATCTAGTTACAAAATGTTATCTCTTATGGATGGCTTGTTGGGATACAATTAGATTCACATTACCCCTAAGGACCAACATAAGACCACTTTCACCATGGAATGGGGCACCTATTACTATGTCAAAATGCCTTTCATCTGTTGGAAATATTGTCATTGATGTCAAAGGTCTAGCATTATTGGTGATAAAGGCCCCATTGTATTTAATGTTGTTTGTAATAAATATATCTTGGCTAATATGAGTTAATATTTATTTAATATTAACGAATATATTTTTGGTTGCATATGAGACAAAATAAGGGCCCATGGAGAAGTTGAAGAGCCACGGGATAAAGACAAAAGAAGGATGGGACACATTTTCCCATGAAGAGTCATCTTGGGGAATTCCAAGAGTCACCAAGTGAAGACAAAAGAGTAAGGGTGCAATTCCTCATGAAGGGACACCTTAAGGAATACGAAAAGTCACCAAGATGAGGACAAAATATGGAAGGACGTTTTTGGTCATGAAGGGTCACCACATGAATTTTCAAAGGCTTGAATATGAAGGGTCATACAAGTTTGGCGCCATTTTCCATGAGGATTGAAAGGTCAAAAAGGGGGAAGGCCAAAGGTCATTTAGAAAGCTATAAATAAAGGCTTGAGAAGCCATTTGTAATTATGAGAGATAGAGGTTGATTTGATATTGTAATATCTAGCTTAGAAGAGAAATTGTGAAAGATGAATAGTATTTTTTATATCTAGCTTAGAAGAGCAAAGGTGAGAGAGAAGAAAGAGATGTTGTATTGAACTATCATTTGTTGAGATAGCAACATTGAGAGATAGGTGTGTGGTATACACAAAGGGGTTGGTGCTCCTATGGGTTGGTGCTCATGAATTGTTGTTGGGTTGGTGCTCAGCAAAGGGGTTGGTGTTCATGTGGTTTGGTGCTCGACAAAGGGGTTTGAAGCTCCTGTGGGTTGGTGCTCACGAATTGTAGCTTGATTGATACTTGGCAAAGGGGTATGGTGCTCCTGTGGGTTGTTTCTCATGAATATACTTGAGATTGTTCTCCATGGTATTTCCCACATTGGGTTTCCACGTTATATCTGGTGTCTCTCTCTATCTTGCGTGATGTTTATTTTTTGAGTTTTATTGCATATCTTGAATGTTTGATTAAGTGGAATTAGATAAAGGGAAAGTTTAAATAAGATATATGATATATTGATTCACCCCCCCTCTCAGTATATTTCGTGCTTAACAATTGGTATCGGAGCAGGTTTCTTTTTGAAAAGTTTTATAGCTTGAAGGTAGATCAGGAAAGCACGATGGCTGGGTCATAGGAAGGATTTTATACAAATAAGGCACGTTTGTTTGATGGAACAAATTATGCTTTTTGGAGTATGAGAATGAATGATTATTTGATGGCACTTGATTTGACATATGGAAAGTAGTGGTGGAGGAATATGAAGAGCCACAAACATCTACAATTACTCCAATAGAAAAGAAGGCAAGTGAATGTAATGCTAAAGCTTTAAATGCTATTTTATGTGGTTTATGTGAATCTAAATTTATTAAAGTTATGCAATGTAAATCTGCTCATGAAACTTGGGTAAAACTTGAGAATATTTACAAAGGTGATGGAAAGGTTTAGCAAGCTAAACTGTAGACTTTTAGAAGGCAGTTTGAAAGTTTGAAGATGGAAGAAGAAGAAGATATATCAAGTCATCTTTTGCGAGTTAATCAAGTCATAATTCAGATTCAAGGTCTTGGAGAAATGTTGGATGAGTCAATGGTGGTGCAAAAGGTTTTGAGATCTCTACCAATGAGATATGATGCAAAGGTTTCGATAATCGAGGAGATGAAGAATTTATCCAAGCTAAAGATGGATGAGCTTCATGGTATTCTCACAGCATATGAGATGCGGACAGAACAAGATAAACCCTCAAAGAGAGAAGTGGCTTTCAAGACATCAAAGAAGGAGAAAGCTAAGATTCAAGAATCAAGTGATAGTTCTAGTGATGATGAAGATGACAATGGAGCACTTTTCATTCACAAGCCGAAAAGAGGAACAGGTAAATATCAAGGAAAATTACCTTTTAAATGTTTTAATTGTGAAAATATTGGACATTTTTCAGCTAGATGCCTAGATAAGGTTAATGATGATGAAGAAGAAAAGACTACATACAAGAATAATTTCAAAGGCAAATCTAAGAAGGGTTTCAAGAAGAAGAGCCTGTATTCTAAGGATCCTAGTTTAGGCGAAGGTAGTGGAGTCAGTGATTCAAAAGAAGAAAAGATTCTATTCATGGCCATACATGAAGGTGATCAAGAAGAAGAAGAGGAGGAAGCTAAAGTGAATATGGAAGGAGAGCTCCCTTAGAAGAGTTAGAAGTTGTTCAGAAGAAGAATCAAAGATTAAAGTGCCAGATCGAGAAAAATGAACAAGAGTCTGATTGAAGATCTACAAGCACACTTTGAAGAAGCCAAGAAGAATGAAGAAAACCTCATAACACAGTTGGAAATAGCAAGAAAAGAATGTAAAAGGTATGTTATTGAAATTGCCTCTTTGAAAGAAGATATTAAGAAAGTAGTTAGTGATAAAGTAGTCAGTTATTCAAAATTTGAAGATAGTACTAACATGCTGAATAAGATATTGGAAAGTCAAAAAGCATATTCAGATAAGACAGGGATCAGTTTTGAAAATAAAAATAGCTATGTTGAAGCTCTTACACAAGAGGAAACAAAAAGGGGATAAGTGAAGAGTACAGAGGACATTCAAAACAGAGAAGGCTGGAAGGAACAAAGCTACAAAAGGCAATCAGGTCAGAGATATATAGACATGTCTTATTTTTATGGCTATTATTTTTATTGTAATGGATATGGTCATAAGAAATTAGGAAGTCAAAAAAGAGATAAAAATTTCAGAAATAAGGAGAAGGAAAGTCAAGTAGAGTCAAGCAGAAGCCACAACTCTTTTGCTCCTCTATCAAGCTTTGATGAAGAGACCATAGTATGCTACAAGTGCAACAACTTCAGACACATAGCTTGGTATTGTAGAAGTGTGTTTGAGTCAGTCAAGAAGGATCAGAGCTTCAAATCTCCATTCATCAAGAAGAAGGATTAGAATCTCAAAGCTCCATTCATTAGGGAGAAGGTTCAGACATGTACATGGTAGAAGAAACAACATGAAGATTCTATGATGGTTCAGACAGCCCTGCATGTAAAAGGTAAAGATCAGCCATGGTTAATTGATAGCAGATGTTTGAGGCATATGATAGGAGATAAAAGTAAATTCATATCTCTAAAGAATATCAATGGTGGTACAGTGAGATTCAAAGATAAAACCACTGCCAGGATAGCCAAAAAAGGTACTTTGAGTTTGGATTATGGTAGAACTAAGACTAAAAATGTTTTGTATGTAAAAGGTCTTAATCATAATCTATTGAGTGTTAGTCAAATATGTGATCAAGGATATACATTAAAGTTTCATAAAGAAGGTTGTGAGATTAGAAGAAAAGATTCAAATGAGTTGATTGCAGATGCTCAAAGGACAGGGAACAATGTGTATGTATTGTTAGATATCTTCTCAAAGGCACGATCAAAGGATACATTCAAAGATCACTGAGAGGAGTTGGGAGTAATTTCTATTACTTCTTGCCATTGATGTTCAACATCAGCTAAGTGTTAGCTCCAGGTAGGCCCTTTGCCATTGATGTCAAAGGGGGAGAATAATAGGTATAGGTACAAGTGTAGAAAATAGTTATAGGGAATAGGTATAAGTTGCTATAGTAAGGGGGAGTTACTGTATGTTTTCAAATGATAGGATGTGCAGGTGACAGGATGTGGCAGTTTCAGGATTGAGGTTGCCATCAATGACAAAGGGGGAGATTGTTGGAAATATTGTCATTGATGTCAAAGGTCTAACATTATTGGTGATAAAGGCCCCATTGTATTTAATGTTGTTTGTAATAAATATATCTTGGATAATATGAGTTAATATTTATTCAATATTAACGAATATATTTTTTGTTGCATATGAGACAAAATAAGGGCCCATGGAGAAGTTGAAGAGCCACGGGGTAAAGACAAAAGAAGGATGGGACACATTTTCCATGAAGAGTCATCTTGGGGAATTCCAAGAGTCACCAAGTGAAGAAAAAAGAGTAAGCATGCAATTTTTCATGAAGGGACACCTTAAGGAATATGGAAAGTCACCAAGATGAGGACAAAAGATGGAAGGACGTTTTTGGTCACGAAGGGTCACCACATGACTTTTCAAAGGCTTGAATATGAAGGGTCATATAAGTTTGGTGCCATTTTTCATGAGGATTGAAAGGTCACAAAGGGGGAAGGCCAAAGGTCATTTAGAAAGCTATAAATAAAGGCTTGAGAAGCCATTTGTAAATATGAGAGATAGAGGTTGATTTGATATTGTAATATCTAGCTTAGAAGAGAAATTGTGAGAGATGAATAGTATTTGTTATATCTAGATTAGAAGAGCAAAGGTGAGAGAGAGGAAAGAGATGTTATATTGAACTATCATTTGTTGAGATAGAAACATTAAGAGATAGGTGTGTGGTATACACAAAGGGGTTGGTGCTCTTGTGGGTTGGTGCTCGGCAAAGGGATTGGTGCTTGGCAAAGGGGTTTGAAGCTCCTGTGGGTTGGTGCTCATGAATTGTAGCTGGGTTGGTACTCGGAAAAGGGGTATGGTGCTCTTGTGGGTTGTTTCTCATGAATATACTTGAGATTGTTCTCTGTGGTTTTTCCCACATTGGGTTTCCACGTTATATCTAGTGTCTCTCTCTATCTTATGTGATGTTTATTGTTTAAGTTTTATTGCATATCTTGAATGTTTGATTAAGTGGAATTTGATAAAGGGAAAGTTAAAATAAGATATATGATATACTGATTCACCCCCCCTCTCAGTATATTTCATGCTTAACATCATCCTCAAAAATGCTGAAGCCACTTACCAACAAGAAATGACTCACATCTTTCATGATATTATCTAAAAAAATATTAAAACCTATGTAGATGATATCATTAATAAATCTAAAAGTCATAAGACTCATCTCTCTGATCTTGCTATCATATTTGATCATCTTCTTCAATACTGAGTTAGACTTAATCCTTACAAATGCATCTTTGGTGTCACATCTAATTTTTTTGTAGGATTCCAAGTCTCTCTCTATGGCATCGATGTTGACCTAGCTAAGATTAGTTCTATCATCATAATGCCTAATCCTCGATCCGTTCCAGACTTTCACACTTACTTAGGCAAACTTGGGACAAATAGATGATTTGTCCCCAAAATGGGTTACCACATTCACTCCATCAATTCTCTTCTTAAGAAAGGTAATGCTTTAAAATGAATAGACCCTTATTAAAAATCCTTTGATAACATAAAATAGTCATTAATTTACCTGCCTACACTTCATCCTCCCTCCAATGATTGACCCTTGATTATATATAGTTATTCCACACCTATATCAATTGGGGAAATGCTTACCTAATAGGATGATACTAGAAGAGAGTATGCTATCTGCTACCTTAGTCAAGGCCTTATCAATTATGACAAGTGTTATACCAAAATCAAACATGATTTTTTTTCCATCTATTTTGTAGCTGAAAAGCTATAACATTACATTCTATACCAAACCACTTATGTCATCATTCATTCTGACCCCCTTCATCATTTCTTTTCAAAAGCCTTTATTCCTAGAGATAGAATTGGCAAATGGATTGTCCTTATGAAATTTGATCTCTGTATTATAACTCAAAAATTTGTCAAAGGACAATTTATAGTTGACTAACTTGACATAGATCATATACCAGGCACCAATCACCTTCAAGATAGTCTTCTAGATGACAATATTATCTACATTGAAGGTCTCAATCAAGTTATTTCTCTCAAAGATTATTTTCATAACTTTACTATTGATGTTGAGGCAAGTAATCTTGATTAATCTACTATTCCCTCCAATACTAATAAACTAAAGATAGTTATCAAAGAGCTTCCTAATATTAATGTCAACTTGCATGAAGATACTTGGACCCTTCACTTTCATGGTGCTAAATGCCTTTAAGGAGTTGGGATAGGTTGCATTCTTACAAGTCCTCTTGGAAAAATCATTCCTCTAGCCTTATGCTTAACATTTGATGTCACCAACAATATGGTTGAGTATGAAGCTCTAATATTAGGAATGAGAGCTACCCTTGATTTCAACATCTAATACATGCATGCCCTAGGTGATTCTCAACTTATTTTCCACCAAGTCCATGGTGATTATCAATGCAAAAGTGAGAATCTCATTACTTATCATCAAATTGTAACCATTCTCACCAAGGATTTCATCTCTTTCACTATTGAGCCTATGCCTCAAGATCAAAATTCCATTAATGATTCCCTAGATTCTTTAGATTCTCTCTTTCATCCACACTAGGTTCTTTCTGATCCCATTTTTCTTATACAAATAAGAAAATATCCATTTTATACTCAACCACTAGATTCACTTATCTACCACATCAAGGTTGTCACCATTTTATAAAGCCTATGGTATAAAGATATCATTCAATTTTTAGAACACAAAATTTATCTTCCTAACTTAGAATCTCAATAAAAGACTCGTATTTGTAAACAAGATTTTAAGTATGTATTTTGATATAACATCATTTATTATTTAAAAATTAAGGATACCTTGTTCCATTGTGTTATGTAAGAGGAGGTCCCTCCTCTTCTTGAATAATCACATAGGGGAATTTGTAGTGGTCACTGTAGCGGACATGCTATTGCCCATAAATGCCTACGTATGGGTTATTTTTAGCCTACTCTTGAAAAGGATGCAATTGAATTTGATAAAAAGTGTATTCCTTGATAACTTAATAATGATATAATTCATTCACCTCTCACTAAGATTCAAACTATCAAATCTCCCTGTCCATTCTCTATGTGGCAATTTGATCTCATCGGCAAATTACCTTGCTCCCAAGATGGGCATGCTTTTATCATCATTGATACCAAATATTTTACCAAATGGGTTGAAGATTTGTTAATGTCATTGGTAACACCATTTCCAAATTTATTCTTAATCAAATCATTTACCACTTTGGTGTTCCCCATACTATCATTTTAGACAATGGTGGTAATTTTAAAAACAAGGATGTCAAACAAATCAGTGCTAAATTCAAGATCAATCACAAATTTTCTACACCTTATCATACATAATGCAATGGATAAGCTAAGGATACTAATAAAATTATCAACAAAATTCTCCAAAAGATAATTCATGAAACCCACATGGATTAACACCTTCATCTTTACCCTTCTCTTTGGGCCTATTAGACTAACATACGTATTGCCACTAGGGCAACACTATTCTTTATAGTCTATAGTTTTGAATCTGTTCATCTATTGGAATTTGAGCTAAATTTATCCTTATATATCTTTATGGTATCATTATTGATAAAGAATTACATGAAGCTCACCTACATGCCCTTGATCTCCTTGATGAAAACCAACTTTCTGCTTTACAACATAACCACCAATACAAGGCTCATATTGGCAAACAACATAACAAACATGTTAAAGTTTACACATTTAATTTTAGTGATCTTATCATTAAATTAGAATACACTCATGATAAAGAAGGAAAATATGCCTAGAAATGGTGGGGGCCTTATTTAGTCAAAGGTATTCTTGGTCTAAGTACCCATCACCTTCAAACTAGTGAAGGCCATGTTTTTAAAGAGCCCACTAATGCACAATTTATCAAGAAGTATTTTGCCTAAACCTTTCCTTATTTTCATTCCCTCTATATATGCTATCTATCTAGCATTTTTTTAGGATACTTACATAGGTCTTACCCTCTGTATTAGTTCTCTCCTTTCATAAACCTTTAGTCCTTCCTTTTTGGTCTTTTGGTTTCCCATTTCTCTCATGAGTTGTATTGTAAAAATATGGATAGGACCTGGTTATCCTCATGATGTACCATAGTCTTCTTTATTTTCATCCTCTTTTTACACACTTTTTGGCATCCCTTGGAATTCTCTTTTGTGATTGCAGTGTAAGACCATAGATAGAACTTGGCCTTCCTCACAAAATACCATCTTTTTCTCATTTATTTTTCCCATGTTTTTTGGCACCCTCATGGGTTTCTCTTTTATAAGTTTTAGTGTAAGACCATGGATAGGACCTGGCCTTTCTCATAAAATTACCATCTTGTCATTTATTTTCTAGATTATGTTTTTGATACTTGTTCTCAATTTTAGCTTTTGTTTCTTTTGATAGAAGGAATTTTCAAAACAATTTATGTTAGCATGTTTTCCTCCATTTCACTCATTCTTATGATAAGGAATCACACTTTAATATCATTTAACCCCACATTTTTTTACCCTTTGTCACATTTTTTATGATATTAAGTAGTAAAAATTGTTCAATGTGTCATTCCTCTTGAATTCTTTTCCTTTCACTCCACATTGGATAAAATAAGGTCGAAGTCAAGATAACACTTTTATTTCACCTAGATTTATGAGACTCTTAGACACCATGCTCTCTAAAGTTATCTATCTTAAAAATCAAGTCCCAAGTAGTCAAACAAAAGTCATCTTTAGCACCCATGTTTGGTTTTCCAAATCCGTATGGAGGAGGAATAGAAAAATCTACCAAGAAAGTTAAAATCCAAATCATTTCAATCAAAAGGCAATAATATATAAAAGGAAACATACAAATATCAAAAATTCAAAATCACACCATAATACATGATTATAATCACATCTCCTATCTCTAATTTAAGCTTGAAATCCATAGTTGGCCTCACATAGAGCTAATGTCCATTGTGGTGTGGTAGGCTAGTAGATTGGAATAGGAGAATTCAAAATACTCTATAGTGCTACATACTTTCTCATGCGAGTACTTAATGTTTCCAATAGACTGATAGCTCTATAAGGGGTCCTAAGGAATGCAAAACACATTGTGGGAAGATAGGTTTATTTTAGTTTTCATGCATATATCATTCATGGGATGATCTGCATACTTAATTTGTTGACCTAAGACTTGTGTGGTTAAGAAAAGTTCTTCAGAGTCCTTAAGGTTGACAATACTCTTGTTTTGACCAAACTAATTTAAGTGTCTTGACTTTGATAAAGAGTTTAGCTACCTTGGTTTTTACTTGATTCCCCCCTCCACCCAGTTCATTTCTCTCCTTGACAAACACATTATGATTCTAAATCTGTTTTCCCTTCTTCTTCACATCTTAAAAATATGTTATCACTATTTTTTTTTCAGTTTTATCTATATTTAGAACAAAACAATATGATTGAGTAATTAAAATTACTTTATTTACACCATAGATTTACATTCCTAGATTTTTTTTCTCTATTTTTACCATTTATCATTTTTGTACCAGCCATTTTGCATATACCTAAGTCCATTTTTGCTTTCATGTACTTTTTCCATTATTGAGTAAGGTTGGCTTGTTACTACAACCTCACCAATGTTGTTTTCCCCTTTTATGTAATTTTTCCATTGTTGAGTGAAGTTGGCTTGTTACTTCTCACTCATCAATGTTGTTTTACCATTTTTCTTGCCCATCTTTATTTAAGTAAGGATTGTTACTTCTTTCACATTGATGTTTAATTACCAACCTTTTTGACATATATCCTTGGTTTTATTTAGTGAGTTTGCATTTATTACTTAAGGTTTACTTGTTTTAATTTTTAAATATTTATTAGCCTTGGATTTTTGGTTACTTGATTTACTCTAGATTTTGACTTATTCATTTGGTCTAACATAGCACTTGTCAGCCTACATTACCAAATTTCTAAGTATGTCCTGTCCACATAGAACCAATTATCTTGGTTTTCCTATATTTGTTTGTTTTTAATATTTAGTTTTATATTATTAGGTTTGTTAAAAGTAGTCTATACACCCTACACAATTAAATATACAAACATAATAGACAACCATCCAATGATAAAGGTAAGTCAAGATGTATGCACTAAGTTATGCTCACCCTGCTAATTATACTAATTCCCACTAATTAAGCCTAATTCATATATCTCCTAACCAAGATAATTAATTACCTAATAATCCCCATCCCATTCCTATATCCCATAAACCTTTATTACATCCTATAACCATTTAATCCTACCATTAAAACCCCTAACAAGACCTATTATCTACTAACCTATTTCATAAAACCACTAGCTAATTTAAAATTCATATTTATCCACCTAACACCCTAGTCACCCTACCTCCATACCCATTCCTACATCTATATGAAACTTAAACATCATTAATCCCTATCTAATCTCCTTCATTATCCCCTAAAACTATGGAAAAGACTCTAGAATTGGAGAAGTTCCTCCAAGTCTCTAGAAGCATCTAAACTAGAAACTTCTAATAATTTTAAATCACTTCAAATTCCCTCCTTTTACTTATTTAAATAAGCTCTCACTCCACCCTCAAACCAAATGGAATATTCATATCAAATCCCCATTTATCAATCTATCAAGCTTGTAAAGTTTTCATGCCAATATCAATCCTCAATCAAGCATCCATCATCCAACATCCAACATCAAGCCATCATGTTGTCTAAGTCAAGGTATATCTATCTCAATCTCTTTATCTTTTATTTAATATTGGTTTAACGCATTTAGGATATAAGATTTGAATTTAGGATTAAATAGTTATTTCATCTAATTCCATTTAAATCTTAGTAGCTTTAGACTTTAATTGGTGGTTTAAGATTTGAGTGATTGAATTGCATGATTAAATCCTTTGTGCTCAAATTTTAGACTACATAAGCTACACATCACATTTAATCTTCTATCATTTAATTTTTATCTATTTTAATTTTAGTTATTTTATGCTTTAAAATACTACAACTTTTTTTTAGCTTCAACATTGTGTGTTTCTATGTTCTTTCTCAAAGCACCATCCCCTATTTCACCTTAGTGACATGTGATAAGATTTGAGTGGGGCATATGTATACACATAATATTTTCAAATTTTATAAAATAATGATGCTTTACATCTTGCAATAACCTATTGAGACTCAATCTCTCTAAGTGAATGCCTTAAGGGGTACCCTAAGAAAGGGGTGGGTAGACAATTGGTGCTTCATAGGATTGTTGTCTCTTATTTCCACTTATTACCAATACAACTAAATCTTAAGACCATTCCCTAAGATATTACTCATATTTTACATACTCTTCTAGTATTTTACCACTTTCTATCCTTATCTTCCTCACTTTACGCTCCTTTTGATAGTCAACTATACTAGGTTGATTGGGTTGACCCTGTACAGTTTTAGGTTAAATTCATTTAGGGACCTAGTCCATGACCTAATGAATTTTTGTCCTTAATTATACTAGGTCAACCCTATCAGCTAAAATTTTTAGGATTTAGGGTTAAATCCCCCTATATATACAAGATCATTTTCATCATTATTAACCAAGAATCAAGAGTTATTATTCACTTGTGCCTCTTTACAATATGCTCTTCCACCATTTTACTTGAGGATTCTTAACTTAGGGTTTTTAATTAAATAATATAGTCTTGTGGAGAAGTCTTAGATGTTTTGGATTTTCTTAGTGATCCTTACAAAACCACAACAACCTCTTACAAATCCCCTTTGACCAAGGGAGAGATTGAGTCCCAATGAGTTTGTTATTCAGGTAAGTATTCTCTAACTTTGTTCCTCTCTTTAGTAGATATAAGTAACATAAGTATTGGCTTTGAATAATATTACTCTTCTTCTTCCATGTATTAGGGTCTTACTCATACATACCTTAATTGAGATTCTCTTATACATGTTTGTTTATTTACTAACCCCCATATTGTGCCATAAGCTTTGATGAGAACTAGAATTGATTAGATTTACTTATCATTAATTTAGTGAGATATCAAAACATAAGAATAATTTAAGGTTATTGTGTGATTGTGTTTTATTGGAGGCTTTGGGACCCTCCCTAACATTGTGTATTGTGATAAGAGATCCCTTAATCAAGTCTAGTAGATCCCCATATTGGTCATGTTCTTGATTATATAATGTGTCCTAAATCAGAAGTGTATGGAATGATCTATCTTCTCTAAGTTAGGATTGATTTATAAACATAATGCATTTATGATTGTATACAATATGTAGATCAAGTCAAGTAGTATAAATCTTAGTAAAATCAATTATAATTTTTGAATCTACATAAGGATGTAATGGATACCATTTATATTTAATAAATGGAAAATAATCCATGCTCAACTCTTTCTTAGCATATACTTTTCCTTTATACGCCTACACAATGTGCACACTTCTTAGCTACACCAAGTCTATTACAGTATTATGCACCTACACTTTCACTTTTTTATAATCCCACATGGAACACTTATACCTACTCTTAGTCCCTCACACCTCACACCTTAGAGTTTTATTCATGGTCTCTACATGCTTACACTTTATTTACCCATATGCATCCATGTGTTAGATTTATTTAAACATGTGGTTTTCTAAGTAGATTTTATGAGTTTGGGATGTGTCAAATATCTAGTTAAATAGTTAGCTACCATATACCTAGAAGTTCAACTGCCATTCAAAAATAAAGATGAAATGACTTTCAACCATATTATTGTATCACATGTATAAATATGTATCATATGAATCCAATCAAGGGTCTATGCAATACACAATCGTAGTGATAGATATCATGATTTATGTATCTACTATGTTATACATGAATCATACATCACTGTATTCTTTTACCCATTCAATCACATATTGAATAGAAGTTTTATTAATGAAAGAATCAAAATTCCATCCCATTGAATATGTGTTTATTTTTCTATCCAAATATTTTTTCAGGCATTCACATTTTATAGCTTTGAGTTATCTATAATGGATGATTATCCTTCATACACTTGGTCCTAGGCCCCATAGCATGAATAAGTTAAGGTGATCCCTATTATATTAAAAAATAGAGGTCATCTAAATATTACTCCTCATCCGCATCCACATCCAAAAAACATATTGATGTTATTTATATCTATATTCAATCAAAATGCCCTAGCCTTTATGCTTGTGAAGTGCTTAAATATCAAATAGTCACTATAAGAATGTCCATATAGGAGTTACAAAATCAAAATCAATCTTTTAGTTTTAAGATCACATTAATTGAAAATAAGATCACATGCACAAAAAATCCAAGACATTCAAGTGTTAATCATATATCTACATCTAGATCCAAATATTTGGTGCCTCAAAATACTTCATCTCAAGATTGTAAGCCAAAATGAGATACGTCTACAACTAGTGATTCAAAAAGTGTATATAAGGCTAATATGAGATTAAGTGAGATTCCAAGGGAGATGATTTGAAGTAAGTTGATGAAATTACCTCCTATGTATCCTATAAGGAAATAAAAATACTATTATAACTTATATAATGCATGAACATCATATAAACAACTCTCAAGGTTTGAAGAGAAAAATAAAAAGTATCATTGATAGTGGTGATCTTCTACTAGATAAATCCATCAAACCACCACCTGATTCAAGAACAATTTCTATAATCAAGAAACCTACTCACACTATTATTGCATCTTTTAAGGTGTAGACAATCAAACACTTCATGTTGATATAAACTATCTAGTAATTCTACTCTCACATCATCCCTAAATCCCTAATTAGTCTTTTATCCAAACTAACATCCATAGCCTAACCACTATTCATCACCCCCTAGCCAAATCATTATTTGTCATAATCACATTAAATCCCATAAAATTCACATCACATCCTATTAGTTAATTAATACACATTAACTAATCAATATTTCCTCAATAAAAAATTCCATGGATTTTTAATATTTATATTTTCTAAAAATCAATAAAATCCAAATATCCTCACATCATACCCAAATCCCAAGATAATGACATCTTAACCAATAAATATCAATTTTAAATACATTTCTCCACATCCCTATGCAATTAACCCTTATTAAAAAGCATATCACATTTATACCTCATTGATAAATATAATTAACACACCACAACCCCTCCCCATATTTACTCCTCAACCACATTCATTTAATGGGGATGAAGCTTCATTCTCCACCATTGATCTTTGATAAAGATCAATGGCTCACAAACATCATGAAAATGTATAAATTGAGGGTTTCTCCTCTCATTTCAATAATTATAAATTTCCTAACATATTTAATCCAAAATTAGCAATGAATATTTTATGCTAAGTATATGCTGCTAAATATTCAACAAAGCTTCAATAAACATTCCAAATTGTTCATCCAAATCATCCATAGTGCAAGGGGAAATGATAACGAAATGACTACATGACATTGACCAAAACCTTTTGTAACTACATCTGAGCATCCTAACATATTTACATTGATAAGGAATAAAGTAAAGAGAAGTATACAATTGTATTTTTTTTCTCTTTATTTATCTTGCTCAATTAGAGTACATACACTTAATCTTAGTTGTATGATTTTCATTATGATTTTAACTTCATACTAATGAGAACTAACCCTTAATAAATGTGTGTTACATTTGATAAACTTGGTGGGACCATATCCCACAATTGATAAAAAATATTTTCAAGAAATCACAACTATTTTGCAGAATTCTTTTCTCGACACATAGGTGTCTAATTTAGATAGTTATTTCATAGTTGGAAAGAGGAGTTTGAGAGATTTCCAAAAAGTGGTCATAATAAAGATTTTGAATAGTATTGTAAACACCCTAATTTAGTCAATAAACCACAAGTACTATGTATTTTTTTACTTTTCCATATGGAAGTCTTAGTGATGAATATAATCCTTGTTCACATCATCATTTTGAGTCCTTTCATATTTCTTATGTCTTATTTCCCCTATATGTGGCACTTCTAGTAGTCCTAGGTCACCTTCTCCTAGTCACAGGGGCCCCTAACATGTCTTGATTTATTTTAGCTTTGCTTTAAGCTGTAGGACATTAGCACCATTTTTAGGATAGTAACACAATGTAACACTAATGTCCAATTAAGGCTTTATTTTCTGATGGACATTTTCACCTGTGTTTGAGTCCTAACCCTTTCTTGAGACTGCTCTTATGTTTTTAATCCCTCTTTTACAACTTGTCAGCTAGGAAATAAGATATTATATTCAAATCAAATTTCTAAGTTATTTTACATATATAACTTACTATGTTGTCACATAATTACATAAAATCAATCAATAGTACAACTTAATACTTTGTATACTACTTTTTCATCACACTGTACATTGTGATATAGGAGCATCATACAAGGCAACATGTTTTAGTAAATTTTATTATAATTTTAGTTTAGATTATTTTATAATTACTATATGGACCCATATAAGGTGATAAGAGTCATTGGATAGTTTTTTAGTAGGTGTTTTTGGTCTTGGGAACATTCTTGCCAAAATTCCCTTTTTGAAAATTTGAATTTGAGTTAGCATTGTAAGAGCATTTTGGTGTTGGTCAATGGTGTAAAGTTACCAAGTGTTGTGGTAAGGTATTATAATGAGTATAGGTGTGAATAATAATGTAATTTCCATACACAATGTGATAAAATCGAGTATGTTAGACATACCCATCCTGGGAGGTAGTTGCCATAAGTTGGCTATGTCAAGTAATTAGTTTCTTATGTTATGTAACTAGTCTTGGGATTGAAATAGGGATGTTAGTCTCATAGATAAGATAATTAAGTAGTTAGTAAGGGAATTTAGGGAGTAAATTTTTAAGTTAAATTCAATATGGAGGTATGGAAGGAGGAGAAAAATGAGAGAAAGGGAACTCTGTACCCTGTGTAATATGATAGTCTAGACAATGTACATAAAGCTAATCAAATAGAGTGAAAGTTTCTAATGATATTATGTATTATTTAGGTTATTAAAATTTTGTAAATGATTTTTTGTATTTAAATCCTTTGAACTGTAGAACAACATTTTATTGTATGCAAAGTAGTATATACAAGAATGTTATAAGAACTTCATTTAGATACCAAGAAACTGAGAAGATTTTGGGAGAAAACTCTACCAAGAGGGTCTAAACACCATGAAGGATGATTAAAAATAATGTAATTATTACTATAATATTATAAATTATTATTCATACTTCTAATCTAGTGATAGTTAACCAAAAAAAATAAGAATTAAGTAAACAATTGTGTGTGAATGTTTTATTTTTAAGACACACAAGTAACCTAGTTGAAATAACTAAAAAAATGAATTATAATGGAGTTGATATGATATTAAGTTAGTGTAGAGGGTCATTTTTATGGATTGAAAACCCTTGTAGAAGTCTTTACAGACAACAAGAAATAAAACTATGTTTTGTTAACCCTGTTTGGTGTATACACAGGCAAACTATGTAATAGTGATCAACACAAGCGTAGTATGAGGATGTATAGTCTTTATTCAAGGGAAGTTTAAGTGTTGAGAATTTGAATTTATTTCACATATACCTTATTTTGGTGTTACAAACATTTTATACCTTATTTAAAGTCAATAAATTTATGTGGAACCCTCTAGGGTTAGTAATAGGTAGACTGTGTGAGAAAACCTTGTGTGAAAGATTTGGGATGGAGTAATTTAACATTGTGAGTGAATTAAATATGGATTAGACTGATAAATTTAAGATTAAATATCATGGTATAAGTTATACAACCCTAAGGCAAATTTACATATGTTTAAAACCCTATATTTTTGCACATATAGGTTGATTGTGGAAACATAGTTCTGTATAAGTCCTTGTTTAAAGGAGATTTAAAGGGACACACGGAAATTTTAGACTTGGAAAATTTTTATTCCATTTATAAAGACCTTATAAATGTTTTTGGAAGATTGACAATAAAAAAACCTTCTTAAAATCCATTTGAAGCCCTCTCAAGCATGTCACAGATATTGAAAACCCTAGAATAGGGTTGAGACCTTCAAAATTATTTTTTAAAGAAACTAATGAGCCAAATTTGGTAAAAACTGGTAGTTAAATATATTTTAGAATGGGTAAAAGGATTTTGGAATTTTTATATAGTTAATGCCACTATCTGTATGTGTATATTTGACTGCAGTCACTATAGGGCTTAGGTAAACCTAAGAAGACTAATAGAAGAGGACAACAGGCTAAAAGAGGGATCTAATGGCTGATTTAGGTCTTGAAATTATATTAATATGTATAAAATGGTAGAGGGTATCTGAAACTATATTTATATTCTCATAATTCATTTGTACTAATCCATACAAGTAGGAAAACAAGAAAAAAAAGGCCACAAGCTTATAAGTGAGGTTAAGGGCTTGATAAGAAATGAAGGTACTTAAAGTTATTATTATGTTTTAGGTGAGTTAAGACACATTATTTAATCTATAGATAAACTTATTAAGTTGAAATAATGCACTTATGGGGCCCTGTTTAAATACTTATGATGATTAGACCTAGAAGGGTATAACTTAATGCAAACTAACATATGATTGATAAAAGGAAAGGAAGGTGAGTAGAATTAAAAGAATGATAGAATATGAATATGTATAAGGAGTATTAAGGAATATTGAGAGCCCATGAAGATCATAAGAGAGATTGACATAAAACTAATAGTGATTTTTGGTCAAAGAAGGGAAGATTGAGTAAATTAAATGCCTAAGTATTATTTACAGATATCAGAGAGTGAGATATAAAAAAGAATGGAAAAGGGATCTGAATCATTTTGGCATTAAAGTATCCAAGATTATTCAAGAAAAGAAAGGACAACATAAATCAAACAAGGTACACATGTTAATGAGTTTTCATTTTGATTTCTTTTGATTTATTCATGAATTATATTGAAGTGTGAGTGGATAAATAAGATTGGTAGTAGCCCTGTAGCCAAGTTTGGCTTGTTTATTGAGAGATATATTTAAAATATCATGCGATAGAGCTCATAGGTGAGCTTTAAGAGAGAGAATAGTTTCCTAAAAAAATGACAAGAGTAAATGACCTAGGTGAGGTCATAGTGAATGAGATAGACCTCGTGAGAGGTTAAGAAGTGGAAAGTGAGTGAAGGATTTTTAGAGATAGGTATAGGTCCAGATGAGAGAAATAAATTGATACAGATATTTATATATATATATATATATAGATATATTCATTGAGATGAGGAAAGAGAGAGAAAGTAGGAAACAAGGCATGAGAAAGGAGAGCTATCACAAAAGAATAAGAGAATAGAGACAGGGAAAAAGATGATAGAGATGAGGAAGTAGATGGATAAGTTACTGGTCATGATAGAATAGGTGAGAGAAATAGAGAATACAAATAATAGATGGGTTATGAGTAAGAATCCACTCAAGTGTCCAATCAATCAATAGGTAAAGTGGAGGAATATGCAAGCAAAGAGATAGGAGAGAAGGTAGAAAAAGTTGTTATGTAAGCAACTCAAGATGAAGATGCATAAGTTTTGGTTGAGTGAGAAACCAAGTAAACAAGAGGATGAAAAAATTTTGAGATAGATAAGGAAGGTTTGAGTGAGCATAAGGAAGATAGTTACATCCAATTAGGTGCTGAAGATGATAAAAGAGGATCCAATTGAAAGCCTCATTGAAGGCTTAGAACAAGAGGTGCAATCCTTTAATCAAGGTATGCAAATTGATAGCAAGTTTGTTTATGAAAGTGATAATCAATTAGAGGTAGAATTGGTAGACTTGAAGAGAGAATTGCATGATGACAAGGTGGAAAATGAAGAGTAAATGCAAGTTTCAATAGTTGAGGAGTTTATGAAGGAAGACAAAGAGCAAGAAAAAACATGGATGACAATAATGTATCAAATTGAAGTAGGTAGGTAAGAAGTTATCTTTGTTTTTTATTGAAAACATGGTGGTGATAACAAGTATAGGTCAAAAAACAACATTTGGGGGCATACACAACCCATATAACAGTAAAAGAGATAAGTGTTTGGTTTCATATGACATGTTGTTTGGTACAAAAAAGTAAGGAGGTAGAATAGTGTATGATAGGGGAAAACATGAGCACAAAGTGGAGTAGTTGAAGCAAGGAGAAAGAATATAAGAAAAAGATGATCCAAGGGAGAAGAACTAGAAGACACAGAAGAAGCACACAATAGTTGTATTTGAGTTCAATTCCTTTCTCTACTAGGAATATGATGCAGGAGCATCATGCAAGGCAACATGTTTTAGTAAATTTTGTTGTCATTTTAGTTTAGTTGATTATATAAATCCTATAGGGACCCATAAAAGGTGATAAGAGTCATTAGATAGTTTTGTAGTGGGTGTTTTTGGTCTTAGAAACTTTCCCACCAAAACTACCTTTTTTAAAATTTAAATTTGAGTTAGCATTGTAAAAGCATTTTGGTGGGTGGTAAATAGTGTCAAGTTGTCAAGTGTTGTTTTAAGGTCTTATAATGAGTCTAGGTGTGAATAATAAGTTACTTTATATATACAAGGTGACAAAAGCAAGAATGTTGGATGTACCAATCTTGGGAGGTAGTTGTCACAAGTTGGTCATGTCAAGTAGTTAGTCCACACTCTCCTTGATCACACTCCTCTATGATAGAGTTATCCCAAGACGTTCTCTTTGAGGAGCCATTAGTTACTCATCATATGAGCCATGTTATTTATAAGACACCTAGTTATGAGTGATCTCATGCACCATAGCTTCAATAGAGATGACAACCACTTCATAGATATCAAAGCAAAAATTTAGTTTGTACACTAATTAAGATATATGGAAATAACTATAGAGGTCAGAGCACAACATAAATTTGAACACAAATTAAGATATACGGAAAAAATTATAGAGATTAGATATAAACATTAGTTTTAACACCAATCAAGATATATAGAAATAACTACGAAGCTCAAAGCACAACTTTAGGTCGAACACCTATCAAGATATTTGGAACAATTTAAAAGTATCAAAATATAGCCTCAATTTGAACATCAATCAAGATATTTTCTAGAAATCATTGAGTTGAATATAATTTTAGCACAACAACCAATCAAGCTCTTTGATATAGAGTTTACACACCTATCCATTAGCAGTATATCACACATAGTTTCAATTTTAGAGTCTACTTTTACACCAACACAACATGAGTAGTATGGTCATTGGTTCTCCATGCCATTTGGGTTTAGATAGGGCATACCATAGTCACATGATCTACACACAAATATCTTATAAAATACTTGTAAAACCTATACCAAAATAAAAATGCATTATCCAATACATATATACCTAAACATTCATAAATAGATAAAAATTCATTAAATCTACTTTGATAAATACCAAATACTAATATCACCATTTAAAACAATCAAACTAATTAAACACATATAAACATACACAATATAACTAGATCTATATACCAATATAATTAGTGCTAATATAAAAATGAACATCCTTATATATAACTCAAAATATAGTTTCAATACAAGTATGGTCCATCACTCAAAAATGTAGACATGGCCATTAGGACCGACTCCTTCACTCTCACTCTTAGACATATCCATGCTATAAATAAAGGCCCCAATCTCCCTTCATGACCTATATTGGTGACTGAATCTACTCTATCTCTCATTATACATACCTAACTCAACCACACACTCTACCTGCTCTCATTGAATATGTATATAATCATCCACTCTCTGATTATTATCCTCACCTAGAGCATTAGCTATGGGCATGGTTCACCTATGTGACTCCTTGCATGCCTGATATCTATCCAAAATTTCTCATCTATACATGATATTAGATATCACAAATTGTCAAACAAATGGGCCTGAACATTGGTAACATCAATGTCCCTTTTTACCAAATCATCCTCCAAGTTATCATCAGGATTATGTTGTGTCAATAGGTGAAGTGATAACTCAATGGTAGTCTCCTATTACTCGTCATCACTTGAACCTGCACATACCCAAAAAATACATCAGATTCCTAACCAAGTAAATGAGTAACCAAATACACAGAATATACAAGCAAACTATAGCAACTTATGA
Organism: Torreya grandis; assembly: GCA_037957365.1. Classification (NCBI taxonomy): domain Eukaryota; kingdom Viridiplantae; phylum Streptophyta; class Pinopsida; order Cupressales; family Taxaceae; genus Torreya; species Torreya grandis. Next base: position 2,471,251 of record JARHVA010002182.1, read on the forward strand.
TCAACATCCCGAAGGGGCTCTATCTCTAGTACATCCTTTATGATAATCCCACCTCTTAGAAATAGAGGTGCCCATTTATGATCTCTCTAATAGGATGTATAGGTATTAATGAATCTTATGACATATACATTTGGTATATTAATCTTAGGATCCCACTCTATCAAAGGAATGGGGGATAACTCATTAGAAAATGGCCTCAATCTACTACCTAGCCTCGTAGGAGCCTAACAACTCATCAACTATACCACTGGTGCTAGGGGCACATCTTAAACCACACTAAACTATCATGTAAACCAATCATACTTGAACAACTCATACACATTGACCCAATGGTCATAAATCCAATAGTTTAATTGAATATATCTAAGCTATGTACCATCCTCAAGCCATCCTTTATAGCCCATATAGGGCCTCCAAATTATGTTCACAACTATCAAACTATCTAACACATGCTGACACTGCATCATGCTCCTCTTGGGCATGTAACCCATCCTAGTCCACCTATTTGTAAATAACTATGGATGAGCTCAATCATGTTGTAAAGGTAACACTGGCATGATCTCTACTATGTGTTTATATGCCCAATAATGTAATAGTGTAGATGATCTAATCCCTCTGCCACTCATATCTTATGTGAAATGGTATAAGTCCATATATAGGTAGGATATTGTCATCTAACCCCAAAAATATATGGTAGCATGCTCCTCTATATCCTACACTATCTCATGCATCTTATAGGAGATCGATACCCCACTCCCATATACAACCATAAGTGAAGCTAATAAAATGGCTAAGAAATTTTGTAGTTATGGAATCTTGGCAATTATAATTAGTTTCAATAGTATTTTATTATGGTTTCCTATATGATGATTCCATGAAGCCATAGTAGAGAAAGACCTAGAAGCTTGATGTATATCCTAGACACCTATCTCCTCCTATAGTATGGATCTCTACCCATAAATAGGTAATCATAAAATCTTATACACATCTTCTAGGGTAATGGTCATCTCCCCAGTTGGTAATTATAAAGTGTAGGTATCTACATCCCATATCTTGCACAATGCAATCATCATTTATTTATCCTAGGGCATAGGCTCTAGCAATGCCATAGGTTTCAAACCCACTCTCTCAAGCATGACTGTCTTAGCATCTGACAAAGGTAGACCCCATAGGGTCTCCATCATTTAAACAATTTGAAACTCTCTCATACATGCATCCACTTGCAAAAGTATAACTAAATCAAACATCAACAATGAAAAGTAAAAAACCAATAGATAACAATAGATGTAAGAATCCAATCAACAACAATAAGCATTAAAAGTTAGGCCTATTAAACATTATCACTATATATAGGATAATATTTCTAGATAGTAGAACCACATCTGGGACACTAGCTCCAGGTTTTAGATAGTTTTGCCTCTATCTAGACAATAACACCACTTTTCCAAAAAAATCCCTAAACAAGCAAATTTTTAGTAAAAATAGTAAAAAGTGCATTACAAATGATAACAATAGGAAATAATATGGACTTCTTACTAGGATAACCTCCTTCCCATCCTAAATCCATGCCTCCACCTCCTCATATCAGGTCAAACTAACTCCTCATCTCCTCAACATATTCTCTAGCTTAAAAAATAATTGATCTCAACTTAAACACCTCAAATGAATTAAAAAATTATTCAAATAACCTATTTAAGTCACATTTATCAAATTCCACCTTATTAAGGTTTTCCTTGCATGCCAATTTCACCAACTAATACCAACTTCTTGCCAACACAATATCTACAGATATGTAACTTTGATTTATGAACTGTCGTTTGCATGTGGGACTTGAAATCAATGTGCCATGCCTTATATTGGTTAAATCAATCTCCTAATCACTTGTAACTATAAAAAATGAAAAAAACATTATTACCATAATAAAATCAACATATATAAAATATTCATCCCTTTACTAATTTCAACAATCTACTCTGTCATAATAAATAAACTATTTAAACTTAAAACCCCATCACACCCACTAATTAACACCAGTAAAAATGATCATTACCATTTTTGGTTAGACACCTTCACTAAAGTCTTTTATCTCTCATGAAAATAGGGGGTAAATACACATAGATTGCTTTAGACATATAGAGGTTCATATACATAGGTTCACTCATACACAAATTTAGACATACAAGTCTACAAAGATATTCAAATTTATAGGTTCACATAGATATATAGTCTATTCAGATATATATTTAGACATACAAGTCTACATGGATATTAAAATGTTTAGATTCATAGGTTTAGATAGATATATAGTCTACTTAGATACATATTAAGTCATATAGGTCTACACAGATATTCAGATTCACATGTTCACATAGATATATAGTCTACTCAACTATAGATTTAGACATACATGTATACACATATACTCATATATTTAGATGCATAGGTTCACATAGATATACAATCTACTCATATATATCTATTTAGACATATAGGTATACACAAATATACATATCGTTAGAGATAATTATTCAAATATATAGTCTACCCAGATATAACTATGTACATATACAATTTTGACTTAGATATATAGGTTCTCTCAAATATACAAATGTTGAGATACACAACTACATTGCTCAGATATTAAGATTAGGGGGTATGAATCACAACACATGTCCTTAATATCTATTTTTAGATTTATCAAGTTACATTCAATATTGTCATTAAGATGTCACCAAGTTTTCACCAATTTGGGTCACATGATCATCTGCAATAGTTGATCCATAGAATTCCATGAGACCCAATTTACATACCTAGATTTAGTTCAGATATCAGAGTGGGGGAAAGTGAGCCTTATTTCTACACACATTTAGTTTACATGCCTATATTTGCTTCATATATAAAAGTGGGGACAAGTGAGCCTTCTTTCTCCACACACTCAATTTACATACCCAAATTCAGTTTAAATATCAAAGTGGTGAAGTGAGCCTTATTTATCCACACATTCATTTTACATATCCATATTCAATTCAAATATCAAAGTGGGGGCAAGTGATTCTTGTTTCTCCACACATTCAGTTTATATACTTAGATTCAATATAAATATTAGGGTGGGGGAAAAATAGGGTTTTTTTCCTCATGATTTAGTGCACCATTTAGATTTAGTATAGAGGACATCTACACCAAGGATTTTCTCTGCACATATTTCACTCCAATTCCTATCCATTTCTATGGCCAAGAAGTGGCCAGGTCTAGAACACATTCACATAGGTAAGTATAGGTACACATTCCTCTTTTTATTTTACTCTTGTACTTTCATTTCATTACATTAATAAAATAAAAAGGGCGGAAAATGTAAACACCCTAATTTGTTGAAGAAACCATAACTATTATGTCTTTTGTTCCTCTTCCACATGAAGGTCTTAAAAATGAATACAATCCTTTTTCACATGGTAATTTTGAGTCTTTTGATGTTTTTTATGTCTAATTTTCTCTATTTAAGTGGTCCTAGATCACCTTCTCCCATTCATAGGGGAACTTAGCCTATCTTGCATGGTTTTAGCTCTAATTTAAGCCTTAAGACACTAGTACCAAATTCAGGATAGTAGTGCCATGTGACACTAATGTCTAATTATGGATTTAGTATGTAACATGCATTTTCTCCCATGTGTGAGTGCTAACCCTTTATTGAGCCTTCTCTTATGTTTTTATCACTTTTTTTATAACTTATCAACCAAAAAATAAGGTCTTATATTCAAATCAAAGTTCCTTATATATAAATAGCGTCATAAGGCATTTTACATCTAACACTTACTATTTTGGCACATAATTACATAAAATCAATCAATAGTACAGCTCAATACTCTACATACTACTCAGCCATCACAACTAGACATTGCATGCTTGATCAAAGAAGGGATTAAGTGAAAGTCATTATAGTATACCATACACATTCTCTAAGGGATAAATATATATGATTTGAGACCCCTCACATAGGGTTAATGTAGGCAACATCTAGGATAACATGTGTTCTGCTTTGTGTGATTGTAACATACTAAAATCCAATTTTCCCTTATTTTTTAAATTTCATTCGATTGTTGTTTCATGTTTTTAGGTACTCATTAGGGTTATTGAAGAGATATAACTTAAATATTGACACATGTGAGCTCTTAGATGACATAGAACCACCTATAGGACTCCTAGAATCTCCCATAGCTTCCTTGAAAGTTTTAGATAGTTCCTACAAGAGGGACACTAGTGCCATAATTGGACACTAGTACCACATAGTGATACTATCTGGATATTGTGACTACTATCCAAAACTAGATTTTAACAACAATAAAAAAATCGCAGGTGTTTTTTTGTTTCTCTAGCCTATTTTAGTTCCTTGATTCATAGAAAGGCCCATTTACCTCTAAATAAGTACTCTTTCTCTTCTCACTTACTCTTTTGGGAAAGGGTAATTGAACTTTCAATCATTTCCAATTTTCATTCTAGATTAACATCATACTCAGCTCTTTAACAACACATGATTTACACTACTTAAGTCTTAAAAGGTTAAAACATGTATTCACGGAGATATCATGCTCTAAAATTAACTATACTAACCTATTTTTTGATGAATTTTTCATGTGTGACCTATATAAATAATAAAAAATTCTTTTCAAAGGCCACAAATCCAAACTCTAATCTATTTTTTTTTTATAGATTTTGATGATCAAAGACATGGTTTATGTAAAAAATAAACACATTTTACTAATAAATTTCACTTTGGTGCATAAAATGAACCAACATTTAAATTTAGTATTCTAAACCATATTTATGTTTTAATTGTTTGAGTGTTTATGTTATTTATTTATTTGTGGGTATCTTATTATGCTTATTCCCTCCCCTTGCATACTTGTGGAACCCTGGGTGATAAAAATCACATAGGTTACTATTGACTTTTTTGAAAGTGAAACTAGAGTATGCTCTTTTCTTGCCCTGTTATGGGATCCTAAGGATCAAAAATACTGAACCTTGATTTTAATTTTGATTAAGTTAAATGGAATTCATCACCATCTACATGCCCTTAGGGCATGATGATTGGGATTTCATCACCCAACATATGTACCAACCTTGTACTCTTATGGGGGATATAAATTGAGGGTTGTTATCATAAAATCATATAATTTTTTTCATAAAGGGTTTTATGAAAGCAAGGGGTTTATCCTTGATGCTAAGTTAGCATACATCACCCTCAAAGTTTAAGTTTCTCATTGCACTTCACTAAAATCTTATGGTTGAAGTGGTCATAAAGTGGCTAGACCTTCCCTTGAATTCCCTATTATTTATTCCTCTACAAAATTTTATGCCCTATGTACTGTGAGGTATATTGGGGATCATCTATAAATCCTTTTAAAAATTTAGATTAAAACCTTTTAGCCATAAAAAAATTATATTACATGGGAAACTAACCTCCTTCAAGATTACACAACATACTAGTTGAAGTGAGGGTTAGGAGATTGACTTATTCCCACTTCTTGTGAGGTAGATACATGGGTTACAAGTGTGTCACACACCTATTTTACCACTAAGATAGGGTTTTTTTTCATAATATACCCATTTCACATGATATACCTTACATATCAAACAATTCAAATTATCCCAAGTAAAATTTTTATCGTTATACAACATCATGAAAAGGTGTTATGATACCAAATTTTTGAGTAATGTTTGTCCCATTCTAAACATCATGTTATTTAATTGAAATGATATCTTATTAGTATTGTACCATTATTTTGTGAATTTAATAATAAATATAGATCATGCCCATTTTAAACTAAGTTAAAATCAGTCAAATTTTACAAATCAATCAATTTTTCTAAATCAAGACAAATATTCCAAATTCAATCAACTTTGACCCAGTCAAAATAAGTCAACTTAGTTAAGGTAAAATATTCTAAAGTCAAAGTCAAACATTTTAAAAAATTTAAACTTTTAAAGTCATTTTTTTCAAACATTTCAAAATTAAATTCGTTTAATTTTGACCAAGTCCAAAGTCAAAAATTGAGTCAAAAGTTAAATTGGATCAACTTTGACCAAGTCAAATCAATGTGCAAAGTCAAAAATTGAATAAAAAGTCAAATTTGGTCATTTTTTACCAAGTTGAATAATATCCCCTATGACCAATTCCAATCTAAATCCAAATTCAAACATTGAAACAAAATCAAATTAGGTCAATTTTGACCAAGTCACATTGGTTCCAATTTGATCACATCCAAAGTCAAATCTTGTCTTTTCATTCAATATTCTACACTTATTAGTTGGGAAAAATGAATACATAATAATCCATCCTTTCACCCATTTGAATCAAATATAATAATCAAATCCAATCTAAGATTAATTAAACATCAAATCAATATGCTTTGCTTGGGGCAAATCAAATTAAACATCAAACATCAAACATCAAACATCAAATCAAATCCAAAATCCTAATTATATTACATTAAATTATTTGAATATCAACTAATCCTAATTAAATTCTCATTTATTCCTATAACATTTAAAATAAATATGGATAGGTACCAATTTGATTGATATCTATTTGAAAATAAGGATGACCTATTTTGGCTACTCTTATAAATAAGTGCTTGAATTCTTGTAGATTATGATCTAGAAAACTTAAGCTCCATGCTAGGTAGGAAAATTTGAATCATTCCACATAAAAATTAATTAAAATTCCCATCCATTGGTCTTGATAATCACATCCCTCATCACACTAGAAAAGGGAAATCTATTTTGGTACCCTTATCGAACATTTATCTGGCCCCTAAGCCATAATAATCACATCTAGAATCTAGTCCATCCAAATCCAAATAGGTTTTAAAACTTCTCAATGAACCATAAAAATAAATATTTTACCAATTATCAATGGTAAACATGATTTTATATCTATGTACCAATTATTTTGATGAAAATAATCCAAAATCTGAGTGGCATCGAGAAGATGAATATTGCACATATCACAAGATTCAAGGTTATTCTTATAATTGATGTGATGAAATCAAAATTTACATCTAAGGTTTGATTGACATTAGAGACATCAACATATAGTAAAATACATCCATGTATAAGGATCACCAAATAGGGATACATCCACTTCAAGTCATGATCAAACTCATCCACTTCTAAGTCAAGATCAAGATAGTCAACCCATCTTCTATGTTTTTATCAAATCACCCATCTTTAATGAGTTAATTTTTGATGAGTCATCCATTAACCATCCTCTCATATTTTATGATCTTCATTTCAATAAGGCTATGGATTTAACCATACTCCCATATTTTATGAACCTAATTTCAATAAGCCTTTATAATTCCACTCGCCTATGATGAATCCTTATTCGATGAGCTAATATTTCAAAGAAACTATCATTTACTAGTAGTAAATCTTTCATTTATTACACAAAATCCCCCATTTTTGGAAATCCCTTCATACCAAAGATTTCATTTCTAAACACAAGGTGAAAAAGATACTTTTGGACACATCCAAATCATATTCCACATTATAATCACAATCAACATCACCATTATAATCGTAATCAATAAAAGAATCATAATCCTCCTCAACATTATCCAACTATCATCACAATAAGCATCAAAGTTAACATCAAAACCATTATCAACATTCGTCCAATTAGCATAATTATCAACATCATAATTGGCATTAGTATTATAATTAGAATCAACATTACCATTAGAATTAGTGTCTAAATTAGAATAAGGTTATATATTAGTAATATAATCGACATAAACATCAAAATCAAAATTAGTATCTTATGACATTGACTAAAAACTTCTGAATGATCCATTTAAATACATCAGTGATCCTTATACTATTTTGAGGAAGTTTGTTTTGGCATTGAAGTAAGTTATCCTGGTAGTATCTATGGGGATTGTGCTACCATTTATCCTTCCATTAAAATTACTATTATCCATCATTTTTACATCAATCATCATATCCGTTCTCTTGACATCCAATCTCCCACACCCATCAATTAGGACTGATAAAATCACACATCATTAGAATTATCCATGGTGACATATTAGTTGTAGAATTTATAAGAATCCAAAGAAACATTCAGTCATAAGAAAAGTATCTCATTTAAACCTTATTTGAGGCACTATGGGACAATCTAAAAAATTAAATTCTAAAATCATTATCCTTTAGTGAAACTTTGATTGATGCACTAGGGGACAATCAATATCAAAAGTCAACATTCCTTAGTGAAACCTTGTTTGAAGCACTAAAGGACATCAAAAAAAAAATTAGATTAATCAAGAAGATTTATTTGGTGAAAACCTCTTGGAAGTGCCAATAGATGAAAAAATTAGTTCTACATCACTTGATGAATATGTCATTGAAGTCAATATTAGAATAAGTGATAATCCAAAAATTATTCAAATCACAACAAATTTTAGGCCTAAGGAGAAAAAAATCTTGTGGTCCTCTTGAGATAAATTTTAGAGGTATTTGACCCCTAACATCCAAAATCATGTCACAATTGGAACATCCAAAATAGGAAATAATGTGTGTGACTATTCATCCTAATTTACCTTGGTTTTCCAATAATTATACATACCTTCATGATCACATCCTTATTTCAAATCCTATATTCCATCATTAAACCAAATATTTTATTCAATGCCTATCCTTATTTACCATCCCAGGTGACATGTTCTTCTATAGAGTCTATGAAGACAATTTAAATTTTTGGAGGAAGCAAAATGAATAATCAATGAATATCAAAATAACATTATTAGAGTCCACATGAGTAGTAGGATATTCCATATTATGTATAGGATAAAGAGAAAAAAAGGGTCAACATTATGCATCTTTTAATCCCATAATGAGTTGAGATGCTAAAATAATTACATTAAAAAATTAAAATAAAAAATAAAAAGAGAGAAAAATACTTTATCCAATGGAAAAAACCATTTATATGGTGCCTTGGGCAAGTACCATGATGAAAATCAAGTTTTGGGCATCATGCGTAAATAATTCATTGTTTGAAAGTACCTTAACACTTGGGGGCATCCCCATCTACATCTTTTTCCAATCCATTCAATCTATTTTGGCCATCCAAATCTTTATCTTTTTCTATCCTTTATGCCCATGTCTCATCCTATCTTGATCTTGATAAGGAAATGGAAGTAGTTTTGATCTTTGTTTTGGGAAATTTTTTGATGTATCCTTAGTATGGTACTTTAATGACATGAAATTTGGTTCCCATATAACATGTGCCTTAGATATCCCTAATCCATTCCTCATAGTCCCTTATCTATAATCCCTTCTATCCATCGATCATTTTTTATCATATTCCATCCTAATGTTAGACCATATTTTCCCCTTAATGGTGACCCCTTGTATATACTTACTCAAAAAACTAAAAAAATAAAAAATTATAAAACATAAAAACATAAAAAAATTACTAAATCTTTAAAATTTTAAAATTCATAAAATACCAAAAAAGAGATACAAAGCTATAGTCTCATTGTCCACTTTGACATCCTATATAACTTTAGATTCCACTCTTTGATATGTTTAGGGGAAATCTCATCAATAATGTCAGCATTCATCCCACTCTCATGTTTTTTCACATACTTCTTGGGAGGGTATATTTAATTTAATCATGATCATCCTATTTCAATCTCATCACTTCCATTTCCTCTCATCTTTGGAGAACTACATTGGCCTAAGGTCTACATGGATTATGCAGGTAGTGTTTGGATAAATGGGGTAACTAAGTTCAACTCAACCACCATCCTACCATACTTTATTTCCCCCATTTTCATATTCATAAGTCAATTTTCCAACATTTTCTAATTCATACACTTTCCATGTTTGGAGAAAATCAAAGTGTGTAATTTTTTTCAGTATATTTTTCCTAATGTTCCATTGTCTTTATTCATGCTTAGTGGAACCATTTAACTATCAATATCATTGAGAATTCACATGTGTAATTTCACTTTATTATAGACAAGATGATTTCTATTTCTTTTGTTTTTAGGTGTACGTGTGTGTGTGTGTGTGTGTGTGTGTGTGTGTGTGTGTGTGTGTGTGTGTGTGTGTGTGTGTGTGTGTGTGTGTGTGTGTGTGTTTATTTGATTTTTCTTATTGTGCCTTGACTTAGTCCATATGAATCAATAGGGTTGTCATTTTTTTCCATATCATGGTGATTCCTTGTGCTTGTAAATTAGTCCATTAATATACATAAGACAATAATGTCATATTGATTTTTCCATATCATGGTGAATTTTTTTCATTTACATATTGGATCGAGAGTCAATCCTTATGCACATTACGGCTAATTCATCATGTTATTTAATATCATGGTGCATACCAATATGTTCTACATAAAAAATCAAGTTGAAAAATATATGTGAATACATGATACATCAATAATTTATCCCTTTGTAAAATCATCTAGTTTCAAATCTAATCATCTCATCCAATTTTTGATCAAATTAGATAATATTTTATTTATCTTCATCATTCTTCATCACAATCATCCTTTTAGAGATAACTATATAGACCTAAGGTCTATTTTTACTATGTAGGTAACACTTAGTCACATGATGTTTCTAAGGTTATCTCAGCCACCATCACCCTTATTTCCATTATCCAATTATTCAAAATAGAAATCTTCTTCTCATCAGAATTTATCCAATCCTCTCCAAATGTAATCATATCATTCTTAAATAATTATTTTCATCACTTGGGGCATCCTTCTGTACCTTTTTTTGGCTTCTTCCTTTTATGAAAATTAATTATACCATATATAAATACATTTTGCATCAACATATCAACTTCATGATCATCCATCAATGTGATCATCTCATCCTTAACCTATGCAATAGGTTAAATCTTAGATCTATTGTTGCCAATCAATCAACTAGTCTCATTATCAATAAAATATACCTTGTTTAGGGAAAACCATCAATTTACTATCCAATCTATCCTGAAACTTCTTAGAGATGTGTCCTTCCTAAATATGCCCTACTTGGGTCAAGTCAATGTGTGCAACTCATTTTTGGGATATATCCTTCCCAAAATTTTCCCTGATTGGGACAAATCAATTCACAATAATCAAAACTCAAAGTGTTCAAGTGCTATCTCCTATGGGTTAATCTCACCCATTGGTTAATCACCATCAATGAAACATCCCATCCACTAGTTACAACCTTGATCATCACACTAAAAAATGGAAAATTATTTGACCCCCTTATCTAACATTTATCTGACTCTTGAACCATAATAATCACATCCAAAATCTAGTCTATCGACATCAAAAAATGGTTTCAAAATTCTCAGTGAAACCTTAGAAGAAATATTCTACCAATTATTCATGAAAAACATGATTGTATATTTATGTATCAGTTATTTTGAAGAAATAATCTAAAACCTAAGTGGCATCAATAAGATGAGTATTACATGTATTTTAAGACTCAAGGCCATTCTCTTAATAAATGTACAAACTCTAGATTTATATCCAATATCTAATTGACCATGGATACATTTAAATAGAATCAATTCATCCATGTTTGAGATCACCAAATAGAGATATGCCAAGATCCATTTCTGAATCACAATTAGATTCATCCCCTTTCAAGTCAAGATCAAGATAGTCAACCCATATTTTATGTTTTTATCGTAACACCCATTTTCAATGAGTCAACCTTTGATGATTCACCCTTTGAACATATTACCATATCTCATGAGCCTAACTTTAATTAGCCTTTTTATGAATGTCCACCAGTTTTTGACAAACCTTCTTTCGATGAGTCAATCTCTAAAGAACCCATTATTGACCAACACTAACTTCCTTAGCCTAAACACTATTCATCACCCCTATCTAGTTAATTATTTTTCATAATCACATCCAATCCCATGAAATTCACATGGCATCTTATTGGTTAATTAATCCAAATTAATTAATTAATCAAGAATTCCATGGATTTTTAATATTTATATTTTATAAAAATCAATAAAATCTAAATATCCTCACATCAAAACCAAATCCTAAGACAATCACACCTTAACCAATAAAAATAAATTTACAATACATTTCTCCATAACTTCATGCAATCAAACCTTCTTCCAATGAAATCACCTCCATACCTCGTTAATCAATATCCTTAACACATCACAACCCCTACACATATTTGCTCCTAAACCTACCTCATTTAATGGGGAGGAGGATTCATTATCCATCATTCATAATCATCATAAAATAATATAAATTGAGGGTTACCCCTCTTATTTCACAAGTCTTGACACACAACTAAGATCTACCCTTTTTAAGAGCCCCTCTCACATCAAGCTTCAACCAACATTCCAAATTTTCATCAAATCATGCATAATGCAATGGAAAATACTAAGAAAATTATTACATGAAATTAAACAAAAACCTTTTGAAACTACATCTAAGTATCATCACATCTTTATCCTATTATGGAGGAGAGAAAAGAGAAGGTATACAATTGTATTTGTTTGTCTTCTATTTTTTTGTTTTCTCTTTCTTCTTCTTGTTCAATCAAAGGACATACACTTAGACTTAGTTGTATCCTTTTCAATGTGATATTGATTTCATAATAATGAGAATTAACCCTTTGTAATCATGTGTTACATAAGGAACAAGTGCAAAAGGAATAAAAACAATAATTACAAAAAGAATAACTAGAACAATAATAGTTACACAAAGAACAACTAGAAAAGTAAAGGCTACAAAGTGAATAGATTGAAAAGGAAAAATTATAAAAGGAATAGTTACAAAAGGAAAAATTAGAAAAATAAAAGCTATAAATGTAAAAATTTAAAATGGAAAGGTTAAAAAAGGAAACCATAGAATAGGAGAGGTTTAAAAAATTACATCAAGAGATGTTACTAAAAGAGAAGTTACAAAAATAAATTAAAGAAAAAAATAAAAAATCTTTAAGAAATGGTTTCTCATGAAGTAAGTTCAAAACCAACATATAATTAAAAATATCAATGTAATGAGTAAGGTTATAAAGAAGGAAATTATAAAGCCTTCCTAATATCAAAATCCTTTCAATATCAATTCTCACATAGATGGAAAAAATGTACCAATGTCAAGTTTATGGACTACCAGAAAAATAATTTTTGTACTACACCCTTTATTTCATCTCTTGGATATCTCCTTCAACACCTAGATTAAACTACTACCTCTACATTATGTGTGGGATCAATAGAGTTGAACATTACATTTGATTCAATACTATCTCATCTTAAACTCAACATTATTCTTGATATAGGCACATAAAAGGTTGCACTTAGAGGATTGTAGTTAAATTCAATGGGGGAATGATTGATAAACATAAAGTTTGAATAAAATTTGATATGCTACCTAAATATTTTATTATATTATGATGTAACATTGATATAAATGGATGGTGTAGACTAGTTTTTACTTGTTCTATGATCCATTGATGTTGTTACTCTCTTGCATGATAGGGTAGTTTGGGCTTGTGTGTGGCCCATTTTGTATTATTTACAACATATTTATGTCTTTTGTGTGTGGACCTTGGCCTTATGTATTTGTGACATATTTATGTCCCTTCCTTGTGGCACTTGGTATTTTTGTTGAGATATTTTCATGTCCCTTGTATGTAACCATAGGCCTTATGTGTGTCACTAACACTCGATCTATTGATCTTGTTGACATTGAATGGTGCTATGATATATATCATGCACTATTGCTATATAGTCTTATTCAGTTATCCTTATACCATGTGATTTATTGAGACATTTGTCTAGACATGATAATTTTATGACCTGTATTACATATGTTACATACATTCCTTGATTGAAATCTACATTAATATAATGACATAATCTCCACATGTTCACATGATTATAAATGAAACTAGTTTTATATATGAATTGACTTACATGTCAACACGAGACATTAAAATGAGCTAGTCATAAAGACATAAGCCTCTATGAATAGAAAAACAATGTAAAATTTTTAGAGATTCATAATGGTACATATATCAGATAGCTTAGTGACATGAAAAATATTTACACATCACTATAGATTAAGGGGACATATGCTATGAATATACAATCAATTTATAGAGACTTGAATACATATTCATACATACTTAGGTGCATATGCATGGGTATATGTACAAAATTTACATGAAGATGAATTATAGGCTTCTACATACACAAACATTTGATAGATAAGCTCTTAAATTCAACATTTAGATGTATGGTACTATATATGAGTTAGTACAGACTCAGGTGGCATGATATTGGTTTGTACACATATACACATTTTTAGATTCATGGCACATAATACTAATTCATACACATACACACCAATACAATTTAAAGTTGAATGAAAAATGGTTTTCATTACATTTCACAATTATCAAATATGTGGTGGGGATATGAACATTATTCTCTCTTTTGATAATTCATTTATTCAACATTAATAAAAATTGAGTGAACTTGAGTGAAATTATATAATCAAACTTGTAATCATGATGGGGGAATAAAAAATATTCATGGAATGAACTTGAGGGAATTGGAGTGAAACTATACAATCAAATCTATAAGCCATATATAGTGGTTGGTATTGTTTTTTATTTTGGTGAACTCATCATGTGGTTCCCTATTTATTTTCTATGTAGTTATTTGGATTAGTGCCATGCATATTTTTACAACATTTAAAAGGGTTGGGACATATTGTCTTACCAACCCAAGGACATACATAGTTACACAATGTATGGGTCAAAATCAACCCTAACTCTGCATGTGATCCAACAAAGAAATACAAATTTATCTAGAGATTCAACAAGGAATCATAATCTCCAACAAATTTCAATGGAAACAAGGTTTTCACCAACACACATGTGTAATCTTTTCTTGTTATTTAATTTTCAAATTTTGAATTCTTATTTAAATCTTTTAATCTATGGGCATTGACTACTACATTTATTTTGTAGGTTTTTCTATTGAGTGATCTTCACATCAGAGTTTCCTACTAAATAAAAATTATGTTGTACACACTGAGGTACATAGTTTAATTTTTATCTAGTATTTCATTACTAGAGCAAAAGGGAGAATTTGTAGATACTAAAATATGATATTAATTACTTGATAATGAAAAGCTTGAAATGTATTTACCACACATGACTTTAGCACAAAAATATGTTCCTAACTCACTATTCTCCCATACCTACATGCTACCTTATGAGATTGATCAAATTATATTATCATGTTACACACCTATAAGAACCTCACTATCTCTTTAAAACTTCTTAGTTATATATGCTTGTACACAAGTTAGTAATGTAAGGATCAATTAGTATTACCAATTGATATTGACCTGATTTGGTTGGTACTAACCCTCTCTTAGCAATAATAAATTTTTAAAATCAAACATTTCCTTTGGGTTAACCCATGTGCCTAAGATGGTCATGACATAAGATACTACCTTATTGGACTCATATATATATATATATATATATATATATATATATATATATATATATATATATATATTAGGGAACTTGGCACTTATTTGGTACACATATATACATTATTATACATTGATAAAATCTACCATGTTCTTCCAAAATTATGAATCAATCACTAGGGAAAGTCACAATCCATGTTTAGATCATATCAAATCCAAGTCAATGTAATAATTGTCAAATATCAAATTCAAATTATTAGTTTTATACATATAATTAAGGAGAATAATTTAACAACCACACTAGGTGGGATAAATATTATGGCTTGGTTTCAATCCTTAGATTATTGGATACATAGTAAAAAACATACTTCTTGAACTAGAGAAATCATAGGCCTTATTTAGTTTATTTTCCACTAAAATAATAAAAACATAGTAAAAAAATCCACCAAGAAAGCTAATTACTCATCCATTTTTTGTACTTACTATATTTAGCATATGCCACTTATCAAATCATCATAGTTAATTTAATATTTTACATTCATATGTATGCTTGAATGCTATATTTAGTAATGTAAATTAGGTTACTAGTTTTTATCTTATTAGGTATTCTAAAACCAAATTAGGATTAAAAAAATGTTGAACTCAACTTAATATGGGATCTTGTGGTTATTGATATGAAGATAGTGTTGTGAATTCAAAGAGCTGAACAACTAATTAACAGTGCATAGAGAGAAATTTTAATCACACAAATATTATATTCTGCACACTCTGATCTCATTGATAATCATTTAGGACTTTACACAAATATAGGGGAATATAATTCCTTAATTTCTCCACTAATTTATCTCACCCCTATGATTATGCAAACCTCTAAATATGATATATTTTTATAAAAATATAAACAATATATCTATTATCATAATATTATTTATGTAAAAATATTCTGATATACAAACTAACTAAGTATATTTACCTCTTGGTAAATATCAACCTATAAATAGTCAAACTTACTATTTACCTATTTGTAAATACCTAAATTCACATAAAGTGAAAACTAATCCCAACATTCCACCCATGGTTTTTACATGGTACAATATATCTCATTTTTTGATTATAGCATGCCACCTCTGTGTGCTCATGATATTATCTACATACATGTGCCATTGCACATATCTTAATTCACACTCATCTGTAATTGGTTTTCATAGGTTCATCAATAACCATACGAAAATGGTTTTCATAGGTTCACCAATAACCTTACAAAATAGTTTTCATAGGTTTACCACTAACCTTACAAAATGGTTTTATCAAGTTTACAACTAGCCTTACAAAATGGTTTTATTAGGTTAACCACTAACCTTTAATCATGATTTCTATAATGATTTTTAGATAAACATTCTCCAATGTAAATATACAAAAAGAATTGCATGGGAATATCACTCACAAGTGAATAGATATAAATGTTCTTATTTTTCACACATGTTGAACAATAAATGTAGCTACCACACCACATTGAAAAATTGAAATCCACACAATTGAAAATAACAAACCACACAAAATGTCACCACATCATTGGTGTGGCCCCATCATTGGTGACTAATGAGAGGTCGATGAAATACCTCCTTCCTTCATGTATGCTTTAACCTCTAGTATGTCATTGCTCACTCAGATGGTATGTCGATGTAGCTTAGGTACATTATTTTTTTGAAGGAAATATCCCCCCCATAATGTGGATATCTCATACAAGAAAAAATGTGTCTATGACTCTAAACCTAAACAAATTTGACTTTTTTGACATAATTTTTTTAACAACTTTTGACTCTTGACAAAATGATAAATTTTTGACAATGGACCCAAAAATTTGACTCTAGACTCTATATTGAATTTTAATGACATGTGACTCAATAAAATATTGAAATAAATTATCAATATTCTTACAATTCCATTAAAAATAATTAATGATACCATAAAAATGCAAACTAAATAATTAAAGTTCATTGACAAATTTTAATACTAAACTAAAGAACTACTCAACTTTTAAGACCTTACAATAGACCAATTACGTCAAAACTATAAATTTTTTTGACATAAAATAATAACCTAAACCAATTAAAATCCTATACATAAAATGAAAAGGAAATAGACTTAAATATAAATAAAATTTAATAATAACTAACCTAAGCAAATGACATGACTTGCATAAACAAATAGCATGGAAATTTGATTTAAGATTTTTTTTTGTAGGTGTGTGGAATAGGTATTTCTTATATACTTTATTCAAGACACAATGTGTTTTATATTCAATAAGAGATCTGATAATATACATTTGACAAAAGATGATTCTAAGGGTGCAAAAGACACACAAGCACAACTAATACGTGTATGATCCCAAAGATGATCTCAACATATAGACTTATAAGAATAGTTATAGATTATAGGATTACAAATATTTCAATGAAAAAATGTTATAAATTTTTTTAGAGTTGTTTGCTATCATGGAATACAGATTTGGTATAATCTACATGATACAGTAATACATGATGCTAGTAGACTACACATTACTAAATTTTGATCATTGGATTGGCATAGAATATATGAGGTAAAACACTAAAGCCATGTGGAAGGTCTGTGTTTGGTATGATGAAAAACTAATATTCATTTATGCCTAAAAAAATATTATTATCTAGATCATGATTGTTGAAAGATTAAAAAAACATGCAAAAATAAAATAGCTCTTCTACAATTATAAAATCTAATAGAGCAGATGCTTAATTATTTCCTCATTTACAGGGGTGAGATAGAATATAAAACCAAATTACCCTTAAAAAATCACTATGACATCATAGGTTGGATTTTAAATCACTCTGATACCATTGTTATAAATTCAAAGAGCCAAATAAATAATTAACAGTGCATAGAGATAAATTTTAATCACACAACTATTATATTCTGCACACTTTGATCTCATTGATAATTATTCAAGACTTTACACAAATATATAGGAATATAATTATTATAATTATTCCATTAATTTATCTCACCCCTATGATTATGCAAACCTCTAAATATGATATATTGTTATAACAATATAAATAATATATCTATTTTCATAATATTTTATTTGTAACAATATTTTGATATACAAAATAACTAATTATATTTACCTCTTAGTAAATATCAACCTATAAATACACAAAATTACTATTTACCTCTCCATAAATACCCAAATTCACATAATGTGAAAACTAATCCCAATAGATAGATGAAACCCTTTATCCTACACTGATTTAAAATAAATGGTCTTACTGTTGTCACATGACCACCAATATATAAGATAATAAGCAAGAGGCTCAGAAATATAATTTGATTATCATGATATCATTGAAAAAATTGAGAACAAACCCTACATGATACCAAAGGAATCAACCTCTCCATATGCACACATGTTAGAAAACTAGTATAAGGTGGATACATAACCAAGATAGGAAGCGATCCAAGAAACATTTTACATACTTATTGTAGCCTACCTAAGGTGTGAAATTATTTAAAGGATATTATAATACTATATTCAACCAATTTAGATAACACAAGAACCAAAATACTTAAAAAGAATAAGATATAAGTCACCTTTTGTATGATTGCCTAAGCGGTATAAGATAAATAATATCTATTGGCTAGCTACAACTAGTCATGATTATATCAAATATATATGGACTATGGAATACCATGGGGATAAATATAATTTATTGGTGAAGATATAAATGTGGACATGATAAACTCAATGTGAGATTATCATGAATGTAGTGCAATGCACATAGTGATCACTATAGAATGACAAATTCCTCATTATTTTGGAAGATTTTTTAGAGTTAATTTGTAACTTGGAGGTTCATGTTTCACAGGTATAATAATGATTATATTAAATTAATAATTTACTAAATGAGATCATAATTATTTGGTGGAATGTACATATATCATATGAGCTAGACTAGGAAGATACCTATGAGACGTTCCATGCAATATTCCATATCATACATCAATTCTCAAAAAAATGGAGAAAGTTTCAAGTGTTATAGTTTTTAGAGATGCAAATTACCTCTTTTTTTATATTTGGCATTTTCAACACATATATACAAGGTATTGGGTACACATATTTTAAGATACACTAACCCCCTCTCATTAAATATTTAATGAACCAAAAACTATCAAGACAATAAAATTACCAATAGGCCAAGATTTTGAACAATAATTTTCATTGATTTGTATTTAATCACTTCAAAATAATTAGAAACCCAAACCATGCTTAAATAATCCTTAACTTAAAATTTAGAGTTGACATGCAAAAATTCAAAAAAACTAAAATCTAAAAAAAAAAGTCTATTTTTAGTAGCCACTATTTATAGTAAGTTTCACATGAAAGTGCATGAAACTCTAAAAATATATAGAAATAATCTAAACCATATAATTAGGCTATGGGTCGAAATTCAACTGAATTTGGCATCTGGTCCTAAAAATAGAAAATTCCTAAAAAATCATTAAACACTAATTTTAGACCCTCAGATGATCATGCATGGCCTCTAAAAAATATCAAAATCAAATATAAGTGGATAGGGTGACTTAGGATAGAATCAAAAATTTTGAGATGGTCATTTTGGTGCATGGAAGAGCTCAAATGGAGTTATGGGTCAAAATTTATGGCCTCCAAAATATTGGCTTATTTTTTATGCATCAATATCAACATATGCACTAAGAATTTAAGGGGATATTATGGATTGGTTATAGGTTCAACAAAAAATCATTCAGACCTTTGTATATTAGATTAAAACCCAATGGACCATCAATAATTATATAAAATAAATATATTTTTATGCTACAAAGTCATAAGTGATGTGACTTTCCCAAAAAATTAAGAGTCCTAAGCTAACACTAATACTAATATTCGTGAGAACATGGAAACGTGTCATTACACATGGGAACAAAAGGTGTTTATTATTAAGTCTTGCAATAAAATTTGGAATAGTGAAATTAGGTTCAAGGTCATATAGAGTGAGGGTAATATAGATCTTAAAGGAATGTTTGAGCCAAAAATAATAATTAAGTTTCCTAAACATATTTATGTAACTAAGACAAAAGAAGAGAAGCTGCAAATTAAAAATTGAAGAAAAATAAAGCTAAGGAGAGGTGATGGATTTCATGAAAGTTTAAGGGAGTAAAATTTATAAGGAACCTTTACATAAAATTTTGGAAAACATTGGTACACATAAGACCTATGATGCCGAAAATTGGGGACTATTGGATGTAACAATATATTTTAGAGGTTGTATAATTACTATGATATTATGATAATGTATTTCCCAATAAATTCATTGAGGTTAAGAGTGTAAAACCTTAATTCAGAAGATGGATATTGATATTAATGAATGTGAAAGGCTAACATAAAAGTGACCCTATAGGTTGAACCCCAACATGAATATGAAAGTCAAAGAGGAGATAAATCACATGGTGGAAACCACTATCTTTTTTTAGGTAGATAAATTAGATTGGGTAATCCTATGGTAGTGCATCTAAATAAAATAGGGGAGATTAGAGTGTATTATGACTCTCCTACACTAAATGATGATTTTATCAATCACCCATTTCAATTAACATTCATTAATGATGTGTTTGAAGTGGTCATAGGACATGAGGTTTATTTAATCATGGATGGATTTAGTTGTTACCATCATATTGCCATCACAATAAAAGATCAAGAAAAAACTTCTTTCGTATGGAATGGGGATTTTAACATACTGAGTAATGTCATTCAACATAAAGAACAAATAAAAAATATTTTATAGATACGTGGTTACTACCATCGAGTATTTCATCCATTATTTTCATGAGGTCTATTTAGATGATTAGGTAATGTTATCTTTATTCAAATAAGATTTTTTAATGCAATGACTTATGTTAGAATGGTACCAAGCACTATGAATTGCACTTAACTTGAAAAGTGTTTATTTTTCATGCCATTTGACATGATCCTTAGACATATGATGCATGTAAAATGTATTTTGGTATACCAATATAAGATTATAGTCATAATTGTGTTCAAGCCACCAACCAATATATCAAAGATGCAATCAATTATGGCTCAAGTAAGGTAATATCACAAATTTATTTTTAGATATACAAACATTTCAATAGCTATGTATAAACTACTACACATGGATAATAAGTTCTAATGGAATGAAAAATTATAATCTACATTTAAAAATGTGAATCAATAATTGGACACAACCCAAATTTTATTTTTTATAGATTGGAGCAAAACCTTCCATGTTTATGTGGATGCATCTGCGTATATGATTAGAGATATAATTACATAAAATAGAGAAGGATAGTTATAAATCTAATTTAATTATAAATTTACAAGTTTTTAATAATAAAAATAAATATACCATGAAATAGAGGTAAGCCTTGGCCATGGTGTTTGCACTTAAAAGTTTTGGTATTATGTACAAACGACAACATTTTAATTTTTCATGGATCACTAAGAATTGTGATATTTGGTGGAAAAACCATTGCTGAGAGGTATAATTTTAAGATGGTTTATGATTTTATAGGAGTATCACATCAAAATAAATGCCAATATAAGATAGGAAAATGAATTACCAGTCCATCTCAACTATATCCAAATAAGCGAGGAGCCTAAGGACTTGCAAGAAGAATCTTTTGATCTGTGTTTTTTTTAGAGTGACTATGATTACATAACAACTGGAGGAGATCATTTAAAAAAAAATAATGGCACATTTTTAGGACATTACATGGTGTCAGATAAGAAACAACTATTATTAATTTCTCTACCATTTAACATGATCAATTAATTCCATTAACAAATGGGTAAAGACGACATCCTTCATAAGGTGTATTTAGAGCATGAAAGAGCACATGTGTTTAGTTAAACTAATTAAAGGTTACTCAAATGGAATTTTTAGGATCCATAAATACAAGGAATATACTATAGAGTGGACTATGGAGGCCTACAATGTTTTATGTTGTGGACTAGATTATAAAGCATTGAAATGTATGTTAGTGAATTGATAAAATAAATCATAAGGATGAGATGCCACTCAACCCAATTATCACCATAACCGTTTAAATAATAGTGGATATAATTTGTAAGGAATATTAATCCACCATGTGTATACTCCAATGCTTGCTATATCATCATTGTGATGGATTTTTTTTACAAAGTGGGTTAAGGCAACATGACTCATAGTTATGGGTGAAATACACTTAAAATTTTATCTACTAAAACACCATAACAAGGTTCAATTATCCTCAAAATTTAACTATTGATGGAGGATCATATTTAATTAATAGTATAATAAATACCTTACAATATGAATTCATGATATCATACCAAAATAATAACACATAATATTTAAAATACAACAAATAGGCTGAATAATTAAATAAGGTATTATAAAAATTGATAATTTGTTTTATAATGTTCAAATAAATTATTGATAAGATAAAATAACTATAAAACTATGGGATTATAGGACCAATTTCAAGTGTGTAGTGAGATGCACTTTATTTAAGTTGTTCTATGGAGTGGAAGTAGTTATGCTAATGGAATATCTTATTCTTATCTTGTACATTATGATAGATACTTGGATTAGTAATAAGGAATCCTTTTAGAACACATTGAAGGAATTGAATCACAAGGAGGAGACATAATTAATGGCCATATGGAATAAAGAAGTGTATAAGCATAACCAAAGGAGCATGTATTATCACAAATTGTGATCCAATGAGTTTTAAATGGAGTATATGGTACTTTTATATGAAATTAGATTCAAAGCACACCAGGGAAAGATGAAAATTTAGAGGAAGGGACCATACACAATCCACCATATGATAGGCCAAGAAATCATTTTATTGAAATATTCACAGGGTAATATTATCTAAGGTAGGGTGGATGGTATTAATTTAAAGCCCTATTAAAACTAAATATCAACATAGGTGCAACCAAAAATGAGTGCTCGATGACATAATTAGAGTGGGAATTACCTTTTTAAAAATGTGGTAGCATAGTAAATTGAAGTATAAAATTAACAATAGTAAATATTAGCTCTAAAAATTGGATGCAACATGGAATAATTAGTAAAATAAGTGATACATGGGATAGACAGGTTCTTGGAATAAACATCAATGACAAGTGTAGATTTAATTCATGATAAGAATCTAGAAAAATCATCACAATTAATTGCTTTATATAATAGTGTGCAACACAGGGAAAATTTATCAAAAATAAAGACAAAAATAAAAAGTGATGCAACAATAAATAAAGTGGTTTATAATAAAGAAAAAAGTAATTTACAAGGACTTCGAAGTTACTAACAATAAAATTGGGGGTAAACTCATAAAAAAAGGTTTTGATGGTGGAATATCACATCAAATAATATCTTAATTGGGAAATTATGAAAATGGGTAAGCACCAAGTCAGTAGTAGCTAAAACATTTAATGTATTCATAAGTTATGTGGGATGTTTCTTAATGAGGCTACATAGGTTGGCATGATTGTCAATGAAAGGGGAATTAAGGGGTATAAACCATAATTTGTTAATATCAATGAGTTTGTAAAAGTATGATTTAAATTTCATAAATTTATATATATTTTCATACAAAGGAGAAAGAGACATTATGGCTACAATATAAATTGAAAGTGTCTGTCAATAGATTATGGAGGAAAAAATTTGTTAAGTACATAATTGAAAAAAGGTAGGAATAGTTAGTGAGAATAAGAAATAATTTCCATAAGTAAGAAGAGTAACCATTACTATAGCCTTGACTGATGTAGATAAATAGGATATAGGGTCAAGTTTTGTATTAAACCAAACCTAATGGAATGATCAATATATTTTTAAGCTCACTATCATGGATAATATAGAGTGGTTTGAAAATATTCAACTATAAGGAGCACATAGGTTGGCACAAGGATATGTTTGTAAAAATCATCAATTGAGATAAATACACATAGATAGAAATATGTGACTTAAAATATTTGGGTAGAATGATGAACTCAAGATGATGTTGTTCAACCTCTACAATGAGGGGTCTTTCTAAATTTCACCTCAGGTGGTTATTTGTATCAACATTGCACTGGTTACATAAGAAATATGATTGAAATTGAGGGTGGAAATATACAATTGTATAAATCCACCAATCCATCATTATACATGGAAACCAAGGAGAGGTATTCATAGTAAAATTGTTGTGCACCGACCAAACATGTAATTGATATGATAGTGTGAGTGTTAGAAGAATTAATTATGAAAATATTTATAAAGATGACCAAAGGATCCAAATAAGTAACAAAAGGAGTAATTGAAATTTCTAAATAAATGGTGTAATTGCTAGAGGAATTTAACTATGTTGAGTTCTTGGCAACCAATATAATAATGAATCTAGAGAAGGTGTTCTTTATAAAAACACACTCATTCTAGTCCCAATTTTTAGTACTCCTCATATGCTTCACATAGTCGAGGTCCCCTAAAAAACAAGCTTTATTGGTGAGGAAATTTGGCTAGATAAAGCATTCAAAAACTTAAATCTAGATGAGAAGTGGAATATGTTTTAGAAAATGTAAAAGTTTAGGAAATGGATATTGAAAATTTGATCACTTATTATGGCAACCCTATTTTTTGTGAGATGTAATGGACTAATTATCCCCCATTGATGTATTAATTAAGTTACATAGTGGATTCATGGTGAACAAGCATGAAATCCTAATGTATCTTACACTTCCACTTTCACTCTTTATTAGTATGGTCCATGTGTAGGTGGAATTCATAAACAAAAATAATAGGTTTGAATAAAACATACAACCATTGCAAGTAATACAACCATAGGATTCATTACAACCAATAATAACACAAGAAACTATCCCTAGATCACAAGGGAAATTGACTAAAAGAAAGGATAAAACTATGTAGCTAGTCCAACTATCACCAAATAAGACCAAGACATTATCAATATTGTAGAATGATGCCATTATTAGGGAGGTCGATTTCAATACACTTAGTGTTTCACCAAAGGACATACATTAAGTATTAATTTATGATATGACAAGAATACCATTTGATGAATAAGTAGAGTAAGGGTGGTTCTTTTAAAAGGCTATGTGAACTTTACAAGTTTGAAATAATATACCACATGTCATACTAGTATTCCTCCCACCTATGATAGAGTCTTTCAAGGTGGAAATAATTTCCAAGGAAGAACAAAGTAAGGTAAGGATGTAATCCATATTCTCAATAGTTGAGGTATCATGATCAAAATATAAAGAAAGAAAATGGAGTGGTGCAAATGACCCCACTAAAACCTTAGAGAAGCTAATAAAAATAAAATGTAAGAAAATAGAGATGGTGGGATAGATAAATTTAGATAGTGATGAGGAGGAGGGAAATGCCAATATGAGTTTATTTCAACCATTGATGATGAAATCACACATGACAATATCATGAAAAGAACATGTTGATGTAAGCATTTGGAAGGAAAGTATCATAACCACCAAGTCAGGACCCCAAGAGAGAAGTGGAGGAATTGATAAGAGAGAAAACCTATAAAGATAAGGGAGTTTAATAAGAAATAACTTATCCCTCCAGATGTGTGATCCAAAAATGTTGTACATAAGCAACAAAAATTAACAACAAAGTAGTCATTTACACCACACTACCCATCATCTACAACTACATAAATTCCACCCTAGAGTAATCCAAATTTATCTCATTCCCCTCCCACAATCGTTGATCCTATTCCATACCTAAATATGTAGTGGAATCCTCTTGGAAGATCATTTATCGTGCATGTAGTCTTTTCACAATAAAGTGAAGGACTACTTTTAGGATATTTTTTAGATGGAAATCCCACACAAGTGGACCAAGATCCATCAGAAACGCATCCAAACTAGCCTAGCTAAAGGATAAAAATAGTATATCAACCATTCACAAAGGTTAATAGAGCATATATTGAGGTAGATAAGGAAGATAAAGTGTAATATCTTGACCAGTATGCTCTCAAATTTTCACCACAATTTATTTTGTCTATATAATAAACATATGTAAAACTCATTTAATAACTAAACATAAACATATTACACATCTAATAAATACACAAGTAA
This sequence comes from Torreya grandis, assembly GCA_037957365.1. Taxonomy (NCBI): domain Eukaryota; kingdom Viridiplantae; phylum Streptophyta; class Pinopsida; order Cupressales; family Taxaceae; genus Torreya; species Torreya grandis. Next base: position 2,497,905 of record JARHVA010002182.1, read on the forward strand.
CATTTTAAATACTTTTATAACATATAACAATGTAAAAGTACAATTTAAATAACATAATATATAATAATGTGTAGGACACATTCAAATATAAAAGAACAAAATTTTTGAAATCATATATGGGAACAACTGCCTAATCACTAGAAAATAAATGTATAAATAATATTATGTTTAATCAAATAAAATATTTAAAAATAATATTATACATCCAAACTATCAATAATTATGTCTAATAGTTGTGAGTAATCAGTTTGGATTTAGTTTCAATCAATTGTAAGGAGGGAGAGTATCATCCAAGTGATTTTCCTCCAACCACAAACCTGGTGGTCCCCCACACACCTCAAAATTTGGGGGTGGATCTACCCTTCAACACCTCCAAATGGGAGTGGAGGATGGTAGATAATGAACATCCATGGAAAATACCAAAACCATTTAAGAACCATGTGTTTTCAAGTACAACCGCTATTACATATAACTAGTCAAGTAGACTCCATATACCCTTTATCCACTCATGACTTTTGCCAAAATATGCAACTCAAAAAAGTATACTGAACTAAAAATGCACACAACTATAATATCACTTTGGCAAAAATATTTAATTTATAATCATATTTCATAAAGATATATAAATATGGGTCATCCATTAACAACACAACTATCTCACACTTAACTTGCTATTAAACAACCATTTCCAAGGTTTACATGCTTAAAAGAGGATGCAAGGGAATAATTTTCAACCTAGAAAGATTTAATTACACATACATCATCCATTAAGTAGGTTTAGGTTAAAATAATAAACAAGATTTACTTAGTCACATAGTACATATTTGTAACAAAATATCGATAGACAACCCCTACACATATTTGTGTCTCTAGGGGTCAATCTGTTCACATGGTATTGACTAAATGCTAATCTCAAAAAGTAATTTCATTCATAAATCATAGATAATGAATCAACAAGTATATAATATGATCTGTAATTAATTCACATAGTTTTCAACCCTTACAATGTATTTCTTAAAAATAGGAAATGAATATAAACTACCTTCAGACTTCGATAATAAAGATTCATATAATCAAACATAATCACAATATGAACACTCTTTTGATTAAATGTATATGTTAATGATTCCTTTCAAAAGGCACAATAGAAATAATCAGGGGAGGGGAAGAATAACCTCTTATCATCCTTACCATGCATGATTTACACTTGATAAAACACTTGTCACTATTACATATTGTTTTCAACATTCGAAGTCATTCAAAAACATTAACTCTTCAAGTCAAATGATTTTTTTTACCTCTAGAGAGTTATCATACAATAATTTTTTTTATTACTAATAAATATGCAACAATCATGTGAAGGTGAATAAATTAATTCCAATTATTTATAATAGTCTTATAGCCTCCAAAATGGTATTCTATCTATTTTAAGGTAAATAATATGGTGTTCTTGAAAAACACCTTGGAATGTTTTAAATATCATTTTTAGGTCATGAAATTTCTCATATTCAAGTTTAAGTACATGTCATACTCATAAATGAGAAACCACACACCCACATCCACCCACCCACACACACACACACACAAAAACACACATATTATTATTATTTTATATATAAAAGATAACCTTATAGACCTGATCCTATTTTGTTCCCACCAAGTCCTCATTAAATTCTTGAAGTAGCTCATTTTAGATGTGAACAATTATTGTATCATTATTATGTATAGGTAAACCCACCTACATGTTTTTTTTATAGGTTTTATTTTTACAAATTCCATCCTTGTTAATCTCAAAATAACAATATGAATTCTAAATGCACACATGCATGCATGTTATTCACATATTCCAGCCTTGTTAAGCTAAAAAAAACACTATGAATTTAAAATGCACACATATAGGTTTAATTTTCACATATTATAGCCTTGTTAAGTTCAAAATAAACATTATGAATTCAAAATGTACACCTATATGTCTATTGTTCACATATTCCAACTTAATTAAGCTTAAAAGAAACACTATGAATTCAAAGAGCATACCTACAAGTCTAATGTTCACATAGTCCCTTAAATTTGGCAAGTACCCAAATACAAAAATGACATACATAACTTACTAATTTGGGTATGATCTACCCAAAATTTATACTTGAATTTAATATGAATTTTATCATAAATTACTATATGTCCATTAGGACATTTTCCTAGAATATCATTTGAGTGATGATATAATAAAAAAAATATGGCTCATGAAGGTAAATGATTCTCTATGGTATTCAGTCAAACACTTGATTTGAATATTCTCAAAAAACCATGTTTGGTAATAATAATTACAAGGCACAAAAAATTAAATCAGACCTAAAAATAAATAATAATAGATGCATACTACTAACAAATGATAATCAATTATGTCATAACCAATTTACTATCATATAGATTGTGTGTGTGTGTGTGTGTGTGTGTGTGTGTGTGTGTGTGTGTGTGTGTGTGTGTGTGTGTGTGTGTGTGTGTGTGTGTGTGTGTGTGTGTGTGTGTGTGTGTAAGTTTGTACATGTGTATATATGTATATCTATTACATACACACACACACACAACATCACAAGTAAATCATCGTTGAATATCATATCAATCATGATGCAGAGGTATTACTATAATTATCATCTCAATTATGTCATAATGATGAAATTTGAAAAAATAATATTATAACAAAAAATATCATATCTATTGCACCAAAAAACATATGAATCCATCTCAACATTAGAATCAATTCAAATCATAAAATTTACTCCATAATCTATTATTTAATTATTATTGGTTTTTTCCCTATCAGTAGGCAGAAACAATATATGACATAAAGAAAAGGCTATAAAAGAAGTTTTAGATGAGTAGGATGAAGCAAAGAAGTGAGAGAAAGAAAATAAGTAAATCAAAGCACATGAATTGAATGAGGAAGAAACTCATTATGAGGAAAATGAAAAAAATGAGGAAGCTCTAAATAAGGATAAGGGAAAGAAACATGCTTTCAAGTACGTAGAGAAAGATGTCAAGGCTAAGAATATGAAGGATGTATGCAAGTAAGAGGAAGCTCAAAAATATACCAAGGAAGAAAGTGTTTCAAAGGTGTTTTACCTTTTTTTATTATTAATGAACCAAAATAAATAAGTAATTCATATTATATGATATATTATAGTAAACATGAATCTAAATCTAAAAAGTAAAATGTATTTTGACAATTGCACTACCTATTTTTTTAAAGTACTAAGATGATTACAATACTTAGAATTTTAATGTACTATACAAGTCTCAAATTGAAGTCATATATCATAAAGGGAATGAAAATAGACTATGAGTCTCTTAGGTTAGGATCTAAGTCTCTAGATGCATCTAAATATAACCATCAACTTTAAGATGCTATTGACTGAATCTATGTTTCACAAGCTAATGGTTTCATCAAAGTGAGTTTTGATTCTTTATTTTTGCACAAGTTGTTATGCCTATTTATAAGACATTTTTGTGTGTGATATTCAATAATTATCTTTATGCATGTAATTACAAAAACCTATTCCTTTGATTTGAATCCCTAGGTCCAATTTCAACACTAGGTTTTAGTCTAAAAAAGGGGAAAGAAGATGGGTTGATCTTACCCCAACCATTCCTTGATGATTGTTTGAGTGATTCTTTCATATCCAATACTTTGGAGATATAATTAAAGTGATATGTATCTCTCTCCATTAGGTGTATGTGTGCAATAATTATCCTTTAATGAATGTAACATGTGATCTAGATTTTAATACTTGATAAGTGACAAATTTATCTAAGATTTAAGGTTATTTAAACTTAGATATGACCTACTCCTTATGCATTATGGATGAAATGGGAGGAATAGGGTAGTCCATTTAAATGTGTATATGTGTATAGTAGGATTCCTTAAAAAATGCTAGACATAAATAAGCTTAGAAATATTGTATATTTATATGGGAATATTTGGGTATTTTCTCATGCCACTGGTATACAAAATGTATGGGTCAACACATAAAAAGGATTTGAATTTGAAAATTGACCATTGATTGGACATGAAGTATCCATTAGGTTTCGACGAGTCTATAAATTCAAACCAATCCAAATCTGACGACTCTTTTCAAAAGGAAGGAATAGTGATTTGGTGATATGTAGATAGTTTAAATATGATTTTGAACAAGGTAGACACCAAATATAGAATTCATATAGGTGAGTGATAAAAAAATTGGAATTTGGAACAAGTTAGAAATCAGACTAGAGAATTCATGTAGGTGACTGATAGAAAATTTAGAATTTGGACCCATGGTAAACATGTGATGCAAGATAAAGGAGAATAAGAGGCATATATGTATACACAAGTCATCTAAGGTGAAGGCATGTTAAAAGTGAGATTGTAAATTATATAATACTATATATTAGTATCTATAAATTTCCACCTTTATTGTAGTACTAAAATAAAATATAATGCTGGATTAAAAGAACAAAGATATTTATATGTGTGTGTAAAACACACTTTGTCTTTGGGATGAGGATTAAAATGCATAGCTTTCTCAATGAAACCTTAAATGAATAAGTAACAATCAATGCCCATGTATGATTTTTAAAATCTGAAATGAAAGTGAAATTTCTAAACTAAAGAGCAAGGAAAGGATACACCTATAAGTGGATGAATCATAATTCATTATGCCATGATATTGGAGATGATGCTTCTTCATTGAAGCATTAAATAACTGATGATTTCATGTTGAAGCACTTTGATAATTTGGAAGTGATCATGCCCCAAATTTATGTAATAAGTCAAAGCCATGGGTTGGGAAAATAAATTCCATAACCTTCATTAAAAATGGAGAAGTGTCTATGTCTATGAGTGTTTATGAACCTAAACCCTACTAATCATATAACTAATATTGAACCCAAAGATGAAAGGTAAAATCTAGATATTGGAGTTAATTTTAGTAATACTAAGGCCATTAAACATTGTTGAGCCTCAACCACATTACCTCACATAATTGAATGAATAAAAAATAGACTTATAGATTCAAAGGTGTTCACTTATAGGTATAATTGACAACATAATAAAAACTATAATGGTATTTATATGCATGAAATATGTTCATGCCACATAATTTGATCTAATCGGTGACAATATGATATATAATTCTATGCATATATATACTATCCTATCATAAAATTAAAAACTTATAACTCATGTTCTTGTAAAATGTTTGCATATGGATGACATATTCCCCCACATGTGTTTGAATCAATAAATATTTAAAAACATGTAACTTCTATTCCTAAAACATGTGTGGATATGAATGGAATAATACACCATAATGAGTTTCAATATATAAAAATCTATCCCATATGTTAAACACATTAATATTTTGAGCCAACCTAAACTTCTCGAATCCTATAATCTATGTCAAAATTATAATCATAATGATAATTTAAACCATTATGAACTTTTTGAATTTTTTAATCTATCCTAAAATATGAATACTCTTCTCATGGAGGATTAAATCTCTATGAAAAGTCCACTAATTACCCACTTTTTGAGATGAGGTATATATCATGCCAATTACTCATCTTAAAATAATGTAGTTAACCTCGTCATGCTATATAAAAATATGTATTCATGTAGAATCATATGCTAACATGTGAATAATATATTATCATATAAATTTATATATCATCAAAGCATATATGGAACATGTAATGTAAGGCACAAAAATTTCATGTCAATATAAATATATAAATTAGGTACATAGTAGTAACCATCATTGATATAATAACCAAATAAAACTATGTAGTAAAGGTGTATGATGTGAATCATGGCATGATTTGATTTTTCATTGTGTGTGACCCTTTCCCTTATGTGAAATTGAGTTTCATAAGGCCAAGGGTCACACACAATGAAAAATCAAATGCCACACACAAGGCCAAGGGAAACATAAAATGGATAATAAAATGCCACACACAATGCTAAGAGAACATATAATGGAAATTAAAATAACACACATAAATGCCAAGGGCCATACATAATATACAATCAATAAGTAGATTATTATGAAAGGAAACATGAGAAATGAATCATAGGATAAGTCTAACTAGTCTATACTATTAATATATGTTAATATCACATTATACAAAGTATTATATCTAGGAAATGTAGCACATTAAATAATATAATCAAGATAAAGACATGTGTAAGAAATAAATGTATCTAAACATGGTAAATGGAAAGGTTATAGAAAGATATAACTTGTATTAATGTGACCTATGGAATAAGATGCCCCCAACATTATCATGGCCCTTGGGTATAAGGATATCCTACACCTATGCATCCATGTATCATGTGTAACTTGTATTTCCTCCATCTCAATCATATATACTGTGAAACGCATGTGCATTTGAAAATGGATATGTGATCCACCAAACATGATAAATGACATAAATGAATAATGTAACTAGTAAATAAGACATTATTAGGTCCTAATTTTGATTTTTGAAAATATTTGAAATTTGGACATACATTGATATAGGTAAATAAAACTAAGTATCAATGATTTAAAACAATGAATGGGAGGGATCCAAACAACTCATAACATGTATTAAGGCATATTTTACACATGTGATAACATGGAGGTATGGAGGAAGTGATGAAAATTTAAATGCCTCCATTATATATGTGAATCACTAATATGTATCTTAATAGAGTAAGTGGATATAAGAATAAACATGGATAAAATGGGAAAGAACGACTATATTCTCATGTAATATGAAGATATAAATGTGAGTGACTGTGTAAGTTCAATGTAATTAGTAACATGTATAAGTTGTTAATATGATGAATGGGAAAGTAGCGTGGAATAAATAACATGCACTAGGATAAAGCTACTATAAAATATGTATCATCATATAATAATTGTCACAAATGTTTGGATCTTGATAAAAAATTAGAAGGCAAGGGCTAAGTGAAAAAAATAACCCAAGGGATATAATAATGATCAATACAAGAGCATATGTATAGACATGTGTTAATATATAAGAATAGAGGGAATAATAAAATCAAGCAAATATCTAACCAATCAAGAATAAGAGTTATGAATAATTGAATTGATCCTCATGAGCTATTGAATTATGATGATATAACTATGGTGATACACTCTTAGGGACACTTGCATTTATATGAGATACATCACATTCATTATCTATTAAAAATATGTATAAAACACTATACCTTATGTTGATATTTGTGTAGTAATTATATAATCTCTTGTATAATGAATATTACTTACATTTGTAAAATAAATATAAATTGAAGAAATGGGTTTTGCTTTGTTGGATTTCTATAAAGAAGTGTCTTCTATGGAAATACTAACAATAACACATTTGAAGTCAAATGTGACATAGTCATAGTTCCTACCAATTGTGGCACACATTTTACTTATCCTCAACTTTGCTAATATTTCATTGTATTTATCCAAAGTAATATTAATGTGAAATATAATAGATAATGTTTTGAGACCAAGAGTTACTTATAACTCAATGGATCTAATGCAACCTATTACTAAAGTATCCTTCAAGAGTTCCTTTTCAATACTGAGTGATTTTAGAAGTATCATGGTACAAACATTAAGTTCATGAAGACTTGTAATCTCAAAATTGGTGCATTTAATGGCATCTATGTAAGTGCTAAAAATTAAAGGCTCTAGATATGAAGAATGTTTTGCATTTTCCTCCCTTTGAAACCATGCTTGTGAAATTAGTCTTCTTAGGTATCTCTTTTTTACAACTTCCTTCTTATTCACATCTGATTTATTAATTTCCTATTTCATAAGTACACTTTATTATTTAGCATTTCTATCAAAACATTGTGGAGGGATAAAATAAGTCTGAGATTTTGTAGTTTTTATTCAAAACTCAACACTTATCCATATGTTTGAAGGCATTTCTAATTCCACATACAAACAAGATTTATTACTAAGAATATTTAAGAATTTATCATCGTTGATTTCAGCCTTAGTTTTATTGTACATATATTTTTATCCATTTCATTACATGAATAGGAAAGATATTGCATATTTTAAATTGAAAAATGCAATTATAAAAATCATTGCTTGAATTATAAATTATACATTTTGAATATCCATTATAGCCATCATATAATGTTTAGAATATAGAAGTGACCACTAAAAGAAAACCCAAGATTTTTTTTTATAAAAAAGGTTTGTAATAAAAATAATTATATAAATAAAATCCATAAAGTTATTTTTAAAAGAGATACATACTTAATCCTATAGGTTTAATTTACTAAAAAAGTAAAATGTTAATTCCAAAAAGTCCCTACAGAAGTTTGGTGAACAAAAATAGGTTTTGGACCCAAGAAGTACAACTAAAAAAAACATTAATTATTTTGAAAATAGAGTTGTTTTGAATTATATATTAGAAAAATAAGGAAAAACCCTATAAAATAAAACACTAATATGAGAATAAGCATTAAACCCTAAGGAAAAAGAGAAAAAATATCAGATTTACACCTTTGAAGATGGAAAAACTAGAAATCAAGTCTAAAAATCAAACTTTAGGTTAAAAATGTGGATGAAACACTTAGAAAAACCTAGGGTTTTGATATGTTCAAGATAATATTCGAGTTCACCAATATATGTTACCTTATTTTTGATAAATTAACCTAACAAGATAAAACTAAGGAGATAAGTTAGATAATGTGATATATTAGAATAAACACAAATATGAATATAAAGATAGGAATTTGATTTGGTAATTGTGTTTTCTATTTATGGAAATTACTAAGAGGATTAAGGTACGTAGAATTTTATTATGCTATGTAAGTCTAAGATTGAATTCAAATATCATAAATAGTGGGAAACTAGACTATGAGTCAGGTGAATCAATATATGAGTCTTTGGATGCACCTAGATAGAACCGTCAACTTCATGATACCATCAACTAATGCTATGTTAGACAACTTGATGGTTTTGTCTAAGTAATTTTTGATCCTATATTTATACATAGGTCATTACACCTACTTATAATCAGTTTTGTGAGTGACCTAAATTAAATATTTGTGTGCATAATTCTAAACACTTGTCTCATTTTATTTAAAACCCTAGGCTAACTTTTGACACTAGGTTTGGGACTAAAAAAGGGGAATAAGGTAGTTTAATCTAACCCAAACCACTCCTTAATGAATGGTTGAGAAATACTTACATATCTGATACTCCGAAGAGGGAAGTTAACCCACACCAAATTAGGTGTATGTGTGTAATAGAGATATTGTAATGAATGTAAATCATAAATCTAGCTTTTGATAATTGGAAAATAACAACTTTATCTTGAATTTGAGGTGCCTCAGACTTAGATGGGACCTAATCCTTATGGCTTATGGTTTAATTGGGAGGAATATGGTAGTCTATTTTCATGTGTAGATGTGTGTAATAAGAATTCATAAAAAATGGTAGACAATAATAGGCTTAAACCTATTGTATATTTATATGGGATCCTTTAAAGACTTTTTAATGACACCGACATGTAAAACATAAAGGCTGACCCTTAACAAGGATTTGAATTTGAAAGGTGCCCATTTCTTTTTGAAAGATGAGGCCAAAATTCTATAATAGGTGGAGTCTAATAGTTTTGTCTAGAAGGCATAAATATTGATCAAATTATTTGGAGATAATTTGAATATGATTTTTTATAGGTTAAACATAGACTAGGAAATTATTGTAGGTGATTGATAATAAATTAGAAAGGTTAGATGGAAAGCATGTGGACATGAGAAAAATTAAAATAAGATCAATATGTGTACACACAAGTAATAAAAGGTGAAGGTAGGTGAAAAATGACATTATAAATAATATTATACTAGATTATAGTATCTATAAGAGGTAAAATAAACTAAAGAAAAATATAGAAGTGAGGATGCCACAGGGGCCAATGTGGAGCAAGACAAGAAGGAGAAAAAGGAACACGAGTTAAAATATAATAATATTTGTATGGATTAAGAGAGGAAGAGGTAAGAGGACAAAAAATAAGGAATAACATCAAAATGTGGAGGAGAAACAAGTGTCAACCATAAGAAAAAATGAACTTGAATGTTAAGATATGTAAGGGGCCGCTAAAAAACATAGACTACTTCTACTCATGAATTGAACATCATGAAACAAAAAGGTCAGGGATATAGACAAAAGGATCAATGATCAAACACAAATAAGTATGTACCAACTAATCCCAAAGTATAAATATAAGGAGCTACCATAGGATCCTATATTTAGTCCCATCTGAGTTACTCAAAATGATGCAAGAATAATAGGCATTGCAAACACATTAGGAAATATTCATGTAGTAGAAACCATAAGTTTCCACTAGGAAAATGATATAATAGCACATGTCTACCCCTGAGATGCCCAAAAAAGTTAAAAAAATCCTTCAGTAAATTAAATAAATGGTTCCAATAGCTCTAATGCACCTAATTCCACTCCATTTTTAGTAACATATGATGACATTATCCACTTTTTGATAATTTTGGATAATGTGATTTTTTTTTGGAATAAGTAAATTTTAGGAAAAGTGTTTGCAAGTGGAGCTAGGAAGGTTGAAAATTCATAAAAGGTAGATAAATAGTGTATAAGAAGTGAAAACCATTAAATGAGACTTATTTTTATCCTATAAATAAATATTATAGATAGGTTAGTGTTGAGGAAATTAAATGCAACTCATCTAGTGGGCATAAAACAACTTGTAAGTTACCACAATTCAATAATGACTTTTGTCTCAAGGACAACTATTTCAGTCTAGGAAAGATGTTGTAGGGCATTGTGAATAATAATTCACAAGTAATTTGTATATTTTTTACATGTGAAAAATATATATTTTTCTTTTTTCAAACCTTAATTTAAGTATAAAAGACAAATTGAATGTTAAATGGTTTCATCAAAATAAATAGAAAAATAGAATGATGAGACTAAAAGTTTAAAATTCATGTCGACTTTGTAAGTATTCTACATTTTCAAGAAGATAGGGATGATATTTTTTCATTTGGTTACATTAATTTGTACTTATTGAAATAATTTACCTCATAATCAAACATATCCCTATCTATAGTCCTTAGTTGTAACTAATGATATGAATGATAATTCATAAATTTTTGAATTATGCATGTTGATTTGAATAAATATACTTATTTTTAAAAAAATATTAATTAATATTAAAATCTAAGGTAGCCTAATAACATCTCAGATATGAGGATGAACCTCATATGATACCCCAAATATAATGATCAACTTCACCTTCTATGTTTTTTTGTCAAACTTCTATATCATTCAACATCTAAGGTTGGCTAGGTGAATGTGTTGTCAACAACCAGATAGAGATATTCAAATTCAAGGTTAGTCTTCACCTTGGTTTTCCATACAACATAGTTATCATCATGAAGAAGTTGTATATTAGGCAAAATAAATCTTGGGCCATTTTCAACCATTTGGACATTTTTTTTGTGGGAGATGGATTTATTCCTTATTAATATGATATGTTTCTATCTATATATATATTTAGATTGATATACTAATCCTCTTGATATGTTCAACCATCTTATATACCTGACTATACATGGAATAATCTCATCCTTTCTATATACATGGTGGTAGGTGAAAGAGACATTAATGCATGTGAGAGTCGAGTGGTACTCGAAACTTAGATAATACAAGAAAATGATTTGTTCTATCAATGACACTTTATTAGATAGAAATCATTATATGTAGATGTAGCTTCCCTATAAACTCAAAATTTCAATATTTTAGGATTTACGTCTAAAAATAATGATGAATGGGTAATAGAAGGAAAGAGGAAAAATAAAGTTTTATCCTTATTTCTCTTTAATAGTTTATAGGATTAAAGCCTTAGATGCCATTGTTGTGGCTATGTTATTTGTTGTATGTAATAGTTCAAGTGCATTGACTTTACTTATAAACTTGAACTAGAGGCACCATATATATCGAAAACTAAGATTTATTTTTTAAGATATAAATTAATTATTGTTTCTAGATATTATATGTAAAATACACAAAAAATTAAATTTGAAGTATTACAAACTTTTAGGCATAATATTTTAGGTTCTAGTTAATAATAGTTTTTGAGATTTTAAAGTTTCTTGATCTGATATGGGCTTGTTTTATTTCTTTAATAAAATAATTAAATATAAAATTTAATGAGTGTCATGATCTGACCCTACCAAAGGATTTTAGATGTTTTTTTTAGGATTTATAGCATGATTTATTTAATTCTTATTGGCATTTGACCACATGCTGTAGATATAATTCCATTTTTGATATTTGCTTTAATCATCATGGTTAATTATTGTGACTCTGATTTAGCAATATAGTAGATTATTATGTTTGATTTACTTACAATATGCTTTACATTTATGCACAATTCAAATTATTATTATTATTGTTATTATTATTATTATTATTATTATTATTATTGTTGTTGTTGTTGTTGTTGTTGTTATATTATTATATTTCTAGATACTATTGATGCTTATCTTTCCTAGATATAGGAACAAGGTATATGATCTAGTCTTAGGGGTGGACTCTAATAGCCAGGGTGATAACTAAGAGGTTAATGAGTAGTCAGGATTAGCATCAATATGTAAAATTAGATCGTAATAGATATTTAAACCACTAATAATATTGTATGGTTGTAGTTGTCTTCATGACTACATTTAGGTCCTTGTGTGTTATTTTTAGTCATTGACCTATTATTTGGATGTTGTACAGACTTGGTTGTGTTGGTCGATGTCATGTGCATTTGTTTATATTTTAACCTTATCTTTTACCCTATGTGACCCTAAGGTTTTTAATTTATTTAATTCTTGTTAGTTGGTGTGCTTGATAGATTCTTCTTATAGGTTATTAAGGTGGTATTGGTTATTCGACCCCCTTTTGTCTCTTGACCCATTGTGATTGCATGAAGGACTCTTAGATGGTTATGTCAATTCGACCATACCCTTATTGGGGTATGGTGTAGTGGTGGATTTGATTTTCATGATATGTTTACCATGATGCTTAGTGGTGTTGACTTTTCATGGTGGAGTAGACCATGATGTGGTCATTGACTTGGACTTATCACTTGTTTAGGACCAATAGTCATTATGATTAGGATCTACGTAGTCTTATCTTAGACCATGTGACCCCTTTGTGAGAAATTTGGCTTACCCATGTGTATGATGAGGGTAATATTAGTCAACATGATGTTAGGATTACCATTATTATTATTATTATTATTATTATTATTATTATTATTATTATTATTATTATTATTATTATTATTATTATTATTTATTTCATTATGGATTGACTCTTACCTAAGTATTCAGTCAAGCTTGCATATTTTCAAACCTTAAGGAATTATTTAGATTGGACTACCTAGGTAAAACATTAGGCTAAATAGGCATGGAATTTGAGGAAGTTTGATGTGGTTGGATAATTGGTTAGCATGAATGTTTTGGGATTGGTTCACATTGCATTTTTTTATCTATTAAAGTGTGGGGGAAGCCCAAAACTACTATGGAAGCCTTTGGTGATAGCTAGTAGGAGAAATGGTGTCCACAGTGGGGAGTTTGAGTGTGGGACTCATCCTTGGGGACCATGGTCAAGGAAATATGATGATAACACCCTACAACAAAATACCCCTTCTTATTCTCCATGGAGGATGACACTTTGGGTAGGTAAGTGGATCTTGGTTTTCCTATGCATGATGTCTTTCATTTTGGGTTTTTTGGTTTGTGTAAGTTTTTGGGTTTTTATGGGATGAAAATAAAATGTTATAGATTGATGATAAATTTGAGAGACTTGATCATGGATATATAACTCAATCTGATCGATTTTAAATTGATATACTTCCTTTTCATGTTGGGTTTTTTTAATCTATACATTTGGTGATGGAATGATGCAAAGTTCTTTGGATTTCTAAATTTTTAATGAATGGAAGGATTGTGATTTTTTTTTTAAACATAAATTTATAGGATCTAGGTTACTGTGTTGATTATTTTAAAACCCTTAACTGTATAAGGGTGACTTGGTGTGTGAAATATGATTATATATCTGGTTTAAACTCTCTAATCTCCTTGAATCATTTTTTTAATAAAGTATGTGGTGTTATTAAAACCTTGTTGAATATGATATTTAAGTACTTCCATGCAAACCATAACTAGGTGAAGTGATATTTCATTGATTGGTTTCATTTTGTGCATATGAGGGTTTCAAATATTTATATATAAATTGAATTGGTCCTTTTTATTAACCTTCTACAAGCTGTTAGATTGATCCCTAGTTTTATTATGACATTTTATTCTTAAGCCATTAGAGTTTATTTTGTATAACAATCTCCTATGGCTCGATTCATGGTGTGCTTTTGGGGGAGATTTTATGTCTTCTTTCTGGATCAACATTGCATGAATCAATTTGTGTAATGCTATCATTTTATGCTTATGGAGTGGACCTATAATAAAGTATAATCTATCATTCTCTAAAATGAGATAGTATGGGTTTGCTTGTAGTGTATGTTGAATATATTTGTTATGGTAAATATTGTGTGAATAAAATTTGGATAGTAATAAGATGAGATTCATCTAAAACCCTAGTGGATGACATGTAATTAATATTTGGAAATATTTTTTGTTTGTAAATTCTAAATATGGGTCCTCATTTTAGATCGACCCAACTGGTCTTATTATTTTTGTCCTATTAAAATGACATCTTAGCCATAAAAATATATTTGTATTTTGACCCCATTTTGGGCAAGTTTGAATCGTTGGGTGTCATTATTTCTCTCTAGAAATTTGTATCCATGTTTGAAATTGAAATTAGGTGTGAACTAAAGGTTTTATAAATTGGTTCTCCTTAGAAGGATGTAGCACTACTTGCTTGATTCATTTGTTGATTTATTAGTTTGATGGGGTTTTCCTTTCTGTAGAGTTGTGATCTTCTTATGTTTTGAGAGGTCATTGCATCGTTGGATGATGTTGTGGGTTCCATGCTTGAATTTTCATGGTATTTTAATTATTTTATTTTTTCCCTCTATTGCACTATTGGATTTTATGCCTAGGAACATCTTTTCTATTATTGACAAGTTAATGGGTTGAACTGGTTACTTGTGTTTATCTAGGTAGGACAATATGAAATTCATGGATTTTGGTTTAGTGTTAAATTGGTGTTAGTGAACACCAATAATAATACTTATGGGATGCTTAGCTTATGAATCTTGTTAGGTAAAATCAAATGGTTATGATACGAGTGAGACTCATTGCTCATGGAAAGTTATCCTTTTTCCTTATGTTTATTGAGTTTGTTTGAGTGTTAGATATTGAGATTATTATTGTTCTTGTTAGTTTATCTAATTTTTCTCTATTGCGTAACCATGATCTTGGATTAAATATATTATGCTCAACCTCCCCATAAAAATCTAGAGGTTAGACTCCACCATCTAGATGATGGATGGGGTGGTTAGGGCCACCATATAGATAGGCTCATTAGAGTGTGCATGTGAATTTGGATTTATGTTTATTGATTACCTTATCTCTCTCCTACATGCTTGATTTGGTTGTTCTCTTTTGGATGTAACTGCTAGTGCACTACTTCTTATGGATGCCTTGTATAAGATAATAGTCATTCTTATGGTAGTTGGGTTTACTTATATGATCTTGAATTATTAACCTTTATCTGTATTATGTAATTTTTATTGCTTAAAAGTGGTACTTGAGTGCTAAGAGTGATACCTAAGACTACTTATCCCTAGCTTAGCCATAGACCTATCCTAGAGCCTATTTTCACACTTATCTAGCATTTGTGTAGGCCACATGTATCCATAGTCATCTCTAAAGTAGTCTTAGACCATCAGTGTTGCATCTTGGCCCTTCATGTCTATTGTTCTACCACTTGGACACTAGCAACATAATAGGGATAATAGTTCCACATGGTGCTAGTGTCACAATAATGGTGTTAATGTCCTTTCCCTCCCTTTTTTAAAAACATATATATTTTCAAATATAAAACCTCCTAAGGTCAACCTAGACCTATTATATTCATAGACACACAGACACACACACACACACACAAAACACACACACACACACACACACACACACACACACACACACACACACACACACACACACACACACACACACACACACACACACACACACACAAATTTTAGCCCTCTAACCATTAAATGGAATTAAAATGAAAGTCACATATGTAAAACCAAAATAATTTATGTAAAATTAAGGTTATCAATCCTTATTCCTGCGTACTTCTGTATACTACCATCTACAACAATCCCAAATTTAAATTTATCATATTTCTAGTCTTAAGCACATTCAAAGTACTCAAGTCAATTATCATACTAGCGTCAGTTGCACTTGCACCAGAACTTAGGTGGGAATAAATACATCAAGAGTGATCCCTCTTTAAATTATTGGTACGTAGGTAACTCTCATCATAGTGGGGTGTTGAAGACGTCTATCCTACTCAACTAATAAACACACTTTCAACTTGTATCAAATAGATGCCCTAACTATATGGAAGATTAGGGTTTGCTTACAAATTCAACCAAAAAATTAAATATATAGGGTTTCAAAACTCATGCATGCATGAATAGACCTCATATATTTATACATAAGTGCCCCCAAAATCTCAAAATAGTCCTACATAGAGGACACTACTACCAAAACAGGGACACTAACACCACATTTCTAATTAAGGTGCTACTATCTAATTAGGGCACTACTATCGAAGAGGGGTTATAATATTAGGATCTTGTTTAAAATACTTAGAACAATCTCTACCTCATTTTATACCATCCATTTCAATCAATTTCTAGCTAATTTATTACTTACATTATTTATTGTTATTTTTAAAAAGGTCAAATTTAGTGAAATTTGTAACAAATTAGTGGTTATATTTTTTACATATTATTACCCTAATTTACTATACTCAACTCTTTAAAAAACATAGGATTTATACTAAGTCCTAAAAGGTTAAAACATTTGGTGAAACCAACTTACTTTAAATATTTCTCAAACCATAACCCTAAATGATATTAGGGTTTGTATCATTTTTTATTTCTAGGCTAAGATATTAGTTCTAAAATCTTAGATTTAATTCAATATTTATTCTTACAATCTTTCATAAATTTAATTTATTTAAAAATTCCAAATATACAATAGTTTATTTTCCTACTCCTAAAACTACAATGGCATAATTCAATAACCACTTTGATGAAATTGATAAGAGATAATTACAAGATTTTATTTCCAAACATTCATATATATAATATGACCTTATCAATATTATCTACAAAGAACTTCAAAAATTAGTAATGTTCAATATTGTACTCCCCTAGGTAATAACATTGCCTCACATACATTGGGGTGAACTCAGCTAGCAAAACAACTAATTATAACTCAACTACCTTCAATGATAACTACACCTCTTATTACTAGTTCCTACAGTCTAGATGTAAAATCCCTTATGTAGGAGGTTCATACTCTGCAAGTTAAGGTGTTACATATTAAGCAGGGAACCACTAGGCCATCACATGACTTGGGTTCTCAGGTTATTTTACATAAACATTTGGCACACAACATAACAACAAATCCTTTGCCATTTAGATTCGTGGCACCTAATCTTACATTTTATGATGATAAGGGAGATTTAGAGCACCATATCTAAGCTTTCCAAGTAGAATATTTGGAATACATGTCTAATGATTGTGTCCTCACTAAGTTATTTCCATGAAGTCTAAAATATTATAACTTATGGTGGTTTTATGATCTATTGAATCAGTCTATCACCACATTCAATCCATTGGATGATATGTTTCTAACACACTTATCAATAAACATCAGTCATAAGATCTCATATGCTCAAGTTATATAATTGAAATAAAAATCAAATGAGCCTATTGTAGAATACGTCTTGTAATATAAGATTATATTGGCCAAATTGACTAGCTCCATGATAGATAAATAACTCTAGGATGTATTAAATAGAGTCTTCCACCAACATTAAATGAAGCTATCTTTTTTAAAAAGTTTTTAACCTTCATAGATTTATGCCACAATGAAATAAAGAGAAGTTAAACTTCACTCAATGAGAAAACTAAATTATACAAGTGGATCTGAATAATTAACTAAGAGTTATAGAAAGCCTCCATATAAGGTAAGGGCCAATAAAAACAAGAGTGACCTAAAGGCCATAGTCTACACAACTTCAGATCCATCTCTTCACTAGGTTTTGTTATCTCCATGTAAAATTTCACCAACATTCCAAAATTGACATGTATTTTACAATAGCTCTTTGAATGTAATGTCATATCTCTCCCTCATATCAAAGAGTTACTATGATTCCAATAAATTATGTGAATATCATAGGGCACCAAGCCATACAACAAAAAAATGACTCAGTTTGAAACATATGATACAAGATTTGATAGAGGATAATATTATTGATGTGGGAACACCCACAAAGGCATCTAAAATTCAACAAATTGAAGATAAAGCATTGAAAATATTCTCAGATCCATTTCCAAAGCATACATAAAATGAGGCAGGTAAAACTTTAGGTGTACACTACATGTATCATGCACATCCACCCCCAACATCATATCACAATACTATAGAGGAGGCACACCCATTACAAAATATCATTAATGTGTATCATAATAAATATATATCTAGATCACTCATCACCTTCTCAAAGTAGGATATTTTTGATGATGATTTATATTTATATGCACTCTTTATACAAGCCTACATAGATCATCATCCTATCTAGAGTGTTATGGTTGACAATGGGTCAAGCATTAACATGTGCAATATCACACTTATACAACATTTAGGGTATTCAGAGCAAGATATATCTCTTACAAACACAATTATCAATGGTTTCAATGGCCATGTTCAAAGATCCATCAAGGAGATTATACTTCCACTATAGGTTAGACTAGCACATGTGAATACTAGATTCTTTGTAGTACTTAGTGTAGGTGCATTTAACATGTTACTGGGCAAGCCATGAATACAATATATATGAGCCATCCCATCCACCATACACAAATACCTAAAATATATACATGTAGATTAGGTGATCATAGTTGAGGGTATTTCATATGAGTATCCTTTACCTATCCCACATGTAATTATATTATAGATATTGGTTATGACATAATTACTAGTTATAACATAGTTACTAGTTAAAATATAATTGATAGTTACAACACCAATCATAGTTCTTATTAGTATACCATAGAGTTTAGTAGAGCCACCAATGCAAGTGAGATATAATCCTACAGTGTTTCCACATACACATACTCTCACATAGAGACCATTATTAGAGAGACCCCAACATAAGAGATATGTGACATATTCCAAAGGGCCTGCCTATATTAACTTTATTATGAGATTAATATTATTGAGTTTTTAGGGTTATCAACATAGGGTACCTATGCCAGGTACAACATCTTCTACCAGATGGGTTCTTAAGAACCCTACAGTTCACATGATACCACAATTAGTGTCAAGGATTCTTAGCATCACTTCATAGGTAGGTTTGGATATATATCACTTAGTACTATAGGTTTTAGGTCCATAGTTACCCTTTTATACATCATGCATGATCATTGTTCCTTTATTTGACACATGCCACATTGGTAGTGAGTCTCCCATGAGATTTGTCAGTTAGTATTGTTCTTCCCTTCCTATACATACTTCCATTTTCTCTTTCTCCTTATATAATTTCATTTTCATGTTTCTTGTACATAGATTATATGCATAAAACACAAAAACATTCAAATATTTACTTATAAAATTCATAATTATAGATTTTATGCATTGCCATGTTTAAACTAATTATATTTTATAGACACTATATATGCTAGCTATCTTAGCATAGTCAATTTTATCATACACACATGATTCACTTATTATTGTCAAGTGATTGAAGATTACTATAGGACTTAGGTTCACTAAATATATCTATATTGGCTATCATATACCCATTGGGGGCTTTTACATAGATTCATGGTTTATTCATTTGACACATTTGTCTATTTGGGGGCACCCTATACATAATTTTGATTACTAGGTTCTATATTTCTACACTTTACATAACAAATTTAGAATTACTATATATTGATATTGACCATGATACACTTAATTATATTTTTTTCCATCTACAACTAATTTAAACTTAGAATATGTACATCTTAATTCTTACACATATTTGTATTACATGTTCATACATACTTTTATTTCTAGCTTTCTTAGTTTAGACTTGATTGTATTTCTATGCTTAGTATATTTTAGGGCATTTGAATATGTCATTTCTCTATGAAACTATGGCACTTATTTTCATAGTATGTATGCTTTGGACATGTGCCCATGTCTTTGAGTGTGCTTTCCTAATTATGCATGCAAACATTTTAACATGTCCTTCCATATGGCTTGTGCCAACTTGTATGTTGCTTGCATATGTAGACATTTGAGCATGTCTTTATATGTCTTATTTTATCATATTTAGTGACATGTGACCATGTCCATTATATTGTGTCCCCTTATGAGCATTCCATATATCTAATAATATCTAATAAAAACTATCCATAAGTGTTGCTTTTTAGTTATATATTACATTACATTTCTAATTTTTTATCTTATTATTTGTGTCTAACTTGGATGAAATGAACATAGTTTTGTATACAGAAATACATCCCTATGGCAAGATCATTTTGAGAAGACATTAAATAGTTTTGGCAATAGTTTTTGAAGATTAAGGGAAGAACACATCTAGATCTAAAGATCTATAGCTATGAAGATGCTCCAAAGACACTTCAAAGACCTATAAAGAAGTGCTATGAAGATGCCTAGGCATTCTCAAAAAATGTTTAGCTAGATCCTGCTGATCAAGATAGTAACTCCAAGTGTATATATATATATATATATAGACTTTCCATATTTAGATATTTTCTTTTATATATTACTATTCATAGTAATGGTCTAAAATTATCTGGATATAAGTATACTTCTATTTTTTAAAACCAAATAGAATATCTTCAGATCTATGTTATTTATTTTTCATTTATTGTTAGTTGATTCAGTTCCAACGCTTCCCTATAAGAGTGGAATCTGATTCCTAGATCTTCTATTTTGAATTAGTGGATTTAGATGTTTAGATCACCATATTTTATATTCTATGAATAGTTTTTGAGATGTGATTTAAATACATGTCTCCTCCTAGATCATTAGTCAAACAATAGTGATAAAAAATAAGAAGAAGCATTCATGTGTATTTTTGCATAAATATATATGTTCATTTGATAATGAAATAAATTTCAGCATTCTTTTTCATTACTGATTATAAATGTTCCTTTTCTTAGGAAGGAGCAAGGGCCCACTTAATTTCAAAGATCAGGACAATTTATTATTTTTAGTTTATATTTTAAGGTGTATTTATTCAATTCAAGTATATTTCATTTTGCTACAAAGTTTGACTTCCCTTTTTAATGCAAGTGTGATTTATTTTTCAACGTAAGTGTGAATTTCTTTTTAAAATCAGGTGTGTTTCCATTAAATGCAAAAGGTTATTTTAATTTAATGCAAGTAATTTTTATTTATGCATAGTGTGTCTTTTAATTTCATAATAAGTAAAGTTTGTTAATTCATCTCCATATTCATAATTTGTCAGGAGAAATTTAAGTGACAATAAACAACATTCTCACATTCTCAAGTATCGGATTATCCTACCCAACCAGGCAAGTCGAGTGAGGACACCATAATGTCTTATGTCAAATGTTTAAGTTTTGGATGTTGATGGTATGAAATAAAGAATAATTTTAACAAGAAATGTCATAGGATATATTCAGATTTCAAACCTTCTAGATTTACATTTTGTGATATAGGAATTTGATTCAAGAGAGGATGGTTAGTATGGTGTTAGTTCCAAAATGAATTAAACACACTAATATCGTAACATCTCTAGGCCTAGACACTAGGGAGAGCTTAGTTAAAAAAAAATGAAAAACATCAATAAAAAGCAAGGAATGAAAACACAAGACTTCCTTCACATTCCTTGGATGCTCCAAATACCTTTGTAGTGGTGGCTTGCTCAGATTGTGCTCATGAAGTCCTTGGCAATGGAAGCTTGGCTACCTCCATCTCTCCTTGGCACCTTTTGCTTGTGGCTTGGCTTGGATTGGAATCAATTTGGAATTATAAAGTATTTTGAAGATATTTGAGCATAATAACTTTGCACCCAAATATCTTAGAAATGATGTTCATGGCCTCTCTATTTATATATTTTTGCAAATGTCTAGAATCAACCTGAACTATCCATCCTAAGATTAAGGTGTGTGGTTGAAGATTAATTAATTTTTTGGCATTAATTTTTTATTTATCCTCATCATGACATTTGAAGAAGGAGCAATTAAGAGGCATAAAGGGCTTTAATGAGGCATGGGAGGCATGAATCCTGATATTTGTGGCATTTATGGCCTTGGGATGTCTTCCTAAGAAATAAGGTCACTTGATGATGTATATATTCCATATTTATTTACAAAAATAAGTATTCAACAAGTTTCCATGGAATTATTAATTAGGCATGGATTTGGGTTAATTAGCTCTTAAGCATGATTAAGTACATTGTGCACAAATTACCCAAATTGATTAGAATGCCTTGTTATTGGTCTAAAATTTGACTGGATTAGAATTGGAAGTCACTATCAGATGTGTTGAAACCATATTTCCATTTAGTATGTTACCAAAAATAAATAAAAAATCCATGCATCTTGTATAAAATATTTGATAGGAAAGAGCAATCTAGAGCAGATGGGTGCACAATTAGTATTTTGACTCGAAATGATCTAATCAAAGTTTGCTGGGCCATAAATTGCATTGCCCCATTTAGGGATACCCTAGCCAAAATTGACACTTGAATAAGTTAGTTTCACATATTTTATCATTTTTTGTGTTTTTAGGCCAAATTGTTCATTTTAGGTGGAAATTGGCCAAAATCCTGATTAGAGGTTTTGATGGCCAATTTTAGGTGTCTACAGTTTGCCCCTATTTGGGAAGGCATTGCAAGCTATAATCATAGTAACATCTTCTCAAAGAATGAAAATGTCTTGTATGCCTACAATTTTAATGATGATAAACTAACTATATGATGCCCCCTTGAGGGAACGGTTGACCCAAGTAGGTTGGCAAATGGTCCCTCGAAAAAAAGAAGTGAAATGAGGGGACCAAAGAAAGGAAAGATGATGGGGTGAAAACATAATGATATTGAAAAAGTAGTTAAAATAATTGAGAATGCAAGTGGGATGATGCACAATGGTTTTCCAAAAGGTGGTTATAAACATTATACCTTGATAGGGGTAACATGGTATGATGACACAATGATTTTCCCCAAAGGCAGTTATAATAATTGAGAGGATGTTTAGTAGGGTGTTAGCTTCAAAATGAAAACAAAATGAAATAAACACACTAATAACATAACTTATCTAGGCCTAGACACTAAGGAGATATTAGTTAACAAAATAAAATGACAAACACAACTAAAAATCAAGGAATGAAAACACAAAAATTTCTTCACTTTCCTTAGATGCTCCAAATACCTTTGTAGTGGTGGCTTTCTTGACTTGTGCTCATGAAGTCCTTGACAATGGAAGCTTGACTAATCCATCTGTCCTTGGCACCTTTGGCTTATGGATTGGCTTGGCTTAGAATCAGTTTGGCATTATAACTTTGCATTATCAAATCTTTTGAAGATATTTGAGCATAATAACTTTACACCAAAATAGCTTAGAAATGATGTTCATGGCGTCTCTATTTATATATTTTTACAAATTCCTAGAATCACCCTGATTCATCCATCCTGAGATTGAGATGTGTGGTTGAGGATTAATTCAATTTTTATAATTAATCTTGTAATTATCCTCATCATGAAATTAGAATAAGTGGAAATTAAGAGACATGGAGGGCTTTGATGAGACATGGGAGGCTTGAATCCTATATTTATGGCATTTATGGCCTATAAATGTCTTCCCAAGAAATGAGGTCACTTGATGATGTAGATATTCAATATTCATTTCCAAAAATAAGCATTCAAAAAGTTTCCATGGTATTATTAATTAGGTATTGATTTGGGTTAATTATCTCTTAAGCATGATTAAACACATTGTGCACAAATTACCCAAATTGATTAGAATGCCTTGTTATTGGTCTAAAATTTGAATGGATTAGAATTCAAATTCACTATCAAATGCATTAGAACCATATTCCCATTTAGAATATTACCAATAACAAATAACAAAGGCACACATTTTGTGTAGAATATTTGATAGGAAAGAGCAATCTAGAGCACATGGGTGTAAAATTAGTATTTTGACTTGAAATGATCTGATCAAAGTTAGATGGCCCATAAATTGCATTACCCCATTTAGGGATACCTTGGCCAAAATTGACACTTGAATAAGTTATTTTCATATCTTTTAGCATGTTTTAGTGATTTTAGGCCAAATTGTGCATTTTAAGTGGAAATTGGCCAAAAGCCTGATTGGAGGTTATTGGTGGCTAATATTAGGTGTCTATAGTTTGCCCCTATTTGGGAAGGTGTTGTAAGCTATAATCACAATAACATCTTCTCAAAGAAATAAATGTCCTATATGCCTACAACTATAATGATGATAAACTAACTATATGATGTCCCCTCAAGGGAATGGTTGGCACAAGTAGGTTGGCAAATGATCCCTAAAAAAAAAAGAAGTGAAACAAGGGGACCAAAGAAAGGAAAGATGATGGGGTGAAAACATAATGATATTGAAAAAGTAGTCAAAATCATTGAGAATGCAAGTGGGATGATGCACAATGGTTTTCCCAAAGATAGTTATAAACATTGTACCCCGATAGTGGCAACATGGTATGATAACATAATGATTTGAACTAAATGTAGTTATAATCATTGAGAGGATGGAACTACCCAAGTTAGGACAGACAAACAAGATAACATGCCCCTATATAGGTAAAAAAAAGTAAAGTGATGACAACATAATGATTTTCCCAAAGGTAGTTATAATCATTGAGAAATGCAGGTGGGATGGTGTATAATGATTTTCCTATATGTGGTTATAATCATTAGACCCCAATTATGGAAAACATGATAAACTTGGATGAGGATGATGACAACTTAACATAGAGGGTAATGATGAATTGGAACAACCTACTAATAGGGAGATGCTCATCTGAACTAATAAAGATTGAAATTATTTCATGTTTAATTACTATGTTTGGGATATGATTATGATGGAATTAGGATGTCAGTGCTGAAGAGATGACCCCATTTCTAAATAGACTTCTTAAAGCTGAGGTTTGTTGTAGTATGTGTTGGTAGGCATCATGATATAACATCATGAGGACTTCGCTGAAATATGCATAAGGACTGACTCCCATTATCTAATACTCAATAGAAAATAATGCACTAATGATAAAAACCATGATGACAATGTAAACATATGAATATAGATGGATTCAAGTGTAAGTGTGGATAAGGAATAACCCAATGAACACACATAAATTGAATTAAGGAAATAGTACTAAAGTAAACAAATAAGTAGACAAACAAATAAAATAAGCAAAAATAGACAAAAAAATAACACAATAAAAACCCTATGAACATTACCCCTAGAAAATAGGTGACAAATTAGCAAATGAACAAAATGGGGGAATAGAAGAAAAGTAAGGGTGTGGTCTAGCTATCTCCATATGTACTAGGCAAGTGGACACTGCCTACATAGTTCCATGGATGTAATATCCAATAAAAAACTTCAAGTTAAATTTAGTTCTCCTAGGGAATGGGAAGAATGTGATAACTGATGAAAACAAATAGAATGGATGTGAGAGATGAAGAGGATTGATCTTTCAAAATGGCAAGTGCATGAGAGAAAAGGCCAAAAAGGATGGGGAAACTAAATGACAAGTGATTTGATTGTAACTTAGTAAGGGTTCCCAGAATCCTTACGTCAAAGAAGTGATTTTTTAAATTCTTTTCTACTAATTTTTCAAATAATTTTGGAATTATTTTGGAGTGTCTAAACTCAATTGAGAATGATGAGACACTAAATGGTTTAAGCTTGTAAAACGGTGAGAGCGTGGCTTAGGTTTCTCAAAAAATGGTGAGAGTGTGGCTTAAAGGGGTGACTGAGCTGACCTCAACAAGTATTGAGTGCTACCTACATAGTCTTAGAGTAGGACCTCAAGTTAGTGTAGTTCCACTATTTTAGTGGAAGAATTCAACTAGTGTGGTATTCAATTCAAATAAATAGGCACAGTTAGTAGAAAGGCACAATACAATATAGGAAGTGGCAAGTTGGTACATCAAATCTTAATGTTACCCCTAGTTTGCCTATAGGTGGTTATAACCAGGACACAATGGCATAGGTCAAAGGTACTAATTTTTCCAAATTGGTTATAATTAATAACAATACTAGTGATAAGAAATGACTAACAAATGAAGGATGTAACTACCAAAATGTCTATCACACTATCCCAAAATATGCTTTTTGTTTAAAGTACTTACACTAACTGATGAACTGATCAGATACCTTGATGCTAAAACTATGTAATAAATGACAAAAATCAAGGTCAAACATGCTAGGCTTTAGAACATACTAGGCTGATAAAATGGAAGTGGATAATGGATATGGAGAAGAGGATGGATAAGGATGGTATTTCTATAGAGAAGAATAATGGTAAAATGGCATAACTAAAATGGTCCTTATAGAAAATACACTTTAGCATTCAAGCATAGTACCACTTGAGATTAATAATATTCAATAGCTCTAGAAGTTTGTCTCCATCTAGTATGGCAAGCCTGCATCCTCCTAATCCATAATCTATAATGATGATGAAAGGCCCTATCTAGTTTGGTTAGAATTTCCCTTTATGCTTCTTCTTAACTATGGTATTATTTTGGTTTTCATTAAGAATAAGATCACCAAGTTTAGATGTTCTATTCTTGACATGCTAATTATATTGGCCTTTGAGTCAGTTTTGATATGCTAGAAGATTATTGAGCATGGCTGTGCATTTCTTATCAAGTAGGTCTAGCTCTTGCAAGTGAACTACTCGACAGTCATGATCATCTAGGACATGCTTGAAAGAGATGTGTAGTGAAAGTAATTTGACCTTAATGAGAAGGATGGATTTAGTACCATAAAAAATTGAGTATGGAGTGGCTCCTATGGGGGTATGATGATTGGTATAGTATAACCAAAGGGTAGGGAATATTTGGAGGTGCTAACCATGATCAACATCATTGACAATATTTTTGAGAATGTTAACAATTATTTTATTAGATGCCTTAGCTTGGATATTACTTTGAGGGTAAAATGTGATAGAAAAATGTTGGGTGATGTTGTATTCAATACATAATTGGTCTGCATCTTTGTTTTTTAATGATCCTCCATTATCAGATATAATGTCAGAGGGGATACCATAGTGGCAAATGAGATGGTTGAAAATGAATTTGGAAATTTTTTTTCTAGCCATGTAAGTGAGGGGTATAGCTTTAACCCACTTAGTGAAATATTCATTAGTGGTAAGGATATGTTTATGGCCATTAGATGAAGTAGGGTTAATCTTCCCAATGAGGTCAAGTCCCCATGTAGAAAATGGCAATGGTGTCAACATCGGTTTTAGAGTTTTTTCTGGGGCATGAATCAGATTAGCATGCCATTGACATTTATCACACTTATTTACATATATAATGGCATCTATATCCATTATGGTCCAATAATATCCATTATGCAAAATATTTTTGGATATGACTACCCCACTAGAATGAGATCCACATACTCCTTTGTGAACTTCTCTTAACGCTAATGTAGACTATATCAAAGTTAAACAATGAAGCAGAGTTCCATCAAAACTATGACAATAAAGGGTAGATCCAAGTAGAGAATAATGAACAAAATGATGAATGAAGGCTTTATTTTGTTTTGGAGAGAGGTTAGGTGCTAGAAATTGGTCATGTAAGTAGTTATAAAATTCTGAGTACTAGATAGAATTAGGACCAACAATATCATAAATCATGGAAATGATTGAAGGTTCATGAGTTGGTGCTGACAAATTCTTGATGAAGAACTAATACTCTTTAGATTTATCTATTTGTCAAATCAGAGAGTCAATAGTAGCCATGGCATCTATAGTTCTATTACTAGCCCTTGGTCTGTGTTCAAACTAAATATTGGCAATTTGTTGTTTGAGTGTTGACCATGATTTTATATGGAACTAGCTTGTCATATTTAGTCTGAAAATGATCTATAACCCGATTAATTATTATTTAAATATCACCATAAACTTGGAGATAAGATATATTCAATTACACTTCTTGTCAAAGTCCTGCAACAAGTTCTTCATACTTAACCATCTTATTTGTACAAGGAAAGCTGATTTTGAATGATTTAGGGATTAAATCCCATTGTGGTGTAATAAAGAATAGGCCTACTCATAATCCATGTATAGTGAATGAACCATTAAAATACAGTTTCTAGGGATACTCCTCAAGGGGTGTGTCAATGATGGTCATGACAGATTTCTTAAGAATTTAAAACATGAGTGGTTATGTGTCTATGAGAGGTGCTTCAACAAGTTGATCTACAAGAACTTGTCCTTTGATTGCCTTTCGATTGACATATTATATGTCAAACTCACTGAGAAACATGATCCATTTATCCATTATACTTTGCAAAGCTATTTTATATAGTAGATACTTGAGTGGATCTACTTTTGAAATGACCATGGTCTTATTATTCAACATTTAGTGGTGTAGTTTTTGAGCTACGAAGACCATGGATAGACAAGATATTTTAACAAGTGTATAGTTATGTTCATATGTAACCAAGGTAAATATTAGATAGTATAAAACATGTTCCTTTCCTTTGTCATCATGTTGAGCCAAGAGTACCCCTAGAGTATGGTCAATAGCTGATAGATATAACAAAAATGGCTTTCTTGGAAAAGGAGGTATTAAAATAAGTAGATTGACAAGATAGTATTTGAGTTATTGAGAAGTTATTTGGCAGTGATCATCATAGTGAAATGAAACTCCCTTCTTCAAAAGGTGTGTAAATCAATGGCACTTATCCACTAATTGAGAGATCAAGCATCAAATGGACTAGATCTTACCCTCCAAACTATAGAGTTGCTTCAAATTGGTTGGTGGTGTCATCTTGATTATAGCATGGTCTTTAGCTAGATTGACTTCAATACCTCTATGAGACAAGACGAAGCCAAGTAATTTGCCTAAAGTTACACTAAACACACATTTATTTAGATTTAGTCTAACTTTGTACTCTTGTAATCTTTCAAATATCTTACACAACATTGCTCGATGGTCAGCCCTGGTTATGGATTTTCCTAATATGTCATTGACATAGTATTTAATAGTATCATACATCATATCATGGAATACGATAGTCCTGGCCATTGATATGTATCTCTAGCATTCTTAAGACCAAATGGCTTACTTGATAACAAAATATTCCCAGTGGAGTGGTGAATGTTATTTTATGTTGGTCTTCTAGTGCTATTCTGATTTGTTTGTATCTTGAAAATCCATCCATGAGTGAAAGCATTTCATAACCAGTTGTAGAGTCAATGATCATGTCAATATTAGGCAAGGGAAAATAATCTTTAAGATGAGCTTTGTTGATGTCTCAAAAATTAGTATAAATTTTGATCCCTTCAGGGTTTTTACTAATTGGTACAACATTAGAGATCCATTCAGAGTAGTCAATGGATCAGATACATCCTATTTCTAAGATTTTTTCCAACTCTTTCTTTACAAATATAATAATGCGAGGATGCATCTTACCTAAATTTTGTTTTATTAGTTTGGCATCAAGATTAACCACAAGGTAGTGTAGAACTAAGGTGGGATCTAAACTTGGCATGTCAGAATATGTCCATACAAAAATATTCACAAATTCTCTCAATAGAGATAAAAAGACATCACGTTCCTCCTCAGTGAGGGATACACCTAATTTTATCCATTTCAATTTTGATGGAGTCTTGTTATTTAGCTCTATTATATCTTTGACTAGAAGGCTCAAACCATCTTCTAGGATTGTAGGTAGTGACTTGAACTTTTGAATTATGTTAGGGTCATTTATTAGGACTTGCTCTTCAACTTCTCCTAGGCATGATGAACTGAGTCCCCTAATGGAATATCTGGGCATGTAACAAAAATAGTTAGAAATTATTGAATAATTTGATCAAATACTTATTGTTTCTCAAAATTAAACTCAGATCCATAGGCAAGTTCATCGTTAGTGGTCTCCTGGTCTAAATTCAAAGAAGAATGAACACCCCCATCTAATGGCACCTACGACAGGTTTGCACCACTAGACTAGCCTTTATCTTTACTTTTTCCTTGGTCAAAAATTACTTTGAAGAGGTTTTCACTTTAGGACCTCAATGTTTTAATTATTATTTTTTGGCTAAGGGTGTTCACTCGCTTTCCAATATAGGCCACAGGATCCAATGTGATTGACAACCTTGATTTATTATCTCCTAATGGAATGTTGTCTCTAAGGATTAAAAAGTCATAGAATGCCCCATCATTCTGGAACTCATCAATCAACAAAATGGATTCTGTTTGGACCCAATCTATCAGTTGGGGATAATATAATGGTAATGGATTATAATGAATGTCCAGAGTAAGGGTATAAATGACATTGTTATCAAATAGGTTGGCTTCAGCTAGGTTATAAAAGGTGAGGCTATAATTAGACTTTACTTCACTATCAACATCATCATCACTAGTCACTGGTGACGGAGTTTGAATAAGATATGTGGGGTTAGCCCCAGGTAGTTTAAATCCAAGTTTGTAAGGTTTTTCATACTTAGTCATGGAAATTGGCTCGATGGTTCCTTGTTGATTCAGTTTGAGGCCTCTTCCTTCATAATTATGATGTTCCATGATACTAATGGGAATAGGATACTTTGCTTTTTTATAAGAATCAGCTTGGTTGTCATTATATAACCATGATTCATCCCTTCAAAAGGGTCATGTCCTAGGCCGGATGCTAGTATAAATGTGACAGGTCCCTTATCTTTGTTCTTTTTTTGCCAATGCATATGTGGGGTGACATTAGGTCACCCAAAGGTTTTCAAAATTTAAAGAAGATTAACAATATGAAATGTATCATGGGTCACATACTCTCCTAGTCCATTATCTAAAATGGTGAAATGATTAGAAGTTTCAATTGTTGGCATGTGGGAAAGGGAATCCAAGGTATTAGGATCTATGCAATTATCTGGTGAAGGATCAATAAGATAACTTTTCCTTTATCCTGTTTGGAACTAGGATTCATACTATATTGATAATTATAGCTTTGAAATTTAGCCTCAAGATGCTTGTAGTGTTCATATGGGTGTAAATCTCTTATAATATTCATTTCCATCCCTAACTATGAAAATTTGATACATTGGTGCAACATTGATGGGACTACATGAATCTCATGTAACCAAGGCCTGCCTAAAAGCATATTGTATGATAACTCAATATCAAGCACATGGAAAAGTGTATCATGAGTCAAAGGCCCAATAATAATTGGCAAACTAATGGTGCCTTGTGATTCTCTTTAAGAATTATCATAGGCTTTAATAGTTATTATTTCTTGTTGGAGATTTACCATTGTGTACCCAAGAAGCTTGATAAGCTTTAGAGACACTATGTTGTGGCTAGATCCATCATAAATAAGGACACATTTCACTTTATGCCTTCTTATAAAAACTTCTATGTATAATGGATTATTATGGAGCGGGCCAAGGGAAGACATATCACTTTGGTTAAATGTGACTTGTTGGGCTAGAGCTAGGTGTCCAGCCAAAGCTTGAAATTTATCAGGGGATATGTCACTAGCAATAGTGGATTGGGTCAAAAACTCATTTAAGATGTTTTTGTGGATTATTGACATTTTTAGCAAGTCCAAGATAGAAATTTGTGCTGGTTTCTTCTATAATTGTTCCACAATATCAAATTTCTTATCTTGGTTAGTAGTGAATGATTTATTCTAAAGCTGAATGGTTGGTTGGATGACAGGCAAAGTGGTGGATGGTTGTGGGCCTGGGATAGTAATATTTGACCTCAAAGTTGTGATTGCACAATTGAGATTAAATACTAGATCATTATTGCTAACCAATGTTGGAAATGGTGTGGGACAAGACATGACAAGTCTTAGTTGCTGATGCACTTACATGTGTTCACATAGCAAGGATGAGTTGTCACTATAAGATCTAAAAGGGGAAGTCATAGTTTACTAGTTTGCCTATATGCACTCCCAAGTCAAAAAAGGATTATCCATGTGATTTGGTTGAATATTATTGTTTATAAATGGTTTAGGTTGATTAGTACTTGGTCTAGGATTAATGGAGATGGTATTAATGCTACCCCTATAATATGACCTATAACTCTATTGTAGTCATGTGCAACTATAGGGTAGGTTTGTTGGTTGTTACCATTCTGACCTTGGATTTGTCCATTATTCTATCATTATGAGTTTTGATGTTGATTTTGTTGGTTCTACTAGTTCAGCCTTCGATTTTGATATACTGTTGATTTTGCTATTGCACTATTCATTATTGTTATTTCTGCTAATTATTTTGCTGTTGCTGATTGTTATGTTGAGGAAAAAGGTTTTGATAGATCCTAAGAGTTTTATTGGAAGTGGAGGCACCATTATCCAATTTTATCTCCCCATTATCCAATATATTCTTAATTAAATGCTTAATTTGGACACATCTTCATAGATTATGTCTGTTGACTCTATGATAGTCACATAATTCCTTTTCATGATACTAATCAAGATAAGGAATGCCTTGCAGATAATGACTTGTTATAGGCCAAATAATCATATTAATGGTAACAAGATTGCAAAATATAGACTCAAAAGGTTCTCTTAGGTTACTATAGACATAATGTGCAGGCATGGTTCTTCTAGGAGGAGGGGTTTGCAATGATAACTGTTACTATATTTGTTGTATAGGTTTTGGTTATTGTGCTTGTGACATCAATTGGAGAGGTTGTTGGGTAAGAGTGAGTTGAAAAGGTGGTGTGGATGACGTTTACATAGTTTAGACATGACAATATATAGTTACTCCATTTCCCACAACATTCTTATTGTGATTGAATTGTTTCAGTCTTTCATGGTTATTAGCTTGTGCCAATTGTAATGCTTGCACTTGGATGAGATGTTAGTCATTTCTGTTTCTATACGATTTTTGCTTTCACATTCAAAGAGAGAATAAGAAACTAGAAGAAATAGTCTAAGGCTTGTATGTACCTAGATGAAGTCATGCACACCGTAATCTAGACGTCGTGAGAGCTCCTCTTTGGTTGTGGAGGATGACACCTACAAGAGAAAGAGACTAAGACAAAGAAGGCATTAGATGAGGAGATGGTGGGCTGCCAAGTGAAAGCTTGATCCCAGAAGTACAATGACTTCTTTAAGGGATGTCAACCCACTGATTGATAAAAGGATGTCTGATAAATAGCAGAATGATAAAAGACTGAAATGATTAAAAACTAAAAAGGAAATGGAAGTAAATGCTTACCTGCATGCTGCTGTTAGCCTGGTCACAGTCACCGGCATCAGTGGTCCTACCGGCGTTGGTTGTCAAGTCTGCCGACGTCGGTTGGGGTAGTGGTCTTTGTGGCCAGCGTCGATCGGGGTAGTAGTCTGTGGTCGGGTTTGTGGTCTGTAGATAGGTCTAAAAAGGGGTCTGGATGGGTTTTCATGCTGTTTGGATGGTCTAAGAGAGTCTGGTTTTGGTTAATGGTCTGTGCAGAGGTTTGGGCAGAGTTACAGGGACAATGGACAGAGTGTATGGTCAGACAAAAGACAGAGGCAATAGGGAGACAGAGAAATAAGGATTTGGGTCTGGTCTAGTTAATAGTCTGGTCTGGAGGGGGATATTACTTGAAAGTAATAACTAAAAACATAATGAGAACATAGACAATATACATACCTGTGGCCTGCTGAAGGAGTGCTACTGATAC
Source organism: Torreya grandis (assembly GCA_037957365.1). Classification (NCBI taxonomy): domain Eukaryota; kingdom Viridiplantae; phylum Streptophyta; class Pinopsida; order Cupressales; family Taxaceae; genus Torreya; species Torreya grandis. Next base: position 2,532,050 of record JARHVA010002182.1, read on the forward strand.
CTGTACCTGTTGTTGATGTAACCTGTGTGGAGGACCTTTTACTAGTGTAGAAGACTGATGCTGTTGCTGGTGCAGAAGCCCTGTGAGAGGGAGAGTGAGAGGTCTAGTTTGAAGATTGGTAGATTGATTGGCAGAGTGGTGGATGGTCGAAGACTAAAGATTGAAGGAGATGATGATCAGAGGTCAGGTGATTGAAGGTCAAAAGAGTGGATCAAGAGCAGGGGCGAAGGAAGGATAACAAATGCAAAAAATTGTTATGAAGGAAACTGATGCCGGCAATATCGCTGACATCGGTCGACAGTTGACTGACGTCGACGGCTGGAAGGTAGGAAAAAGGCTAAAAATAACCTTTCATCCATTTTCCCAACTTCCAGGTCAGTGAGTCTGAAGAAAAAATGGTCGAAGGTGATTAAAATGGACGAGAGGTTAAAGGGGAGAAGTTGGAATGGGGGTCTAGGCATTAATATTGGCCATGTGGGGAATGAAGGGAATCCAAAGAAGGGTATCCAAGGGTGGTGAGGTGGCAAGGGAGAGAGAATTATTAACTTAAAATAAGATAATTATTTCAAATTAATAAGACATGGGTTAGGAGTGGTTAAGTGGACCAAAGGGGACTAAGGGGGGAGAAAGGACCAAGGGGTAGACACGATTTCGGTGTCTACATTTGCCCCTTTTTGTCTTGTTGGTTGTTCTGGGTGAACTGCAAGACAAAAATAGGAGTTGATTGCCCCAGGTGTGGGATAAGGTTGATTTCGTCTTGTTGGTTTTTCAAGTGAACTGCAAGACAAAAATAGGAGGGTTGGTTGCCCCGATTATGGATGAGGTATTCCCCCTCAAAGTAAGAGTCGAGGGAAAGGAACCTAAAATTAGGTGCTAATTTGACAAAGAGTGGATGAAAAATGGTGAGGGTGAATGCTGCAATAGTTGTGATTGCATGCATACCACTTCACAAGATGATTAGGTCAAATTATCGCAGGTCAAGGGTCGAGGAGTGCCAAAATTGAAGTAACTGAGCCCCAACATTTGGTCGTAGCTGATCGGGTTATTCAATCTAAGCAAAAGCTCCAATGGTCATCATGTTCTAGGTATCCCAGGCTTAGGAAGTACTCCTAGAAACACGAAAAATGTCACAAATAGTGGGGATCAACCAGCTTGTGATCCTAGTACTTGTGAGGGTCAAAATATGGTCTGCAGACAATTGTGCTAACCAGTCATGAGGTAGCATACATGCAAAAACAACCAAGGCAATGTCATCTTAGAAGTGGTCAGGGTCAGAGGAGATAGGCATGATCTCCATGGTCATTGGTCAAGGTGGATGGATGAAGGAATGGCCAAGCTAACCTCAGAAGACCCCATGTCAACTAAGTGCTGCCTATATAGCCCCTTTTGGAAGGGCCTAAGGCCAATGTAGTTCTCCCTAAAGGGGAGGAAGAGGGTCGAAGGTATGGATTGGTCTTGGTCAAGGTCAAGGTCATGGTCAAAGGATTGGGCAAAGGAAATAATGGTTTGTCTATCAAGGAGATGAACAAACGAGGGTGGTCGAGCTAACCCCAAAAGACAGTCGTGTTATCTGAGTGCTGCCTACATAGCCCCGGTCTTAGGGCCTCAGACCAATGTAGTTCAGACGAGTTGAGAAGATTGATCGATGATCGGTTTGGTCATGTGTTGAAATGATGAGGAGAAAACGATGTTATAGCCTTTTCCAAATGGTGTGATGGTGTATTCTGTAACATTGGTTGAGAGGTCTTTCATCCCTGGCAATTTTCCATAGGTGTGATGGATGTATGCTAAAAATGAATTGAGGTCTATTTATGCTTCAACAAGTATTGGTTTATGCTTAACATAAATGGAGGCTAGTTGATAGTTTCCATGTGTATTGGTGTCCATAGAAACTATATGAAATGGACTATGATGATGTTGGTCTGAAAAGAGATTGGGTTGAGTTGGATTTGACAAATGATGAAGTTTGAATGTGACCAAAGTGTAAAAAGGAGTGAAAGACATATTGCTGTTTCATTGACAAGGACCAAAATGATGGCATGGATAGAGGTTTTTAGAACAAAAGCCCCGTGGATGCATTACGTTGTTGACTAGTGGTTGTGTTAGGGAAGCAATCGAATCATTTTGATATTTAAAATGAGCTCGAAATCCCTTGAGTAGGTGATAGGAGGAAGATAGGGTAACCCATTTTAGAGTAGAGAGAATTTTGCCCCTTTATATAGGAGACCCTGAGACAAGTATAAGCCAAGTCCATGACCCGTTTTTTTTTTTGAAAGAGCGGACTGATGAATGTGGGAAGTCCACATAGAGATGTCATTTTGCTTTGTGGTCATATGTGAAGCTGATTGATGTGGGAAGCTTCTAAGAAAGTGCTGTGTGTAGCAAGATTTAGTCATAGCCATCCTTCGAGGGAGTGGTCTATATTTTTGCTTTATATATAAGGGCTTTGAATAGCTATCCTTCGAGGGAGAAGTCTATTAGCTACAACAATGATAGTACAACTGTCCTTCGAGGGAGCAGTCTATTTTTTGATTTGAGTTGGTGACCTTGGATATTTTGACATCTTGATTTATTATTTATTGACAGAAATGTGAGTCATGGACAAGACTATAGAAGTTTAAGGGCTTCCTTTTATTAGGACAAAGCATCCATATTGTATAAAAGGGTTATATAGGATTTGTTAAGGGGAGTAGGGTTGAAAGGAATGAGGACTAAGAGGATGAAGATTGCTCAAGGGATGAGCTCAAGGTAAATGTCAAGTGGATGAGTACTCGACTAACAGTAGAATGGTCACAGATGCAACGCATTAAGTGGCTCAGGTTCGGGCCGTCTGTCGAGAGAAGATAGATGATAAGTTCTTGATCCATACTTATGCATGATGATGTAAGGTCCGAGCCAATTAGGAGCAAATTTGCCTCATTTACTCCGTTCCATATTCGTCACATGCTGATTCTCTTTGAGGATGAGGTCTCTAATGTTGAAATCTCGTCTCTCAGATTCTTGTTATATGCTCATTTGATGCGATGTTGATAGACATGGAGATGGTTGAGGGCAGCAAGACAATACTCGTCAAGTAACTCAAGTTGAGCTAAGCAATCTTGATGAAAGTCATCATTAGAAAGAATGTCATGCAGAGAGATGCGGAGAGATGGGATCTATACTTTGAGAGGTAGGATAGCCTCTGTTTTGTACACTAGAGAGAAAGGGGTAGCACCCGTAGAGGTTCAGATGCTAGTGCGGTAGGCCCACAAAGTGAAGGGAATGTGAATGTGCCAGTCCCTTCCAGTGTCGTTGATCACCTTCATGAGAATTTTAGTCAAGATTTTGTTGGAAGCCTCAGCTTGCCCATTTGCTTGTGGGTAGTAAGCCATAGAGAAGTTAAGCTTGATGCCAAATGAGTCACAGAGCTTTTGGATAGTCTTGTTTTTAAAGGACTTGCCATTGTCGGTGATGATTTTATGAGGGACACCGAAATGACAGACGATGTGGGTGCTGATGAAGTCAAAAATCTTATCAACTTTTGTGGAGATGAGAGGAATGGCTTCCACCCTTTTAGTAAAATACTCAGTGGTGGTGATGATGGACTGATGATGAAGAGACGAGTGAGGATTAATCTCACTGATGAGATCTAATCCCCACTGAGAAAAAGGCCAAAAATCTTGAGCAACTTGTAAGGCGTGGCTAGGAAGATGAAGCAAGTTGGAGTGCTGCTGACACTTGATGCAATGCCGAACATAGTCACTATAGTCTTGATGAAGGGTGGGCCAATAATAGCCCAGGTGAAGGACGCGCTTGGCAACTGAATTACCACTGAAGTGTCTGCCACAAATCCCATCATGGACTTGCTTAATGGCATGAGAGGCTTCAGTGGAGGTGAGATAACGAAAAAGGAGACTGTTGAAGCCTTGCTTATAGAGAAGACCCCCTAACATGGTATAGTGAGTTGTGCATTTGATGAAAGCTTGTTGTGCATTGCTAGAGAGATGGGGAGGAGTGACAGAATGAGATAAGTAGTCCACAAGTTGCTTATACCAGTCATCTCGTGGGCTAGAGTCTATGGTTGATGTTAGAAGAAAGGTATGAAGGCAATGGCAAATGATGTACCGTGATGAAAATTCTAGATGACGCTGATGAAGATAGAATATGTGAGGCAAGAGAAGCCATGGTGTCAGCAAACTTATTCGTGGATCGAGGAACAGTCTACAAGAGGTAATGGTCAAAAGAGGTTAGAAGAATGTTAGCACAGTTTTTTTACCTTTGTAAAATTTAATTTTTACAGAGGTATGAACCGTTGACTTGATTGATGACAAGCTGCGAGTCACCGAAGATGTTGATGGACTTGATGCGGAGAGAAAGGGTGGTCTAAAGTCCCAAAATTAAGGCCTCGTATTCAGCCATATTATTGGTACAATCAAAGTTGAGTTTAAAAGACAAGGCATAGGCTCCCCGTCGAGTGGGATGAGAATAACTCCCGCACCCCCACCAAGTTGACATTTGGAGCCATCGAAGAACATGGTCATTTGGTAGACAGTGTCATCAGTGGAAAGCGCAGTGATAGACTCGTCAGGGAACTCATACTATGAAGGTTGATTGTTGGGAAGAGGGGCATCTACCAGTTGATTAGCGATGGTTTTCCCCTTGATAGATTTTTTCTAGATGAATTCGAGGTCAAACTCAACAAGCAACATGAGCCACCGAGCCATACGTTGATTTTGATATGGCTTGGAGTGCATATACTTAAGAGGGTTGGTGTGAGTGATGACAAAGGTTTTATGGTTGAGAAGATAATGGCAGAGCTTATTAGTGGCAAAGACTAATGCCAAACAGAGTTTCTCGGTATGAGTATACCGAGTTTCATAGTCGACTAGTGTTCGACTGATATAGTAGACCGCTTGCTCATGGTGATGCTCATCTCGGTGCGCGATCATGGCACCTAACGAATGGTTGGTGGCAGAGATGTAAAGGTAGAAGGGTTGGTCATCTTTAGGTGGAGTGAGGACTGGTGGAGAGACTAGATAGCGTTTGAGGGCTTCAAAAGCCTCTTGACAGTCCTTATCCCATTTAAAGGAGACGTCCTTCTTAAGGAGATGATGAAAAGGTTGGCAGTAGTCAGAGAGCTGTGAGATGAAATGGCGAATGGACTGGAGCTTCCCTTACAAAATGTGAAGCTGCTTGAGATTGGTCAGAGGTGGCATCTCGAGGATAGCATGGATTTTGGTGGGATCTATCTCGATGCCATGAAAAGAAATGATAAAGCCTAAGAGCTTGCCAGAGAGGACCCTAAAGACACATTTCTTGGGGTTAAGGCGGACATTGTATTGAAGAAGGCGAGAGAAGATGATCTTGAGGATGGTTAAATGGTCATGGCGAAGCTTGGACTTGCCGAGCAGGTCATCCACATATTCTTCCATGATTTTGTGGAGGAGTCATGGAAAATGTAAGTCATGGCACGTTGATAAGTGGTGCCCGCATTTTTCAAGCTGAAAGGGATGACCTGATAGCAGAAAGTCCCCCATGGGGTGATGAAGGTAGTCTTGTGCTAATCTTTTAGTGCAATCAGGATCTGGTTGTATCCTAAAAACCTGTCCATGAGAGATAGCATCTCATGACCGGTTGTGACATCAACAAGTTGGTCAATGTTAGGAAGAGGGAAGTCATCTTTGGGATAGGCTAGGTTAAGGTCACGATAGTCTGTGCAAATCCAGATCCCCCCAGTCACTTTGGTGGCAGGGACGATGTTAGAGACCCATTGTGGATAATCGATAGGTTGGATGAAAGAGACAGAAAGAAGGTGCTGAAGTTCCTCTTTAACAAGAAGTGCAACGTGAGGATGCATCTTTCAAAGCTTTTGCATAACAGGCTTAGCCTCTAGTTTGGTGACTATGTTATGGGTAGCGATGGTGGGGTCAATGCCAGGCATGTCACAGTAGGTCCAGGCAAAGGCCTTGCTATGGTCTGAGAGGAATTGGGTGTAGGCTAGCTGCTCCTGAATGTCTAAAGATTGACCAATCTTCAAGACGTGAGGAACATCGGAAGAAGGGAGGTTGATGTCAATGGTTGATTCATTTAACATAACTTGGGTCTCAGAAGGGAGAGAGCACTAGATGAAAGAGTCATCGGTGCCCATGTAGGAAAGAATGGCGTTGTCGTCAACGCAATGGACAGTGTGAATGGTCACCGACTCATCCTCTATCATGCTGGGAAAAATGAGAGGGAGAGACCTGGACACCCCGTTTAGCTAATAGGTCAGGGGTTCCAATCAGATGGTGTTTATGCAAAAAAAACTAGGAGGGATGGAAACCACCGACTCCGTAGGTGAAAGGGGAAGAATGGGCGAGCTTGGAGGAGATTGGTCATTGGTGGGCTTAGGACAGAGGTCTGTAGAGGCCTGAGTGGGGTCATGATATCCTAAGCCATATCATTTCTTGGCACTGTCATCGTTGAGAGGCTTAATGGGCTGATGGGAGCCTTGCTCGTAGCGTCTGAAGCCAAAACCCTTCCATGCACACTTGTAAAGATAAGTGTGTGCAAAGGCGGGGTTGCCAAGAAATGAGAAGTCTGATGTGAATAGTTGCGGTGAAGAGAGAGGATTGCCATTAGTAGGAGCTTGATTGAGCCCCCCATAGACAAGGTTGGTTCGGAGGTGAGGAGGAACATAAGGCACGACCATCCCGATCCGGTGATCATAACTGGGGCTGTGGTGAAGGCTTCCATACTCTTGCAAAGTTTGGAACATGTGTAAGGTCAACAAGCGATATTCCCCAAGTGAAAGTCATTGGAAGATGTCTTCCATGGGGTCTGTGGTTACTGCTTGAAGAGGAGGGGTGAGGGTGACCGCCGATTGCAAACTGGTCGAAGCTTCTACAGATGGAGGTGGCACTGGGGTTGATGGCTTGATAAGAATGAGGACATCGTTTGGCCAATAGGTTGTGTTACAAGTTTTGAAAGGTGATGGATCAGCGAGAATAGTGTGGACTTGCCCGTCGTGCTCAAATTTCACACAATGATGCAGGGTAGAGGGAACACAAGCCATGGCGCGGATCCAGGGTTGGCCTAGTAAGATGTTATATTGAAACTCTCCTTCAATGATATAGAAGAGCTCTGGGACTGTGCGTGGACCAACGCGAATGTGAAGAATGACTGTGCCAATGGTTGTAGCAGTGGTGTCATTGAAGGATCACAAGATTGCATCAGTTTTAGATACGCAATTCTTGGGGAGGGTCAATTGATCAAAGGTGTGGGTGGAGATAATGTTGATGTTGGCACCTCTGTCAATCATAACGTGCTTGATGCGAGTTTAATCAATATAGGTAGTGATGAAGAGAGCAGCATCCTGATCTTCCATGTTAGATGTAGGAATCTCAGAATCACTAAAAGTGATGGAGGTGATGGGGGATAAAGAGTGGACTAGAGCAGTGAGTGGTTGGGGGTCCTCGGGTTGGACCTCCGCTGCCTGCAAGGCTTGGATCAGGGCCTGACGATGTTGGAACGAGGTTTGGATAAGGTCATAAAGGGACATCTTCATGGGCATCTGGTGAAGTTGTCTTAACATAGAGTCATGAATCGCCCCTGAAGAGGAAGAAGAAGAGGGTTGAGACATGCCAAGGATATAAATCTTGGGCTTTGGTGGTTGAGGTGGCTGGATGAAAGGATAGGTCCAAGGAATGGCAGCTTTTTCTTTCACCTTGTCCTTTTGTGACCTAGTGGCTATGTGAATGGCATTGATTTCGAAGATAGGGGGTGAAGGAGATGGAGGGGTCATGGCTTACTGATGAGATGTTGATGTGGTTGAAGAGGTTGGAGGAATGTGGGAAGGTATCGGGGGTCGGTCAATAGTGTCCTCAAGAAGAAGAGTGTCTTTCTCCATGTAGCGGCAAATGACGGCCTTGAGGGCACAGCAAGTTTTGGTATCATGTCCTGGCGTATGATGATATAGGCAAATCTTCGTATCGTCGAACCAGGAGGGCTTAGACCCGAGAGGTTGGAAGGGTTATGCTGGAAGTCTGCAAAAGTCAGTGCAATATCGAAGAGTATGAGCCTACTAAAGGATCCATGCTAATTGATGTGTGCAATGCTGGTGACTTTTGCTTGGGCGGTGTTGGAGGAAGCTTTCATACCATCTTTTGGGTTGATGGTGCGGTGGCAAGGGAAGACGACACGTTCTTTGTGAGAGGTGCTAAAAGTTTTGGAGAGGATAGGCTAGAAGTAGGCAAAAGAAGCAGCGGAGGCAATTGGTTTTGATTAGAGGTTAAAGTGGGGAGGATTTTGATCAAGGTCAAAGGATGAGGGCCCAAAATGGAGGGCAATGGTGATGGGGGAGGAGGAGTTCGCCTCTATGGAAGACTACTATTGGTTGGAGTCTGGTCTAAGTCCACCTTCACTTACGGATGAGTGAGGTTGGAGACAGGGCGAATGCCGAGTGACTTGATAGGTTTTGATGGGATAGATGAGGGTTTTGGTCTTGATGAGGTTGGTTGAGGTTTAGACGGTCTAGAAGTGAAAGTTTGGTTTTTGTTGAGAGTCTCAGGAGATTTTGCCATGGAGGATTGGCAGCATGAGATGAGAGGGTGCAGGCATTTTGAAGAGCTTCGAGATGCTCCCACAATACCTGATGCTTCACTTTCCTTGAAGGGAGAAGTCCGATTTTCTCCACTAGTCGGGAAAATGGTGGAGAAGATGTTGGATGAGGTTTGGGTCCTTGAGAAGATGTTGACGGTTGTGGTGCCAAAGATGAGATGGGTGTGGCAGTCTCAGACCTGAGGCATGATGAAGTCGTGATAGGTTCGTCTTTGGTTGGAGATGGAGGAGAGGCAGGTTCTTCCCTGGGTGGAGAAGAAACCAGAGAATGAGGCTCCTCAAGAGGGTAAATTGCAGGGATGATGGTGCCCTCCACTTGCGGTCGAGGAGTAGGAAGGGTCGGGTGCTCCATAGGTAGCAAGAAAGAGGATGGTGAGACCGGTGGTGATGGTAAGGTTGAGGCATCCTCCAATATAAGAGAGGTTGATGGAGAACTAACCAGAGAAGGAGGTTCATCCACATGTGATGGACTGATAGGTGGACTAACCTCTTGAGTTTGTGAAAGATGTTGGTCGGGGATGAAGGGTGAGACCGTATTGACTGTTCGTATATTATGTTCATGAGTGTTGTTAGTCATGGTCTGGACATTGTTTTGCGTTAGAGGATGATTGGGAAATGGTTGCTTGAAGATGTCAATGCCCTGATTGGGTGGTGCATTGGGATTGTCGAGGATGAGGTCACCCTTTTCTAGCATGTCTTGGATGATGTTTTTAAGGGTCTTACAGTTGCATGTGTCATGACCTTTAACACGGTGGTAGTTGCAGAAGTCATTTTCTCTATACCACGTAGGGATGGCGCATGAGGGATCAAATTGTGGAGGTGGTCAGATTTGAGGGAGATTGAGAACCCCCTGTTTGACAAGTTTTTCCAGCATAAATGCGTATGACTCTCCAAGTGGAGTATACTGTCGCTGCATGTATCTCTACTGGAATTGGCGAGTGATGCTTTGGGACGTGGATGGCTCAGGCTGGTTGGTTAAGGGTAAAGAGGATGAAGGTCTAACGACTATAGCATTTGCTGATGCCTTAGACTTGGAGTTAGATGAAGAAGGTTTAAAAGAAGAGGAGTCATTGGTCTTGGAGTTGGGATTCTTACTTTGCAACTTGAATTTGTTCTCCTCGATGGCAGGTAATTCAATCTTGCGGGCCATCGTGAAGGCTTCGTCAAAGGTGCAGAAGGTCTGAATCCGTAAGGTAGAAGAAATATGCTTGGCACAGGCTTGAGAGAAAAGTTCGATAAGTTCGAGTTGGGGCAAGGAAAATGAGAGCTGATTGATGAGGCCTCTCCAGCGAGCAATGAAATCAGCTATGGATTTGTCTTCAAACTGGTGGATAGAATAGAGGTCTGTGATTGAGACCTTTTTGGTGATGTTGATGGAGAAGTGATCAAGGAAGAGTTGTGCCAGCTGTGTGAATGTGAAGAGGGAATGGCTAGCAAGAGAGCTGTACCAGTCAAGTGCAAAACTAGAGAGAGACATAAGAAATGTGCGTAAAAGTAATGCATCGTCATGGGTAATGAGATAACAGGCATGTCTGAATGCCTGTAGGTGTTGTTGTGGGTCTTTCTTGCTCTAGAAACGAGAGAATTTAGGAAGCTCCCATTGACTGGGGTATGGCCTGATCAGGACAGAAGGATGAATGGGCTCATTGCAAATTTGCTCGTATGAGAGGGCATTGCGTGAACTAGAAATAGAGGTCTCGAGACTGGACATCTTGTCCATTAGCATTTTGATGATGTCTGCTGACGGATTGGCGGGTGGAGCACCCCCTAGATTATAAGGCACTTGAAAGATATTGAGAGGGGCATATGACGTGGTTGGTTACGTAGACGCAACATATGGGTAGCTAGTTATCGGGGTGGAAGTTGAAGCCAAGGGCACTTGTGTTATGGGGTTGCTAGGCACAAATTGGATAGGGGCCATCAAAGATGGTTGAGGAGTGGCCATACTTGTTGAAGGGTAGACAATTACTCTTGTGTTGATAGGTGCAAGAGTAAGGGGGATAGAGACCACTAGGTTTTGGAAAGGTGTAGGATTTGGTTGAGTCATTTGAGGTTGAGGGGGTATCAGAACCCCCATGGAGGTAGGTCTAGAAGGAGAGGCTAAATTTTGAAGGTAGGACACGGTTGGGTTATTGGTCGAGGTGTTGGCTTGATTGTCTATAGGTTGAATTGTAGATGCTATTGATGTGATCATTGTCTCGACTAAGGAAGTCGGCATCCCATAGATTGGGTTGCCTAAGGAGTCTCGCGTTCGGTTATGCGCGAGATAGTGCTGCAAGGCTTTGACGTTGAGGTCCAAGAATTGTGTGAAATCTTGGTCCCCTTTTGGGATAATAGGAGTCTGGGGTGGGGTTGGGTAAGTAGGATTTATTTTAGTCTCCAAGTGGAACTCCATTATAGGACTAGTTATGGACAGGGAAGGCAGAAGTGGTTGATGTCTAGCGTGGTCAAGAAGAGCCTTGGTTTGACTGTGAGTCAGAACCATTCAAGGCGAGAAAGAATGTCCTCACAAGCTCAAACAAGCAGATAAGAACAAAAAAGATGAAGAACACAAACATACACTAAACGTTAAATCCCTAGGAATAAACTTTTAGAATCCTGTGGCTTATGCCTTAGAATGTGTGTAGGAAGATTGGCTTTTGAGATAGGTCCTAGAAAAAGTAGTCTAAAGCTGGTTTCAGGTTTGTTTAGGCACTCAAAAGTCTGGGTTAGGTTTCATACTTGGCCTGGTGCTAAGGAGCAAGCTCCCCTCACTTCACGAGTCCAGTGATAAGCTGGGCCCGCTTAGCCAAAATATACTTCCCCTAGAGATTATCCTCCACTAGAGAACGGAGTGGGCTTTCCCCTTGGTGATGAAATCCAAGTGAGATTGCTAGGGAGGGGTAAGGTATCCACTGGGTGATGAAATCCCAATCGGGCATTGTCTCAAGTAAGTTTGATGTTTGATTTGTGCAAGTGGTTCGGTTGTGTAACATAAAGTGGACTACGATTAATTCAATATGTGGACTAATTACTAGATGTGGACTAAGAAATGCAAGCAAGTAGAAATGAAATGTAGTGTGTTTTAAGCCTAAGTCGAAATGTTAATTCATATGAAGACAAATGGAGAAAGGGGTGAAGAGTATGATTTTTGACTAGTCTATGATGCAAGAAAGAAATGTTCTTTTTAATCTCGCTTATGATGTCATTTGGAAGATAGAAGAAAGAGATGAAAAGGAGAATCCTAATGCACCCTATATGAACAGAAAGAAAAGAACCCAAGGAAGACCCTAGGGTCCCACCGGGCGTGCCAGAATGTTTCTATACGATTTTCGCTTTCACATTCAAAGAGAGAATAAGAAACTAGAAGAAATAGTCTAAGGCTTGTATGTACCTGGATGAAGTTGTGTGCACCATAATCTAGATGTCGTGAGAACTCCTCTTTGGTTGTGGAGGATGACACCTGCAAGAGAAAGAGACTAAGCTAAAGAAGGCGTTAGATGAGGAGATGGTGGGCTGTCAAGCGAAAGCTTGATCCCAAAAGTATAATGACTTCCTTAAGGGATGTCAACCCACTAATTGATAAAATGATGTCTGATAAATAATAGAATGATAAAAGACTGAAATGATTAAAAATTGAAAAGAAAATGGAAGCAAATGCTTACCTGCATGCTGCTGTCAGCTTGGTCACAGTCGCCGACATCGATGGTCCTACCAGCGTCGGTTGTCAAGTCTACTAACGTCGGTTAGTCTACCGATGTTGATTGGGGCGGTGGTCTTTGCAGCCGGCATCAGTCGGGGCAGTAGTCTGTGGTCGGGTCTGTGGTCTGTAGATAGGTTTGAAAAGGGGTCTGGATGGGTTTTTGTGCTGTTTGGATGGTCTGAGAGAGTCTGGTTTTGGTTAATGGTCTGTGCAGAGGTTTGGGCAGAGTTGCAGGGACAATGGACAGAGTGTATGGTTAGACAAAAGATAGAGGCAATAAGGAGATAGAGAAATAAGGATTCGGGTCTGGTCTAGTTAACAGTCTGGTCTGGAGGGGGATATTACTTGAAAGTAATAACTAAAAACATAATGAGAACACAGACAATATACATACTTGTGGCCTGCTGAAGGAGTGCTGCTGATACCTGTACTTGTTGTTGATGTAACCTGTGTGGAGGACCTATTGCTGGTGTAGAAGACTGATGCTGTTACTGGTGCAGAAGCCCTGTGAGAGGGAGAGTGAGAGGTCTGGTTTGAAGATTGGTAGATTGATTGGCAGAGTGGTGGATGGTCGAAGACTGAAGATTGAAGGAGCCGATGATCAGAGGTCGGGTGATTGAAGGTCGAAAGAGCAGATCAAGAGCAGGGGTGAAGGAAGGATAACGAATGCAGAAAACCGTTATGAAGGAAACCGACGCTGGCAATATCACCGACGTTGGTTGACAGGTGATCGACGTCGACGGCTAGAAGGCAAGAAAAAGGCTAAAAATAGCCTTTCGTCCATTTTCCCAACTGTTGGGTCAGCGAGTCCAAAGAAGAAACGGTTGAAGGTGATTAAAATGGACGAGAGGTTAAAGGGGAGAAGTTGGAATGGGGGTCTAGGCATTAGTATTGGCCATGTGGGGAATGAAGGGAATCCAAAGAAGGGTATCCAAGGGTGGTGAGGTGCCAAGGGAGAGAGAATTATTAACTTAAAATAAGATAATTATTTCAAATTAATAAGACGTGGGTTAGGAGTGGTTAAGTGGACCAAAGGGGACTAAGGGGGGGGGAGAAAGGACCAAGGGGTAGACACGATTTCGGTGTCTACAATTTCCTTCATTGGTACCTTGATTTTGATTAGTTTAATTAATCTTAATAACTCCTTAATGAGTTCCTTCTCGATCAACAAGCCTTTATAAATGATCTCTTTGAATTTATGTGCACATTGTAATTTCAAATGATAGGTTATCTCACCATGCAAATTTTTAGTAAACATAGTGGCTAATTTTTTATTTAATAAACTATAGGTGAAATAGTTTGCAAGGGCTCTCCATCACTATAAATAACTTGCAAAACTCTCCCTAGCTATTCGCTTTGCTTGTGTCAGGTCCACTAATGAAATCTCATGCTTGAGATTATAGAAAAAGTGCTACATAAATTTATCACAAAGATCATCAAAGTTCATTACTAAATTCTTTGGAAAGTTCAAAAACCACTCCAAGGCTTGTCCAGCCAAGATCCTTGGAAATAACAATAAAAGGTATATATCACTATATGCCACTGATTAACATGCAACAAAGAATTTGACCAAATGAGCATTAGGGTCACCTTTCCCTTTATATTTGTCAAATTTCAGAGGTTCGTATCTGGGAGGAAATGGTATCTATAAATAATCTATGTTGAATGGATAGGGATATACATCATATAATTTGAACTTTTTAGTCTATTTACCAACTTGAATGACAATAATTACATCCTTTATCTATTGTAATTATTGGGATAGGAAACTGGAACGAATATTGATTTGTGGGAGAATCTAGGTTTGGATAGATGGTTGGGAGGTCACAAGTGGAACACTTTAACCAAGGTATGATGGAGATACTTTTTGGGGTACATTGGCTGGGTTGGGGAATGGACAAAAAATATGCATATGTGGATTAGGATGTACATGAAATTGCACATTTGGTTGTGAGATGTTCTAGTTTAGGTTGGTGATAAATGTTTGACTTAGGGGATTTTGTGGTTGGGATGGAGGGATATAACTATACTATGCCTGCTATGGTTGAAAAGGGACATGCTACTAACTAATTGAACCTTGCTATTGAGTGGGAACTTGTGGACCAAGACCCTGTCTCTAGATTTGTGACACAATTTGAACCAATGGTTGTCTAGTAGGTACTTAAGAAATATGGGGACCTCCTTATTGCGTGAATTCCTATGATAAAGTGAAAGTAGGTTATAGATTCAACATCTATCATTGACCAATATTTACATGTTATTGACTAGTCATTGCTTGGTTTTGGATTAGCATATTAGTCTGTGACTGAAGAGGTATGCTTGTCGGTACCTGGTGAGGTGGAACATAAATTGCCCCTGATTAAGGTGGTAATGTATTTTTCCTCTATTGCATTGATACACTAGACTGTGTCTTCTATTGTGGAATACTATTCACCACTTGTTGAGGGTGAGTAGGATTCATTACATTCTATCATTGAGGCATGACATTGGCTATTATTTGATTACCTAATCCCATAAGTTGTACACTTGAGGAAGTAGCTAGTTTAGGTTGGGGCATAGAAACCCGTACTCCCTTGTATGATGACCTATGTATAGGATTAACTACAAACACATTTTTTTGGCTAGTTGTTTGCACATTAGTACCACTTTGATTAGGACTGGACGTTGTTTGCACATTATCTACTACATTTGGCTCACTATTCAGTGTAGAGGCCAAAGACAATTCTTCAATAATGGGCATAGGTATCAAGTTATATATTGAATTAGTTTGTATAAATGGGTCAGAATATGGATTCTCTTGTCCAATTAACTCTATCAATACCCTTGTTGTAGGAACTAGGTCAATAAGAGGCTTACTTACCATGTTCATCTGATTGTAATCGCATGTTAGATTTAGATATGTTTGATATGATATCTAAATTTGGTTAAGGTGCTATTCCATTATGTTTTTATCTTGATTAGATATATTAGGATCTTGGTATATTGTTTTTACTAGAGCCATAGGATTGCTAAAAGAATATGTTGATTGTAAATGATATTGTGAGGCACTCTTACTAGACTTGGTAAATTTTTATAGGGGAAGTCTAATGGAAACTTAGACCCTACCTCTATGGCTCTAACCAAAATCTCATCTTTGTTCTCTAAAAAATATCACTCAACAAAAATGGATCATACGTGGAATATGTATTAGTAGAATATGGTTGTTGAAGAATTAGCTCATCCACCGTGGGTATTATAGCTAGGTATTGTGTACTTTGTTCTTGGTCCTGTTATGTATAAGGTGGTGTGTTAACCAAAGAGTTAGCCAATGGATCTTGGCTTTGTACCCCTAATTGAGTATTATAAGAGGGATAAGAATCCATCTCATAAATAATATTATTCGCATAGGGGTCTTGCACCATTTTTTCCTATGTAACCACGTTACTAATCCTTGTATTGTACATGCGTCCATATGTGTATAGGAATATATGTTGGGATCCATAGTCAATGATTTTGTGATAAAAGGTCAAAGAGTTATACAAACTCTAAAAAAGGACAATATCTAAAATAGATGGTGTTCCAACTTGGTCTAGATTTGTCAAAAGGATCAACATATTTATGAAAAGGTTTATGAGGAAACAAGCTAGAATGAAGTATCTAACATTTCAATATTCACACAAAGGTAAGCAAGTAAATGGACCTAAAATAAAAATGCCAAACTCTAAGGTCAAAGTGTTTCAAATTAGTCTAATCTATGAAATTTAAAAGTTGCTAGGTCTTTTGGCTAAATATGACGTCAAAAGCTAGGCTCAAACAAGGCATGTGCTAGGACTCTTGGCCAAACAACGTCAAAAGCTATACTTTGAAATAGATGAAAGTTTTAATCTAACAGATTTGAAACACTTCTAACAAACACTAGGCATTTGATTCTTGGACATGAACTTGATCAACTAGGTTTAAGGTATCAAACAAAAGGCACTTTAAAAATAGTTTATTTTCCCATAAAAAATGGTATAAAACTAGGTTCTTGTTGACAAATAAGCTAGACAAAAGTGAATAGTATAACCATTTTAGACAAAAGATTAAAAAAGTACACTTAGAGTAGTCTAAAAATGTAGGAAAAAATTTGAAACTCTATGCAATAAGGTCTATGAAACAATATTCAAAATGTTTTGGGCAACGTAATGATGTTGTACTACCCAAAAAGGTATGACAAAAAGGTTTGTTTCAAAAACTTTCTAAGGTAAAGACATTTTCCTAAAAATTTTATAGCATAATAATACCTTTCTTGACTTAAAATTTTTATGGTGCATAGACTCAAAGTGAAAGTGCTTATCAAAAAATGGCTTAAGCCTATCAAGTGATGATAATGATTATGAGTCTTTAAATGACCTTCAACCTAAATTGGAGATTAAACTTAAGTTCCCTCAAGTTTAATGCAAGTGGAAAATCCATTTAACAAATTAACCCTATGAACTTATAAAGGTGTAATTTTGAATTTAGATTATTAGTGAAGGACTTAAACAACTTTGGTAAAGTTCTAGACTCAATTGGGCAATATAACTGCACCAAAGTGGATGATATGACTCTCAAGATTTTTATGAAATTTTGAACAAGGCAAATTGATGATCTCATGCAGACAACATAATGCCTCTTTATTCAAAAGAAAATTTGAACTATGTGTTTGGTTTGGATTATTTGTTTACACCAAGTTTTGACTCCAAACAAGACTTTAATCTAGGACAATACCAACTAATTAACCATTCTTAAATCATAAATTGACAAGGTTACTTGGTATTGTTGGAATATGTCAATATACATCATTTGATAGGATTTTAAGTGTTCATCCAAAAGTAAATACACATTATATAGTAGGGTTTTTACACCCCCTTCTCTCAAATGATAATACAACAACATGGACCTTGAGGCACACCTTGCACAAACAATAATTCCATAACAAGTGGGGATTTTTCTAGGATTGAACAAGTTTTCAAATGATCTAGGGGAATTTATTACACAATGACTTTCATGTCAAACAATGCAAAAGAAAAGCATGGATTTTTGGTTTGTATTACTTGGCTTGTTGTAAAGAGGTCTAATATTTTTTGCAACCACTACATCCTGCTATTTGCTCAGTGGAGTGTGATGTCCAAAGTGCCATTACATTCCATGTATAATTCCAAAGGAGCCAAATGAATTCAATACCTGGAGATGAAACCCTAGGTCAAACCTTCCCTAAATAACTTGCAGGAGGTGATGAAGTCCCCCTCACAAGCCAAGATGCATAAAAATAAAGAAAGCATGAAAATAGAAATACTTTATGGTTATTTTCAAGGTCACCCAAAATTTGGTGAATTTTTAGGGAGTGCTTTAGATGAATTTATTTCTAAGCCTTGGACTAGGTTATTTGCAATAGGAATGGTGCTTTTGATTCCAAGGGTTCCCTATAGGGGACAAATAGAAGAGCATACATGAAATATTCCTCTTTTTTCCAAATAAAAATTTGATTAAACAACTATTTTAAATAATAATTGATAAGTGTTATCAATTTTAAACTCAAAATGGAAGATTTGGTGGTGTTTATTTGACCCCTTGGTCTTAGTTGCAAACTTTGAAAACATCACCAAATCATCTAAGTTATTTGTTAAACACCCAAAGAAAAATTTCTAATTGATTTTTAAGAATGCAAAGGTGATTTAAACATGCTTTAAGTAAATATCAAGCTTGGTCCTATAGCAAAATTGTTATCATATCTTTTAGCTTTGAAGCTCTTTTTAGCTTGAAACAATGAACTTTGAAAAAGTAGCTCTCGAGTCTATATTTCTAGAAAAACATAATGACTAACATTAGTTATTACCACCAATGTCAATTAATATGGATAATCAAGATCTAATCGATGTCAGTTTTGCTAACTGATGTTGTTTAAGTAGGTAACTGATGTTAGTATTACTTGTCGATGTTGGTTACTTTATAAAACCGTGACAAACAAAAATGGCAAAATAAAGTTAGAAAATCAAATTTTAAGCATTTTAAAGGCTCAAATAAATATTTTAGAGTTACAAAATGATCTTATTCATGTGTAGGATGCATCTAGTCCCACTGGGTGTGCCATAATGTGATCTAGAAATTTGATTCAAGAGAGGGTGGTTAGTATGGTGTTAGTTCCAAAATGAAATAAACACACTAATATCACAACATCTCTAGGATTAAACACTAGGAAGAGCTTAGTTAACAAAATAAAATGACAAACACAACTAAAAAGTAAATAATGAAAACACAAGAATTCCTTCATATTCCTTAGATGCTGCAAATACCTTTGTAATGGTGGCGTGCTCGGCTTGTGCTCATGAAGTCCTTGGTAATGGAATCTTGGCTACCTCCATCTCTCCTTGGCACCTTTGGCTTGTGGCTGGGCTTGGCTTGGAATTAATTTGGCATTATAACTTTGAATTATCAAGTATTTTGAATATATTTGAGAATAATAAGTTTTCACCAAAATAGCTTAGAAATGATGTTCATGGCCTCTCTATTTATAGATTTTGACAAATGTCTAGAATCAACTTGAACCATCCATCCTAAGATTGAGATGTGTGGTTGAGGATTAATTCAATTTTTAGAATTAATTTTTTAATTATCCTCATCATGAAATTGGAATAAGGGTAAATTAAGAGGCATGGAGGGATTTGATGAGGCATGTGATGCATGAATCCTGATATTTATGACATTTATGGCCTAGGGATGTCTTCCCAAGAAATGAGGTCACTTGATGATGCAGATATTCCATATTCATTTACAAAAATAAGTATTCAAAAAGTTTCCATGGAATTATTAATTAGGCATTGATTTGGGTTAATTAACTCTTAAGCATGATTAAGCACATTATGCACAAATTACCCAAATTGATCAGAATACCTTGTTATTAGTCTAAAATTTTACTAGATTAGAATTGGAAGTCATTATCACATGCATTGGAACCATTTCCAATTTAGGATGTTACCAAAAAAAATAACAAAGGCACACATCTTGTGTAGAATATTTGATAGGAAAGAGCAATCCAGAGAGCACGCGGGTGCAAAATTAGCATTTTGACTCGAAATGATCTGATCAAAATTAGCTATCCCATAAATTGCATTGCCCCATTTAGGGATACCCTAGACAAAATAGGTACTTGAATAAGTTAGTTTCACATCTTTTAGTGTGTTTTAGTGTTTTTAGGCTATATTGTGCATTTTAGGTGGAAATTGGCCAAAACCCTGATTGGAGGTTATCGGTGGCCAATTTTAGGTGTCTACACTTTTATGTAATATAGAGTTAGAGTCTTTTTTTTTGTCCTTAGGATTTAGAAATTATAGTAGAGTAAACCTTCTAATAGCAAACTATAAACTCAAATACCTAATGATTTCATTACATATAGCCTATTATTAATATAGAGTTAGAGTCTTTTTTGTTGGCTCTGATGGAAAATGACACCAATCCATTGATTGATTAAATGATAGGTATAAAAATAGCCTAATATTTTTGGTGCCATTGTTGGGGACTCTTAATCAATAAGTTTTAGTGAGATCCTATATTATATTTATATAATAAAAATTTAAAAACATTCATATACCACATAAACACAATTTTTTTTTTAGGAATCCTTAGGTTTATGAACCACCCAAGAGATCCTCAAGGACATTTTATCTCTAAAGGATCCCAAATAAAATAAGAATAAGTGTGGATCCTATCTTTGGAGGAAATATTAGGAAGTGAAAGAAAGGCAATTTAAATCCATATACAAACTTTTTTTTATTCCTTTCCTGAAGAAGGTTCATCTCATAAACATATCTTATAAGAAGAATCCTATTCAAAACATCTTCCCCTATAGAGAGAATTGATCCTAAAAATTCTCTTTCTAGATTAGTTGGATTTGATCCATAAGCTCTACAAGAAGAAGATATGATCACTAAAAAATATTCTCCTCCTAAGGTAGACCATAAGTTGAGCACCCAAGAAGATACTTTAGATTGGATTGATAGCTAAATTTGGGAATAAAATATGGGATATGAACATGCACATGTAGAAAACCCTGATCGATAACCTCAAAAGGAGAAAACTTTTTCCTATCCAATCAGCTTAGGTCCTAATGATAAAATTTCCATGAAAAACATTTCACCATCTATTTTACCTACTTTTAGAGGTAAATATTCATGGGATCTAGATTAATTCCTCTTCAAATTTCATATTCTTTGCCAAACATATGACTATATCACAGATAATTAAAAGTTGAAGTTATTACAATCTATACTCAAAGATGCAGGCATGAGATGGTTCATGAGCCTTGAGGGTAATTCTATAAGCACATGGGATGACATGGAAATGGAATTTATTGATAAATATCAAGACTATTTTAGAGTCAGAGAATGCAAAGAAGAATTTTTCAAGATCAAACAAAATAAAGTTGAAACCTTAGAAGATTACCTTGATAGGTTTATATTTACCCATAAATGGAGTGGTTAAAAACTCACTAAGAAGGTCATCAAGATAGTATTTTTTAAATTCTTAGATGATGATACACATGATGATTTGAACTTAATGGGAAAGGGTGACATTGACAAGTTAACCTTTCATTAGATTTCAGCATTGTGTACTAAATATTTTAGGATAAGACCTAGCATAAGGAGATCAAGGTTAGGAAAATCACATAAAGTTGGCCAATTTATCAAACAATTTTATAATTTTAAAATAGATATTATAATATAATTGACATCCACATTATATTGACTCAAATTAAAAGCCAATGCCACCAACACTAAATAGTTGTCAATATATTGTCCTAGATGTAGACTAAAACATGCAATAAAAGATTGCCCTTTAGATAAAATAGAAGTATGTGGTATTTTTGACCTAGACCATGACACCAAGAATTGAAAACATCTTCTTATCATGATAAACGAAGTAAAATAAGTAGTACATATAGTTGAGGAAGTGAACTTTATCTAAGGACAAGGAAACCAATACTCCTAACCTCAAAATCCATTTGGTCCAAGATTTTCTCCCAATCCATGGATGACACCATGGGATGTACAAGTCACACCACTATTATGAGGACCACCATAACCAAAAACATGGTATACTAAAGAATGGATGCCATAGATGTGGAAAATGCCTCAAAATCCTTCACAACCCTAGGTAAAATAGTAAAACCAATAACCACATTGGGTACAACAGTCACCACCTCAAAGGTCAAATAAATAATATAAAACACAAAGAAGGTTTCCTCTTTAATATCCCTTGAGTCATTCCCAACCTCAACCACCATAAATTGAGTATAAAGTTAACCAACCAAAATTACCTACCTAACTAGTGGAAAATATTAAGAATAGGTAAAATACACTTGTTTATGGAGCTAATCAAGAAAGTAGTGTTGAAAGTGGTACAAATGAGTGTAATAATGTTCAAATTAGATTAGTAAAGGTGGTAGGAGATTCACCCATTAACATAATTGAAATTACCAATGATGAAAACACTATTGAGTCACCTATATTCCAAAAATGAAGACAAGGTAGAAACCACAAACACACCAACCATAATTCAAGATCCCATTATTATTCCATTTCCTGAGAGACTTAAGGAAGAAAAACCTAGGGAAGATTCTGACTTGATGCATAGATTAAAGGAGATGAAGATAGAAATTCCATTGTTAAGAGCCATTAAAGATATTCCTGAGTTGAATCAAATAATTAAAGGATTATTTATCAAAGCACTGGGAAGGAATAAATAATATCCTAAAATAATTTAGGAAATTGGAAAAATCATTGATTTACTAATAGGAAACATACTTGTTCCTAAATATGGAGATCCTAGTAGTCCTGTTGTGAATGTGACAATTGGGAATAAGTCTATTCTAAATGTGATTTTAGATCTAGGTGATGCCATAAACATAATGACTATCAAAATGTTAGAATATTTATCCCCCATAGGGTTTCAAGATACCACTACAATCTTGCAAATGGTAGATCAATCCACTGCTACACCTGAAGGAACCATAGAAAATGTGCTAGTCACCATAGAATCCTAAGAATATTCTATGGATTTTATGATCCTTCAACCTAAAACAAAGAGGGTAGGACATCTAATCATTCTTGGCATACCTTGGTTAGCTAAATTACAACATGAATTTATTGTAGATCTAGAAGCATGATAATTTATAATGGAATTCATGCTAAATAGATATCTTTCTATCTACCTGATAGACCTTTAATGGGTCTTTCTAAATAGATATGGGTGGATCAACTTGAATAAAACTAGACTGGTGTGTCTTTCTTATCCATTATTACCATTAAAGAACATGCACAAGAGTTTGAGGAACAAATACCATAATATTTGGACCAAGAAAGCTTAGCTCTAAGCTCTAATAGTTTTGATCTAAAGTCTAATAGCCTAGCTCTAAAGTGTAAAAGCCTAACTCTGAAGACTGATATATTAGTTCTAAAGACTAGTAGCTTAGCTTTAAAGACTAAAAGCTTAGCCCCAAAGATAAAAAATAATGAATGGGAAATATCTATTTCCACTAATAAGAATTAAGACAATGCCATAAGTTCCCTAAACATGCTATCTAGTCCATAAGATATTCAACAAGCTATAGTTGTCTCAGCTCAAAATGGGCATAATTCATTTTTACATGATTTTCATTGTCTATTGACCAATATGCTCTCCAAAAGTGAAACCTTTTACAAGGATGCATATACACTTCACATGTTACTACCACACACATGTCCATTAAATTACTTGATGAGTGAATATAAGCAATTAAATTCCATTGTTCCAAGCAATAAATAGATTGCAATCCAACTTGATAAATTGTTGAATATCAAAAACTAGTTGACTGACCAATAAGAAAGATTTTTTTTATGTATTAGTATAACACATAAATGCCTTTGATTTGGATTATAGGGATTAAGAGGAATACATCCTAGTGTCTATACACGTCACATCTATAATGAAGATGTTAAATCATTTAAATAACTATAACAGAGAATTAATCCATCCTTGAAATAAATTGTAAAGAAATAAATATAAAAACTATTATAAGTTGGGTTAATTTACCTCATATTTTATATTTAATGGGTTTCACCTCTGGTCATTATGCCTAAAAAGAATGGAAAATGAAGAGTTTGTGTAGACTACAAAGAACTTAATAAAGCCACTATGAGAGACTATTTTTTTTGCCCTTAATTGATCAAATTTTGGATAATTTGGTAGAAAAGCACATTTTTATTTCTTAGATGGGTTCAAAGGAGACAATGAATTAAGAATAACCCTTAAAGATCAAGATAAAATTACATTTACAACCCCTATAGAACATTTGATTATACAATCCTTCCTTTTGGATTTGACAATGCACCTATTACATAATAGAGAGCAGTGTTAGCCATATTTTATAATATTATAAATGATTGTGTGGAAGTATAAATGGATGATTTCATTATCTATGGCACTAAATTTGATTAAGATTTGAATAATTTGAATAAAGTGCTTATTGGATATGAGGAACATTGAGTATCTTTGAGTGATGATAAGTGTATCATAATGGTTGATGAAGTGATAATCTTAGGACATCATATCTCTTCTCAAGCAATAAAGGTAGATCCAAAAAAGATTGAGATCATTTCTAATCTCCCCATTACCCAAACACAAATAGATCTTAAAAGTTTTCTTGATCATGTAAGATATTGTAGGAGATTTATTGAAGACTTTAGTAAGATAGCTGCACCTATGTTTTCATTGCTAAAAAAAGATAATGAATTTATATGGAATGATAAGTTTCAAGAATCTTTTAAAATATTAAAGAACAAACTCATGACTACTCCAGGCTTGAAAGGAACCAATTTGGAAAAGCCTTTTAATATGTATACTGATGCTTCTAATAATGCACTAGGAGTAGTTCTAGGATAAAGAGATAAGGATGGAAAAATCTATGCCATTTATTATATCATCAATAATATTACTCCCATAGATAAAAACTACACTAACACAAAAAAAAATTATTTCTTTTATTTATGCTATAAATAAGTTTAGACATTACATTACTAGTTATCAGATGTTTATCTGTATAGATCATTTAGATATTAAATACTTAATGAATAGACTAGTAGTAGGTGGGAGAATTATTATATGGCTATTGATGTTGCAAGAATTTGACATTACTATGAAAGATAAACCTAGAAAGTATAACGTTGTTGTTGACTTTTTGTCTAGATTGATCACTACAGGTGAAGATGAACCTATGGAGGATTCTTTTCTATATGAATAACTATTTTTTATATATACATACTCCCCATGGTTTTTAGACATGGAAAATTTCTTAGAAATAGGTAAGTTTCCTCATTCTTTTACTTCTAAATATAGACAATGTTTGGTTAGATCTAGTTCTCATTTCAAATAGTTTAAAGGCATGTTGTTTAAAATTGGACCTGATCATGTACTTCACAAGTGTGTCAGAGAAGATAAAGTATTTGACATCATCAGACAATGCTACAATGAACCATGAGGAGGATATTATTCATAAAAAAATACCATTCATAAGATCTTTAGTGCAAGTTATTACTGGCCATCTCTTTGCAAGACTATAAAAAGGTTTGTATGGCAATGTGATCCTTGGCCTAATCTATCCTCTGAAATGTCTCTCCATCTTCAAATAGGTTTAGAGCCATTTGAGAAATGGGGTTTGGATTTTTTTGGACCAATTAACCTACCATCTCAAGGAAAAAAAGTTCTTATTAAGTGGACTAAATTTTAGGCACTCACCTTTGTTAAAGAGGAAATGGTTACTGATTTACTATATCATTAGATCATGTTGATATTTGGAGATCATAAATCTATTGTTTCTGATCAAGGCCCCCAATTTATGTCCAACATGATCAAGGAGTTCAAAAAAATGTACTAGATCAATCACATGAAATCCTCACCATATCATCCCCAAGATAATGGGCAAGTGGAGGTCACCAATCAAGAGATGAAAAACATTCTGACCAAAATAGTGAACAATAGAAAATATGGGGTAGATAGAGTATCTGAAATAGTTTTGGCATACAATACAATATGGAAGATAACTACATGATTATATCCATATGAACTTGATTTTGGAAAGAAACCTTTGTTACCAATAGAATTTGAATTACAAACATTGAATACATTAGCTGATATAGGAGTTGATCTTGATGAAGCATATAAAGAAATAATCATGCAACTAAATGGGATGTATGAACTAAGAATGGATGCACTCACTCAAACTAGCATGATTTATAAGTAGATAAAATAGTGACATGATACTCACATAAGAGAAATAAAGTTTCAAGAAGGTGATTGGGTACTTCTATTTGAATCTAATTTCTAGAATTTTAAAGGCAAGCTTAGGACAAGATGATTGGGTCCATCCCTGATCAAACCTATTTAAAATAATGGCTATATCTAACTTTAGTCAATTGATGGTGACCAAAGGACACTTTTGGTCAATGGTCACATGATTAAAGTGTATAGAAGACCTCTCAACAAGGAAGAGTTCGTAGAAGAACCTAGTTTTTCTACTAAGTCCAAATGATCTTTGTAGTAGACATCTAATAAAGGAGTGCTGAAAACTAGCAAATGGCAGTTCTCCTCCCTTAAAAATTCAAAAAAATAATTTTTTTATAAAAATGAGAAAATAAAAAGTATAACAAATAAAAAATAAAAAGTAAAAAATAAAAAAAAATAAAAATAAATAAAAATAAAAAATAAATAAATAAATAAATAAAAATAAAAAAATAAAAAATAAAAAATAAAAAATAAAAAATAAAAAATAAAAAATAAAAAATAAAAAATAAAAAATAAAAAATAAAAAATAAAAAATGAAAAATGAAAAAAAAAAAATACAAAAAATAAAATAAAAATAAAAATAAAAAAAAATAAATAAATAAATATAAAAAATAAAAAATAAGAAATAAAAAATAAAAAACAACTGAAAGGTGAAAACCATAAATGACACTTTACAAAATAAACTTCTTCAATAAACATGAATTGTTGTCGACTAACCTATCTTCTCAAACTTGTTTATCTTTGTAGGACACAGAGTTTAGGAGATAGGCATGGATATGTACAACAAAGAAATAGATGTACTTATTTCCTAAAAGGTTAGGCATTTTCTATTTTATATTTTACGTGTATGACCATTACGTGGACAACATTTTTCAAATGGATAATTTTTTATGATGCCATGTGGATGTGACTGAAATTGGTACCATCTCCAAAGTTCAAGATTTGATGTGAAGTTATTTTGAAAGTACCTTTTCAAAAAGATATAACTTGTGTGGAAATCATTACGGATGTATTTCAAGTACTTCCAATTATGATGTCTCACACCACATCATTGATAGTGATGAAAAAGTGCCTTTCCATAAAATCTTGCATGGTCTAAAGTACTTGGCCATAATTTCATGATACGTCTTTATTTTTTATTCATTGTTACTGATTTACATTGTTGGATCACATCGCTAATTATTTGCCTTCCTCTATACCCCATGTAATTTTGAGATCCATTTTTCATCATGCATGTAGGTTTACTAGATTATTGTGAATAGCTCCAAAGATGGGAGGCAAGAAGAAGAAAAATGAACCATAGTCAGAAGATGCATTGCTACAAGATGAATCAACTAGGGATATTTTTGAGATGACAAGATGGTTGAATTTTATGAAAATGTTTCAGGATCTTAAGGAAAATATTGTCTAAGATTTTTTTGAAAATTTTGATGAAGATCATTCTATTATCAAAGGTGATCATATTATGGTGGATTACTCTATGATCATTGCACTCTCTAGAATTATTGAGGAGAGTGTGGTTGTCACTTATAAATAAAGTTTTGTTGACTTAATTCAAATGTTCATTGAAGGAAATGAGATCCATCCCAAACTAGCCAAAACCCCAAAAAGTGTGGCAAGAGGAATCATGTGAGACAGTCTTCCACAACCATGGCACAATGTTGCATTTTAGGTCATAAAGTATCTTACTTATGATGTCTAATTCATTATGGTCAGTGAAGATGCCATGTAACTTCTCATTTATTTGAGGAAAGGGGCCACCAGACCAAAATACTAGGTAAAACTACCATCTTTTATTCACCATGATATAATTAATTTATATTAGAAATTAAAAAGGGGAACTGGGTTAGTCAGACATCATGGTTTGATTAACCTCATTTATCGGTATCATTTTTTGCAAACACCTAAGGGTAAAAAAGCTTGGTCCTCATTTCTACAAAAATCTTCCCAAATTTATGGTAAGAAATCATCACATCCCATTTTTCCTCCTCCCATAATATAAAAAATAGAATAAGTCCCATCATCGGTGCCCTTAGTTCTAAAGATGTTGTGCTAAAGGTCAAAAATATAAATGAGGGTTTCATCAAAAAACCCTACTCCTCTAGTCAAACTTCGATGAATTCATTAGCTAATTCTATAGGAGGAAGAAGGAGGAGATGTACAGGTAGTCAAAATTTTGGGAACTTTAAGCTCTCCCATAGAATTTATGGATTCTAAACAAGTAGTTGAAGAAAAATTCCCTACATAAGACATTGTAGTTGAAGAAGAAACCCTTGCACAAAAAATTACTATTGAATAAGAAGAGAGACCCTTAAAATCTAAAATTGATAAGGCTAAAGATCCACTTATAGAATAAGGTCCATATTATCCCTAGCCTACTCATGAATATAAGGAGTTACAACATGTCATGACTCTGTCTTACCATGAGGAAACCATTCGACAACAATAGGTAGAGTTGGATTCTCTCTATTTGACATTGTAAGGTAAGAATTAAACTATTTCTAGTTTGGAAAGAATAAATGAAGATTTTGTTACTCAAGTTAGGGCACAATAATTAATTAAATTATAGTAGTTAATACTAAGTAGACTAGAATACATAATCAGTTGTTTTCACATACTCATGAATTGAGTACCTTATAAAATTCTCTTGTAAATAAGGTGCCCAAATTGTTAGTTTAAAATTTTTTATTGCTGATAAGGATACTCATATTAATAATTTAAAACATTATATTGATGGTAAAAATGAATTTCTTGCTCAATAAACTACTTGCATATAAGAGCTAACCACTCAGATTGCAGAGTTGCAAGATTTTTTACAAGTTATGTGGAGGAAAACTAGGGAAATAGATGTACAAACTAAAGGACCTACAAGAGCTATTCCTTCCTTCCCTCTAGCTCTTCATGAAATGATTTCAATTTGGAATAAATCTTAGCATAATATTTAGAAATTAGAAGAAGAAAATGCCAAAATCAAAATTGAGTCTCAGTAGCAGCTACAAAAATCTCAAACTTCCATTCAAAATATTTGTTAATTTTTTGGAAAAATGTTATCATGCAGACAACCTTCCTCTTTATATGTTCTATTTCTTCATGACTAATCTTAAAAATTGAAAATCTAGTTGATTTCTCTTGGTTTTACACATGTTATTGAGGATGAACATATGTTTATGGATGTCTTTCTAGAAAGTAGCATAGAAATACAAGATGAAATTTGTGAATTCTATCATTTTAACATGTTATTAGGTTATCATTTTAGATTTTAGGTGAACTTATTTATAGGGGAAACACAATTCTATGCTTTCCTTTTTTCCATGATAAATCAAACAACATGGGAGTAAGCACACAATAATTCCTTTAATTGTAGAACACTATAGGTCTTTGCATGAGATCTCTGTTTCTAGAGGCCTGTAAACTCCTTACTAGTTTTCAACCTATGTAAAATATGTACATGAAAAAAAAATACCATGAATTTTTAAGAGCAAACATAACATCTTTCAGATCTTTTATGATCCAACATTCCACTTACTCCATCAATGTCAATATAGCTAGGTGGGAGACTTTGCCTATTACTTTAAAATGTAGGGAAGTAATGAGTCCCACCACCATCAAGTGGAGTCTTCAAAGAGCTCAAGTAGCAGCTCACATTATCACTCAGCTCTTAGATAAAGGAGGATCAGATGTGTGGATTGGAATGATATTTAGGTCTTCATTTCTTCTTTGCCCTATGTCTCCTTAAAAAAATTGGCACGATCAGGCAGAAATAGAATTTTAGGCTTGGCTTCACATAGTCGTAATAGATTATGGACTTTGCCTAGAGGTCATTGTGATTGGGGGAACCACTTTCAAATATATCATCTCAGTTAATAGTTGGAATTTGCAGTTTTGTATTGAAGAATAATTCTCCCATTGGTTTGTAAAAGGACTTGTAAAAGGTAAAGTGTGGGGGAAAAATAATGATCATTCCATATAGCTCATTATATCTAATAAAAACTATTCATAAGTGTTGCCTTTTGGTTATATATTGTATTGCATATAATATTTAAGGTCTTATCTAAGTAGGAAATGAGTGCAATTGTCCTTTGTTTGTATGTGATACATTGTTGATTATTTATCTTATTATTTATGTCTAACTTCGATGAAATGAGCACAATGTTGTATATAAAAATGCATCTCTATGGTGGGATCATTTTGAGAATATATCAAATAGTTTTTAAATATTTGGTGAAGAACACATCAAGCTCTAAAGATTTGTATTTCTTAATATGTTTTGAAGATGCTTCAAAGACATATATAGCAGTGCTCTGAAGATGCCCAGGCATGCTCTGAAGATGTCCAACTGGATCCTGTAGATTAAGATAGTGACTCCAAAGATATATATATACATACACATACATATATATATATATATATATATATATATATATATATATATATACACATATACATATACATATATATACACACACACATACATACATACATACATATATATATATATATACATATATATATATGTATGTATATGTATATATATGTATATATGTATGTATATGTATATATATATGTATATATATAGATGTATATATATATATATATATATATATATATATATATATATATATGTATATATGTATATGTATATGTATATATATATATATCTTATTTTAGAAATTAATATTAATAGTAATGGTCTAAAATGATTTGGATATAAGTATAATTATATTTTATAAAACCAAATATAATATCTTCAGATCTATGTTAGTTATTTTCTATCTATTGTTAGTTGAGTCAATTCCAATGCTTCCCTATAAGCATGGGATCTGATTCCTAGATCTTCTATTTTGAATAAATGTATTTGGTTATTTAGATTGTTATATTTTATATTCTATGAATAGTTGTTAAAATTTTCTTTAAATACATGTCTCCTTCTCATTCCAGATAGTTAGTCAATCAATAGTGATTGTAAATCAATAGAAGCACTCAAGTGTAATTTCACATAACTATATATGTTCATTTGATAATGAAATAAAGTTTATCATTCCTTTTGATTACTGAGTAAAGCTATTCCTATTTTGAAGAAGGGGCAAGGGCCCACTTCTCTCAAAGGATCAGGACAAATTGGTATTTTTAGTTTATAGTTCAAGGTGTATTTCTTTAATTCAAGTATATTTAATTTTTCTACAAAGTGTGACTCCCTTTTCAACACAAATATGATTTTTTTTTCAATGTAAGTGTGAATTTATCTATAATGCAAGTGTGTTTCCATTAAATGCAAAAGGCTATTTCAATTCAATTCAAGTCAATTTTCTTTATGCAGAGTATGTCTTTCAATTTGATAGGAAGTAAAGCTTGTTAATTCATCTCCATACTCAGAATTTGTCAGGAGTAGTGTAAGTGATGATAGACAACATTATCACATTATGAAATATCACACTATCCTTCCCAACCAAACAAGTTGAGTGAGGACACCATAATGTCTTATGTCAGATGTTTAAGTTTTGGATGTTGATGGTGTGAACTAAAGAATCATTTTAACAAGGAATGCCATAGGAGATATTTTGATAGAAAATCTTATAGATTTACTTTTATTTAATATAGAGTTATAGTCTTATTTTTTCTCCTTAAGATTTAGACATTACAACAAAGTAAACCCCCCAAAAAGTGAACTATAAACTCAAATACCCAACAGTCTCATTACATATAGCCTTGGACACTGGCCCTGGTAGAAAATAACACTAATCCATTAATTGGTTAGATGAGAGGTATAATGACAACATATCATCCCCTTGGCTTACTTTGCATGCCTCATGTGTGTTGTATGTATGATTTATTACATGCATCATGGCTATGACACTTGTCTCTTTCTTGTTACACTCTCTAATTTTAGATGCTATGAATAACTTCATGCATCTCCCCTTCTTACTTGGGTGTCATGATGGACATCATGTCCCATCCCATTATGTAGCTACTCAGTTATTACTTCGATTTGATGTTACATACATTGTTATATCTATATTGACATCTTTGTGACTACTAGACATGATACACATCACACATTACAAAATTATGATCAGATTATCTTACATCTAATGTTATGTATGCACATTATATTGGATTTTTATGTAGATATCATATATGCTCCAAATAAAAAAAATATTGAAGAGATTTTTCTTTTAAATACAATTATTACATAGGTTTAACAAATCTCATCACAAGAGTGGGAATTCACATGGGTTTGTCGTAGAGATTAGACTACCAGTATGCACTCACAATACATTTTTTAGCAGATAGGCTCAGATTACATAAATCAAACTCATGTAAACATAGTGGGAAAATAGTGATATATAGATTAGTATAGTTGCAGATAAATCATAACATGTATACATTAACACCCAAATTGGGACACTAACACCACATGACACTACTATTCAAGACATGGTGCTATTATTTAGTAGCCTTAGTTTTTAAAAAAACCTAGATTGGACTAAAAATTACAATAGGTTTGCATAAATTTAGTTACAAATTTATTAGTTTTGACTAGATTCATACCATTTTAGCTCAGGTTCATTCTAGTTTATTTAGATTGGGGGCATCATGCATGTCATGACTATTCCCATACTTAGTTTAAATACTTAGATATAGATTATTATAACTCAGTCTAGAATCCATATTCTTAGATATCAAATTTGAGGGTATGTACATGACACATTGTTTTCATATTCTCACTTACACACCATTTGATCAAATGAAATAAAAAATCACATTCCATTCTCTATGATATATACACCTAAAATTATATTGCAAGTTACACACTATTTTCATGCCTTACTCCATCTGCAGTGGTTGAATTATTGAGTGGATTGGAGCTACGTAATATACCTGAGTGGCCATAAAGACAACATTCCTAGTTATACATTTCTAGTTACATCTTACATTTTTAGTTTTATATGTATCTACTACACATGGGTGGACAATAATGGAGTCATAGCATACTTAAGTTATTGAGCCACCTATGTGAGATGGTTAAACATACCATCAATCCCATCTAAACTATTCATAGGTCATGATCCACCAAGTAAAGGTGGGTGATGATGAAGTTAAAACTAGATTGAGTTATGGAGCCACACACACATGAGGATCGAGTAAGCCATCAGCTTAGTCCAAGATATTCACTAATTGATCACTATATATATGTAAACACATGTTTTCACTAGGTTTATGCATTAGTTCATGTACCTATTGAGGTGTATTCATTCCTTTCCTATCTTCTATCCCTTTACTTAGTTATACTTAGTTTTGAATTTAATTTTGACATATCTTAAGGAAGGATTGATTTATGTGTGTTTCAATTGTGGGATACACATTGGGGCATGATTCATATATTTAGACCTAGCTTCATGGGATTCATCACTTAGGTAAGTTTAGGTACGCTTCTTTTTCATTTATCCCAGTCATTTCTCTTTACCACAATTATAGAATAAAAGGGGGGGTAGATGTAATCACCTAAATTTTATATTTGAGTAATAAGCGTGCTAATTGAGACTACATATCCATAGATTATCACTAGACCTATCTTATAGCATATTTTCACACTTATTCAACCTTTGTGTGGGCCACAAACATCCATAGTAATCCTTAAAATAGTCCCAAACCATCATTCTTACATCCTGGCCCTTCATGCCTAGTGTTGACCAATTTAGACACTAATGCCATAATAGGGACATTAGCACCACATGGGGATAGTGTTCCAATAATGGAGATAATGTCCTTTCCCTCCCTTTTTCACAAACATATATCTTTTAAAATTTAAAACCTCTTAGGGTCAACCTAAACCTCTTTTAACACCCACACAAGCAATAAAACAATATATACATGACTTTTATCCCTCTAACCACTAGATGGAAATTAGATGCAAATTACATATGACAAATCATAACAAATTGTGCATAACTACGGTTATCAATCCTTATTCTACATTACTTCTACATACTATCATCTAAAACTATTTTAAGCTCAAATTACCCAGATTTATAGTCTCAAGCACATTCAAAGTACTCATGTCAACTATCATACTAGATTCACTTGCACTTGTACCAACACTTAGATGGGGAGAAATACACCAAGCTTGATCCCTCTTCTGAGTATCAATATGTAGGCAAATTTCATCACAATAAGGTGTTAAGGATGTCCAACCTACACCACTAACAAACACACTTTTATCTTGTATCAAATAGATGCCCTAAAACATGGAATATTAGGGTTCTCTCATAAATTAAATCAAAATAGACAATATATAGGGTTTCAAAACTTGTGCAGATAGGAAAAAACCTCATATACTAGACACAAGTACACCCACAAGCATAGGATAATCTTGCATAAAGGACACTACTACCAAAATAGGGACACTAGTACCACATTTATAATTAGGGAATTATTTTCCATACTATATAGGAATTGTTCTGACATCAATAGCCTATTTATGACACTTAGATCAGCCTTTACCTTAGTTTACAGCCTCTTGATCACCAGTCTCAATCATTTTTTAGCTAAGTTATTACTTACATTATTTCTTTTTATTTTTAGAAAGGTCAAAGTTAGTCAATTCTATAAAAAATCAATGGATGTATTTATTTCATATTATTACCCTAATTTACTATACTTAGATCTTTAAAAAACATAAGATTTATACTTACTAAGTCCTAAAATTCTAAAATAGTAAGTGATATGGGTTACTAACATTCCTATTTCTACCATGCACAATGTTGAGTGTACCTTGATTAATTCTATGAAAATATTGATGTATTTATTATGAGATGAAGTTATAATCAGATGCAATACCCTTGTAAAGGCCACAATGTTTTTTGGTCAAAAATAAAATGCATTTAATTTCTTTAGTATTGATGAAGTTCCTAGTATTATTTTCATAGTTTGAGGTAGTTAGCCATGTTGGAGGCTCGTTCATGTTTATGTTATGTTACACCATACTCATGTAGTATTAAAATAGTAGTTACAACAACCAATATGGTTGTTAAACATGGTTTGGTGATAATCAATATCTTGAAAATATACATCATAAGTTACTATAAGTGTTTGAGTTGTAGTATACAACCACGTATAGCTGTGTTATGATTTTATTCTAGTCCCTTGTGAGAATTAAAAGTTATGCAAAACCATAAAGAGACTGATCTAAACTTTGTTAGATTCCTCATATAATTATCTTATAGTCTTCTTAGCTAAAAATGATCATATTATTGATTGAATAAGTTCCTTATATAGCTGGTAATTAATGTCTAGATGTTCATATAACATTAACTAAATTTAAATATTACACCAAAGTTATTCATGCTGTTATTTTTTTTATTGAAGTTTCCAATAAAGGATTATAATGTTAAATCAAATAGGATGACATTTTCATTATCAGGATAAACCATTAATCATACTAGTCTTACATATGTATCAAATCCATTACCGATAGATGGTATATCCAAGAGGAATCTAATGTTTTTTTAATTGTTTTAATGGAGTACAATTAAAACCACTATGCTTAATTGAATAAGTAATGCGATGTTGTTTGCACTACCAAGTTGAGGGCTCTTGTATCTTTCAAGGAGCAAATTTTTTATAGTATTATTGGTAACAATGATATATATGCTTCTCACTAGAAATATCTCTAATGCTTCTATTGAATTATTAATTGGGTAAATATTTAATATCTATATGAGCTGATTTATTACTATCATCCCTCTATTATTCAAAAAGAAAATTTATGTAGACTTATATCAGTTCTAAGAACATGGAAATAAAACTTATGATTATGTTACAAGGTCAATGTCATCTAATTACTTGAATTCATATTTCTAATTAAATCAATTGAGGATTAAATATTGGTTATTGAGTAATGTTACAAAACTTATGTGCTCACTCTCCTCATACCCTTACTTCAAAATGTTCAACTCAGTCAAAATATTCAACTCGGTTGCTAAAGGTTAACCTATTTTTTTGAAATAAAGATAAGATCCAAGGACCTTAAAACTGAAGATCATTTGATATGATCTTAGTGGGTAGCATTATAGTAAGAATCTCCATCATCCATAAGTAGTAGTGTTCTTTATTTTAAATGCAATATTAGATTTTATTAGTTTCAATGACTCTCCCAATTAAATTCAAAACTAAAGATGGAAGGTATGAAGAATTGTATTACACTATGGATAAATGGAGTTAGCTTCTCATTGACCCAAGTGACAATTTAGATGATCCTTGATAACCATTTCATTAAGGAAAAGTTACAATGTGAGTGAGTCAATAAGTTGGTCCTTAAGGAAGGTAGCATTCAAAAATCTAAAATTATTATTGAATATGACTATGTTACTACACTTATTATTGTGAATAGATAATACTTAGCTAAAAATTAAAGAGGATGAGGGAGTGCAAGGGAGTGAAAGGACCCTATACTAGGAATCAGGCTATCTAATTCTAGTAGGAATCACTATTCCCCTTAACCATAAGTAACTCACCTTTCATGTGCAAAGGAAATGTGTCTTACATATATAATAAATGATCATTTATAGTTAATTAATGGATTTAATTTATTGGTTGCAAATACTTACACATGAATTTGTAATAATGACCTTTTGTTTAAGCATGGATTGACTTAACATTCCAAGGATAGGGGCATTAGGATGTGAGGATCCAACCTGAGATCTAGACATGTAATTTTAATGGGTAACATCCCTCCAATGTCTACTTCATCCCTAGTTATTATTTATTGAAAATAGTATCTCCATGAATGCATAATAGTTAATGCCTCCATGGTAACTAGTTTCATGCTGATGATGGCTTTAATGGTGTACTTCTATGCCCATTGCTTAATGTAAATTATGGTTAGTGAACAATAGTCTTATTTTAGACAATAAAATATCCTTTCCATATTGAAACCTATTTGAGACTAAATATTGACTTAGATGCGTAAGTT
This sequence comes from Torreya grandis, assembly GCA_037957365.1. Taxonomy (NCBI): domain Eukaryota; kingdom Viridiplantae; phylum Streptophyta; class Pinopsida; order Cupressales; family Taxaceae; genus Torreya; species Torreya grandis. Next base: position 2,568,595 of record JARHVA010002182.1, read on the forward strand.
TGACTATTTCAATCTAGGTGCACACATACGTGTATATGAAAAAATATGTGTTATGGTATGTAACAATTAGTCATGTTGTGGGATCTACATGCATTCTTATTTTCACTCTAATAATTAATTCTTGAATTTTTTTTAGGGGGGTTGTTTCATTTGGTATTAGAGCCAAATTTCTACTGTAGGGAACTTTGGGACATGTAAAAGTTTACTATGATGGGACTCATAAATTGTTCCATTTGGAAAAAATTATAAAATGATTTATAAGGGCACTTAGCCTCTTGGCCTAAATGAGATGATGTTTTTATATAATACCAGGATGTTATCAAGTCCATGCATTTATTGAAAGTAATAGTTTTACGAAATCTAATTTTTTGCAATGATAGTTACTATTTCGCTTAGCCTTTATTGAGTTAACCCTTCCCAAATCTAGTTGCATGAGGGAAGGCCTCACCTATCAACCATTGAATTTTATGGATTAGTCAATGGGAGATAATTGATAAAGGCATAACTCTTAAAATTAGGGTAATAATGTCCAATATATTGTTGATTTGAATGGGAAAGTTATCACTAGATGCTTAAAACACTATGACCTAGGGAAGACTAAGGGTTCAACTTAAACTTGGGGGGATAAATAGGGTAAGTCAATAGAACTTGAGCCATTTGATTGTAAAGGGAGTGACTTGAGCCATTGGGAAACTGTGAAACATGAATGGTTATTGATAACCATTGTTGGTCCTATAGGTAAGAACTACTATGATTTTGTTCAGTAAAGTAAATTAAAAATAGTTTATTAAAAGCTAAATGAGTTGTGTTAAATGATGGGTTTTGTTGACCATCATGAAAACATTAGAAAATAGTTTAATCTTTTGGCTTTAGGTGTTATCAATGATTTTTAGGAGTAAAAATTGGAAAGATATCTTGTAAGTTATTGTGAAACCTATTGTGTTGTCCTTACTTTTATGATGACATGAAGGAACTTATTGATAGATAGATAGGTTGTCAAGGACTACCCTTGTTGTAATTAAAATGTGTTGTGCTTAATAATGCATCTTATAAATCCCTCTAAAATGAGTGTGGTTGTTGCTAATGCTGGTATCCATGCTACAGTCAAAAGAATGATGGTGGCATGCTTCATGTCATGGAAAAAATATTCTACCATAGTTGTTATTTTTCAATCAGTTTGGATAGATTGTAGTATGTCTATTGTCTAGTTCTACTTTTATTAGAGTAAAAATGTGATTAGCTCCAGCATTGAATAATATTCTAATTATATTAATTGAATGTGTTGATATGATTTTGTGATGAAAATATCAATTGTAGAAAATTTTGAGTGGATATAATACTCAAAATTTTGTGATGAGTGGCAGGAAATTGAGAAAAACATATTGACATGTTAATATTCTCATGGTTGGGTAAGGTTATTTTAAGGTTAATCGACCCTTTCGGTGGCATGAAGGTAAGCCTTGGTGATCCAATAGTTGGTTGCTATGGTAAGTAGCTATTTTTGCATATTGGTAAATATGTTGTTTTAGTTGGTTGATTACAACCATGATGTAATATAAATTTAGAATAAGTGCTTGTGAGGCACTATTTGACCCTAGGTATTAGAATTTTATGTATTAATATCAAGGTTGAACTTGTTGAAGCACAAGCACAAGTCAACTATAATCACAAACACACTACAAGTAAGGTAATGTTGTTTTACTTGAAATTAATATTATAGAATGAATATTATATTTTATTATTGAGCATGACTAAAATGTATACTAATAGATCAAAAATAGAAATGTAAAACCTTGATCAGGTGGTTTAAAAAAAATTCTAGGTACCCACTTAACTCCTTGAAGGAACGATAATAGTTGGTTGAATGCCCTCCATTAGAGATAAAAAGATGGTGGGATTGGGATCCCCAGACCATCATATAAGCTCATAAGTGATGGAGAACATGTTTTAATCCTTGGGGTTACATGTGATGCCTAAAATTACTTCTCTAATGTTTAGTGTGGTTGGTGCGAGAATATACACTAACCCATGATCGATGAATATTGAGAAAGAAGTAATTGTAATAGTGTGGGTTATTGTATTTTGATGACATTCTATGATGAATGCTATTAATTTTATGCACAAGACATAATGCTTATTGTGAAATATTCCACTTTAGACCTATAAATCTAGTTGCAAATTTGATTAGATTAGACTCTTGGAACCATTGACCTTAAGTTGCAAGTCTGCATGATAATGTCCTTGGCAAAAATAGAAATTAATGACCCTAAATCTAGTTTATATTCTAATTGATAGCCTAAATTAATTAAAAGAAACAAAAATATGATGAACATTATTATCCTTGCATGAACTGATGACAATAATCCATGCTTGGAAGTGCTGATAGCACTCTTGTTGACAAGCATGTCAAGGTAAATTTAAGTTACCACCATCAAAACACTAAATTCTTGGAATGTTTTTAATTACATGCCCACTTGGGTGGCTAGAAATAGTCATTTTTAGAAGTGTTGTGTTTCATATAACTCTTGCCATGAAATTTTAATATTAAATGAAGGTAGATTTAGGTAGTAAACCTATCTGTAATTGGTTTTGACAAGTTATGTTGAAATAGATGGCCTTGTAAGGTAGGAAATCAAGAAATTTACAACCAATAAGGGATACATGTGAAGTATTATGCTAAATAGGATGCATATTACACTTATTTTTTCCATTTCAATGTCACAAATGACTCGTGACTTAGGGAAAACATTACTTTTATCCTGAATTTAAAGAAAGAAGTGGTTTTCATATTGGCAGCAATTGAAATGCCAACAAGGTGAGGCTAGGCATTATCACTTTGGAAAGTTGAAATTGTTATGGTAAAAGGAGTTAACAGAGAGATATAGATAGAAAAATAAACCTAATAAGGGTGTAATAGGTAAAGTGATATGGGTTTTATTTGAATCATTGCCTCATTTCATATGCATCCATAATTCTAACCTAGACTATGCCATAGATTAATTTATTGTTACCAGGTGGAGTATCACCGATTCTTGCACCCATTAGATGAAGTATAAAAAGATAATGAAACACAATAAAGAGGTTACATGGTACTCAAATTGAGCAGATGATTATAAATAAGTGTTGTCTTTAAGTAATCAATGTTACTTAAGTCCAAAGTTTTTAATGTATAATGACTCATCTACACTATCCCAACATGGTGAGATGCTGTAGTCAAGAAATGAAAACCAAAGGGTTGAATCTTATTTATGGGGATCCAAAATTAGTTTAAACACTCTTGGAGGTCATAAACCAAAGTGTAGTGAAGGTTAAAAGTAAAATGGGGTAATATTTAGAAATTTACACAACATACCAAAAATACAATGTAAATGAGTAAACACAATGTAAATGATATTATATCTCTTCTAAACTATTTAATACATGAGACATTGAGTCCTGAGGAAAATACCCAAAACATTTTTCTTTTAGTTATTTATTTATTTTAACAAGGAGACTAATCTAGTTTAATGGTTGTGTAGAAGAGTGAATCGTGCCACTATAACGTTGATGCACTAATTCAATCCTCTATATCCAAAAGAAATGGTGTACCATTGTATATCAGTGTATCATACTGCCAATGAAATTTTCATTGATAGTTTATAAATCTAGAGTTTTTTTATTATTACTTATAGTATTTTTTTTTTAATTCTAGATATCCATTACATACTAATTACCAACATTAAGAGGTAGGCATTAAGATAACATGAAGCAGTCATGATAGAATTTACACTTGCCTTTTAAACTCCAAGTTCTATTGGTTTCTTCCTTACACTAGCCTCCTCTTCTTTCTCCTCACTAATTATTCTTCATTCTCCCTCTATGCTTTTCATCTCAGCTGGTCCATTCCTCCCTTAAAACATGACATCCTCTTTCCATGCATCTACCTAAATAACTCATCTTCATGTTTATTGATTACACTCTACCGAATGTTTCTCCTTCTTCATCACACCACTCTTCTAATTGTTAATGTGGTTGCTACCAAAATTTACTCCCCTCTCTAACTATGCTACCTTCCTTCACCAACCTCCCTAATAGATTAAATTTGATTGGGTGGGTATGGCTGTCTTGACCTAGGCACCATGCCTCAGTTTGCTTATTTATTTATTTATTTATTCATTTTTAATATTATTTTATTTTTATATATTTTTATTTAGTTTTTATTCCTTAAATATTATAAGAAGAGAATGATTTAGTTTTCCAAGCCACCTTAGATAAACATAAAACTTCTAATTTTTAAGATTATTTATTTTACATAACAATTTTAACACAAAAATTTATTAAAAACAAAACAACTAAATGAGATAAACAACGAAAGGGATTCGATCTCCTATCTCACATGCATAATATAAAAAGATGAGTACTATTCACAATAGTATCTGCCTTATGAATTATTTTTAACATGATTGTTTACATTTTCAATGCTCTTCGTTAGCAATAACTAGGACTTACCAGATATTTTACATCTTAAAATAACAACATCAATTCTAGTATACTATCTAAAATGTGAAATGGAATGTTTCGAGACATAGTGTAAAATAGTGATCAAGGAATAATCCACTATCAATATAGTTTAATTCTATATATAACTCAATGTATTATTCCCTTGGTATTATTTAAAACTATTATTACATCTACCTGAAGACAAACGTCCCATTGTAGAACACTCACTAACACCTCAAACTAGTAAAATTTATAACTTCATGCTAAGAGTAATTATGAATAATGCAAGCAAAACATAAGGACATAAGGTCAAATAATGACTCACATGTTTTAGTGAATCGATATCAACAAGAAGATAATGACTCATGGTAAAAGGGGTATTACAATTTTAACCACAATGTTCATACCATTTCCACTAATTTTGAGTTCAAACATGAAGGTCATGTACCTTCAATTAATTATCCACTTCTTGATACTCCTTAGGTGGTTGAAAACATCTTACCCCTCACCTCTTCAAAACTTATCAAACCTTTTATTCCTCCAATCACAATGGTTATTCTACCCTATCCTCTTCCCATCCATAACATTAAAGATTCGCCAATTGAATCCATTCAACCTTCCTCTTCAGTTCTACCTACTATTGAGATCGCCCTCGATGCCAAGGCCACATATGTACATTATATATATTATGAATATAAAAACCATGGTAAAAAAATTATTGATCTTAAATTTTATGTGTAATATTATGTACCTATACCTATGTTACCTAGCGATGAAGCCATCCTTGAATTTATCTATGGTTGAGAACCTCAACTTTTTAAACATCACAAAGTTGGGAATTTTAAGTGAAAGGACCCTCATTTTAACAAATTCATTACTATCATTAACCCTAAAACAAATCCCATTTCTTTTATTCCTAATGTGACATATCATTTTCAATATATAAATACTATGCTTATCGAGGAAACTACAAGAATCAAATATGGCACCCCCTCATGCCCTTGACCTATAACAGTCTCTAGAGAACTCACACCAATTTAAAATGATAACTTTAGTTTATTATTTTACAAATATAGTGATACTTTCTCCTGGTCATATGAGGACATGCATTTCTTTGATCTTATAGTTATGGTGCACAACATCATCACATATCCTGATGCCCAACCCATTCAAAAAAAAAAAAAAAAAACCTTCCAAAGTTTCCAACTTATGTCACAAAGAAATTATTAAATTCTTAGATGACAAATTTATAAAACTCATGGAGTATTCCAAATAGGTCCCCAACATTATCCTCATTCACAAAAAAGTCACCATGGTCATTTTTATTTACATCAAGTTTCATAATCTTAATATCGCTTGTCCTAAGGACAACTTCCCATTACCTTCAATAGATTCCATCATTGATTTTACTATTGGTTATGAAATTTTGTCCCTCATGGATGGTTTTTTAAGCTACAATCAAATTCATATTTCCCCCCAAAGACTAACATAAGATAACTTTCACCATAAATTGGGGGACCCATTGCTACATTAAAATACCCTTCAGCTTTAAAATTTTTGGAGTTACCTATTTGTGAGATATGACCCACATTTTTCATGACCTTATCCATAAGATTGTGGAAACCTATGTGGATGATCTCATCACCAATTCCAAAATCTACAAAACTCATCTTTTAAATCTTTCCATCATATTCAATTGATTCATCAAATATAAAGTTAGACTACACCCCTTTAAATGTGTCTTTGGCATCAATATGGTAAATTGATATGGATTTTAGTCTCTCTTTGTGGTATTTATATCGATCTTACTAATATCAATGTTGTTTTTAACATGCCTATTCCTTGTTCCATTCCTGACATTTGTACTTACCTTGGTAATCTTGGGACCATCTGATGATTTATCCTTCAAATGGCTTATCACATTTATTTTATTAATTCCCTTTTTAAAAAAGGTATTTATCTCAAATGGACATATCCTTGTCAAAAATAATTTGAAAATATGAAATAATCATTGCTTCATCTTCCCACCCTTTGTCAACCTTCCAATGATCATCATTTAATTTTTTATAGTTTTTTCACACTTGTATCAATTAGGTCCTTGATTTTCAAACAAGATGATACTAGAAGAGAGTATGATATCTACTATATTAGTTGAGGTCTCATTGATTATGAAAAATATTTTATCAAAGTAGAATGTGATTACCTCGCTATCTATTTCAGAGCTAAAAATCTATATAATTACATGCTTTATCAAATAACTTATGTTATAGTTCATTCTGACCCACTTCATCACTTTTTATCTAAATCCTTTCTCCATAGAGATAGAATTGGTAGGTGGATGGTTATTTTAATGGAATTTGATCTCTACATCATCACACAAAAAGATATCAAAGGTTAAGCCATTGCTAACCAACTTGTTGCATCACTCATACCCGCTATCAATCACCTTTAAGATAGTCTCCAAAATGATAACATCTTATTTATTAAAGGTCTTAATCAAGCTATCTCTCTTAAAGATTACTTCCATAACTTAACTACTGATTTAGAAGCAAGTAATCAAAAATATTCCTACGTCATTCTTGATACTATTAAATCTAAATTAGTCATTGAAGAAATTCTCAAAATCAACATCAATTTACAAGAAGACACTTGGACCCTTCATTTTGATGGCCCCAAATTTCTCCAAGGACCTGGGATAGGTTTTATACTAACATGTACTCATGGTAAAATTATTATTTTGGTATTTTGACTTACCTTTGATGTCACTAATAACATGCCATAATATGAACCATTAATCCTAGGCATGAGAGTAATGCTTGAATTAGATAGTGCATATTTGCATGTTTTAGGTGAATTCCAACTCATCTGCCAATAGCTTAATGGTGATTATCAATGTAAAAGTGAAAATATTATTGCTTATCATCAAATAAACACTACCCTTTCCAAAGAATTTGCTTATTTTACCATCGATTCCATCCTTAGAGATCAAAACTTTATCTTTGATTCACTTGTTTTTTTAGCATCCTTATTTCATCCACACCAAGTTATCATTAATTATAACTTTATTATTCAAATACTAAATTCCCCATATTCCATCCAACCACAAGATTCACTTATATATTATATTTAGGTTATCACCATTCGATAGAGCCAATGATACCAATACATTATCTAATTTCTTGAGCATCAAACTTATCTTCCAAATATGGATTCCCAAAAAAAGACTCAAATTACCAAACAACATTTAAAATATGTCTTAAAATATAACACCCTTTATTATTGAAATGCTGAAGGTACCCTCCTCCTCTCCTTAAACAAGCACATAGGGGTATTTGCAGTGGTCACTATAGCGAACATACTATAACACTTAAATGCTTACATATGGGATACTTGTGGCCTAATCTTGACAAGGATGCTATAGATTTTATTAAAAAGTATAGTCCTTGCCAACTTCATGATGATATAATCTATTTACCACTAGCCAAGATTCAAACTATGGAATCTCCTTGGCCATTTCCATGTGGGGATTAGATCTCATAGGTAAACTACCTAGATCATAGGATGGGGATGTATTTATCATCACGACTATGGAATATTTTACCAAATGGGTATAATACATGCCTATCATCAATGTCATGGTAAATACTATTTTGAAGTTCAACCTCAGTCAAATCATTTTTTATTTTGGACTTCTATATACTATGATTTCTGATAATCATGGCAATGTCAAAAATAAGGATGTGAAATAACAATGTGCTAAATTTAAAATATCCCATAAATTCTCCACACCTTATCATCCACAAAGTAATGGCCAAGCTAAGGCCACTAAAAAAATTCTCAATAGAATCCTCCTAAAGATAATCTGTGAAACTCACATAGATTGGCATCTTTATTTATACCTTACACTTTGGGCCTATCGCACTAACATACACATTGCCATTGGGGAAACACCATTCTTGTTAGTCTATGGTTCCAAGTCTATCTTACCATTAGAATTAAAGCTTCCCTCCTTAATTATATCTCTTCATAGTGCCACACCCAATTAGGAATCATGTGAATATCACCTTCATACTCATTATCTTATTGATGAACACTGTCTAGCTGCTCTACAACACAATCGCCATTACAAGGCCCATATCACCAAACAACATAACAAAAAGGTTAAAGTATTCACTTTAATTATTGATGATTTAGTCCTTAAATTATACTATACCCATGATAAATATGGAAAATACACCCAAAAATGGCGGGGATCTTATTTTGTGAAATATATACTTGGTCATAACACCTATCTCCTCCAAACTAATGTAGGCCATATTTTTAAAGAGCCCACCCATGCTCAATTATTGAAAAAGTAATTTGCTTATATTCTTCCCTTCTTATCATGATTTCTATATATTATCCTACTGACATTTTTTGTAAGATTTCCACATGGGTCTCACCCTTTGTAGCAGTTTCTCTTTCCACAAACCTTAGTTCCTTCTTTTGGTCCTTTCATTTCTTTTTATCATGAGTTTAATTGTAAAAATGTGGATAGGACCCAATATTATTCATGAATTCCTTTCAATTTTATTAACTTTTTTACTTTCTAATGATTTTTGCACCATCTTGTGTTCTTTCTTTGTGAGTTGTAGTGTAAGACCATGGATAAGACTAGGCCTTCCTCATAAAATCATCATCTTTATTTAATTTAGTGTTATTTTTATAAAAGGTTAAGAAATAGTAAGAATCTTGTGATACCTTGTTTTTAGCTTTAGTTTTTGTTTCTTTTGTAGAAATATTTGCACAAAAACTATGTTAGCATGCTTTCCCACAATTTCAACATCCTTATGATAAGGAATCATACTTTCCTGTCATTGTATTCTTTTTTTCACCTTTGTCACATTATTTTTCAATTTAAGTAATTAAAATTGTTTCATGTTTCAATCCTCTTGATTTCATTTCCTATCATTCAATTTTAGGATAAAACATGGTTAAAGTCAAGATAACTCTTTTATTTCACATGAATAGACAAGACTTTTAGACACCATGTTTTCTAAGTTCTCTTTCTTAGCTACCAAGTCCAAATTTTTCAAATGATAGTCATTTGTAGCACCCATATTTGGTTCTCTGAATCCATATGGAGGAAAAATAAAAAAATCCTTCAAAAGTTAAAATCCAAATCATTTAAAACAAAAGGCAATGATTGAAAGGAAACATACAAAGTCAAAAGTCAAAATCACATCAAAATACATGATTTATAACATATTTCCTATCTTCAATTGAAGCTGAAAATCCACATTTGGCCACACAATAGAGTTGAGGTTCATTGGGGTACGGTAAGTTAGTATATTGGGATAGGAGAATTTAAAATAAATCTATGGTGCTACCTAATTTCTCATGCAAGTACCCAATCTTCACAGTAGACTGATGACTTTGTAATAGGTCTTGAAGAATGGGGAACACGTCATGGGAAGGTAGGTTCATTTTAATTTTCCTGCATTTAGAATTCATGGGATGATATTCATACTTCATTTGTTGACCCAAGATTTGTGTGGCTAGGAAAATTTATTTAGAGTCCATAATGTCAAAAGTCCTCTTATTTTGACAAACCTAATTTATGTGTCTTGAATTTGATCAAGAGTTTCTCTACCTTTCTTTTTTCTTTCTTTTCCCCTCCATCTGTTTCATTTCCCCTTGTATAGGCAGGTTTGTTTCTAAATCTTCCCCCCCCCTTCTATATTCCCTCTTCTTCACATCTTAAAAACATTCTAGCATTACTTTGTTACAATTTCATCTATTCTTAGATCAAAATAATATTTTTGTGTGACTATGGATTACTTTATTTACACCATTGGTTTATATTTATAGGATTGCCTTGGTTTCTTATAAAATTTTCCATTTCTTTACCTCCCTTTTTTTGGACAACTACGTTCATTTCTATTTTTAGTACTTTTTCCATTGTTGAGTGAGGTTGGCTTGTTATTTCTCACTTACCAATGTTGTTTTCCCTTTTCATGCACTTTTTACATTTAATGATTGAGTAAGGATTGTTACTGCTCACTCATCAATTTTTTTTTACCATTGCTTGCCCATATTTGTTTAAGTAATGATTGTTACTGATTTTACATTGATGTTTGATTACCATTTTTCACATGTATCCTTGGTTTGACTTGGTTTGATTGACTTTCTTACTCAAGGTTTACTTGGTTGAGTTTTTTGATCATTTAGTAGCCTTGGATTTTTGGTTACCCAATTTACTCTAAATTTTGACCTGGTCATTTGGTCCTAACTTTGCATTTATCACCCTAACTTACCAAATTTACAAGTACATCATTCCTACACTACATTCATTATCATGGCCTTCCTGCATTTATTTATTTTTGCTCTTTAGTTTTGTATCTTTGGGTTTGTCCAAAGCAGTCTCTAGAACCTCCGTGATCAAAATTAAAAACACATCAAACAATCATCTAGTGATAAATTAAGTCAAAGTATGCATATATTGCTTTTATTTTTAGTTATTTCCCATTCATTCATTCATTCATTCATTCATTCATTCATTCATTCATTCATTCATTCATTCATTCATTCATTTACTTTTAGCTATTTTATGCTTTAAAATAATGCAATTTATTTAGCTTTATCATTATGTGTTGCTATGTTCTTTTATCGAAGCACCATCTCTTGTTGCACCTGAGTGACATGTGATGAAATTTGAGTGGGGCATATGTATACACATAATATTTTCAAATTTTATCAATTAATGATGCTTTATTTCTTGTAAGAACCTATCAAATCTTAATATCTCTAAGTGCATGCCTTAAAGGGTACATCAAGAAAGGGGTGGGTAGAACATTAGTACTTTGTAGGATTATTGTCCCCTATACCACCACTTTCTATCAATACAAACTTATCTTATTTACTTCCCTAAGCCTTGACACGTCTCTTGCACACTCCTCCAATTATTTACCCACCTTATTTAGCATCTTGCTAAGCCTAAAACCCTTTTTTATAGTTTACATTACAATGTTGGTTTGGGCCAATCCTGTATCCTAATTGTTAAGAGCATGCTATGGGTCTAGGCCATCTCTAGCCAAAATAGACTGAGACCTAACTTATTTTTATCAATTAATGATATAAATTCAATTGGGTCAACCTTGTTAGCTAATATTTTATAAAGGTTTAGGGTTGGATTTAGATATATATACACATTCATTAATCCGTTTCTTAGAGAGACAAGGAGTTAATTATTCATTTTTGCTTCTTTACAATCTACTCTTCCACCATTCTACTTGAGGTTTTATTGCTTAGAGTTTATACTTGGAGAAGAGTCTTATCTTGTGGAAAAGACTTGGACACTTTGGAATTTCTCAATGATCCTTATAAACCAAAAAAACCTCTTACAAAGAACCTTTGGCCAAGGAAAATATTGAGTCTCGATGGGTTCATATTCAAGGTAAGTATCTCTAACTTTACTCCTTTATTTTAGTAGATAGAAGTAGCATAAGTAATGGATTTTGAATATATTTATCTTTCCATGCATTAGGGTTTTTACTTGTAAATAGCTTAATTAGGATTATCCTATGCATATTTATTTTTTATGTTTATTACCCCTACTTTGTGCTATAAGATTTGGTGAGCACTAGATTAGACTTTGCTTTATATTTACTTTTCTAAATATGAAAACATAGGACCTAGCTAGGGTTATTGCATAGTGTTGCTTGACTAGAGGATTTATAACCCTCTCTAGTGATGTTATTGTGGTAAGAGATCCCTTGGTTAGGTCTAGTGGATCCATCTTGGTCATGAACCCAAATATATAATGTATCAACAACTAAAAGTTTAAGTAGGATTTATCTTCTCTGAGCTAGGATTTATTAATAGACTTGTTGCATTTACCTTTATATACAAGAAGAAATGATAGGTCACATCAATAATTTTAGAAATAAAAATGATTAATTTGGATAAAAAGTAGCTATGTCATGGCAATCAAATTATCATTAGCATTCAATGTCTAAATGAAATGATGTGTAAACAATTCACCATATTCAAATTCTAAGGACAAGTTGGATAAAGTAGGAAAGTTATATTTGTATGGGCACATCAACATTTATATATTACACACTTGTATAAGTTGGATCCCTCTACATTTTAGTGAATTTTAGTCCTTCTAGTGTGAAGTGTGTGTATTCCTCTCTTTAGATTATCACTATTAATACCTAGGGTTAAAATAAGCTATTATGGACCGATCATGAATTTTTATTCACCTTTTAGACTCGTATAAGGAGGCTATTAGTGTTGGTATCACTCTGAATCAAGCTAAGTATAATAATATTGACCCCTTTGAGCTTATAAATGTCAAATAAGTAATTCTATTTACGCTATATCAACTAAAATTGACTTAAGAGAGACCTGAAACTTACAACATCCTCTGTGAGGATCTGATGTAGAGAGGTTAATAAATTTGCCTACATTTAGACAATTTGATGAAGTTTTCATGCTTCTACTAAGTAAATGTTGACCAAATTTGACTTTTAGGTCAAATTGGGGCACCCCTAGATAAAAAACTAATTTTTTTGATGTTTTATGGGTCTAATACATATTTCAAAGGGTTTATTATAGGTTAATCAATGTCATTTATGTTTTACAAGCCTTGGTCTTTATTCTTTTTAGTCATTTTAGGTCATTTTGAGGTTAAAAAAGGTGCATTTAATGACTTGTATAATTTTTTTAATAAGTGTGAAGGTTATAACATGTGATTTAATTTCCCATGTGTGCTTATAGGTATTAGTTAATTTACGTATCTAAAAAGTGGTAGGTTCATATAGAAGAAAAGGTAGTTTTCTCGAGAAGGAAGAAGAAAATGACACTTGTACATATTTTTAGAAAGTGACATGTGGGAAAGGATCATGGTGTGTATATTAAGACTCATAAATCTCATTTCAACATTTTATTTTATCTTAAAGTGCCATTTTTGGCACAAAAAAATTTTTCTCCATCTTTGCTTTCCTAGACATGTAAAAGTGACCTTCAGGTTTTTGCTTAGTACAGATAGGTAAAGAGGTCTAAAGTCAAAGTATTTTGGGAGATTTTGTTAAAATTATATACATTAATTTTAATATAATTTTTTTTATTGATGGTGGCTTGTTCTTCATGAACCATCCTCATAAAGTTGACTGTATTTTTTTGCCTACTTATCTATACACCTTGCAGTTTTTGCTCTTATTTGGGAAGGTCCATACAATTAACTTGATAAAATTAGTTAAAAAGGATTTTTAATCCTTTTTATAATGTTATAAATATTTTTTTTTTACTTTTAGATTTGATTTGATGAGCCAACTAACTCAATTTACAAGGAGGAGTGAAGGAGTGAAGTTATAGTCATTTCTTCTAATTGTTGAGGTTTTATTCTATGTATTAGTTCTAAAGGGAAGATAAGTGATGTTTTATTGATAATATATGTCTTTAATTCATTTAAAATTACAAATCAAACTTAAAAATTCACTTCAAGATCCAAGAGAGCAAGCAAATGTATAAAATGGGCATCTATAATAGTTGTACGGCCTACCATCAGTTGGCGGAGCATGAAAATGTGTTTGCACATCCTATAATGTTTGGAGGGTAAAAATATGTTTGGTAATAACTTTTAAGAAGGTGTAATTATGTTTGAGAAACTATAAAATCAAAAAATGGTCTTGGAGCATACTTGTGACATTTTGGGGCAATTTCCCAAAATTATCAAAACATAGGTCTAAGACCATTTTTGAAGTTTCCCATATAATTTTATATTGATTAAAAATACATATAAGTATATTCATCCTCAATATCTCACATATGTATAAAAAATTTAATAAATAAGAGTGATGTTTGAATAAAGGGAGATAGTTGTCAAAATCTCTCAAGTTGCTTCCAAACCATTGAAACTAGACAGTAATGTCTACAAGTTTAAAAGGTATTAGATGACCTTAACACTTAAAAGTGTTGATGAAGCATATTTACATAATTTTAATGGATTAGTGAGTGAAATTCACACTGATGAATATAAATATCATTAGGAAAGGGATGATATACTATTTTTTCAACTCCCATGCTATTACCTATAGTCTTTACCATGACCTAAGAAGTGTGCACCTGTAGTTGGGAATGAGGTAGTGAACAAAACTTGATGTCTTGGAAGGTTTGTAATTAATCCAAGTTAATTTTATGCATGATTATATTTTTCATACCCTGTAAATCTGTATGGATAGTATCTCTATACCATTCCCAAGCTAAAGTTGGACCTCAATACCCCTATAGGAGTCTTAAAGGCAGAGAGTCTCAGTCATGGTAAGAAGAAACCTAGTCATGAAAATAAGGAGAATACAAGGTGAATAAAATGTTTATAAAGTTATAAATATTTATCATTGTCCAATGGAGATAATATCCACATAATAACCAGGTCCAATGAGAAGCCTACACCTATAGGAATCAAAAGGGGCATGGTTTCCACAGTCAGGACATATAAATCCTAGTTGAGTGAATTCCAAGTCTGCATGAGAGGTAAAAGTAAGTTGGAATAATTAAATGGACCTATAAAAATTACATATAGATATTTTTCATCTCCTTGAACCCTTATCAATGCAATACAATCTTACTAAGACCTCTTAAGACCCTAACATGCACCTACAACCTTGTATATGGTTGGGTTAATAGTAAGTATAATGGAATGGGTCTAGATGATGGTAAAGAATTATGATGGAGAAAATACCTTAAAAAATTATAAAATAACTCTAGGGGGTTATAATGATGTTTTTTCAATCTTGAATCATGCAACTACCTATAGGTAGGGTCTACAAGATAGAAAACATAGTCAAGGCACAAAACTAGTCAGACAAAGGGCAAGGTGTAGGAGGTGTTATATCAAGGGTTATTATGAAAGGGTGATTGTAATAGAATGAGAATAGGTTTTAAAATTTCATGAATTTTTTTAGGAAGGAATATTATAAGGAACCCTTTTCAACAAGCAAAACACAGCCACAGTCAGGGTTTGGTATTCAGCCTTGACTAAGCAGAGTATATGAAATGATATATGTGAGTTTGGATGGATGAATCAAGGTTAAAACACATTAATATAATATAATTTTTTTATATTAAGATATCATGATGTATTATGAGTAGATAAGGAGCTCAAAATCAAGCAAACACAACCATTCCTTGAAACCCTACACAGTTCTTTTGTCTAGAGGCTAGTTTTAGGAAGGTCATATGAGATGACTAGGAGATAAAATTTTATCAAAAAGGTAATTAAAATGTTTATAATATCATCCAATATTTTTTTACTAGATAAATAGGGAAATTTCCCTCTATTTTATCTTAGATAGAGGGCACTTCCCTAGGTGCACAACCTTGCAATTTTGAAGTTTGAAGGAAATAGAGTGAATAAAAGTTGATTGGATATCATAAATATTTTTGGAAAGTTGGAAAAAATCCATACCAATATTAATAACACCTAAATTAATTAGGGAACTAATCAAGAGGGTCATAGATCATCAAATTTGTAAACATGCCTAGTTGAAATAGTGAGGTCTAGTGCTCAAATGAAGGGTCACTCACATCTCTAGCCATAATAATGTTTTATAAATTGTTGTAACATGTTTATGTCATCATTATATAAGTTTATAATTCATTTTTATGTAGATTATCCATCAAAAAATCATGTTGGGATCTAAAATGTAAATAGTCCTACCAAGCATGACTAGGCCTAGTATCTAAAAGGGGGGTCAATTTCATATTTGGTATAATATGGTCAATAAAACCTATTTTATAATTTTATTAGGGTGTAATTAGGTATTTAAAACCTAAAACATGTAGATAAAGCATTAGGAAGCCATTCTTGGAACTTAGATCAACTTGGACCTACAAAAAAGTGAAGGAGAAGCTTGATAAGGTGATTTCAAGTGCTCACATCTTTATTGAGGCTTATAAAAGGAGATATATGAGTTAAAAGATGTTATAAAAGGTATTTAAATATGTATTTGTGGATTTTTTTGGTATCTTGGATGTCAGACCTTTATGGATAAACCTTAAGAGTGAAAACTACTCAGAAACCCTAAAAAACCCTTGCAAGGACCAGTCTAGAGAAATGGAGTTGGATATATGATATAATTGAATATTTTGGCCATAAAACATATTTTAATTTTAATATTACTAACTCAGGATCCCTCCCATGCTTTTTGGCTATATGGACCTGTACAGATAGGGTACAAAATAAGCTATTTTTGACCATTTTATGTGTTTTATAGGATAAATGAGGATTATAAAGGTAAAATAAATTTTAGGATAAATATTTAGAATTTTTATAATTCCATATTTCAATCTTATTCCAAGTAAAAACTCTTAAGTGTCTAAACTAGGTGTTTCTTCTCAGCCAATCAAAAATGGCCTATTGGACAAGCTAGTGAGAAGTGTGCAAACTCTAAGTGAAAGTGATTTCAAGGTGTACATAATAATTATAAGGAAATTTAGGGTATTAAAATTTTTAATTCACTCAATCCAATTTATTTTAATGGGAAATTAAATCCAAATTTTATGCCAAGTGTGCAGGGTGCATGAAGGAAGCGTTTTTTGGACTATAGATGATGATAACTCCTTTCCAATTGATTACAGAAGACCAAGAATAAAAAAATAAATAGAGAGGAATTTATGATGTCCTTAAACTTCATCCCAATCATCATACTTGGTCATAATTAGCTATGAGGCATTAAAATAGGGCCAATCATGAAGGCAATTTTTCTAAGCCAAGACAAGGAGTTTTATGCCACTTTTCATGAAGTTTATGCCTTGAATTGACACTTGGAATTAATTAAATTACTTTTTTCATCCCATATAATCATATAATTCACAATAAATAATTATATAGTCTTTATAAGTGTCCTTGTGACCCTTGGGCTTCTCTCTTCTCCTCTCTCTCTCAAGTTCTATAAGAACTAGCCATTTTGGCCATTGCAACTCATGCTCCACCTAAGTATGGTGAAACCATGATAATTTGTATACCTTTTTATCATTAATAATACTTATTTTTACATATTCCATGACTATTATTAGTGTGTTTATTTTTAATTTTTGATTTTGCATAAGTGATAACTCTTGTTTCCTTAACATGATTATTTCATTCTATCATCTATTTATAGTTGGAAAGATTCCTCTTGCAGGGCATATAAAGTGTTCTAGGAAATGTAAATGATTGAGTGGGTTAGTATATTTATTATTTACCTCATAATCCTCTTATCTAGTCATCTTATCTTTGCACATTCATCCATAAACTCATAATGTAACATTGATGTGAGAAGATGAAAATTGGAGACGTGTATGTTCAATATGTCCCTTGATTTCAAGTGTAGCATGCATATTGTTGGATTTAATAAGTACATTTGGTGTATTACCTCCATTAGGATAGTTTTTTTCATTTATCTCTCTCCATTTTCACCTCCAAATTTTAGTTTTAGTTGTGATCCAAAGAGGTACATCAAGGGAGCTAGCCCTATTTAGAGATTCATTTCATTCCTTAGGCTACCCACAAGCATAAGGATGTTTCCATTGTGCCACTTAGATGAGGAGATATTTTTCATCTCATAAAAAGGTGAAAATATAATTGAAAATAGTTTTTGGCATGCCCGGTGGGACTCTTAGTCTAAGAGGTTGAGATATTTTTGGTGTTGTCTCTCAACAATCAACCTTTCGAGGCAACTATTCAAGCATCAATGATGACTATGAATATATATCATCTTGTCAAGCAACCTAGGTTATATTTTAAATATTTTTAGTAATATTTTTCCTTTTTTTTTTCTATTTTTAAATAAGGTTTCATGGCTATTTTTGGTGTTGAGTACTATTCTTTGTAAGTTGGTGAGACATTGCAAGCTTGTGCCATGCCCTATCAACAAGAGAAAGTTATTAATCAACCCTTACAAGAAGTGTATCAGCACCAATATGGTTATTTTTAGCCCCAATATTATAATTTTAAACATTATCATGAATTTCATCAGTCATATAGCCAAACTTATCAATGTCTTTCTTCTCCTAGTCAGCCTAGCCACTTCTCAAGTCAATCCTATTCCATTTTCATGAAGAAACTATTGGGATATGTGAAGTACAAGTTGGATCTTCATAATCCAAGTGGATGTGGTCAAGATTTTCCTAATAATTTAATTCATAAGGTGAGAGAAACATTATATTTGGTTAAAATATAGTGGGTACCTATTGAGAAAGCCAATTGGCAAAGGCTCACAAGTGAGATGCTTGATGTGAGTGTCCTAGTTTCTTCCTTAGAGGATAGGCTAAGAGTTCATGAAAGTCAACCTCACCAAAACTATCAACATTCATATACATTTCCCTAAGTTTTGTATTATCCATACTTTATTGCTACTCATGATCCCAATCAAGGATATCAAATTCATCCTTTTCCTATTCAGTTGGAGGAGAGAGTTGAAAGGAGAAACCTTGTTTTTGAAGCTAATCTTGATAAGCAAATTGAGTTGGCTAATATGCATATGTAGTATTCCATATTGGTAGAAAATGAATTGGAGTTAAATCCCTCATTTTCCTCTCACATTTCATCCTTACCACCTCAAAAAGAGACTCATAATCCAATACCCTAAGCTAGAATAAGATAGTGGAATCATGGGGCAAGAAAGAGGAGAAAAGCCTTGACAAAGAGTGTGAAGTTGAGAAGGATCTTAATCTTATATAAACCCCTCCCATCCTTCCTCAATAAAATAATTATAATCCAAACATCCTAATCTAGAGTAAGATAGTGGAGTCATGGGGAAATAAAGAGGATAAGCATCTTGATAAGGAGTGTGAAGTTATCCTAGTTCCTTGGTAGCCTCATTAGACTAAGTCACATGACTTCAAAATGCCTAGTATTGGAACCACAAAGAAGGAGATGGAAGATCATGTAGCCCTTGAGAACCAAATCCCTATTATAGAGGTTGAGATGCAACTTGATATCCCTCAAGAGGTCTTAGTTAATGAGGAAGAGGTGATGTCTTGTGTGGAAATTTCTAATTGGGTTGATGAAGAAGAATGTCTTCCTTTCAAAAAAGAGGAAGAAATGGTCATTAATTCTTCCATATATTTGAAATATTTCATGTATGGTAAATGAAAAGTTCTTAATAATTCTTAGAATGATATGCTTAAAATAATTAGAGCAGGCTATTCTCCTCTGCAAGGAGCCTATGATCTGGTCAAAGATGGAGAAGGCAACTTTGGCACTCAAGTAAGTATGCAAAGGAAAAGAAACTTTTCAAATCCATTATTTCAAGAAACATATTCATTTATGATGATATGTTTTAAGTTTTAAAAGTGGAATATCATCCTCTCAATCAGTTGGGAGAAACACATCAGCTCTTGAATAATGGAATAAGCTCCTTTTGGCTTCAATCTTCTAAGAAATAAGAAACTAATCCTCTTGAAGCCTTGCCTAATAAGGAGATACAAATGAACCATGAAATGAAGTGTGGGAAAGAGTATGAAGTATGTGAACATGTTCAAGAGGAATATATCTACATTGGAGACCTATTTGAGGGTTGACCTTGAGAGCAAGTCAAGTGAAGTGCCAAGGAAAAGGTATGATCTAAAAATCACTCAATCCAAGGAGAAGCATTCTTGGCACTATGTTTCATCTAACCATGAAGATGATTCAATAAGTTTTCATTTTGATCCTAAATAGGAGGTATGCATAGTCTCTAATTATGCATACTAGTTTGTTTTTATATTACACTAAGTGCCTTGAGCACATGTGTGTGTGTCCTATTAGTTTGTGTGTGTCCCTTTCTTTGTGTGGTTGAGGTAAGTAGTGGTATTGACTTGATGGTCAATGGTAAAAGGTACTCTTTTTATTTCTCATACTTTAGATGATTCCCTAAGCCCAATGGATTGATAAGGTTACTAGTCTAGTTAGTATATCATGCATATTACCCCTATGAGTCACCAATTTGTTGACCAAATTTAAATTTTAGGTCAGATTGGGGCACCCCTAGGTAAAATATTGATTTTTTTGATGTTTTAGGGGTATAATACATATTTCAAAGTGTGTTTTATAGGTTAATCAATGTCATTTATGTTGTACTATCCTTGGTCTTTAGTCATTTTAATCCTTTTAGTCATTTTGAAGTTAAATGTATAGATTTATTGGGAAGTGTGAAGGTAAAAAACATGATTTAATGTCCTATGTGTCCTTAGAGTCCTTGTAACTGACATAACTAAAAAGTGGTAGGTTCATCAGAAGAAAATATAGTTTTCTTGAGGAGGAGCAAGAAAATAACACTTGTACAGATTCTTGGGAAGTGTTCCATGTGGGAAATGATCATGGTGTGTCTCTATAGTTTCCCCAAACTAAGTCCCAAATTTTATTTGATCTGGAAGTGCCATTTTTTGCCCAAAATAGTTCTACTCGATCTTTGCTTTCCTAGACATGTAGAAGTGACCTTCAAGTTTTTGCTCAGTACAGACAACTGAAGAGGTTTCAAGTCAAATGATTTTGGGAGGTTATATTAAACTTAGATACATTAATTTTAATATAATTGTTTTTAATAATTATGGCATGTTCTTCATGAAACATGCTAATGAAGATGACTGTATTTTTTTTCTTGTTTATTTGTGCACCATGTAGGTTTTGATCTTATTTGGAAAGTTTCATATAATTCACTTAATAAAATTGGTTCCAAATGATTTTTAATCCATTTTATAATGTTTTTAATTATTATTTTTACATTTAGAGTTGATTTGATAAGCCAACTAACTCAATTTTCAAGGAGGCATGAAGGAGTGAAGTTACAATCATTTCTTCTAATTGTTGAGATTTTATTTTATGTATTAGTTCTAGAGGGAAGTGAAGTGATGTTTTATTTCTCATATATGTATTTAATTAATATTAAATTCCAAATCCAACTTCAAAATGGGCAATATCTAAGAGAGCAAGTAAATATACAAAATGGGCATTTATAGTAGTTCTATGACTTGCCATCAATTGGAGGAGCATAAAAATGTGTTTGCAAATCCTATAATGATTGGAGGGTAAAAATATTTTTGGTCATAAATTTTAATAAGGTTCAAGTATGTTTTATCAATTATAAAATTAAAAAAATGGTCTTGGAGCATACTTATGACATTTTGGGAGAATTTCCCAAAATTTTCAAAATAGAGGTCCAGGCCCATTTTTGAAGTTTCCCATACAAGTTTGTATTGAGTCCCAATACATATAAGTATATTCATCCTAAATATATCACATAGGTCTACCAAATTTCATAAATAAGAGTGATGTTTGAATAAAGGGATATAATTGTCAAAAGTTCTCAAGTTGCTTCCAAACCATTAAAACTAGACGATAATGTCTACAGGTTTTGAAGGTATTAGATGACCTTAACACTCAAAAGTGTTGATGAATCATAATTACATGGTTTTAATTGCCTTAGTGAGTGAAATTCACACTAATAAATATAAATATAATTAGGAGAGGGATGATATACTATTTTTTCAACTCCCATGCCACCTACAATTTGTACTATGCCTTGAGAAGTGTGCACCTACAATTGGGAATGAGGCAGTGAACTAAAATTGATATATTGGAAGGGTTGTAGTTAATCCAAGGTAAATTAATGAATTATTATATGTTTCATTCCTCAAAAATCTGTATGGATAGTATCTCTATACCATGTGCAAGCTAAAATTACATCTCAATAACCCTACAAGAGTCTTAAAGGCAGAGAGTCGTAGTCATAATAGGAAGAAACCCAGTCATGAAACCAAATAATATACAAGGTGAATAAAATGTTTAGGAAGTTATCAATACTTATCATGGTACAATGGATAGACTCTTCACATCACAACCAGGTCCAAGGAGAAGCCTAAACCTATAGGAATCAAAAGGGGTAGGGTTTTCATAGCCAGGATATATAAAGCTTAGTTGATTGAATTCCAAATGTGGATGAGGGGTATAAGTAAGTTAAAATAGTTAAATGGACTGAGAAAAATTACATATAGATATTTCTCATCTATATGAACCCTTAACAATGCAATACAAGATTATTGAGACCTCTTAAGACCATAACATGCATCTATAACCATATGTATGACTCGGTTAATAGTAAGCATAAAGGAATGGGTTTAGACAATGTTAAAGTATGAGGATGGAGAAAATATATTTAAAAAAGTATAAAATGTCTCTAGGGGGTTATAAGGAGGTTTTTTACAATGTTTTTTCAAGCTTGAACCAGGTAACTACCTATAGATAGGGTCTAAGAGATAGAAAACATAGTCAAGGCACAAACCCAGTTAGACAAAGGGCAAGGTATAGGAGGTGTTAGTGAAATGGTTATTATGAAATTGTGATTGGAATATAATGAGAGATATTTTAAAATTTCATGAACAATTTTAATAAGGTAGAGTATAAGGAACCCTTTTCAACAAGCAAAACACAGTCACGATCAGGGTTTGGTATTCAACCTTGACTAGGAAAAGTATATGAAATGATATATGAGAGTTTGGATGGATGAATGAAGGATAAAAAAATAATATAATTTAAAATATTATCATTAATCTATCATGATGTATTTTTATTAGAGAAGGAGCCCAAAATCAAGCAAACACAACCATTCCTTGAAACCCTGCCTAATCTTTTTGTCTGGAGGCTAGTTTTAGGAACTTGAAGCTTTAAAGGGTCATATGAGATGAAAAAGAGATAAAATTTTGTCTATAAGGTAATTATAACCTATATAATATCATTTAATACTTTTTTTTCTTGGACAAATAAGGGAAGTTCCCTCTATTTTGTCTTAGTTAGAGGGCACTTCCCTAGGTACACAACCTTACAGTTTTGAAGTTTGAAGGCAAAAGAGTGAATTAAAGTTGATTGGAAACCATAAAGAGGATTATATAGTTGTAAAAAATCCATAAAAATATGAATAAAACCTCAATTAATGAATTAAATAATCAAGAGGGTCCCAGATCATCAAATTTGCAAACAAACCTAGTTGACATAGTGAGGTCTAGTGCCCAAATGAAGTGTCACTCTCATCTATAGATATAATAATGATTTATAAATTGTTGTAACATGTTTATATGATCATTATATAATTTTATAAGTCATTGGTATGTATAGGAACCATAAAAAATGCATGTTGGGCTCTAAAATGTAAATAAGCCTACCAAGCATAACTAAGCCTAGTATCCACAAAGGGGGCCAAATTCATATTTGGTTTTATATGGTCACTAAAACATATTTTAGAATGTTACTAGGGTGTAATTAAGTATGTTAAAACATCAAAATTGTAGATAAAGCATCAGGAATCCATTCTTGGTCCTTAGATCAACTCAGACCTGTAGGAAAGAGAAGGAGAATATTGATAAGGTGATTTCAAGTGCTCACATCTTTTTTGAGGATTTGTATGGGAGAAATAGGAGTTAAAGGATGTTATAAAATGTCTTTAACTATGAATTTTTGGAAATATTTTGTAGCTTGGATTCCATACCTTTATGAATGAACCTTAAGAGTGAAAACCACTTAGAAATCCTCCAAAACCTTTACAAGGACCAATATAGAGAAATGGAGTTGGATATTTGATATAATGGAATATTTTGGACATGAAAAATATTTTAATTTTCATAATAATTTCTCAAGTTCCCTCCCATGATTTTTAGTTATACGAACCTATACAGATAGGGTAAAAAACATGTTATTTTTGACCATTTTGTGTGTTTTACAAGTTACAAGAGGATTCTAAAGGTGAAATAAAGTTTTTGAGAAATATTTAAACTTTTTATAACTCCTTATGGCCATTTTATTCCTAGGGAAATCTCCTAAGTTTCCAAATTAAGTGTTTCTTCTCAGCTAGTCAAAACTGGCCTATTGGACAAGCTAGTGAGAAGTGTGAAAAATGTAAGTGAAAGTGATTTTAAGGTGTAATTGATGATTATAAGGACATGAAGGGTCTGAAATTTTTTATACACTACATCCCATGGATTTTCATGGTCACATAAAGCCAAATTTGAGTTCAAGTGTGCAGGGTCATGAAGGAAGAGTTTTCTAGACTGTAGTTTATAATAGCTCCTTTCCAATTGATTATAGAAGAAAAAGTGTATAAAAAATGAATGTAAAGGAATGTATGATGTCCTTAAACTTCATCCCAATCATCATACCTATTAATAATTAGTTATGAGACATTCAAACAAGGCCAATATGAAGGCAATTTTTCTAAGCTAAGACAAGGAGTTTTATGCCACTTTTCATGAAGTTTATGCCTTGAATTGATAGTTGGGATTATTGAAATTGCATGGTTAATCCTAGATACTCATTTAATGTAAAATTAATTTATTCTCTTATCTTTACAAGTGTCCTTTTTACCCTTGAACTTCTCTCTTCTCCTCTCTCTCTCAAGTTCTATTAGAACTAGCTATTTTGGCCATTGTAACTCATGCTCCACTTGAGTATGGTGAAGCCGTGATCATTTGTATACATTTTGATAAATAATAATATTCAATTTTAACTTTTATATTACTTTTATTAGTGTGTTCATTTGTAATGTTTGATTTTACATAAGTGACAACTCTTGTTTTCTTAGCATGATTGTTTCATTTTATCATCTATTTGTAGTTAAAAAGATTCTTATTACAAGGCATGTGAAGTTTTCTAAGAAATGTCAAGGATTTAATCAATTAGTATATTCATTATTGATATCATTTGACTCTTTTATAGTCATCCTAGCTTTGTACATTCATCCATAACCTCACAATGTAACATTGATGTGAGAAGATGAAGATTGGAGAAGTGTATGTTCAATTTGTCTCTTGATTTCAAGTGTAACATGCATATGGTTGGCAGTCATCAATATATTTGGTGTATCACCCCCATTATGATATTTTTTTTGGTTATATCTCTCCCTTTTAACCCTCAAAGTGTAGTTGTAGTTGTGATCCAAAGTGGTACATCAAGGGAGCTAGCCCTATCTAGATATCCACCTCATTCTTTAGGCTACCCACAAGCCTAGAGGTGTTTCCATTGTGCCACTTATATGAGAAGAGATTTTCCATCTCCTTAAAGGGTGAAAATAAAATTGAAAATAATAGATACAATCAAGGTACTATTCAAATCCTATAGGATGTTACAATACACATAAACATAACTACATGGTAAGAGTGACAAGACTTCCATCATGTGGCCAATATCTCATGTCATAAAAATCAAAGGCACCCATAATTCATGAGCATACTACAGAAAGATATGTTGGGGAATCCAAAGGGATTTTTATGAACTCAATCATAGATATTTTAGTGTGAATATTAGTCAAATGTATTACCAAGAGGTTTTGGTAGACAATAAATAATGTCAAACAAGTAACCAAGGGATTCGTTAATATTTCCTATCCCATGATTCATATACAAGAAGACTTCAAATGGATATAATTATTGGTTTTAAAGTTTTCTACCAACATTAAAAAGGTTTTATAACTTATAGCATATACATTTCAATATTAATTTTTGATATTACTTTTGGGTTTTACACATTGGATATCTCCAAAAGGCATCATCAATCTAGACATCAATTTTTAGCATGTGCAATAGTTCACAAACCTAATTTGGATAAAGGAAGGGTAGTATTAGACATATGTATGAAATTTCAATAATTTGTGGTTGGATTTGTAGCAAATCATATCATCATACCCTATAATCCCCAATAATATCATGCAATATATGAGATAATATGCATAAGTGACATCGATGCCTAGTGATACCTAGATTCACATATTTTATCTTACAGAGGCCCCCATCACACATATGTCATTATTTATTTCAATGGGGGAAGCATAATATTAGGTGTAATGCCAAAAATCTCTCACACTTGTAGAAGTCCATCCTATGCAATCAACACCTCCAAAAGTGGTCATATGAACACAACATCAAGCATCAAATCAATAATAGGCAAAACCTCATCCTACATCATAGGTAGCTTCCATCTCATTTCAAGTTGAAAAAGGAAAAAGGAAGATAATTGACCCTATAACATCATAAAAAAACTGAATAAAATAACACGCAACACCAAATATTGGTTTCATGATCCATGGGTAACTAAAATTACCGCATAATGCAATTTCCTAGAGATGGGATTGGATGAACCGTAGATATACCTATCTTTGATTGATGATATGGGTAAAGATGTATATGATGAGGAGATGAAAAAATAATTTGTATTTTATAAATCAATACACACATGGAAAGTGAAAAATTAAGTCTTGAAATATCTATGGGTATACCTACCTACCCCTCCCACATATATAATTATATATACTATCACATAAGAAGATAAACACAAATAAAAAACTATTAAATTTTTTAGAATAGACCTAGGTGTAGGGTCTACACATATGTAGCAGGCTTTAGTGTAACCAAATATTACAATGGAAACATTGGTAAGTAAGAAGATAATACACATGGAAATAATATTATCTTCCATAATCTCTGAAAGCATGGGTCTCTTTATTGACGTAGCGCCTACACAACACACTTTAGATTTGCATCCACCCAAAAACCACTAAGGTTTTCAAGTGTTTGAAAAAGGGACTTACACCTTTGAACTAATAAAAGCACAGTGTGAAAAAGTAAGTTATCATGAATTCTTACAAATATTCTTCTTAAAAGGAAGAATAGGATATCATAGTTACAGAGCATGCATATTAAAATAGGTCAATTTAAGAGGAATGTGTTACAACACAAGAATAGGATACAAAGTAGAAACACAAGGAGAATGAAGAATAGAAAGTGGTTGTAAATCAAGTTAACAATTAGAGACAAAAGTAGAGGAACAAAAAATTTAGTAACAATAATATGAGAATGAGAAGGTCAAGGAAGTAGAAGCTCAAAATCAATGAGCTAAATAAGTGAAGGTACAAAGGAAAAATGATGAAGAAGATGCTATGAAATAGAAAGCAAAGGTTGAGAAAATAATGAAAGCAAGTAAAGTGCAAGAAGATTTTGAGGCACATAGTAAAAATAAACAATATGAGAAAGAAGCACAAAAGGTAGAATAGAAATGAGCTAAAGAAGACATCAAAGTAAAAACTTGAGCAAAAATTTTAGAAACATTAGGCTTTAGAATAACAAGATCAAGAGACAAAAATAAAGGCTACAAAAAAAGTTGTGAAGGAATTTTTTCTCAAGCTAGTAGAGGAGGCCAAAATAAAAGTTATAGGTGAAAAACCAATAGACACTTAAGAGGGACCATCACAATAGTCAGAACAGATCTCCAATATTTGGTGTTATGATGTTCTAGCTCCATATATGAGTTGAACACCATTTTCATTCCGAATGGCACTAACCCAATGATCTTATGCAATGATGATATATGCCACATTGGCTATTTCTATAGCTTCTTAATATGTTTCCTTGGATGTTTCCAAGTTTCCTTTATCTAATAAACTTGAAGAAGCAACCTTATTTCAAGAATCTATTGTGCATAAAGTTTACTCATTGGAATCAGATGCCTCATAATTGTGAGAAAAAAATGCAACACTCCAAGATCATTTCAACAATGTCCAAAAAATAATTGAGGATGAATGCCCTGCATTGGTTAGTCAAGTTATGGGAGACTAAGTTATGTTTGAAGATAAGGAAATCACACTTTTTATTACTCAATTGACTAAGGATTGGCAATTTATGTAGAAGTGATTTTAGTTGTACTAGTAGGGATAAAAGATCACGGTAGAGATTGAAATAATGATTGAGATCTTAGTGGAGTATGAACAAGTATTGGACATTGCATAACTACAAGCATAATAATTGGGAAAAAATATGTTAGATTGGAAGAAATAATTACACAATGTGTGGGTTGATGTGAATGCATAATTTATTACGGCTAACAAAGCCAATGAAAAAATATGAAACCAAATAGCCTCTAAGAAGGAACTCAATACTATAATCAAAACATCAATGGAATCTAAATATATTATTATAGGGTGACTACAATGTTGGTAAAATTAAATTTCATGAAACACATTTATAGGGTTCCAAACATAATAACACACAGACCAAATGGAAGAGGTGTGACATGACATGTCGTTGAAAGTTTAAAATGCAATATCCTCAATTATGACAACTAAGGATGATGATATAAACTATATCATGGATTGTAACATACCACTATGAATAATGATTAGTATGGTTAGGGATGCCTAACTTGGATTACAAATTGTATAAAAAGGACCTATCCTCCTTTGATAGTTTTATGCTTCTTCTTGTCGAGATACCATAATATATCTAATTGAGTCCATTAAAGAAGATTTTTTTTTGAAATGAATAAACTCAGTCTTCAATCCCAATACAACAAGAACTTCTAGGAACAAATTTTATAGTTGAAATGAATGAGAACAATATCATTCTAAGCTCCAAGTCTGAAGCATTGAAAATAGGTACATCATGATAAGCTTGCAAACAAATGAAATGTAAAGATAAAGAAAATCAAATGATATTTATAAAAAACATGTTTAATACAATGGATATCCCTTTCTTAACTAGTCAAGGCAAAACTAGAATCAAGCCTAACTAAGTAATGTCAGATAAATCCACACATGGGACAAAACTAGGAAAAAATAAATAATCTAGCTAGAATATAGCAAGCATGAGAAATACATAGTCTAACACCCCCACTCAAGTGAATTTAGGGGCTAATGATAGCCAAAAAAGATATAGTGGCATATCCATAGTATGAGTCCCAATAACAAAGGCTGATGAGGTACCCATGTATTATATATATCCATGAAGTGGAGAAAGGAATAAAACCTATAAGAATAAAACTCCCCTCTAAAAAGATGTAAAATAAGGAAGGAATTCATATGGAATCCCCCCAAGTAATATTATTATTAGTACTAAAGATATCGATATTCCAAGTCAAGATCCGAAGATGACCGTTATCGATGTTGAAATCCTTAGCTAGAAGACTATAAAATATCCATCTACATCGAACAGTGTTTCTTCCTTTTTCTAAAATAAGAAAATAAATAGTGTACTATAAGTCTAACCATTACACAAAATAATATGGAGGTATAAGTACAAAGATATTTGAATCACATCAAAATATAAAGTGTGGCATAGGTCTGGAAAGATCATGCACAAGAACTGGATGTAATCCCATGAAAATGAATTGGTCAAAAGAAATACATGGAACATTTACTGAAAGAATTTCCATAGGAATTAGATCATAATGATCATTAAGTGTACTCTAATTGGAACCAGTAGAGTCCTTTGAAGTGATAAGATGTGGTGGCTCAACACACTGCATAAGAATAAAGGGAGGTTCTGCAAATAAACATCCCAAGTCTAGTAGAAACTCATCTCATAGAGGTAGCTCGTTAACAAGAAGAGAAATTTCCATCAAGAATGTGCCATCACAAGAAAATATAATAGGAGAGATTACATCATCATAAGAGAAAACCTCACTAATAGGAGGAGAAAGTAGTGGAGCAAAAGGAGGTGGAGTAAAATATGGTGAAAAAGACCCAAAAGACTCAATATCCTTCTCAAATAAGGCTATAATAACATCCCAGGCTTCCTTTGGTGATGTGGCATCCATAATATGAATGTGAAATCTATCTCAAACATTTAGGTCAGTCAAAAAAAGAGCCTCATCTTACATAGATGTAATCTAGGCAATATCGTCCTCATTGATGATGTTAGGGAAATCACCAAGTACCAATCTCTAAATGCCTTTTAGCTAAAGGTGTATCTTCATTTTGATATTACAAATGGTGTAATTTGAACTATTAAGGGGCTCCATTGTTGAAATACAAGGAAGAAGTTAGGAAGAATAAAGATTGATCCCCCCAAAAGAACAACTCCTGATTCAAATAATGACAACAAAAAAATAAACCTCATTAAAAATTGTAAGCCCCCCCAAAAAACATTGGCACTTTATAAAAGTAGTGTTTTTTATAAATTAATGACACAAATTGATAGATAATTAAAAATCATACACTTTAAAAAAAAATAAACCTCAAATATGAGTTATGGTTCAAAACATATAGGCTTTACAAATTCCCATAAATGGGTCAAAAACATTAAAATTTACACTAGAAAAAGATTTTAGTGACCAAAATGGAATTGAAGGTAGGAGTCCAACCACTCATTAGAACCATAATCACATCGTAGACTTATAAAATCCAACCAAAGTGAAAAAATATCAGCTGAGTGACCCCTATGCTTGCACAAGTGAACTATACTTCCTCTTGAGGTAAAAATTATAGCTTATAAAGGAAAATAATGAATTAATAAAATATTTATGAGAGGAAAGAAGATAGTTTTTAGGTGTCATGAGCATAGAGATCAAGGAATAATTAGACACTTTTCCATAGGTGCCTCTAAGTCCAATCTTCTCCTCTTATGTAATTAATGAAGTATAGACCCTAACGACCTATCAATTTCTTCCAATGCCTATGGGTGAAACGTAGTTGGTAAAGATTCCACAATAGATAAAGAGGACACAAGGCAGGGAGAGAGGTGTTTGGATGGAATGATCTCCTCCCAAATAAAAATGGAACCTCCTTCCAATGCCTAAGTAAGGAATCCAAGGATGCAGATCTTAAGAGAAAAATACAAGCCTAAAAGGGTCCAACACCCCAGGGAATCCTAACACCTACCTTACAAGTGCATCTACCCTCCACTAGATCCTCATATGAAGGTGAGAATAATAATGTCACTTGGCTTAAAAAGTATGTAGATATTTATGTCACCCAAATTCCACTTGGAATGTCTCTCCCACGAACCCATGAATTTAGAAAAAGCCAATGCCACCTCCTTTGTAGACAGATGAAATCTTCTTGAGCACAGAAAAATGGTCTCCAATGGAAAATAAAGACAAATTTGATCCTCTAATTCTAAAAAGGAGGATATCAAAGTTATTATAATGCTACAAATAGGTATATGACACCAAGAAAGTAGTTAAAGTGCAGTTCTAAAGGTACACAGACCTCCCCAATGGCTTTCTTTCAATAGATGACGTCAAAAAAATATCTAGAAAAATAGATTGAAATGACCATAAATTTATTAATATGCATTAGAATTTAAAATTGTAAGATGTTATGGAAATTTATGAGAGATTAGCTCATAACCCAAAATTAGTTTCCTAAAATTCCTTATAAGTAAAGAGGAGTTGATCAAAACATATGATGTTTTGGTAAAAAACATAGTTTTGCCCAAAAACAAATTTCTCATAAATTACCATGCAACTTCTTCAAAATAAATCAAAAATTATCAACGGATGTATACAACCCTTGATGTCTCTAATACCTTGAAATTAATTAGAATAATATCATTCTAATCTAGGAGTCTAAAGCATTGGCAATAAGAACATCATGAAAATCTTGCAAATAAATGAAATGCAAAGACAACGCAAATCAAATGACATTAAAAAAAAAAACATGTTTAAAACAATGGAGAGCCCTTGATTAAGTAGGCAAGGAAAAACTATAATAAATCCTAATGAAGCAATATGGGATAAATCCACAGATAGGACAAAACAAGGAAAAGATAAACAACCTAGCTAAAACCTAACAAGCATGAGAAATACATACTCTAACAGTAGTTATGACCTTGTCAAAAACACCTTCAGTAGTGGTTGAGTCTTTTGTTGATGCCTCTTTGTAATTAATCCTAGTTGACATACCTGTATTGTAGCCTAGTTTAAATTATCCAATGCAACTCATGTCACCTCCTTCCACTTAGGTACTACAACACATTTCAATTTTGAAAAATTTGATGTAATTTTCCATAGGTAGTTAGACATGAGAAGCAAGGATAAGTTGATTAAAAACACAAAAATGTTGACCATTTAATTATATAATTCTATTAAAAACTTGTAAGGGTGGTATATTGGTACACTCCTTAGTTAAAAACCTGAACAGGTGGCTAATTAGTGTGGAAGAGATTAACAACACCTCAAAATATAACCATGACTCATGTTTATCCCAACCTAAGTTTTAGACAACTCCTTTAGATTCAGATGGAAAAATCATTCATGTGATGTTGTCTTAGGATGAGATAACCTCTTAAGTCCAAGAATGTGTTAGAATAGCTTAAGACTTTAAAATCATAGTGTATCTATAGTAGACACGTGTGTGTAAATCATAGTTTTGTAATATGTATATACTTTTTATCTTGTTCCAAGCACTTGTTATAATTATGACATCTATGGAAGGTGAAAAGTATTTTTCTATCTTGTAGTGAAATGAGGAATGTGAAATGATAGATTCATGTGAAGAAGGTTATATATACTATGTTGATACATTGTAAGAGGATTTTATCTTGTGATAGGAGATCAACCAATATTATGATAAGGTTACCTCACAAATATTAGTTCCTTGTGTGTTTTTTTTCTATTTAATATATTCCCTTTTGTATTTATACCATATTCATAACTTTATCTGCTACTATGGAAGAATCCCTATTGTTGGATTATTTAAAAATGTGATAATCAATAATAGTTAATTGTAATCATTTGTAATTATAATAAAATATGTTTGTGTATATTATGATTCTATCTATTTCTATCCATATTACATGAGTTATCTCCCCATTATCAAGTTATGATGGACTTTCTAGGAACCTTTGCTAACAACCGAATTGAATCTCAACAAACTCTTTGAGTTCCTTTTATAAATCTACTTCTATATAGACCTATTTTTTGGGGTAGGCTAAGTATAATATTATAGGCTCATGGAGGACCACATGGATGATGAAATATATAATTTCATTAATAAAATTCTAACAAGGAATGGATGACTCAATAAATTCCACTGAGATGGGGGATTTTAGAGCATCATGCTCCAAAACAATAAAATCCCAATTATAGGAAGAAAGCACTAGTAAGGAGGTAAAGATATACCAAGTAGCAAACTTGTTTGATATCACACCTACATGGGTAGGGTATGTAAAATACAATAGGAAAAATCCCTTTGTCATGTTTTGGATGCTATCTAGCTTAATGCCATGAGTGGTCTAAGAAGATTGAACAGAAGTCTTAAGCATGCTTTCATAGGGGACATGACCCACAAAGTAGCATATTAAACAGAATTGTTCCAACCATTGATAGGAAAAATAAAACTTAGGCACATATAAAACAACATCATGCTGAGAGGTATTAAATCATGGTACACGTTGAGGTAAAATTTACACAATCACTTGAGAGGTGGTGCCATGAATCTAAGCTCCTCCTTTGTTTATCACAACTTCAATATATGGAAGGGAAAGAAAGGAGGTCATTATATATCCTGAGCTCACCATAGGGTGAAACTCCTAAATGATAATAAATGTTTTTATCCTATAGGTGACAATAAGGATTATGGTGTGATTCAAAACCTAATAAGAAATGATAGTTGTGTCACACATAGATAAAACCCTACTAGAGTAGTTTTTCCCAAGAAATTTGTGTCCTCAAGTTGTTTTTAACAACCAAAATCCATAAATTTTCCAATATACTTTCCAAAATACCACCCAAATTATTTTCCTCCAATTTCAATCTTTTGATGCAATTTTTAAAACTAATTATGTTGAAAATATAATGTATAGTGAGTCATAATGTCATCTTAAAATCACTCTCTAAAAATTTTGGCATGCAAAAATGTAATTCAACGTGAAAAAATAATGTAATTAACAACATAAAAAAGACCTCCACTAGACAAATTGGACATGAAATTCAGTTTGTAAGTCTTTTATGTTAGTCTTTTATATAAGGCACCAAATGTAGAAATACATCATTAATTATTTATTTGGGTCTATGACTAGATACACCACCATTAAAAATCTAAAATAATACCAAATTTTGAGCTCCATTGACCTCATATCAAAGACCCCCAGGGATTATATGAACTAAAATTTTCATTTTTGAATAGTTTTGTTGATAACGCATTTAGGAGTGGCATGAGCCAATGAAAAATTCTCAAAAAAATAAATATTTATAGATTAAGTTAAGAAAATTTAAAAATTTAAATTTATGTATTTTGTATAATCATAAAATATTTTATTTAGATTGGAGTTAATTATCCTATAAAAAAATTGAAATTCTAAAACCACAAATCTTAGGAAACATTATAACAAAAATTATAAGAAGATCTTTGCAAACCCAAGAGTTTGTTTAAAAAATGCATAGTAAGAGTAGGTTCAAAGAATAAATTTTCTATAAGTGACATTATATCCAACATAAGATAAATTCTAATAATGCAACTGAGCAAAGCCTTTTCATTTTTATTTGAATTTAAAATATTGACATGAACATTTTTTTTATGTTAGTGGAAGTGTCAACCATGATAAAACTTCATTGATCACATATTTAGATTCAAATATAGATTACATATGTCCACATGTAAGGTCAATATACTATTGAAAGAATACAAATTAAATATAAAAAAGTGCAAGTTAAAGCAAACCATTACAGACTAATGCACCATATGTGGAAAAAAATTAGAGTGTTTAGAGAACCAATAGATAAATTTTAGTGAGTTATGAATCTTATAACTTATGATTATGACTAACATGCCCATTTATTCTTTAGAAATAAGTACCCTCTTCGCATTTTAGACAGATACAAGGATGTCAAGGTCATAATGCATTCTAGGTTTAATTCACATTAGAAACCTGATTTAAGTTTCAATTAAAATAATCCCATAATAACCTTGAAAATAGTAAAATTACAAAGTCCACTTTAATTATACCTAAGTATAGGATTCACATTTTAATATTAGCTCACTAATTGGCCACATTCACATTC
The DNA here is from genome assembly GCA_037957365.1 of Torreya grandis. Taxonomy (NCBI): domain Eukaryota; kingdom Viridiplantae; phylum Streptophyta; class Pinopsida; order Cupressales; family Taxaceae; genus Torreya; species Torreya grandis. The sequence continues at coordinate 2,603,837 of JARHVA010002182.1, forward strand.
ACATAACCTAAATAAAAAATGTACACAAAAAGACTTAAAAATGAAATGCTTGGTGACCACATTCACATTTGATATAAGGTTCACACTTAGTTATGTAGCTTGATGCCATCTATAAATGTCAAATCCTATTTCAAAATTAAACTAAAATATATAAATCTTTAGACACTAACTCAAACTTTTTAGATCCAACACATAGTCAACATATACAAAGTTACACTAGTAGACAATGATACATTAAGACCTTGTTTGTCTAATGTACACTTATCCTAGAATAAAATAAAACACCATTTTAAATTGAAACTATGTTTTTAGGTTTTTATAATCAGTTTGAGATAGTTACAATTAGCAATCAAATAACATATCTTGAATAAATCAATTTTCAAGGACATCTCTCTAACCCTAAACCTACTTTCCATTTTTAGTAATTTTTAACTTCTATAAATTATGTGTATCACTTTGTTTTTAAAGTAGGATTTCTTACTTATATTCCTATATTAGATTTCAAGTTTACATTATTTTAGATTTAATTTCATTTCTAATTAATTATGAGGGTAAACATTTTCATGAAACTCCTTTTAAAATAAAATATTTCTTGTACTCATTATTTATTTTTATCCTAGGATTTTAGTTTAATTATATAAATTATTGACAATGAAAAAATATAGTCTTCAACCTTGTATATTATATGTAACACAATGATTCCAAACATTTGACCTCTGAATAATCCAACACTAAATTTTTTGTCTTATCACCGTAAATAAATACTAACACAGATTCTCTATCTTTTGACCTTGGGTTGTGTTATGCTATATCCTATACACAAAAATATTTCAATTTTTATTTTCAAATTATTTTTTGATTTTATTTTTCTTTTTTTAGAAACTGTGCTCTATCAGTTTAAAAAATACATAACTCTTGTCATAAAGGGCTACACAATGTTTTGTTTACAAACATTATGGCATGAAGGGTTTATCCGAACACTTATAGACATAGTACATAGATAAATGTGGAATTTAGTTTCCCCTTACCTCATAGTATATCATAAACTCTTAGGATCCCATTGTTTACACCAATAAGAAGCTATACCATTTATTTGATTGTATAGTGCACCAGTAAAAAGTTAACCGCGAGAAGTTTCTCTCAATTTAACCTATAAACTAGGTTTAGTGGGTTATGGGTATATTTATACCTACATAGTTAGTGATTTGAAATATTGGGGAAAATTTTTATAATGGATGGGTAAGTATATCTTAGATCTTATAAAATCATTCACAAATTTTCTAGATCACCTTTCATCCTTTATTTGTTTTGCACCATATTCTTAGATCATAGCTTTTTTAGCTCTATATTATATACATAATTAATTCAAGAGCATCACATACTTGACTTGTACATATGAGTCTCATGTCATGTTTTATCTAGGTAGGTTTAAATAAGGGTCAATATTGCATGAATCATATGATGAGTCATCATGGTGAATAGGATAGTGGTTAGGAAGTTTTCAATGTGAAAAGGTAGTGAGGAATTAGTTATAGAATTTTGAGTCTTTAGAGATGGATAGTTACTTGAGATTAAATTGAAGTCATTTAGAGAAAGAGATTAAAAAGAGGTTGGGGTTAGTTTTGATGGAGAATATGTAACCTCTGAAAAGAAGTAAAAAATAAATTCTTGATTTTGATAATTGAATTCAAACCCTATTTTTTATTCATTTATTATCTAGGATTGAGTTCACATAATGATAATGCCAAATAAAATAATAAAGTAACTAGGAAGTATCTTGTAAAGTTATTAAGTTATTATGGAGGTTTTAAGAATGTAACTTGATGAATTTCATTGTCATTTGATGTGAATTCACTACCACAGGTCTATATTTCTTAGGTTCTGCATTTTGAATCTAGAAGGAAATTGAATTACTTTGTGAATTGAAAACTTGTTTTGTAATAGTTTGATAAAGGTATTTGGTGATTATTGGTTAAAATAATGATGATATATTGAGATGGGAATGTATGTTATTATTTTGAGGTTGGAGATAAAAACCTTTTGATAGATAAATTATATACCATGCCCTATTATGTGTTCATGCACTAAAGAGGACCTAAAACATGCTAAATGTGTAAGTGAGAGACTAATGGAGGATTGTCTTTGAAATATCTAAGGAGACTAGTAAGTTTTATGCCTTTGTATTTGAATTTTGGTGTGGATCTAATTCATTTTCAAGTATAGATGATATACTTAGACCTTGCACAATCAAAATACTTATACAAAGTCAGTATAATCTGTATTCAATGGTGAATAGAAGTATCTAATAAAATTTATACACTTTAAAGAAGGAATAATGAAGTCACATAACCATGTATCAATCACTAAAAATGTTAGAAAACTTGAACTAATATTGAAACAAATGAAAAAAAATCCAAAGAACCCCTCCTCGGGTCTGATAGTCCTACTAAATACACACATTCAAGTAATATCTTGTCAAAACATTGATCAGAGGAGAAAGACGTAGTAATATTTTATCTATTAAATCATATACACCTCATATATAGATCAACCAACCTTCTAATTATCTTGAATTCCATTTTGAAGTAATAGAATCGAAGAATCCCTTATCAAGTGCAACTAGTTCTGTGTTTGTATGTATAATGGATAATCCATATAATGGGTTTTCGATGTTTTTAGAAGTGTAGATAGAATAAACAAGTGAACACCAACAAGGACAAGGTTTTAATTTCCTAATATATACCGGTAAGTGTATTTTAGTGTATTGTTGAGCAAGTTTCTTATTTTTTTGTGTTTTATTCCATGAATGACAAATGTGTGTGAGAATGCTGAGGGAGTATTGGCCTGAGATCCATTAGTACTATGTAAATCTTCCATTGATAAAGACTTTATAATGTCCATGTTATTGATATTCTACTGAAAGAGGTATTAAGTCTGAATTTTCTAGGGAAGGACAATTTGTAAGTTGAATTGATAGGGTATGTTAGGAGACTATATTAATAAATAAAGTGAGAATGAAGAGAAATTAAATGAGTATAAATAAGATTTGATTATACCATTTGAGCTAGTAAAAATAAAATTCGGTCTAAGTTGGTGTAAATCACAAAGTCTAGTGAGATACATAGCCAAAGAGAATGAATGCCTTAAATAGGGAAATATAGAAAAAAAGAAGTAAAATAGAAATAAGAACAAATGAATTAATGATAAAAGTTGTTTATGAGAAATGTATGTAGGGTAAAAGTACAGAATAAACAAGACAAAGTAAAGAATTAGACCTAGATGAGAATTGGGTAGAGTTAAGGTTGATGAATGATAAGTATGTTTTCTTGTTTTCTTATCATAACAACAAGTTGAGTGAAGCCCTCTGCATCATTTGGTATCAAAGTGGGAAGATTTTGTGTCAAGGTATGTTTTATTTTTGAGATTATTGATTTTAAATGCAAGAAGATTTTGTTGAATGCATGTTGAATGTGGATTTGAAAAGATGTTGTGAGAAGCTAATGGAGATTACAGGAATGATAAAGAAAAGGCTACATGTATGTGAGAGGTAGCAATAGTTGAGAAAGTGAAAGTGAGAGGTAGCATAGCCCTTAAGCCAAGAAGTCTTGAAGAGAAAGATAAGAGCTATTGAGAAGCTCAAGAGAGGAGCTCATAGGTGAGATTATAGGTAGGAAAATAAAACGAAAATAAGATTCCTAGGTGAGGGCAATAAGAGATTGACTTCAAGAGAGAGAGTCAAGTGAGAGACCCAAGCGAGGGCATAATGTGGAAAGTAAGAGAAGGCTTGTTAGAAATAATAATAGGTCCAAATGAGGCCAAATAATTGATAGGCATCTTTATTGAGATGAGGAGAGAGAGAGATAAAAGGAAAAAGGGCAAGATTGAGAAGAGCCACCACAAAGAGAAGGTGCATGAAGACATAATGAAGAGGATTGAGATGGAGAAAGAGATAAGTGAGATGAGGTAGAAAATAGATGAGATGTTGACCAAGATAGACCAGATAAAAGAGATTGTGAACCCACATTTTGGATGGGTCATAAAGAAGAAGTCACTCAAGTAGCCAATCAAACAATTGGTGGAGAAGAGAAGAAGACAAAAGATGAAGTTAAAAGCAAGGCAACCTAAAGAGAGGGAAAATGAGGTAAGAAAGCCTCATAAAATTATAACTAATGATTTCACTGAATATTTATATATAGGTGAAGAATTGAAGCATGAACAACAACATGATAATGATGAATAAACTGATTAGATAATTGATTTTATTGATTCAATCATTTTCTATCCTAAAGAAGGTGATCTATTGGAGGATGATGAAGAAGAGAGAGAGGTTGTAGCAACACCATAACTTATGGTGAGTCATAATGCAAAAGGTTTCAGCCAAGAAATATTGGAGGAAAACAAAAAGCTACAAGGTATTCATTTCCAAGCTGTATTTGATGAATGTGTTGATATGAATATTGAAAAAGATGAGCTATATGTTAGTAACTTGAAACTAATGGACATGTTGGTAGAAGGAAAAGAAGGTGTAGTAGTAGGGAAGGAAGAAGAATCATAATTTGAAGTGCTTGAAAAGGTTGAGTTGTAGTAGGTTGAGGTGATTTGTTTATAACCAATGGAAGATAAAGGTGATGAGGAAGATTATACAATAGAAGAAGAAGAAATATGGAAATATATCATGGAAGGGAGAGGTGATTTGATTTACATAGGAGACCAAGAGAGAATCAAGGTAACTAAGTTGGAATTGGAGAGAATCTTGAGAAAAGAGGAATAAGAGTTGGCAAGTAATGGATAATGATGATTCCAAAAGAGCAAGCAAGAAGTGGTTTTAGTTGACATGTTTGTTCCATGTGCAGGTTATTTGAGGAAAGAGAATGAACAAAAGTTGCCAAAGATTGGGAAGATGCAAAGTAAGAGGAAAAGAAAGAGGATAAATGAGAGAAAAGTGAAGCAAAGAGGAGACAACATAATAAAGCATTATAAAGGCCTTGGGATCCAAGTGGACATGATCTTGGAAGAAAAAATGCTAAAAAGAGCATGATTGCAAGATCATTTACAACTTTCATGGGAAATTTTTTCTTGCTCCTTGGTAGTATGATGCAGGAGCATCACATACTAATTTTACATATGAGTCTCATGCCATGTTTTATCTAGGTAGGTTTCAATAAGGGTCAAAAGTGCATGACTCACATGATGAGTCATCATGGTGAATAGGATAGTGGTTAGGAAGTTTTCAATGTGCAAAGGTAGTTAGGAATTAGTTATGAAATTTTGAGTCTTTACATATGGATAGTTACTTGAGAGTAAATCAAATTCAGTTATAGATAGAGATAAAAAAGAGGTTGGGGTTAGTTTTGATGGATAATATGTAACCTCCAAAAAGAAGTAAATAAGAAGTTCTTGATTTTGATCACTAACTTTGAACCTTGTTTTCTATTCATTTGCTAGCTAGGACTAAATTTACACAATAATAATGCCATATAGAATAATAAAGTAATTGGTAAGTATCTTGTAAATTTATTAAGTTTTTATGGAGGTATTAAGAATGTTTATTGATTAATTCCATTGTAATTTGATGTGAATTCACTATCATAGGTCTATATTTCTCATGTTTTACATTCTGAAGCCAAAAGGAAATTGAATTACTTTGTGGATTGAAATCTTATTTTTTAATAGTTTGATAAAGGTATTTGGTTAATATTAGTTAAAATAATGATGATATATCGACAAGGGAATGTATGTTATTATTTTGAGGTTGGACAAAAAAATCTTTGATAGATAAATTGTATACCATGCCTTGTTTTATGTTCTTGCACTAAAGAGGACCTAAAACATGCTAAATGTGCAAGTGAGAGACTAATGGAGGATTGTATTTGAAATATTTCAAGAGACTAAAAAGTTTTATACCTTTGTATGTGAAGTTTGGTGTATATCTTATTCATTTTGAAGTGTAGATGATATACTCAGAGCTTGTGTAGTCAAAATCCTTATACATAGTCAATGTAATGTGTATTCAAATGCAAAAATAAGTGTATAAGAAAAGTTTTACACTTTAAATAAGGAATAATGAGGTCACATAACCATGTATAAATCACTAAAAATGTTGGATAACTTTAACTAAGCTTGAAACAAATGAAAAAAATCCAAAGAACCCCTCTTCGAGTCCAATAGTCCTACTAAATACACATAGTCAAGAAATACCTTATGAAAACACTAATTAGAGGAGAAAGATGTAGTAAGAGTTGATTTATTAAATCATATACACCTAGTATAGAGATCAACCAACTCTCTGATTGGCTTAAAGTCCCTTTTGAAATAAAAGAACCGAAGAATCCCTTATCAGGTGTAACCAATTCTGAGTCTATATGTATAATGGATAAGTCATATAATGGGTTCTAAATGTTTTTAGAAGTGAAGATAGAGTAAAGAAGTGAACACAAATAAGGACAAGGTTTAACTTGATTAATAAATACTGGCAAGTGGATTTTAGTGTATTGTTGAGCAAGTTTTTTTTTTTTTTTTTGTGTGTGTGTGTGTGTGTTTTATTCCATGAATGACAAATGTGTGTGAGAAGGCTGAGGGAGTATTGGATTCATATCCATTATTGATGTGTAAAGTTTCCATTGATAAAGAATAGATAATGTTTCATGTTATTGATATTCTGTTAAAAGAGGTATTGAGTTTGCATTTTCTAGGGAAGGACAATTTGTAAGTTGAATTGGTAGGGTATGTTAGGAGAATGTATTGAGAAATCAAGTGAGAATAGAAAGAAATTAAAAGAGTATAAATAAGATTTGATCAGAACCTTATTTGAGCTAGCATAAATAAAATTTGGTCTAAGTTGGTGTAAAGCACAAGATCTCATGAGAGAAATATCCAAAGAGAATGAATGCCTTGAATAGGGGAATAGAGAATAAAAGAGGAATTAAAATAGAAATAGGAACAAATGAATGAATGATAAAAAGTTATAAATGAGAAATGTATTAAGGGTACAAGTAGAGAACAAATAGGACAAAGGAAAGAATCAAAGCTAGATGGGAATTGGTCAGAGGTAAGGTTGATGAATGAAAGTATGTTTTCTGGTTTTCATATCATAACAACAAGTTGAGTGAATCCCTGTACATAAATAATCATGTTTATTTTACTTAATTTATATATCAAAAGCATCTGTACTTTTAATTTTTAGAAATATTACATTTTTATTGGGCTCACTAAAATAATGTTTCTCTCATGTTTTACATAACCTTCTTTAATTTCTTGTAGAATTATCTTTTAATTTTCATAAAACAATTACACATGTACATTCTTTATTTACATATAATCATGTTTTTAAAGATATCTTAGAGAAAATTTAGTCACAATCTATTTTTCATTATTATAATATCCAAAGTAATGCTCTTCCATTTATTATAAACACACCTCATAATGTCCATGCCGTTAATACTAGATGAGGTAGAGGTCCCCATATACCCATATGCCATTAAAACAAGTTAATCAACTAAGAAGCTTTGATATAATAGATCAAATAAAGAATACTAATGCAAAATTTTCCCTCTTAGAGATTTTACAAATAATTCCAATGTATAAGGATATATTATTTGAGGATTTATGCCCAACATTTTTACCAAATAATGTTAAACCTCCTTATGTAGCCTTTGTTTTAGATTAAGGTAAAAATAGGTTTTGAAGGGACCCCAAAACCCTGAAACAAAGGGAGAAGGATAAAACAGTAACATCCATAGGCAAAGACTAAAACCTACTTCAAGAAGTATCAAAATCAGGTTTTACATGGACCTAAAACCACCGGGAAAGAAATTCTCAAGACAGACCCCAAGTTTTACAGAGACCTAGAAACTCCATAGTAAAGAGAATACAAAAAACTAGGTAATGAGACCAGATATCACAAACAACTAAAAAAACCAGGATCTATTCTTCTAGTTCCAAAATCATCTTCACTGCTTCCTTACCTTTCACAATAGTGTCCTGAATGGCAATAGCCGCCGACGTGGCTCCCTCTTCCATTGATTTATTTCTTGAGCTCTATCTAGTTCTCTTGCTAGGCCCCTCCAAGGATTTGATTTCCTCATTTGCTCTTTTTCCAATGTTTACAACAACAACACATATGCTAGATGTAACCTCCTCCATCTTCCTTCTGCTTTCCTTAATGAGTTCCCTTAGGTTGTTCTCATAGTCTTTGAGTTTGATGGGAATATCCCTCATCTACTTATCCATGTTATTGATTTTGTTCCGAACTACCTCCTGGTTACCTTCCATTATTTTCATTTTCCTATTGAGTTCCATTATCTCCTTATACATCCATAAATCGAATTGAAGGGTAGCATCTGCTTTGCAATTGGCCAATCTCATAGGTGGGTGCCTTCCGTCATTCTACCTTTTATCACTCCAATCTTCTGTGTTCTTTTTTGGACTATTTCCAGCTTCTTCTATGTGATCCTCCCTTTCCATTCATTTCTTTTCCTTGGTTTCAACATGACTTTCATTTTGGTTACTAACATCCTTAACTTGAGCTCCCATTTCCGTTACTTGGTTGGTGACCTGAACTAGATTTTCCCTCTCATTTATCGAAATAGGGTCCTCAAAAGGATCATCCATATCTTTATCAGTTTCCTCAAACACTTGTTGGTTTTGCTTAGAATCATGGTTACTATTTTTAGATTTTTCCTCTATAGTGACTCCTTCTTTCTCATTCTTGTCTTGAACTTCTTCTTCCTCACTGGAACTTGATTGCCTACTTTCTATTCCTCCCTCTTCCTCCACACTCTCCTCCCCAAAATTTTTAGTACTTTCCCACTCTGTTTCCTCATCAGCAGTCTGATTTTTAAAACTAGGGAATTTGAATTTAGCTTTTTCTTTCCCTTTTACTATTTCATTCTTGTTGCTCTGTAAGTCCTTATTTTTTCCCAAATAAGGATTCATTACAATGGCCTTGTTCTTGCAGTGACCTTCAATTATTAGAATTAATCCCTCATGCAATATAGGATGAGACTCCTTTTTCCCATGAGCGAACAGTCTTTGGAGCAAAGAGAAATGCAAATAGAAAGGAAGGGAGATTCTTACTTTGTTTCTGAAGTGATTAAGAAATTCAAAATGAAACTTGTGGACTCTTTTGCTTCTTCCATCAAGTATGAAATACTCTTGGATACAACATAGGACGTCCCTCTAGATACCCTTAATCTACTCCAATTCAAAAAAATCCCCACTCTTTTCCAACTGCTGCTCCTCAACATCTGTCTTTGGGAATTTGTAAAAAGCCTCATTTGAAATGCTGGTCTGCTTTGAGAATTTTATTCCCTCCATTGGGAGCCCTGTGACCTCCGCTATGAATTCCTCGGTAAGATTCACCGTGATGCCATGAAGGGTAACCCTATCATCAATCCAATTTTAAAAAAAAGCCATTGTAATATGGGGTTTTAAACCATGAAGCTGTTCCATATAGCTCACAACCTTCCCTCTTTAAAGGATCTTCCAGACATCTTTTTTAGCTTTCCACTCTTCACAGTTTTTGGGTTCCTACTTCCTTGGTTCTCCTTTCCTTTTGTGAGCCATACAAATATCCTTTAATGCCCAAACACTGTAAGCTAAATAATGAACCCAACTATTACCAATTTGGAACAATACTCAACTTTTTTTAGGCACGTTCAGAATCCGCTTCACGTACTCTAGAACATTTCTATTTAATGAGTGTAAACCTTTCTCCGTGAAGCCACTCCACCAAATCATTATGTAGCCTTTGTTATTAATACTATTATATGGAATAAAAAAAATCCTTTAAAAATGAAGACCTTCCCCCATGTCATATCATCAACAACTATTTACCCTTGTCTATGCAAGTTTTTGTGAAAAATAAAGTGGTAAAGCATGTGCTCATTGATAATGTATTTGGCTTAAACATTTATAATATATCCTTATTAAATTTATTAGGCATAACTTCAAATGAACGTACCCATTCTAATATGAAAATTCATGGATTTGGTAATATTCCACATTAAGTACTTGGGAAAGTTACATTGAATATCACCTTAGGCCCATGTACTCTTTCTAAAATATGTTAAGTTATGCCTAATGATCTTATTTACAACTTTTAATTAGTGTTTGATAAAATTTTGGATTCAAAGTGAAAACCCTAGATGATAAGACTAATGTGAAAAATTAGGAGAATAATATAATAATGATAACATTCACTAATTCAAAACTAATGTATTATGGAAACCTACTAAAGATAGAAAAGTGTAAGGAAAAAACAAAGACTTAGCTATAAGTTGTGTTTTCGAGAGGAATTAGGGTCTAAAACTTGTTATGCAAAGAGGTTTGGTGACTGGAATTAGGAATATGGAATTGGATATGGGCTAGACAACAACATTGGGAAGAGGAAACTAGAGGGGCGACTCTTTTATCCAATATGGACTAATCATATCCACTTGTAGTGATGAAATTAGGGATTTTAGGATCTCTATGACTTCATCTATAGAGCCTATCTCTAGTGTAAGAGCTTACGATCAACTATAGAGAACATTATGTGATTGATTTTCCTTCAAAATGTTATCCCCTTGACATATGAGGACCAATTCAAATAAATGCATAAAAAGGGTTACTTTTTGAAGTTGAGCTAGACCTCAACATGTCATGTGCTGAGTGTTGCTTAAATACCAATACTCTAAAGAGCGATCAAAGTTCATGTAGATCTCCCATACTATAGTAGTGTGTGAATGACCAGTGAAATATGCTAGATGATAGTATAATAATGATGTGATTAGGTGCCTTAACCATGAATTTTGACCTATAAAATGTATTTATACTTTATTTATAGGCTACTAGGGTTGTATACAATTAGAATTGGGAGAAATAGGTATTTTGCCCTCAATGTGCAAGTGTGATTCTAATGATTTTCAATGTGGAATCCTCCTTGTGTTAAAAATAGTTTTAAAAGTTTTTATATATTCATATAATTGATAACCATTTTAATGGGGTGTATTAAGGAGATAGGGAAACCTTCCTATAACTTTGAATATGGAAAATTAGTTGTTATTTGGTGGGAAGATAGGAGAGGGGAAAGAAAACTAGAGTAGGATGCTCTTATCCTATGGGATTTTTTTATCATATTATTGGTTATGAAGGTCATAAAAGATGTCTAAGGTAGTTAATAATGTGTATGAGTACATTTTAGGTCATCTATCAGCTTAGAAGATTGTGCAAGTTGGTTGAAAATGATTAAAAGGTAACCTAAGATATGTATAGAGCTAAGTGTGTAAAAGAGTGGTCAAAAATTCATAATTTTTGCTTAAAATTTATTTAACGTGTCTATTTTTCCCCATTTTATTATAGTAATGCATCAAAAATTAAAATACTAGAGTAAAAGGAAAAAGAGTGTATACATGTGAAGAGGAGTTCTAGATGTAGGCCGCAATGTTGAATTGTGTTCTATGCAAAAACTTGTAATGAAACATATGTAATATTAGTCCTTAATATGAATATAAAAAAGGTGAAATATAATGAATTATAGAGTGACAAGGAGAAAATACACATGATTTGGTATGCAAACCATTGTGCTTTTTTGGTGTAAAAAACTAGTGGATCTGGTGGGTTATATATTTTTAGTTTCATTAACATTGAATAGTTTGGATTGGGACGTGTATGCCCTAATCCTCATAAAAAAGTAGGTGTTATTAAGAAATCAAGGTGTGATTGAATAAATCATCCCCTACCCAGAGTAGTGAAGTAATTTAGAATCACTATATGGATCCCAATGGAATTTTTTAGTGTAAAAACTATTGTAGATAATGGTGTAGATTCTTGTTCAAATAGCGAACCAACCACTGCATATGGAATAAGGTTAAATTATAATGTTAAAATAATGTAAACTTTTATAATACTAGTTAAAATATTAATTATAATCTGGGTCTAGTGTATACAGTGTGGATAACAACATGAATTACCATTCCATCTACAAAACTAAGCAATGAGGAAGCAATGTGATGTCACATACACCCAACTAATATCTAATGCATATATATTCTGAGACTAAGTAAAATAAATATTATTATGAGTAAAAATTGAGTGCTAAATTGGAACATGTGGTGCTCCTCCAAATTGAGCAAATCTGAGACAATACTATGTAATTTTGAGTAATTTTGAAAACTAAGATTGTGAAACTATTGAGTACTAATATGAGTAATTAAGGTTCTAAGAAATTATGTAAATGCCTATTTTTTAAGAATTTAGACAAAAATGCTATAAATAAAACAAGAGTAGTGATATCTTATCCAATGTGGCACTCTTGTCCAAAGTGGCTTTCTATATGTTTTATGAGCCTGAAACTATGTCAATTGTATAACCACTATTAAATTTGGTCTATGTATTATTTTGGGAAAACTAGTCTCTAATAAAAATCTTTGTGAATTTTCCCTCTTTTAAGGTGAGTGTTTAACCCTATAATGGAATATAAATTTATGTTATCTTTATTTTTAAAGGGGTATATATAAATTAAATGGAACAAGGGTGATAATCATATCTATAACATGCCAATTAGATTCTAAACTTAGATATAATCATACACTAAATTTATTATGCTGAGTAGTCTAAATATGGAAAGTAAAACAATGTTATATATATAAATAACAAAGAAGTGATGTAATTAGATTCTTTTGATGCTAATACAATTATGGATCTACCACATGCTAAAATTAGGTGGGAAGGAGATTATGGAACAATCACCAAATTATAGTTTTGATGCTTCTAGCTCTCTGGATGATATCAGCTTGGGATCATTGCATTAACACTGCTATATGGGTTTGATGCTAGTGTGATGTAGGGAATATCTACTAAAATAATATGAAACCATCTATATGCTTTTGGGTTTTACTTCACCTTTGCTCTAGTGCATTTGCATCTAGGTCATGGATTGTTGCTCCTTGTAAAATGGCAAAACCCCAGCTTTCCATCTTCAATGTGACCTTGGGGGAAAATGGGTTAGTGGGCACATGGTTTCAAGCTGGCCCAAATGACCCCTATATCAAAGGACATTACCTACATAGCCAATAATCTAAAGAGGGCCTCAGGCTGATTGTGTGTGAATAATAAAATGTGTGCAAATCAAGTACAATAGTGACCTAGCTTGTAACTTGGAAAATTAGGCTCTTGGGATGATTATTTAGTAATTTAGACCTGTAGATGTGTTGTACCTATAATTGGTATGGAAATAAGGAATATTTTTTGAATTAAATTCTTGATAAAGTGATTTTAATAAGTGCCTTGGTCTCTTTGATCTTTTATAGTTATTTCTAGGTGAGGAATGAATGAGGGTTGATCATGTATTTATATCAATCCCTTTGAAGTAATAAATTACATTAAAAAAATTAATTTTACCATTAAGATACATTTTATTTTAAAATTTGATGACTTTAGGGCATGAAAATTTTCATTAGGACATAACAGTAATGTCAATGCTACTATCTAACTTAGATGTTGTTGTCTGGGGAGTATGAGAATAGGTACATGTTCATAACATGTAGAGATTGAAGATAAGTACATTTTAAGCATTTTTGTAAAGATAGAATACATGGGTCATCAACATAAGGCTAGTCAAAATAAGATATATAGGCCAAGTGGCACAAAGATAGAGCATATGTGAGACTTACAGAAGTGGGAAAGGTAAAGAACTAAGAGGAATAGCCAAGCTCTAAGTTTTATAAATGTACAAGACAGAGGTTCTATATAATCATAAAATATCATCTACATTTCTCCCCCTTTAATCTAGTAATGAAATTTCAAGTTTAAAGGAAAAGAATGTGTACCTAGGTGTGTATGCACACCTTGTATTTGCATGTGCTCACCATGAATATTCCTAGTGACTGAATTGCAACAAAGATCATGTTAAGATATGAAATTGGTTTATATAATCTAGGTTAAATGTACTTTAAATAGATCAAAATTTAAAGAGTAAGGTTTAGGATTACACCTATTTGTTGATGTAACCACCTTGCCTATTGCATGTTATTTTGAAAAATATGTATCATTGTAAGGCTCTAAAATTGAGATTAGGATAAATATAGATAAATATTTAAAGTGTGTATATCTAAGGAGATATAGAGATTTGGAAGGCACATTCACTCAACTTTGGAGTAAAAGTGAGTTGCCACTTGGCAGTCGGGATCAACTCAATCATGCAACTGGATGCTACTTATTACTTGGTGAGGCTATATGATCAATTCCAACATAAAAATTTGATGATATTTAGTTATTTTATCGCCTCAAACATACCAAAAGGTGAACCAATTACTACAGTAGATTGGATTAATAAAATTCCAAAAAAGTCTACATGGTATTAGTATGAAAAAGTCTATGATATGGTAATAGTCCATAAAGAGTTTTTTAATCTAAAATAGATTTGTATTTTGAAATATTAGGCACATATTTAATATCATATGAACCTTAGATATGTCTCATGTTGAAACTGTGTATAATAGTGGTACCAATGTATATAATTCTAAAATAACTATGAATCTGAATCATATAATTATGAGCTTTGGCCAATTTAGATAAATATATAAGTGTGGAGAACATGATTCAAAATAATTTCCCCACTATATATGGAGAAATATGAAAACTAATATAAGTACCAATGTGGAGGACATGTTTCTAAAACATGTTCTTATTATAAACTAGAGATGTTGAATTATCAATAGGTGTGGAGAATATGCTTCCAAAGCATGCCCCCACTGAATCTAAGAACTATGAATGTGTAGAATCCATGCCCATATGACATGCCCCAATTTAATCTAAAAATTTATATAAGTACCAATGTGGAGGACATGTTTTTAAAACATACCCCCAATGTAAATTGGAGACACTGAATACTAAATAGGTGTTGAGAACATGCTTCTGAAGCATCCCCCCACTGAATTTGAGAACTATGAATGTGTAGAAGCCATGCCCATATGACATTCCCCCACTTAATCTAAAAATTTATATAATTACTAGATACTGAATGAGTGTGGAGAACATGCTTCCAAAGCATGCCTCCACACAATATAGAAACTGATATAAGCACCATATATTAAATGAGTGTGGAGAACATGCTTCCAAAGAATTCCTCTATTGAATCTGGAAATTGATGACAAGTGTGGAGAACATATCTCTATGACATTCCCCAACTAATATACTAATATTTTAGGTGAGTTAAAGATAATAATTGGTAGTTACCTCACCTCAAAAGGATAAGATAACTATATGGTCTATGAATGTAATAATATAGCATATATAATGGAACATGTCTAAGTAGATATAAAATTAAAGCACATAGGACCAATGTGATCACATTTAGGCCTAAAATTCATGATGAATTTCAATGCAACGTCTAGATAATAATAATAAAATATTAACAATAAAATAAGCACATACACAAGAGCACTTAAAATAAATTCAAAAGGCAATGATCTAAGGAGATTGCTTACAAAGGGCATATTCAAATACCGTACAATCAAAGGGACATCACTTATTCAAATGTACATAAATAAAGAATGACATATTCAAATATCTATATGATAAACAACACCATATGCAAATTTAAATGAAAGCATACATAAGCATGGGGATGAAAGCAAATGAACATATTCAAATGCTTGAACAAGCAAGAAAAGACACTCAAAGAAGTGCATAAAATTAATTATGGGTAAATAGCATAAACATATCATAGTATCTGATAGATATAATGTGTTACAAAAATATGTCAAGTGTATTGCATAACAAGTACCTAATGTAAGATATAATCATGGATAATATGGATGTGTAAGTACATGTGTAAGCTCAAACATGATAATGTAGAGTGATGATCAAATCACATAACCTATGTGTATCAAGATCAAAGAAATGGATGCCTCAAATGTCCATATGACATGAGTGGAAGGAAAGCCTAACATCCAAAATAGGAATTTATTATGTATCTATGTATGCATGTATCACATTCAAGTAGAAGAGTGACACCTATGTGTATGTAGAATTAACTAAGTATGCCATCCATAAATATGGAAGTAACACATGGATTCAAAGGAGCCAATAAAATATGTAGGTGCTAGTAAATAATTTTGGAATTTTTTATTTTTTAATTTATTTTTATATTTTTGGAATTTTTGAATAAGAAAGATCATCTTGTGATTCCATTTAGTGGATGGTCATTGATTTCCCCCATTGTTAACCTTACAACCTCAAGTTGGATCTTTTACATTATTTGCATCAAGATTGGATAGGTTAAAAAGGTACATATCATGTTCCTCCTCACATTTTGCATGTGTAGTAGAATATGAAATGTTATCATTTTAAATATGTATTAATGTGCCTTCGTGAGGAAATGAAATACCTTGCTGATTTAGATCAATGTTTGCTTCTATTTGGTATAGACAAAGAGTTCCTAGATTAAATGCATATGCATATGTGGTTGGCATAACCCAAACCCATGTTTGAATTAATTTAGGGCCACAAGTAGTTTGTATTATTATGTTTCCCAAGGAGTCTTTCCAACCCTCTTTGTTTTGTAAGTTTGTTAGATTGAATCCCATTCGTTATGTCTTAAATTACAAGTAGTTTTTTCTTGTGTAGTATTAATATGGTTATGAAAAAAATAAGCTCCACCCATATTTAATGTAATTATAAAATCTTATTGGCAAGGATGATTTTTGTGTTTTTCATTTTGAGATTCTTGTATAAGATGTAGACCTTAAATTGGACCCATGTTGAGTAACATTTATGAACTAGTCATATAGAGATTAGGGATACCACATTTTAATTTATATTTTTGTTTAGGTAGGTTATCTCCATCCTTTTTGTGAGGGATAAAGCTTTTGTATTTTGAGGGACATGTGTGATTTTTTTTGGAATGAGTAATTATGAAGGTATCATATATATACACATCATTATATAAATGGGTAAATGATTCATATTTTTATGTAATGTCCTTTCCTTTAGTGGGGAAATAAGGTATCTAATAAAGAGAAATTTTAATTCCAAATCTTAGTGTCTAAATTTTATCTCATCTGATGTACTTTTGAATCAAATAGCATAATGTTTAAGGGACTCATCATCACACTGTTTGAAGTTTTGCAAATGTTCTAATGTAATTTTTGGCACCTGGTGGATATTAAAAGACATGAAGAATGCATCTTCCAATTGTAATAATATTCTTAAGGAACCCTTTGATAAACTATAGAGCCAATTTTGAGCCTCATCATAAAAACTCATATGATTTTTTTTTAGCAATAGTTTGTCATCTTGTGCCCATTGACCAAAATAATGTACATATCAAATCATGTAGTTAGATGGGTCCTTATGTGTCAAAAACAAAGTTAAATTAGTAATTTAAAATATTTTGGGTAAATGTATTCAAGTATACATGGCACAATATGTTGACTATTAAATGGGGTGGTATGTGCATTATCATTATGGAAATCTATTTGCATTTGGAGTATAGAAAATAGTTTTTGAAGGTCCCTAATAGTGGTCATCATTGACATTAGATATTTTATAGGAATATAAGTGTTTTTCATAGGTGTTATCATTGGTTGAAACCCACCACCTCTTTTGAATCTAGGAATATGAGTATCATCATCCTTATATATAATGAGTGCAATTTTATGATCTCTAAATTTAGGATATTATGATAATAGTATGTGATCTTTGAACTTTGGTACATTTTATATACACCTATTTTAAAAATTTATCAATTACTGGTTCTTTCTATCTTGAAAAAACCCATTGAGTCTCAATCTCTCTAAGTTCATGCTATAAAGGGTGCACCAAGAAAAGGGTTGGTAGAATATTGGTGATTTGGAAGGTTTTTGTCCCTTATTAACACTTGATATCTACACACGCATCTCCTAAAAACATTCCCCTAAGATTTTCCTCCTATTTTCACCCTCCTCTAGTCATTTACCATCTAACTCTCCCCTAATATAAAACCCTTTTTGATAATTTACATTATCCTATCGGTCTCATCAACCTTATACTCTAATTGATAAAACTTATTAGGGTCTAGGTCGACCCCTAGCCAACCTAGATCATGACATAATTTATTTTTTTCAATAATGATACTAAGTCGAATGGGTCAACCTTGTCAGCCTAAAATTTCAAAAAGGAATAGGTTTAGATCCACTTATATAAACACATCCATTTCATCATTTCTAAGGAGAAATTAGAAGAAAAATAGATATATATTGTGTATTTATTTATCCATAATTCTACTTGAGGAGCATAGCTTAAGGTTTCATACTTTCTTTCAAGATACAGATCTGGTCTTGTGGAGAATTATTTTGGATTAATTGGTAGGTTGTGTAGCCTAAATCTAATTTATCCTTATCATCCTTACATACTAGATAAAACTCTTGTGAAAAACCTTGGCCAAGGGAGATATTGAGGTTCGATGGGTTTGTATTCAAATGTAAGTATTCTTAACTTTATTTTTCCTTTGTAATAGTAGATAGATATGAATTTGTACTTATCTCCCATGCATTAGGATTTCATATACATTGATGTGAGTATATTTATTATATCCATGTTTACTTTTAATGTTTATTACCCCCACTTTGTGCCACACGATTTGTTGAGCACTAGATTAGAATTTTACTTTACTTGTTATTAGTTTAAAGAATATGAAAACATAGGACCTATTTAGGGATATTTCATAGTTTTCCTTGACTGGAGGATTTGGAAGCCTCCATACTAAATTTATTATGGTAAGAGATCACTTGGATAGGTCTAGTGGATA
Organism: Torreya grandis; assembly: GCA_037957365.1. NCBI lineage: Eukaryota > Viridiplantae > Streptophyta > Pinopsida > Cupressales > Taxaceae > Torreya > Torreya grandis. The sequence continues at coordinate 2,622,606 of JARHVA010002182.1, forward strand.
AATTTTGGTGATGACTCCAAATATGTAATGTATCCACAGTCAGAAGTGTAAGTATGATGTAACTTCTTCAAGCTAGGATTGATTTATAGATCTGATGCATTTCTCATTGCATACATTTTGATGAACCTGATGTGAATCTAACCCTTGTAGGTTTTCTTTCATGTCATAATTTTTTATTATCTTATTATATTTTTTTATATTTATAATACTCTATCAAACTAGTTGGTATAGTTCTAACTTTTTATGTGCAGGTTTAACACACAGTTGAATCAAAATGATTATATTATGTCTATGCAAGTCTTCATCAGATACATGTTACTAGATTAAATAGGTTGACACAATACTCTTTTTATTTCTAGATAAGCATATAGAGTCAAATAGGTCAACTTTGTCATCTTATTCTCTTTGCCAACATATAGGTCAACAAACAACGTCAAACAAGTCAAATTTGTCATCTTATTCTTCTTTAGCACATAGGGTTTTATAGAATTTGGTTGAACCAATTGACTTATCTTGTAGAATTTTAAAGCAACAATTAAGGCACTTCATCATAAAATTTACAATATTAACCATCTTCAGACACCTCAAGGTTCCTCTCTTTCCCCTCCCTGTCATTTCAATACTTTCTTCATTTTTGTTTTACACAAGTTAGCAATCTTCAAAACTAAAACCTTATAGCTAACTAAGTATACATGTTCAACTTAGTTCTATAGTCTATCTTCTATCTAAGAGACATAGTCAACCAGTTTGACTTTGTTATTAAAGACCTTATTTATATAGAATACTAGTGACCCATTTGAAGCTGTTCTATACTATTTTCATATAATATCTCCTTAACTAACTTTGTACTATTCTCAATCATATAATTAACAACTATTTACTAGTAATTGATTCACATTTTCTTTCTTCATCTATTTGGATGCTTGGAGTAATTCACATAGTATAAATATGTGGTTTTTCAAATTACCATTTAGTTACACTATTTTAATATTTTACACACACTACCAAATCACATAACATTCAAAATGCATTTAAACACTTGTCTTCCCAAGGGATACCTTATTGTATTTCACCACCAAATGGGAATCGAACTTGGTTTTATGGCCAAGTATAAATATGTGGTTAATGGTATATGTTGGCAAAGTGCCCGAAACCCTTATCACTACATGGTTATGAAGTGAGGGGGTAAGCCCCAATACCAAGATAGTACCATTTCCAACACAAATCCATTTTAGCCTAAAATTCCTAAAACCATCCATATATTAGTTTTTAGTTCCCTATTTCAACCAACTCTCCTATCACGCTTAAATCAATATTTTCTAATAATGTAATAACACTTAGGATGACCACTTAGTTAGAATTTAATTTTCATTTGATTACTTGCTCTCTAATTATTGTGTGTTATGTTGCAAAAATTTACATTAGCCAACATTGGTGAATGATTTTGTGTTGTGTGCCCCAGTTGGATCACTCACATTGATCCAATTGTTTCTATGTTTTCTTTCATTATTGCTTAACATATATTGATTTTTTCCCCCTATCTTAGCACACTATATTTTTGGTTAGTACAGCCTCTTACTTACAGTATTTCTCCTATTAGTAGTACATATTCAACATGTACAATTGTGCATCATTCTTAGCATACTTTATCTTCTTATTTGTAAGATAGAGTTGACTTGAATGACTATATTCTTATTTTCCAGTCAGGGTACAAAACATGGTCACCCTACATGACTATGTATCCTTACTAATCTATATTATCCCCTATCTGTAATATAGAGTCAACCTAAATGACTCTATATTCTTCTCTACAAGTTGGATTATAGTACATAGTTGACCTATATGAATCTTTTATCTTTGTTTGCTAACCTTTGTCTTTGCATCATATTTATATTTCTTAACCTTTCTCTCTCATCATGAACTTCATGTTTAAGGACAACATTGAGTTTAACTTCACAGATATGATGAGCATGACTCACCCTAATAGGTTTTCCCATAAACAACTTATGGATCTTACTCTGGATGAAAGTAATGTGCATGTATCCACTTGAACTACAAACTATGGGACCCCTCCTAATACATGTTTCATTTGTAATCCTATTTTCTATCTAAAATATCAACCTTAATTAGAGTATACTCTAAAAAGTTTTTGTTCATTAATGAATTACCTCAACATTGAGGAAAAGACTTTTCTACTATTTATCACCTAATGATAAATGGTCAGATAGAGGAACCTCATTCACCTTCCCCCACATTATCACATGGATTTGGGGGCAATAGTTTCTTTGCCTCTCAACCTCTTCCTTCTCATTTTAACCCTTCTCATACTATGACTTATTTTTCCATGATTTCCTCTACCTCCATGCTAATTATTTCTACTAATATGGAAGGTTCAACCTCTATTGGGACTTTTCCAAGACCTGCTCTTCTTGATTCTTCCACTAGTGAATCATTTTCTACCCATGGTAATCATGCCTCTAGTGCTTCTTCCAATCCTTCTACTAGTTCATTCTTTTGTAACCCAAGCAAATCATGCTACTAATGCCTCCTCTGTTAACAATTCATCTCAAGATACTAATAACACACATGCCACCACTCATAATGATACCCAAGCCACTAATACCAATGCTAATGCTTCTCATATTGTAAATAACACCACTCAAACCCATCAATTTTTGTTGTAAACTCTTAACCAAATGAATACTTTCTAAGATAATAATGCCAATCAAATGAAAAATCATCTTATCCATATCTAAAATCACCCTCAATATGTTCCATAGGGAGTGCACAACCAAGATTCCCCCCACATCCCCTTTGAGATTCCCATGGCAATATTATCCCTCAACCTCCTCTTGTTAACAAAATAATAAAACACCTTCAAAATGAAAATCTTACACTTCAAATTGCTAACATAGATATAGTAGGTATCACCCCTACCATTAGTTACAATGGGTCAACCAATCCTACCTTACACTTAAAAACATTTGGAAATATATACAAACATTGGGTCAAGTTAAACACTTTTTCTACTACCAATCTCTTAGAAAAAACTCTCTCTAGAGATGCTTTAGATTGGTATAAACAATTCAAATATCATTCCATAACAAGTTTGGAAGATTTAGTTAATTATCTAATAAAAGAGTTTTAAAATAGTGATCTTCTTGAAAATACATTATCTCATTTTATTAATTACAAGAAACTTGAAATATAAATCACACAAGATTTCATCAAACGATGGAGAACCTTGTCTAACAAGCGTGAACACAACATGGCTAATGATAACCTATTACATCTGTTCACTAATGCTCTTTATCCTAAGTTGAAATATTAGGTCTAGACTCTCTCTTCATGAACTTTGGGTCTGGACTCTCTCTATCTTATATCGTTTGATATTGTGTTAAATTCTTATTTATCTTACATCATTATTTATATGGTGTCATTTATTTCTTTATGCTCTCTTATGGATTCTTTTTCATGATTACATGTTTTTTCTCTATGAGTTCATTTTTTATGAATATCTTATTCTTTCTAATTATTATTTTCTACCTTATCTCTATAACATGAATAATAATTATTATGATTTGGTTATATAAACCTTTCTCTCCTTAGTCATTCCTTCTTTACCATGTGCTCATTTAGCAAACAAGTCATCTCATTATAAATCTCTATTTTCTAGTCCATCTTGGATCTCCCTTTATTCCCCTTCTCCTTTCATAAAATAAGCATACACATGGTCGAAACTTGAGATAACATGTTGGTTCATCGGTAAGCCTATGTGTTTTAGCCAATCATGTATTTGGATACTTAGCTTCCTTTAGCCAAAGCCTATAACTCATTTGTGTGTATCACTTTATCTCTCATGATTGGTCATTCCAAGTCCATATGGAGGAGGAATCTTAAAAGTCCATAAAAATTCAAAAGCCAAATCATTTATAACAAAATTCAATGATGTAAAAGGCAATATTAATTTTTTTACATTCAAATCACACTAAAAGACATGATTCTAAGCACATATCTTTTTTCTAATCAAAGATCAAACTCCATAGTTGGCCTCAGAATAGAGTCAAGGTCTATTGGGGTGTGTTAGGCCAGTAGATTGGGAAAGGAGAATTAAAAAAATATTTTAGTGATACCTACTTTCTCCATGCAAGTACCCTATCTTCATAATAGATCAAAGATTTTATAAGAGGTCCTGAGGAATGGGGAACATGTTGTGAGAAGGTAGGTCTATTTTAATTTTCTTGTTAAAAAATAACCAACATGAGTTGATATTAATATGTCACTCATCTGCCTATCCTACCTTGTTTTTATTGTGAATGGGTATCCTTTGTATATTGATGGTCACTAGTCACTTAGTGTCTTTTTTTGTCCTTAGTATGGCTCATTTTTCCTAAGGTCTTCTCATAAGATACCTATGTTGTGATTTTTGCATTCTATTTTTCATTTCCTACAATCCTAATATTTCCTCTTGAGAATTATTGTTTTGTTCATTGATCACTCCTCCTAGGGATTCCATTTATGAGTTGTAGTGTAAGACCTTGGATAGGACTAGGTCTTCCTAAAAAATAACAAATTACCATTCCAAGCATAACCTTTAACATATTCTTTCCCATTTTTTACACCTCATTAGTGTTCCCTTTGTGAGTTGCAATGTAAGACCATAAATAAGACCTGTCCTTTCTCACAAAATTTTCTAATACCAAAGTTATAATGAAATTACATGTGTCAAATTTGAGATAAGTTGTGATTTATCATAAGTTACACATCATTGACATGTTTCCCATCCTGATATAGTATGTTTTATGCTTACTTCCTTGATCTTTCACTTTTATCTTCTTATTTTCCAATTGCATGTAAGAATACAACCATTTTTCTTAATTTTTCATAATTCCCAACTTGAATTAGTGTGATCAATTTAAGTTCAATTTTCTAATTTCATTTCTCTTTTATACTTCCCCCATGTGATTTAGTATGATTGATTGACTTAATTGTCTTGTGTTTATACCATTTGTCTTTCATGTGATTTCTATTTTATTACATTATTTTCATACTTCCTAATGTGATATAGTGTGATTTTACTTGTTTTAATTTAGTGCCAATATTTTTCATGTTTTAAAAACATTTTTAAATATTTTTTACCATTTTTTGATTTATTATATTTAGTCATCCTTTTTGTTATTTCACATTTCCCATCGTGATATAATGTGTAGTGCATTTATTTTTAATTAATTATACTTTTCCATGTCCTTTTTGCTTGTTTATTTTTAACCATGCATGTGTATCACATAATTGTAGAAAATAAACCATTCCACATATATTTACCATAGATGCTATAACAAAATAAAAATACATGTCCTAAAAATAAATATATCCATGCATTAACAACCACAACCAAATATAACTCATGAGATCAAATCCAACTGTCAAAATCAATATATCTCTATATATCATGTGTTTTATAAAACACAATGATACAAAATATAAAAATACATCACTCTAACTCTATGGCTATGCTCCATCATGCCTATCCCATGACCTAGCCATGATTCCCATAGATGCCTCAGACTATCCCCTCTAGATGGTGTGTTGTAATGAGGCAATCTGAGTTCTCAATTATACTACCTGTCCCTATAAGTTAGCCACTTGGGCCTATCCCTATCCAAGATAGATCATGGTAGCCATGCGTGTAACTCTCTCCTCAACCAAGGCCTTCCAAGATATTGCCTCTCCTAATTGAAGCCCTATTAGTGGCTATAATCTATCCCTTCATGTTTGTATCTACCTCACAATCTCCCACACTAGTATAAACAATCCTACCTAAGCTGGGGCATATGGTACCATAGGATCATCTAGCATGGTGGGGTCATATAGTACTAGCACCCCATCCAAAATATCATGGTGCATTGCGATGACTAGGGGTACCCATCTGACTTCCTCTTTCAAAATATATGTAAAACCAAAACCAGATAGATATTAGATCACATATACATATCAAAATCTGTCTACCTACTATAATCACATATAAGTAGTATTGTATACCAAATCTAAAAATTATAACATTTCTCACTAGTCTTAGTGTCACCAACCATCATCTCCCTATTTTCTCATCCATTTATCATGGTATCTCGATTTACTTATCCCTCAAGTACCTCATCTATCACCTATCTCCCTATCAATAGAAATCCCAAAGTCACCACTCGTGCCCATCATGATCATCTCCTAAGAGGTGCCTTTATCGACTAGCTCTATCCTAGGCTAACTATTGGGTCATCTTGTGTGACCACCCTCATCTGTGTTTGATCTCACTTATGGTGTTTGATGTTAGTATATTGTTTTTTCCCATTGGGTTTTGCCTACACAGTCGTATGACCTTTCTATGTATTTAAGCTTCTTTAGGTTAGTTATAAAGGGTCCATAGGCTAATTTTATTTTATTTTAATTAGTTAATTAAGAAAATTAGAGGCTTCCTCATGTTTCCCTAATTTTATCTATATGTACCCCACTTTTCCTTTTTGGAAGGTTAATCGACTCATTCACATTTTTCAATAGACAGGTTAATGCATATTTTTCTTCTCTTGGAATTTTGGAGCTCTCTCTATCAAAATTGACATTGATTGCTTGAATTCTATTCAAAGATATTGGCACACTCTTTCATTGTATTAGAGCTATCTTGATAGTCTCATCCATTAGACTCCCTAGTAAGATCCTCCATGCATTCACCTTGCTAGTTTTTCTTCTATCTTGGCTCCCATTTTTGACCTTAGAGGCAATTTTTTAATTTTCCTCGAAACTTATGTCAAAAGGCCTTTGATAAAAAATCCATTTACATATATTTTTTAGGTTTTTTGAGATCTAAAATGGGTTGTTCTTATTTTTTCGAAAAACTTCATAGATTTTCTTAAAAATCATTTTCCTACAATAGGTACGGTGCTCATACAGACCAAGTAATCACCCCTACAAACCATGATCTACACTCTATAAACCAAATCAGGTACTTTAGGGTTGATTGCTTAAGCTAATAGACCATTTTGGGTTTTCCCTAGGTGATTACTTGAAGTAATCAAGTTTTTCTATAGTGATTACTAGCTCGTAGACCATTTCAGGTTTCACCAGGTCAACAACTTGAAGTAATCAAGTTTTTCTAGTGTGACAACTTGCTACTATACTAATTCAAGATTTTGAGGTAGTATTACTTCTCCAAGAACCTAATTTTCATTGGGATAGACCCATTTAGGTTTGCCAAGGTCAATTACTTATTACTTATTTACTTTACAAGTAAAGCAAGTTGAAGAACCTGATTTGTACTGGGGTAGACCCATTTGGGTTTGCCAAGGTTGATTACTTATTATTTATTTACTTTATAAGTAAATCAAGTTGAAGAACCTAATTTTCACTGAGGAAGACCAATCCAGGTTTTCTAAGGTGGACTACTTATTACTCATTACTTATTTTCTAGGTAATAAGTCATGTAGGTTGAAGAACCTAAAATGCACTAAGGAAGACCAATCTAGGTTTTCTAAAGGTGATTACTTATTACTCATTTATTTTATAAGTAAAGTAGTTAAAAGAATCTGGAATACACTAAGGAGAAGTAATCAGGTTTTTCAGGGTCAACTAATTATAACTTTTTATAAGTAAAGTATCTACAAGAACCCAAAGTAGTGTAGTTGGAAGAGCCCAAAGTGAAGGAGCTAGAAAAAATTGAATTAGACTAGGAGACCCATTCAGGTTTTCAAAGAGCTTTTGTTTTTAACTTTTTATAAGTAACGTAGTTACATGAACCCAAAGTAAAGTAATTAAATAAACCTACGTGATGTTCATGGAGGCATCAAATTTTAGGTGAAAGGTAATGAAGAAATAGAGTTAAGTTATTTCCTTTTTTGGATTTTTGGATTTTCGGGTGAAAAAACACAAGTAAGAACCAATAAGTGCTATAAATTTCTATTTTTAGCTCTTTTTTGGGTGCCATTTTTTTTGAAAGTGCATATTTTTTTGAGCTCTATGCATTGGTGACATTATTTCAAGACTTTTGTAAAATCTATTTTTTACATGATGTAATAGCTTAAAAATTTCTTCAAGCATTTTTACCTTTCCTCTTGGACACATTATTGGTAGTGCTTGATGTCCCTCTCATACTTTCTCACACTGATTACTCATATATGCATTCTCGATTATACTTGACATCTAAAATTGAGTGTGTGTGCATTATAACTTTAGGGGGGGTATTCTTGATAGTTTAGTGGGTACTTGTAGTATGTGCTTTCTATTTTTTACTTTCATTTCAATTTTATAATTTATCTCATTCTAATCTACATTAATGGATCTAAACATCAAACCACTCACACCATTTAACTATCTAGAATGGAATTCTAAAATGCAACTCACTTTTAGAGGTAAAGGACTCTATCAGATTACTATTGGTGAGGAAACTGAGCCATCTATAGATGCAAAAAAGGTTAAGTGTTACAAAAATATGTGATGAAGCCTATGGGTTTCTATACCTTTCAATGTCTCCTAACCTCTTGTTTCATGTTGAATTTGCAAAAACTCTGAACAAAGTTTGGATAATCCTAGACAAGCTTTTTGGATTACAAGACATCATGAGGGCTCATGAGCTAGAGAATGTGTTCATTACATTGAGCCCAAGTGAATATGACACCCTAAAATACTTATTTACAAATTTTAAATCACTGAGATTGTAGTTTAATTAATGTGGCATTGAGAAAATAGATGACTAGTTGATTCTAGCTATGCTTGTAAAATTAGGTCATGACTATTCAATTTTTGTCTCTATATTTCATTCCATCATTTGATGAGTTTATTATCAATCTAACTCAGAACCAAGATAATTTGGTTCAAATGGGTACACTAAAGTCTTCAGAATCACATGCCTTGATTGTCAATTAGGATAAGAAGAAGGTTTCTAACAGGTGGCAAATAGGAGAGGAAATAATCTAAACTTGATCATGAGCATAAGAAGAATAAAAAATCAGATGCCAAGCCTAAGGCATCATAAAATGAGTCTTCCTGAAGTGGGAAACCTAAGGAAAAACTCAAATGCAACTTTTGTAAGAAACTTGGGCATGATGAATCTCAGTGCATGAAAAAGAAGATTGACACCTTGACTAAAATTCTTGAGAAGAAAAACATCAGTGTTCTTGAATCCTCATCTTAGAACACATCAAAAAAATATTTCACAAAATGTAAAGACAAAAAAAGGGTAAAAACAAGGGCAAAACACTTTTTGTAGTAGCTTCTTAGCCTTCAACTTGGGTTATTGACTCGAGTGCTTCCTATCACATAGCCTCCTCAGAGGATCTATTTTCAAAAATAGATCCATTTTTAATGCCTTCAATTCTCATGGGTTATGACACTTTGATAGAAGTTAGTAGTAAAGGATTGGTATAAGTAAGTGATGGGACCTTCAATGATGTTCTATGTATTCCTTCACTATCCACCAATCTTTTGTCAGTATATCAAATCAATCACATAGGTATAGGGAAGTGATTTGAGTTCACACCTAATTTAGTGGTCATCAAAAAGCTACACAACAACACCAAAGTGTCTTATGGGAAGGCCAATCATCAATCTAGGTTGTATACCTTCTCATAATTTGCCCTAGATCAGCCCTTAGCTACATTACTTACTCATGCAGATGGAGTGAGCAAACTATGGCATGAACGGTTTGGCCATTTAAACTACCATTACCTGGAGCAACTCAGTTATCAAAACATGGTTTTAGTATTTCCTAAAGTCAAATTCTTGGATGGCCTATGCAATGGTTGCATTCTTGGTAAGAATCCAAAAGAGAAATATGGCAAGGGCGAAGCAAGGAGAGTCAAACAGAAGCTAGAGATAGTCCATAATAACTTAGCTTAACCATTTCCAAAACCTTCATTCAATAAGACAAGATACATGCTCACATTCATTGATGAATTTTTGAGGTAAACCTAGGTGTTTTTTCTCAAAAAGAAGTCTAAGGTCTTTGATCACTTTAAGGACTTCAAGGCACTTGTGGAGAAGTAGTCAGAATGTTCCATCAAAACCTTAAAGACTGACAATAGAAAAGAGTATGTCAACAATAGGTTTCAGTAGTTTTTCACATTAGAGGGGATTCAGATGAAACACATAGTACCATGCATTCCTTAGTATAATGGTGTAGCTAAATACAATAATTGTACCTTAAAGGAAATGGAAAACTACATGTTTCAATCAAAGTCTTTTGCTCCTTAGTATTGGCCAAAAGCAATAAACTTTGTGTGATACATTTAGAACTGAGTTCCACATAAAGCCTTAAATGTAATAACTCCTTTTGAAGCTTGGGATGATCACAAGCCCACATTAGATCAATTTCAAGTGTTTGGATCACCAACAATGGCCCATGTTCCCAAGAAGAAATGTAAGGCAATAGACCCTCAGAGTCAGTCTTGCATCTTTGTGGGGTATGCAAAGGGTGTTAAGGGATACCAGCTTCTCCATCCTAAAAATCATGAGTTTTTCATTGAAAGGATTGTAAATTTTTAGGAGGGCCCACTTGAACACAATCTTGTCATTCCAAACTCTTCAAAAGTCTCATTGGACATTGATTCCACTTCAAACAGTGACAGAGATCCACCTCAAGATCCTCCTGATGAATAGGATGACTCTTATTCTTGTTAAAGTTTAAGTGATGAGAGTAGTGATGAGTATTCTCCTCCATCTCACACTCACACTATAGATGATGAGGACTCACCTTCTGATTCTCCAATCTTGTACAATTCTAGCCTAATTTGGGGTAGAGAGACACTTCAAAGTGTTGGAGGATGGGTTAAAAATCCACCAGATACAAGGTAAACATGATCACAATTGTAGGGGATATCACACACCTACTTGTCAATAATATTAGATCTACAAACATTTTATGAGGCATCTGGCATTCCAGAATGGGATTATGCTATGCAAGAAGAGTATAATTCTCTAATTAAGAATAAAGCATGGGACTTGGTCCCTCTTCCTAAAGGAAGAAAATTAGTTCAGTGTAAATGGGTTTATTAGACCAAGTATGGTGTAGATAGGTCAGATGATAAGTAAAAAGCTCATCTATTTGTAAATGGGTTTTCTTAGGTTCCTGGTATAGACTACATTGAGACATTTGCTCTTATAGCTAATATGACATCTATAAGACTCACTCTAGCTATCATAGTTGCACATCAGTGGGATGTTCACCAAATGAATGTAAAGAGTGATTTTGTACATGGTGACCTCAAGGAACATATATATATATATATATATATATATATATATATATATATATATATGAAGCAACCTTATGGCTTTATGGAAAATACCTCCTCGGTCTACAAACTCAAATAGGCCCCTTAGGCATGGTATGCTAAGATGGACTCCTTTCTCCTCACAATCAAGTTCACTAGATGCCACTTAGATTTGAATGTCTACATCTTGTGATATGATGATTCTATGTTGATTATATTTCTCTATGTGGATGACTTACTAATTACAGGGAGCTCATGATCATCCATCTCATCAATGAAAACTGCACTATCAGATAGATTTTCAATGACAAACATGGGATTACTACCCTACTCTCTCAAGATTGAAATCGTTTAGTTAGATACTAGGATAACTTTATCATAATCCAAGTATTCTCTTGATATGATTACAAGGTTTAACATGGTTGATTGTAGGCTAGCTCTTACTCCCTTCATATCTGGTGTGAAGCTTGAGGCTAATTGTCCTACACCACTCATTGATGCAACTCCATATCGACAACTCATGGGCAGTCTTTTCTATCTTACACACACCAGACTTGACATATCCTATGTAGTTAGTTTGGTCTATCAATTTATTTAGGAGCCACATGAGTTACATTAGAAAGAAATAAAGTAGATTCTTCACTACATTTAGGGTTTATACAACTATGGGATACACTATGGAGTAGGAATAGAGGTTGATTTGATCAAATACATAGATTTAGATTGGGCTAGAGATAGTCAAAGTAAAAATTCTACTTTAGGCTACATTTTATCACTTGGTTCAGGTCTAATAAGTTGGCCAAGAAAGAAGCAACATGCAATTGCTTTATCATCTATATAGGCAGAATATAGAGGGCTTATCAATGCCACCACTTAAGTAATTTGGATTCAAGGGATTCTCACTGAATTTGGTGTCCAGTTTCATAAGCCAACAATAATCTATTATGATAACCAAAGCACTATCTAGATTTGTAGGAATATGGTTCTCCATCAAAGGACCAACACATAGAGATTCACATGCATTTTATCAAGAAGCTTATCAATGAGCAAGTCATTGATCTTCAAAACTATCTAACATCAAAGTAGATTGTAGATATTTTGACCAAGCCTTTCACAAAGAGTAAATTTGTTCATCTACGAGCTCTCATTGGGGTTAGGGCTGCTCCACATTCTTCTTTCTCCTATGGAGGTTCATCACTATGTACTTAGGTACCTCATTAGGATTTCAATGCTAGGACCCAATTCTCAACTCACCTAAGCTACACATAAGGGGGGTGTTAGTGTAGTGCTTTTTTGCCACTAGGTTTTGTCTACATGGCCATATGGTCTTTATATGTATTTAAGCTTCCTTAGGTTAGTTATAAAGGGTCCATAGGCTAATTTTATTTTATTTTAATTAGTTAATTAATAAAATTAGAGGCTTCCTCATTTTCCCCTAATTTTATCTATATGTACCTCGCTTTTCCTTTTTGGAAGGTTAATCGACTCATTCACATTTTTCAATAGATAGGTTAATGCATATTTTTCCTCTCTTGGAATTTTGGATCTCTTTTTACAAGAATCAACATTGATTGCTTGAACACTATTCAGAGATATTGGCACACTCTTGCATCTCCATCTATGGTGTGTCTTAGGTGGTCGTTACTCTTCCTAATATAGTTCCTACTATGGTAGCTATTGTGCCCCTACATCCACATCCATACCCTATGTTATTCTCACTACCAACTTTTAGGCTTGAATATTCTATGGTCTCACACATAGTAGCATAATCATTGGTATCTTGATTGGTGCTTCACCTCTCCCTCTCCCCTTTTTCTTTCTCACATGTTGTGGAAAAAAATTAGGCACTACTAGAAGATCCATTGGGTAGGTAAGTCCAAACTTCCATGGCAAGTATACCACTAGTTGTGACTTTACCTAGTAGGTATAGTGGCCCATGATCCATGCTTGAGCTAGCCCTGGTGTCGTGGTCTCCCAACTAGGCCAAATAGTGGTAATATATGTGTATGGATACCACATGATCTCCCCTTGTGTGATCACCTATAGTATTGGCACATGTGGCATAGTTCATGTTACCTTATCCTGTCTCCATATAATCACCTAAGGTAACCTATCATTGACCACATGGGGAAACCCAATTGGATGATACATAGGGAACCTCTAATATATCTATGCACTAATAAAAACCACTAGTCCCATGGTCTTCTTCCCTCTAGACAACATCCCATATATATCATGCATGAGTTAAACCTAGATGATAGATCCAAACTCTTATAGTGCCCCCTAATCCAAAATATATTGGCACAAGGATATTACATACATCAGTACCTTGATGTTAGAATTGTGACAAAAAATTCATGCTATCATAAGTATGATGATGACCTTATAGATGTCTAGAATCTATGCATTATACACATAAAATAAGTTGACCCTCAACCTTGGGTATATCCTATATGAGCACTTCACCCACTTGGCTAGTGCTCATCTTTCCTCCATATCATTTGGTGTCCCTATAATCAATTATGTCCTTCTTATCAATAGTCCAAGTAATGCATGAATGTCCTCTAGTGTGACACCCACCTATATGATATCTATTTCTACCTAATTTTTTTGCTTTTCTTAATTTTGGAAGAAAGAAAATTATGAAGGGTTGTAGAAGAATACCTATTGAATGTACGCACGTTGAAGTTCAAAATTTGTGAGAACTCCTCTTTGGCTTAGGAGGATGACCTAAAAATAATAAAACACTTTAATACACTTTTTTGTTAGACAAGGAGATTGGTGGATTGCCTAGCATGAGCTAGATCCTAGAAGCAAAAGCTTTCTAGGAGGCTATCAATCCACTTGCTTTAAACATTTAAGTCGATAAATAAAAATGATATGAAATTTCATAAAATAAAAAATAAATGAAACTAAAACAACAAATGACTAACTTTAATTAAAGAAATTAAATGCTTTACTGCGATAATTAAAATCAAGCAACTAGTATGATTAATACTAATGCTAAAAATTAATTATCTTAAGGTTGTGGTTTTGGTTTGGCAAAGTGATAAGTATTTAAGAAAATATGGTCTCGTTGGGTTTGGTAAACGGTTAAGGTTATAAATAGACAAGGAGATTAATGGGTAAATGGGGTAAAGGGGTAAGGATGACAAAGGGGTAAAATGGAACAAAGAGGAAAATGGGGTAAAAAGGGGTGAATGGAACAAAGAGGGAAATGGGGTAGAAAGGATAAATGGATAAATATGGAAAAGATATAAATGGGATAACAAGGAAGAGGGTAATAGGTGAATGGTATGGAGGCCAAGAAAATAAAAGGAAATAAGGAAAGAAATAAAATGAAGATTACCTTCCAAGCTTGGAGAAGAATGTTGATGTAGATGTAGTTGATAATGTTGTTGGAATCCTATAGTAATTTTGACAGAGCTTCATTATTTTTATTTTTGTTTCTCCAAGATGTGGATTATATCCTTTAAAAGTGTTACTAAAACCTAAAAGATGATAATTCTTTCACCAAAAACCAACTTAACCATGGGTGAAGGTGGATGGTTATATTTAAAGTGGGATTATAAATGACAAAGGGGATAAGGGTGGTGGGATTCCCACCTTATTTTTTTGTAACTCCCACCTTGAACATGAGTCCAATTTAGATTTGGATTCATGCACATGGGCTCAAATGAGGCCAAAATACTTTTCAGCAAGCTAATTTGTCTTTTGGATAAGTACCCCATGAATTTTTGCACCATTCTCCATGTGGGTATATGAGTGGTCATGAAAGACAAGAGGGTGAGATTCCCATTTGGTTGGTTTGTCTCCAAACTTGCTAAAGAGTCCAAAATGGAGTGGGAATAATGCACATGGGCTCATATGGGTCCAAAATACTCTCCATCACTCACTTTCATCTTTTGGATAAGTGCCCCATGAATTTTGGCATCATTATCCATTCATGATGAAAAAAACACATATTTAATGATGGCACCTTAGGGAAAAATTCACCATAATTTAAAGGAGAGGCCCTTTGGTGCTAAATGATGATATTAGGTACCTTAGAGGTGGGTCCAAAGTGGGGTTTGATGTCACACCTCAAGCCACCTAACTTATAATCTATTTTACTTACCATGTCACCTTCCATGTCACTTCCCATGTCACTCACCATGTCACCTACCATGTCACTTGCCATTTCATCATGAATAGTGATAGTGGGTCCCATAGTGAATGGTGATAGTGAATAGTAATTTTTAATAGTACTACATGAATAGGAAAATAGTGATTTGGCCAAGTTAAGAGGGTTTAGTTAAGGGTTAATAAGGTTTTAGGGGATCTTTAGGGGGGATTAAGGCATTCAATCATCTAAAACTACAAGCGTGTAATTTTCTAGTGTCTACATTTTACCCCTTTTTGTCATGTAGCTTTGAATTAACAGGTTGAAAAACAAAAACAGATCACTTGGTAAAAGGTCAGGATGACCCAAGTATGGGAGGAAGTGTTCCCCCTCAAACCATGACTCGATGAGGTAAAGTAGAATTGGGTGCATGTTTTATAAGTGATTACTAGGGAGGCACTAGGTGGTGCCACAAGGTAGTTGGGTGTTCAAGATGCAAACATGCATACAAAATATGACTAAGTGTGGTAGCTAGGATCACACATGAACTAAAGTTGTCGATGTTGGTTGATTTATGTTTGGGTCTATAGGGACATATGTCAGGGGTAACTAGTCCATAACACTAGTCATAGCTGATTGGGTCATGCCTATCAAGTGATATAGATAAGGTCAGGGTTGGTTGTAGGTATCCAATGTAGGAAGTACTCCTGTGAAACAACCCGAATGGTTAGGTCATGCAAAAATGAAACATGACAAGGTTGGTTGGTGCGGTTAAAATGACTTAGGTAAGGTCATCACTTAGATATGCAATAGTTTGGGTTGAAAATGGCCAATGTCAAGGTGGATAAAGTCAAATTATTAGTTGGCCAGGGATAGTGGTTGGAAAGGGTTCAAGTAGGGGGTGGTCAAGCTAACTCTATATGCACTAGGCAAGTGGATGCTACCTACATAATTCTATGTATTTGATATCCAAAAAAACTTCAAAATAAATTTATTTCTATAGTGGAGTTTAGATGGGTAACCCTAATGTGATATACCACACTGTTAGATTTGGGGTGATAGTTTGGCAACAGTGAGGTGTCATGGTGTAGATTGGTGAATAGTCACCATAATAATCCCACATGTATTAGGAGGAAAATAAATAGATGGGTAATGTAGGATAAATAAGTGGGTAATAAAAGGCTAAGCATCATAAATGTCCCATGATGGAGCTAAGCCAAAGAAGAGGTGACTTCATGAGGAGGTTATGCCTTCTAAAAGTGTGTGAGGGTATAAGCATAGTACTAGCATCTATCACTACAAGCTATGTTTTAAGAGATGGGCATCTATTAATATCTATATAGTTTCTTTGTCAAAGTTTCATCACCACTATGAGCTAGGTTTTATGGGCAGTAGTGAATTGAATATTTGCAAAGAATTTATTTGATGGATAAGTAGATTCTATGAGTTAAATTTTTTTTAGTATGGTGAGTGATAGAGGATGGACCGTTACTAATGCAAGAGATGCATGGGTAGGCTAGACAAAAGGTGGCCATGTTTGTATCCTCTATCCTAGTTCCTTGAAACTAGTAACTTTGGGCTCCAATTAGAAGAGGTCCTAATAGCAAGGAGCTATGTGGTCCAAGATATTGGTTATATAGTTGGATAAGATGGGGGAGCTTCTACAATGGAAAGCATTTAGAAGCTACCACTACCAAAAATAGTAGTAGTTTTAAAGGAATGATCATTACAGTGACCCATGGTTGGAAGTCAATTTACATCAACTAGGTTAAAGGTGATAATGACATAAATAACCACTAGGCCCATAAGGACTGCAAGATGACAAAGCAAGTAGAGACATTAGATGCAGATCAGATCATAAGGGCAAGAAAAAGACATCATGATAGTGCATAATGACTATATCAAAATGACTAGTTAGATTGAGTGATACGTATCCACATGAAAAATAAAGTAAACATGACCATTTCAAGTGGTAAGACTGGTTAAAGGGAATTAATGACATCATAGGACCCTCCCCATTAGTAGAATGGATAATCATGTCAATGGGGAATAATAGTTGGGTATATTATTTAAAGAATCATGGTAAGAATGAATACCTATCATGAAGTCATTTGGTTTTGCAAGTTGTTTGGGGTATAGAGAACTATCAAAGGTTAAAGATGGTGAAAAATAGGAGCAATGGTAGAGATAATGAACAACCCTCATGACCTAAAATAATGTATATGGTAAATGTGCATATATATCAAATAATGCAACATGTAATGGAAATAATGAAAGTGTTGCTAAACCAATAGCAAGAGGAAAGACACCCAGGGCTTCAGCTCAATCTTGAACTTTTACCTCCTTAGCATTGAAGAAGGTGAGACTTTCATTTTGCAAGGTGTAGGGTTGGAGAACATGACCTTCAACCTATCGATGGAGGGAACCCTCACTGTCCAAGGGGATGTGTGTTGAGGCAACAACTAATGGTAACTATGAAAGTAGAAAAACTAGAGTAGAGGGATGTAATGGTTGAGATAAGTGAGTAGGGTGAAATATCTAGAGAAAAATATGATTCTTTCCCTATGGGGATGAATGTGGAAGAGGAGAATAGATTAGACCCTTTAGTGACTATTAATACAAGGAATGCTATGGATGTTAGTTCAAGGATTAATCAAGTAGAAGGATGGTTGAACATAAATATAGAGTCACTAAATAATCATCCTAATGCTTAGGTACAAAAATAATATATGTAGAGGCCTTAGGTGAGGCGTTTATAGTCTGATAACTTTGTATATGTCGTGTGACTCTTCATACCTTAAATAAAATATTACATAGTTTGCTGTAAATATGCACAAAATGTGTTGGATGTCATTGTTTGAATGTTATTATGCTTAGGGTTATGTGGATACTCATGAATCTATGGTTATGGTTATGATTATTATGGTTATGCTTTTTATAATCTTGCTCAAGGTAAAGCAGATGGGGTAAGTCAATCAACAAAAATAATGGTAAAGTGAAGAATATAATCAAGAGATAAATGTCATAATGAAAATATCAACTAAGCACATTAAGATTAGAAGAGGGCATGATGTTCCTTTTATGATGAGGACTAAAAATAGACTTGAACTAGGCTTTGATTTATGAACATAATCCCTAAAAATGCATTGCATGAGCATGATTTGAAGGCTAAAAATGGTGTGTTGATCATACTCTGTCAAGTACACTCAAAATGTGTAAAGGGTTTAAAGGTTGAAAAGGTGATAGATAGGGTGAGGGGAGTAGTTTGAGAGGGATAAAAATAGGACCCATGATTAATAGACAAATATATTTAAGGGAGAAATAGATGCCCTAAAGTAATGAACCTGATAATATTTCATACATTAAACCAAGAGAGTAAAGGACATGAGGAAGAAAACATGTATACACATATATAAGCAATATGACTGGTGATTGCACTTTAATGAGTGAGAGGCTAGAATGATAATTGGAGAAAATAAAGGAGATCTAACAAGGGATGAGGTGAAGGTAGACTAGGAGATGGATGAAGAGATAGGTAGATAAAATAATAAGGTCACAGATAAAGTTGAAGGTGGAGAAGTAGGGAAGGAGCCAACCATGGATATGGAGGAGGAAAAAAAGAAGGTTGGGAAGAAAAAGGAGTGTCATCAAGGGAGATGAAAAAAATGAAATGAAATAGAGAAAAGAGAAGAAAGATAAAATCTAGAAGATGAGGGTTTGAGGAATGCACTAAAGAATGATAGATTGGAGAATTGAAAAGGATGGGGAAATAAGTATATCAATTGTGAAGGGTAAAGGGAGGATGATAAATATGGGAGGCCATGAAAGGTTTGAAAATAAGTTTAAAAAAGACCAAGGGGAAAACAATATGGTGATGAAAATGAAAAATAAATAAATACATGGAAGAAAAGGAAACATGAGGAAAAAGGAGTGAAATGAGGACACAAAAAGGATGATAGGAGAGTGAAGAAGCAACTAAAGATATGATCGAGTAAGCATGGATGATGATAAGCAAGGAGAGGAATAATGAAGCAAACCAAAGGGTGGTGTTGGAGATGATAATGGGATGGAAAATGGGAAAGGGGTTAATAAAAATGATGGGAAGCAAAGGATGGTTGGATAAGAAGGTGAAGAGATAAGGTGTGTGTTAATCAGCTTGTTAGAAGAGATTGACAAGTTGAATGGGTGAGTAGAAGAGATTTACAAGCCAAAAAGTGGTTAGGTGGTGAAGAAATAGGGGAGAACAATGAAAGGGAATGAAATTAAAATAAGGGATGATAAGAAGGAAAAGGAAGAATTGAAGCAGGAATATAAAGCATAAAAACTCACACAGAGACAAAAGATAAGTGAGTACCGAGATGTAAAGAAGAAAAGGGTAATGTAAAGTGAAAAAATATAGGACTAATAAGAATACAAAGGCAATAATGGAAGGCTTCTCAAAGGATAAAGACCTAGTTAGAAGCTAGTTATGGAGGAAAAAATGGAAAAGGTGGGGAGATTGGCAAATAGACAGAGAGTGGTGGCACACGTAAGAAAAAAATGGGATGCTAGAAGAAACAAAATAAATATAAATCATGCCAAATTGGAAAGATGGTAAAGAGGAAAACAAGAAATGAGAATTGGAATGAAGGTAGTTTAGAAGTAGTGGAAGGGCAGTAAGAAGTTGGTAACAAAGAAGAGAAGGAGGTAAAAGTGTCCATCAGTGTGCAAGGGAATGGGATGATGAGGAATTGGTGAGGAAGAGGGAGTGAGGAAGAGGGTATGATAGGTTGCCAAGGACAAGGGGAAAGGATGAGACTGGTGGAAGAAGACAAAGTGGATAAAGGGAACATATGGTAAGAAGTGGAGAGAGGGAAAAAAACATGAAAAGTGGGTGGGGGAATGGGCCGCAAAGTATATGAAAGGAAAGGTGATAGGGAGGCCAATGAAGTAGAGTAGGTGGTGGATTTATAGGAGATAAGAGGAGCCAATGAGGAAGGTTTTCAATCCTTATGTTAAAAGAGATTGACAACCTATAAAGTGGTTAAAAGAGATTGACAAGTTGAAGGGAGGGAGGTGGTGAAGAGATAGGTAGAGAAGTGGAGGAAAGATATTAGGTGAGAAGGGAAAATAAATGATGTGGCCAAGCTGACCTTAGTAACTGAGCACTGCCTACAGAGTGAAAAAGACCTCAAGCTAATGTAGTTCTCCCAATAATAGGGAAAAATAAAAAGGAGTTATTAGATGATGTTAAAATATAAGGATGCTAGGAAGAATCTAAGGCTTCCCTGACATAATATGCCCTAAGCAAGAGGGCACTATTAGCAATGGAAATTAATGAGAAGAAATGGGGGAGGGTAATTAGTTGTTAGTGGATAAATTACCCTTAGAAGTCAAGTAATGCCTACATAGTTCATGGACATTAGGCTAATGTAGTTCAACTAGGGTTGGAGAATGGTGCTCAAATGGGTTACCCCAATTTGATGGACCACATGGTAAAGTTTTATTGAAGGTTTTCAAAGAAAGTGTGTGCATTGAAGGCAAATTAGGGTTGTGGAGAAACGTATCCCTAGAAGGCGGGTTAATTGAAATTAATGTTATTTTGATTTTGTTTATTGTTTGGATGGATGATAGTGGTTGCACATAAGCAGGTTAGATGACCATATTATATGTGAAAAAAGACATGAAAAATACATGACTCAATGAGGAGAGAATATAAATGAGGTTTAATGCTTATTTTTTGACAAGGACAAAGTAAAACAAAACCTAAAGTTGGATTTATTTAAGGAACATAAGACTTTTGAATGCTTCAAGTTAGTGTGTATTGGTTGGTAAAATAAGTTTCTTGATCACAATGTTCTAAGTAAGCTTGAAATCCCTTGATTTATAGATAGTATAAAGGGAAGATGGGTGATAGGTGGTGTGAAGGATAAAGGTTAATATGTATGGTAACCTTATGTGGGTACATTTTCCCCTTCTATAAGTGACATAAGAATGATAATAAATAAGTCCATGTCATACGCTAGATGTAGAGTGATCAATGTAGGAAGTATACATGTGAAATATGATTATGGTTCCCAATTTATTATGCTGCTTGAGAGCTGATTATGGCTTTATTTTTTGTTGTGGTAGTGTGTGTTTTGTTTTATTACTATATATGGGAAGCTGATTGATGTGGGTAGATTCCATGGAATTGCTCTTATTTTTATAAATTTAACCTAGCCATCTTTCAAAGGAGTGGTCTAAGTTTATTGGCTTTATTTAATGCTCTTGATAGTTGTCCTTCAAAGGAGCAGTCTACCTTATATTTGGCAATTTTTATTTTACTTTTGGGTAGCTATCCTTCAAGGGAGTAGTTTACAATGCTTAAGATATTGACCCAAGTAATATTTTAGTTTTAAAATTATTTTTGGATGTGATGTTTTTATACATGGACAAGTCTAATTAGGTTCAGAGGTTTACTATTATGAGGGGAAAACTTTAACATAAGAAGGTTAATGGGATGTGAAAGGAGGTGGTTTGAGAGACAATGACCATGGGATTCCATCTTGTTAGAGACAAAAAGTATCCATGAGAATCATGCTATGGGTAGAATTTTAGTACCTATATTTAGGATTAGGCTATGACTGTAATGGTTAATCACATGGTTCTATGTTGTAATCAATCATCCTCAGAAGGAGAGGACGAATATGGGTCAAGGTAAAAATTTTGTTGATCAAGGGACAAGCTTAAGCTAGACAAAAAGTGATCTTGATCCTTCTTTAATAGAAGAATGAACACAAATGCAAAGCATTAAAGGTTCAAGTTCTAGTTTGCCTCTGAAAGAGGGCAAATAATAAGCTCTTGATCCATAATTTTGGGTGATGATGTAGGGTCCAAGCCAATTGAAAGTGAATTTGCCTCATTTACATTTCTCCATGTTGCTCACATGCTAATTTTATTTTAGGATGAGGTCTCTGATATTGAAGTCTCATTGTTTGAGGCATTTGTTATAGGCACGTTTAATACACACTTGATAGATATGGAGGTGGGTGAGGGATGCTAAATGATGCTTGTCAAGTAGCTTAAGCTGAGCTAAATGATGTTGATGATAATTTTGTTCAAAAATAATATTTTGCAAAGATATGTGAAGAGAGGGAATTTAGACTTCAAGAGGTAAGACTACCTCTACTCCAAATATTAGAGAGAAAGGAGTAACACCCATAGAGGTTCGAATGCTAGTATGATAGGCCCATAAAGTGAATGGGATGTGCAAGTTCCAATCCTGACTTGAAGCACTGATGACTTTGGTTAGCATTTTGTTAAGGATTTTTTTAGAGGCTTCCACCTATCTATTTGCTTGTGGATGGTAAGGTGAGGAAAAGCTTATATTCATGTTAAATTCATCACATAGACCTTAGACTTTTTTGTCTTTTTATAAATTTGCCATTATAGGTGATGATCTTATAAGGAACACCGAAGTGGTAGATGGTATGATGGTTGATAAAGTCAAAAATATTCTTTGTTTTGTTTGAGATAAGAGGAATATCTTCCTCCCACTTGGTGAAATATTCGATGGCTATGATGATGGAGCTATGCCATTATGAAGAATGGGGGTTGATTTACCTAATGAGATCGAGCCCCCATTATGAGAAAGGCCAAAAGTCCTTAGATACATGGAGGTCATTAGTTAGCATGTGATGTAAATTAGCATTCTATTCACATTTAACACACTTTTTTACATAATCACAATAGTCTTGGTTGAGGGTGGGCTAATAGTTTCCAAGGCGAAGGATTTGTTTAATGACTGCTAAAGTGTCCCACAAAAATCCCACCATGCATTTCCTTGATGGCATGAGACACTTTATGGCTATGTAGGTAATGAAGGAGATAATTGGAACCATGTTTGTAAAGGATTCCCCCTAGTATGGTATAACAAGAGGTACTCTGAATAATGTTTCTTTGAGCATTCTTAGAGAGGTTTGGAGGAATGATGCCTAGGTTGAGGTAGTTAAAATCTTGGTTATACCAAATGTCAGATGGGGATTCCTCCACACTAAAAATGGTAGCGAGGTTAGATTGGTTATAAGAGGGTGTGGTAAAATGATGAATGGTGACAAAGATTTTGGAATTGGAAGGCTGAGAAGGGATCTGGGAAGCAAGACAAGCCATTGTATAGACAAATTTGTTGGTAGATTAGGGGAGAGATTGGAATAGGTAACATCCAAATGATGTTAAGATTTTGTCAACTAAAAGTTTATATTTTTATAAGACATCATTCTTACATTGATAGGATCCATTGACCTAGTTAACCATGAGCTAGGAATCACCAAAGATAATGATTGTCTTAATTCCCAAGGCTAGAGTGGTTTGGAGACCTATGACTAGGGCTTCATACTCAACCATATTGTTGGTGCACTCAGAGTCAAGTTTAAAGGATAGAGGAAGGGGTTCACCATCAAATGGGATATGGATGATACCAACTCCCCCACCATGTTGACACTTTGACCCATAAAGAACGTAGTCATTTTGTAGGTTATGTCCTCTTGGAAAAGGATAGTGATGGATTCGTCTAAGAATTCAAAAGGAAGAGGTCGGTGATTTGTCAAAGGTGCTTCAACCAATTGGTTTAAAATGACTTTCCCTTTAATTGAATTTTGTTAAAGGAACTCAATATCAAATTTTGATAAGAGCATAAGCCACTTGGCCATACACTAGTTTTGGTATGGTTTAGAATGCATGTACTTAAGTGGGTTTATGCTGGTTATGACATAGTTTTTATGGTTAAGAGGGTAGTGTTAGAGTTTCTTGATATGGGTATACCAGGTCTCATATTCTAGAAGTGTGTGGCTAATTTAGTATATGACTTACTCTCTATGTTGTTGATCTCGATGAGCCAATATTTCCCCTAGGGAATGGTCGGTGATAGAGATGTATAGGTGAAATGGGTGGTCATCCATAGGAGGGATGAGGATAGGTGGTGAAAAAAGGTACTCTTTGAGTGATTCAAAGGAATTTTGACAATTGTTATTCCATTTAAAAGAGACATCCTTTTTCACAAGGTGATGGAAAGGTTTGAACCGGTCTAAGACCTAGGAAATGAAATGACAAATGGATTGGAGATTTCCCTTAAGGCTATGGATTTGTTTAAGGTTGGTAGGAGGGGGCATCTCCAAGATTGCTTTGACCTTGGTAGGATCTACTTTGATTTCTTGAAGAGAGATGATAAAGCCAAGAAGATTTCCTGAAAGGACCCCAAAAATACATTTCTTAGGGTTGAGTCTAACATAGAAATGGATTAGGCATTTGAAGATAATCCCAATAAATTTCAAGTAATCTTGGCAAGATTTGGATTTTCATAAGAGATCATTGACATAGTATTTTATGATGGTATAAATGAGTTCAAGGCTTGCTGGTAGGTTACACCAACATTTTTTAACCTGAAAGGCATGACTATATAGTAAAAAGTTCCCTAAGCGGTGGTAAAGGCATTTTTATGCTAATATTTAGGAGCAATCAAGATCTGATTACAACCCAAAAACCAATCCATGAGAGATAAAATCTTGTGGCTTACTATAATATCAATAGTCTGGTCAATACTAGGTAGAATAAAGTTATCCTTGGGGTATGAAAGTTTAAGGTCATGAAATTCTACACAGATGTGTAGACCCCTAGTGGTTTTGGTGATAGGTATGATATTTGAGACCCATTGAGGGTAATCAATGGGTTGACTAAATTTTATAGATGGGAGAAACTGAAGCTCTTCTTTGATGAGAAGGGCTATATAAGGATGTATGCATCAAAGTTTCTATTTAATAGGCTTGGCATCATGATGAGTGATTATGTTATGGGTGGAAATGGCGAGGTCAATCCTGGGCATATCATTGTAAGACCAAGAAAATGTTATGGTGTGGTCTTGGAAGAAAGAGAAGAAGTCTCAAACTTCTTCAGCATTTAGTGATTGACCTAATTTTACAACATGGGGGTTGGTCATGGTGCCTAAGCTGATATCCATGGTAGATTCATTCAATATGGTTAATGATTTAGGAGGAAGGAATTTATGGATTAAATAATTTGGGTCACTAAGGTAGGTGAGAATAGAATCATTATCTTGATGTTGGATGGTATTGATGGTAGGATAATCTTTCTCTATTATTTTAAGATAGATGAGAGGAAGGGTTTGAATTTGGCCATCCTTTTGATAGGTCAAGGGTCCTAAACTAATGGTGTTGATAAAAAAAAGTTAGGAGGAATGATATAAAAATCCTTAGACTTTGAAGGAGGTTGGGTTGGTAAGGAGGGGATGCCTTCCTTGATGGTGTCAATAGGTTTGGGTGAATTGGTGGGTTATTTAGGTGGTAAAAACCCAAGGCCAAATAACTAATGAGGTTTTTGGGTTTTGATCATAGGTAATGCATGAGGTCCTTATTCATATCAACCCAAACTAAATCCCTTATAGGCACACCTATGAAGGTATAATTTAGTGAATGTTGGTTTGTTAAGGTAGGAAAAGTTAGAGGTGAATAGTCAGATAGAGGAGGTAGTGGTGGGAGCAAGAAGTGTCCTATTAAGTCCCCCATAGATGAAGTTAGTTTGATGGCTAGGGGACAAAAAGGGATGATGGTTATGATATTAGGGTCATATGAAGGGTCATGTTTGAGGTTCCCATATTCTTTAGGAGTAGGGAAAGTATCCAATGCTAGAAGGTGATACTCCCCTAACAAGAGTCATTAGAACATAGATCCCAAGGGCTCCTCTATGGGGATGTATGAAGAAGGGGTGGATGAGCTAGTTGATGTTTCATTGATGGTTGGTGGTTGGGGTGTAACTGCTAAAGTTGTATCAGATGGCAGTATGAGGACATCATTAGGGTGGTAGTTCATGTTATATGTTGAAAAAGGATTTGGGTCTACTTGGATATTAATGACCTAGCCCTCATGCTCAAACTTAATACATCAATAAAGGGTAGAGGGAACACATTCCATGGAGTGAATCTAAGGTCATCCCAATAAGATGTTGTATTATAATTCTCTGTTAACCACATAAAAGAGTTTAGGGAGTGTGTAGGGTCCTACATGGATATGAAGGATGATGGTTCCCAAGGTATTGGCCCTAGTGTCATTAAAGGATCAGAGGAGTACTATGGATTGTGACATGATATTGTCTGATAAGTTGAGTTAGTCATAAGCATATGAGGATATGATGTTAATGCTAGCTCCCACATCAATCATCACCCTTTTGACATGGGTTTGGTTGATGTAAGTGGTAATAAAGAGTGGGGGATCTGGGTCCTTAGGGTGGATGGAAGGTACTTGTGAATTCTTAAAGGTGACAAGGTTGGAAGTTTGGAGGGAAACAACAAATGTAGCTAGAGGTTGTGGGTCATTGGGTTGAAACTCAATGGATTTCAAGGCCTCTATGGGTGCTTGTCAGTGATGGAAAGAAGTATAAATCAACTCATACAAGCTCATTTTTGTCAGGGTCTGGTGAAGCTACTTAAGGATAGCTTTTTAGATAGATATTGCATATGAATTAGGGTATGAAGGTTTAGAAAGGGGGGCACCTAAGATAGACACCTTAGATTTTATTGAAGATGGAGATGGTTGGATGTGGTTTTCTTGGGAATGTGAAGAGGGGTAAGTCTAAGGAATGGACACCTTATCCTTCCCTTTATCCTTTTGTTTTGATCTAGTGACCACATTTATAGTATGGATAAGAGAGGGTGAGGTAGCAGAGTGGTTAGAATCATTTTCATTCTTATGTAAGAGTGGAGGAGTGGGTAAGCATTAGGTACATATGGATGTTTTTTGGGTTGGCATGGGTGACATAATAGGTTCATCTTTTACTAGATCATCCTCATTGTAAAAGTGGTGGATGAGAGTTTGGAGAGCTTTGTAATTCTCTATATCATGGCCAGGTGTCCTGTGGTATAAATAAATTAAATTTTTATTTGACCAAGATGGTTTGGGATGTGAAGGGTCAAAGGGTTTGATGGGTTGTAAGCTCAAGGAACTATTTTCAATAACCTTTAGAGAATGGTTAAGTAAGACTCAGTTAAAGGTGGTAAAGGTATGGCTATTTTTACTTTGGGTGTTGAGGTAAAAAGTTTTTTAGAAGTAGGTTTGGTGATAGGTGTCTTAGGTAAAGTGGTACACTTGGTTTATGGTTTTGGTTTAGGAAATATGGTTGATGAGATACAGGCAGAGGATGGCAAGGTAGGTAACTTAGGTACTGCTAGTGTAGTAAGAAGAGGTACGTTAGGAAGCAAGTGTGAAGGTGTAACCAATAGAGGTGGTTGGGTTTTGATAAAAATAATGGGATTCATGCTCAAGGTAGAGGGATGAAGACCCAAAATGGAGGGAAAGGTTGAGGGAGGTAAAATTTGAGGCTTTTGGCCTTTGGGTAGTTTTACCTCTTTGGTTGTTGGTTTTGGAGGGGGTTTGGTTACTTTAGTTATCTTGGTGGGTTTTTTAGGGTCGGTTAATTTGGAAAGTGTTTTGAATGGTTGGGTGGACATTTTAATTGATTTATAAGAGCTAGGTTAGTCCACCAAATAAGGGGTTAGAGGTTCTAGTTTATTTCTCTTACCTTTGTCTTGGGTTTTGATTGAAGTTTCCAAAATTAGAGGTTTGGTGGATGAAGTTATCTTTTCTTGTGAGATAGCTTCTAAAGGTGGAATAGATGGTTATATAATCAGAGAGATAGGTGTGGTACCCTCTATCATAGCTATGGATATGGTTACTTCCTCTATTTGGATGTCCAAAAGGGTAGAAGGTAACTCTACTATTTCAATAAGTAGAGAGGGGTTGGTAGATTAGTGAGTGGGTTTTTTATTAGTGGGTGTCTCAAGAACCATGTTTATGTTATAGGTGTTAGGAGAGCATTTGATGTTTTTAATCTCATTTTTGGTGTGAGTATGATTTGGAAAAGGTTGCCTAAATATGTCAAGGGCTTGTTTGGGTGGTGCATTCGAGTTATCCAATGTAAGTTCCCCATTTTCAATGAGGGATTGGACAAGGTATTTGAAGGTGTTACACATATTGATATCATGTCCTATGACTCATTGAAAGGCACAATGGTCATTTTCATTATACCAACCTGCCATGGGGTGAGAAGCATCAAACTATTGGGGTGGTTTATTGGTGGAAGTTGGATGATATTAGCTTTTAATAAATTTTCCAAAATAGAAGAATAGCATTCCCAAAGTGGAGTTAATTGCTTTTGGTTATTCCAAGTTTGGTTCCTTGGGTTTTGTTGGTTGGTAGATGGTGGAGCTGCAGCTTTGAGGATAATAACATTTGTGGTTCCTTTGTTCTTGGTGTTGATATTGGGTTAGTTACTTTATTTGGAGGAAGAAGCCTCATTGGTTTTATAGGTTGAGTTCTTATTTTTGAGTTTAAGCTTTCTTTCATCAATGGCTCGATTCTCTAGTTTATGATCCATGGTAAATGCTTCATCAAAGGTCTATAAGCTTTGGACATGTAATGTGGATGAGATATGCTTGGTGCATGCTCAAGCTAAGAGCTTTATAATTTTGAGTTGAGGTAGGGAAAAGGAAAATTGACTAATCAAGTTCCTTCAAGGAGCCACAAAATCAACGATTGACTCATCCTCAAATTCCCAGATGGAGTAGAGGTTAGTAATTTCTTAGATATATTGATTTCAAAGTGATCCAAGACATTTTGGGCTAGTTGGTTAAAGGAGAAGATGGAATGTTTTGGTATGACACTAGACTAATCTAATGTTGGTCTGGATAATGACATAGAAAAGGTAAAGAGGAAAAGAGTGTCATTATGGGAAATAAAGTAACATAAAGGTCTAAAATATTTTAAATATTATTTAGGGTTTTCCTTATTATTAAGCTTGGTAAATTTTGGAAGTTCCCACTAGACTAGATAAGGTCTAATAGGGACTGAAAGGTGAATTGGCTCATTGAAAATTTGGTCATAGGACAAGAGATTATGGGATCTAGAGATGGATGACTCAAGGGTAGTAATCTTGTCCATGATCATCTTCATGAAGTCTATTTGGAGTTGAGTAGTTAGGAGGTTATAAGCTGTATATTACGATGGTGGTTGAGAAACATGTTGGTAGTGGGTGGAAGGTTGAGAGTTTACCACATATTGGTATGTGGATGCGAATGGTTAGGTAGAAGAGATATATTGGTATATAAATGCCAATGGTTGGGTAGGGTTGGGTATTTAGGTAGTGGTTATGTTCCCTTGTAGACTATGGAGATAATTAAAGGTCACTTATTAGGTAGGAGTGGTAGTTGGGTTAGTAGTTGATGGAAGGGTAGTGACCTTTGTACTAATCGGTGGTGACATGGATGGTATGAAAAACATAAGAATTTGAAGTGGAGTAGTGTTTTATGGGTTGGAGGTAACTAGAGGGAGATGGGTAGTGCTAGAGGTAAGCACTCCTATTGTGGAAGAGTGATTGTTAAGCGGTATAAGGGAAGTGGTAGTTTAGGTTGGTTGATTTTCAATGGTAGCCTCAAGGGGGTTGTTGGTCAATGATAGGGCTTGGGTAACTAAAGGTTGAGTAGTTCCCATGGTAGTGGAGGTACTACCCATGAGGTGGAGAGGCATCCCTTAAGGAAGATCTATAGGTAGGGTCAAAACTAGGATTTTGTAAGACATAGTTCTAAGGTAATGTTTTAAGGATACATGATTATTATTTAAGAAAGCAAAAAAATATGCATCTCTTGGGATTATCTAAATATGAATTTATAGAGAGTGAGGGGAGTTCATGGGTTTGGAAATGTGTTCCATGTATGGAGATATGGAAGAGGTTGGTTGACTTGGTGGTGATTTTTTTCCCTCAAGGTCCCTTTGCTATTGGTGATTAAGAACCATACAAGAAAATAGGAAAGGAATGATACATTCTCACACCTCAAAGCAAAGACCAATCAAAAAATATTCAAGGATAATAATGCATTGATTAATATTGTGTTAAGTCCTAAGATTCCTTTTAATCTCTCTTTTGGTTTATGCCTTAGAAAAATGTGAAGGGGAAATTTTCTTGAATAGGTCCTAGAAAGCAATCTATGTTTTGTTTTGGGTTCTGTTTAGGTGCTAAAAAAGAAGTATGTATTAGATCAAGTATGTGTCTTGATAATTGGATCTTTCTCCCCTCACTTCATGATCCTGTAGCTAGTGTGGGTGCTTAGCCTTTATACCATTTATCTAGAGTTTATACTCAATCAGAGAGCTGAGTTGGTTATCCCCTCGGTGATTAAATCCAAGTACGATAATCAAGAAAGGGTAAGGTGATCTGGTAGGTGATGAAATCCTATTCAAGTCTTGTTTCAATTGTGTTTAATGTTTTTTTAGTGTAATTGGATTTGTTTTTGTAACATTTGTGCACTACAGTTAATTTGTTTTGCTTAAATTAAACTAGATGAGCTAATTAAACAAGAAAGAAAACTATGTATGCAAGTTAATTTTAACCAAAATGAAATTTTGATTTATTTTTGAATGAATACAAGAGAAACTAGAATGCACCCCTAAATTCAAGATGATAATGCAATTCCTAATCCTAGGATGATTGCATTTGGAAATGCAAAAAAAAAAGAATGACAATTTTTCTTTTTTCTTTTTGAATTTTTTAGAAAGAAAAAAAGACTAAAACTTGCATTTTAAAAGGAAGAGAAGAATGTTTGAATTTAAGAAATGAGATGCAAAACTGAATGAAATTTTAATAATTCAACTAAATTTTATAAAACATCTATGAACCCAAGAAAACTCAAGGGTCCCATTGGGCGTGCCAAAATGTTTCTATCTAATTTTTTTTGTTTTTCTTAATTTTGGAAGAAAGAAACTTGTGAAGGGGGTGTAGAAGAATACTTGTTGAATGTGTGCACCTTGAAGTCTAAAATTTGTGAAAAATATTTTTTGACTTGGTAGGATAAATTGAAAATAAGAAAACACTTAAACACACTTGTATGTTAGATAAGTAGATGGGTGGATTGCCTAACATGGGATAGATCCTAGAAGCGAAAGCTTTCTAGGAGACTGTCAATCCACCTGCTTTAAACATTTAAGTTGATAAATACAAATGAAATGAAATTGAATAAAATATAAAATAACTGAAACTAAAATAGCAAATGAATAAATTTTATTAATGAAATTAAATGCTTTTGTATGATAATTAAAATAAAGCAACTAGTGTCATTAATACTAATGCTGAAAATTAATTATCTTAAGGTTATGGTTTTGGTTTGGCAAAGTGATAAGTATTTAATAAAATATGGTTTGGTTGGGTTTGGTAAATGGTTAATGTTGTAAATAAACAAGGGGATGAATGGGAAAATGGGGCAAAGTGGTAAAAATGATAAATGGGTAAAAGGGGGTAAATGGAACAAAGAGGAAAATGGGGTAAAAAGGGGTAAATGGAATAAAGAGAGAAATGGCGTAAAAAGGATAAATGGATAAATATGGAAAAGAGATAAATGGGATAACAAGGAATAGGTTAATAGGTGAAGGGTATGGAGGCCAAGAAAATAAGAGGCAAGAAGGAAAGGAATAAAAGAATAAAAGAAATACAATAAAGATTACCTTCCAAGCTTGGAGAAGAATGTTGATGTAGATGTAGTTGATAATGTTGTTGGAATCCTATAGTAATTTTGATAGAGCTTGATTATTTTGAATTATTTTTCTCCAAGATGTGTATGACCTCATTTAAAAGTGATCCTAAAACCTACAAGATGACAATTCTCTCACCAAAAACCAACTTAACCATGGGTGAAGGGTGAGGGTCATACTTATAGTATTTTTTGTCAAGAAACATGCCAAAAAATTGAAATAGTGAAGTATGGCACCATTTTTAAAGTGAGATCATAAATGACAAATGGGATAAGGGTGGTGGGATTCCCACATTGTTTATCTATCTCCCACCTTACACATAAGTCCAATTTGGAGTGGGAATCATTCACATGGGTTCAAATGAAGCCAAAGGACTTTTCACCAAGCTAATCTATCTTTTGGCTAAGTGTCTCATGAATTTTGGCACCATTATACATGTGGGTGGATGAGTGGTCATTAAAGAAAAGGGGTTGAGATTCCCACTTATACAATAGGTATCCCATTTGGTTGGTTTATCTCCCAACTTGCTAAAGAGTCCAAAATGGAGTGGGAATCATGCACATGGGCTCATATGAGTCCAAAATACTTTCCATCACTCACTTTCATATTTTGGCTAAGTTCCCCATGAATTTTGGAATAATTATCCATGTATGAGGAAAAAAAACATGTTGAATGATGGTACCATAGGTATAAATGTGCCATACTTCAAAGGAAGGGCCCTTTGGTGCTAAATGATGTCATTAGGTACCTTAGAGGTGGTTCCTAGGTGGGGTATGATATCCCACATCAAGCCACCTCACTTCCAAGCAATATCACTTGCCATATCACCTTCCATGACACTTTCCATGTCACTTTACATGTCATCATGAATAGTGATATTGGGTCCCATAGTGAATAGTGATATTGAATAGTAATTTTGAATAATACTTTCAAATAGTAATTTTGAATAATACTATGTGAATAAGAGAATAGTGATTTGGTTAAGTTAGAAGTGGTTGGTTAAGTGTTAAGAAGGTTATAGGGGGTCTTTAGGGGGACCTAAGGCATTCAATCATCAAAACTACAAGTGTGTAGTTTTCTAATGTATAGAGTATCCACATCCATCACCCATCAAAACATGTTGGCTAATTATTCCCATCCTTCAAGGAACATGACAATGAGATAAAAAATCAATGGGATGCACCTCATCTACATGATACCTCTAAGATCCATTCCAACTAGTCTCATTCTATCCACATCTTTCAAATGCTCTAGAAAATATTGTAACCATAATGCATCAATCCACTACCAATATCTCTGGTGTCTTCAACAAATATCAAACAATAAAATATGTAGTAGATGTCCATGTCATTTATAATCAAATTACATTCTTAAAAATTTCATAAAACTTAGCTGGTTTGATTTAGTTTATCCATTTTTTTATAGAATTAACCTTTTAAATACTAAATCATCCCTATACTTAATCTTAGATACTAAATTGACCTTGAAAAATCTATACTAGATCAGCCTCTTCAATACTAAGTTAACCACATTTGAAATTATAGTACTAATTCAACCACTTTTTTATCCTACATTAATATATCAACCATTTCACAAACAATTATGTTATCCCTCTGTTATAAAGTCAACCCCCTAACTTAGCCAACTAAATCAGCCTAATGCTATATAGATGACCTATTAGTTCTCTTGTCTATTGAAAAATGAGTCAATTTCATTGACTTTATTCATCTACAGTGATGAATTCTTGACCAATTACAATAAATTCCTTGAGTAATTATTGGTCTAACTCCTTCCTACCTGTAGACACTCAAAAACTACACATGACAGTTTTATATGTCGAAATGTCTTGTACCCTTACCCAACCCCAAAGCTATTTAACCACCTAATTAACTAAACTCACTTATTAACTTAAAAATTTGAACACCTATTTAATCAACCCCTTTCTAAACTTATCTTCACCCATTTTTATCTATACATTCGACCACTGATGGTCATCCTAATCATCAATGGTTAGCCTAACCATTGATGGTTAAGTTTTTAACCTTTTTAAAATGCATTACCAACTATGTACGAGATAAGCATGGCATAAATTAGTATGTCCACCTAATGTGGTGCCAACCAAATACAAAGCATCGTCATTAACAACTTCCTCCTATCTAATTAACAACTTCCTCCCATCTAATTATAAAATTCCTCCTATAAAAGGAGAAGAGTATGAGGTAAATGAGGATCCATGTCCAAACTATCAAATATTATTGCACATAGGTATCCAAGCTTCTTTTAATAATAAATAAGTAGTAATGGAGATGTAAACCTTTGTATGAATTTCTATCAAGGCCAAAGTACTATCACTTCGGCCAAATTGCTCTAGCTTTCCACCATCATCGATCTAGTAAGTTACATGTAACTTTGTACTTGTTTCTTTGTTTTATTTAATCTCTAACCCTCCTAACCTAATCAAACTTATCTCCCAAATTTCCATCTCTGACTCGACCCATATTCAAATCCCTACCTAACCATTTATCCAGTCTGTAAATCCTTTTTTTGATCATTTCTAAAAACATATAGGTAACAATTGATGAGTAGCTCAATTGCTAAT
Organism: Torreya grandis; assembly: GCA_037957365.1. NCBI lineage: Eukaryota > Viridiplantae > Streptophyta > Pinopsida > Cupressales > Taxaceae > Torreya > Torreya grandis. The sequence goes on from JARHVA010002182.1 coordinate 2,657,103, forward strand.
AGTCACCTCAACCATCAAAAGTTACCCAACCATTGATGATCATCCCAAATATTGAAAATTCACTTAATAGTCGATTGTTACTATGGAAAACAATAACAAGTTATTTTCAACTCCTTAACCCCAATCAAACCCTATTTTTATGTTCTTACCTATTCACAGATCCTTCCCTGATTTTCTAAACCTAATCCCAACTATCTTAGCACAAGTATTAACCTATTTTTGATACATTTAGTCATTTTATTTAAAAAATAATTTTACTTTATTCTTATAACATGCATTTCATTTCATGTTATTAAATTCAGGTATTCTTTCTTTTCATCTATATCAACTTAATTACTATCAATAGTGGATTGATAGCGTCTTAGCAAGCATATGCTTCTTGGATCTAGCTCATGCTAGGCACCCTACTCAACAATCTTGATAATAGCCCCTTTTTTTAGTATCTTTCTTATCTATATGTTATTCCTTCCAATCCAAAGAGGAGTTCCCATCATCTTCTAGATCACACATGCACTTTTATCAGATGTTTTTTTACGCACCCCTTTTACTAGTTTTTTACTTCCAAATTAAGAAATGAGCAAAAATAAAGAGAAACATTTTGGGCACACCCAGTGGGACATATCATCCATTTTCTTCCTTTATTTTATGCTCATCCAATGAAATCTAAAATTTATTTTGGCCTTAAAATAAACCTTTTGCATACATTGATTGCTTACTTGTCTTAGTTCATCTAGTAACTTAAAAGCAAAGTAATTAATCATAGCTTTCACTCTTGTTATGACACACTTTTTACAAACCACATAATCAATCAACACGTCAAAACCATCTTGAGACAAGACCCGACTAAGATTTCATCACCTAGCAGTAAACCTTACCTTTTCTCGACAATCCTACTTGGAGATCATTACCAAGGGGAGAATTATCTTATCTTTCTAATTGAGTATAAAATTCAAAATTCAATATATCTTGGATAAACACCCAATAGCTTTATTACTAAAATGTGTGAAGTGAGGGGGTAGGCCCCAATATCAAGCCATGTACTAAAGATCAATACAAATTTTCTCTATTGATCACCTAAACATAACTTGAAACCAATCTTAGATTTCCTCTTTAGTACCTGATCTACAAACCAAATTTTTTCTTCACACTTTCTAAAGCATAAGCAAAAATTGATTTAAAAAGAATCCTAAGTTGTTAAACACACTTTAGTGTGTGTTTTATTTCTTTGAGATATTTTTTTTCTTGCTTTGACTTTAAGTTGTGAGTTTCATTATTTTATTTCTATTCCTCTCATGGTCTTTACTAGATAACAACTGAGGATCAAACCAACCAAAAACCACCATTTAATTCTTCCTCCATGGAGTATATTCTTGATGTTGAGGGTTCTCATTTTTCTCCCCTCCTACCAGGCCTTAGATTATTCTTAAGGGTGATGTGGATTTCACTACCTTCTTTGATAACAACCTTGTGGCTCTTCAACATTAACTTAACACCTTATTTAAATGTACCTCTCTTGATTTAGTTCTTTCTATGTATCCATCTTATGGTATGCCTCTCCATCTTCTACTAGATGCCACCTCAACCCAACCCATGCTCACTTAAACCTCTTATTCTTCCAATATCCCATCTACTACCACTCCCTAAACTCCATCCAACATCCCAACCAATAAACCCTAATTAATACCTCCAACATCGGATCGACTTTACCTCTTGTCACCTATACTCTTTCTACCATAGGGTATCTTCTACCCCTATTTCTACCATTCCATTTAGTTCAACCAACCAACCAATTTCTTCCCTACTTCAGAGTTTGGTACTTTCCACACCTCAAACACTTCCACCTATTAGCACTAGAGTTACCACCCACCAATAACTAACTATCACTTTCATACCTCTAACCCAAACATACCTCTAAAATAACCCATATCATCCCTCCAGTAAGTACCCATGACATCCTACCAATATGTTTCTAACCCATAAAGATACATAGTAGCTTCACCCAAACATTTGTGAGAATCAAACCTTATGTGGCACCACCTAAACCTGCTATGACCACTTACCAATAAGTGGCTTCTTCAGCACCTTCTACCACTAATCCATAGTTTGTTGCTACCTAACCTCAATAAAATTTACCATCTAATTATGCAGCTTCCTAACCTCAAATAGATCTGGTCAAGATGTTATTGGACAAAATGACCAACTTGGATTTATCTATCTCTAGGTCTCATAACCTTTTATCCTATGATAAAATTTGCAATGAACCCATCCATCCATCCATGCTTGTCCATTCTTATCCTCCTCAAAGGGAATTACCCAAGTTTTCCAAGTTCTAATTCAAGGAAGACCCCCAATAACATTTAATATCATTTCATCATTCTTGTTACTTGATTGCATATGATGATGCTCTCCTCATTCGTACCTTTCCCATGTATTTATTAGGATTAACCCTTGATTGGTATAGTGATCACCAAATACTCCATCTTTTCCTTCTCCTAAATAGCCCAAATCTTTTCAGAGCATTTATCAATAAATATATCTAAAAGGTTTCTATTACCAACCTCTATTCTATTAGGCAATTTTATGAATAATCAATTATCGATTTCATAGCTAAATGGAGAGGTCTCATCAACCAAATTTCTTTCTCTTTACCCCAACCTAAAATGATTGAAATCTTTTGTTGGGGTTGTGCCAAGCATATTGCCCCCACTCTTCAAGTTTAAACTTTTAAGACTTTTGATGATGGATTCACCATGGCACGTAAACTTGAAAGATAAAACATTGAAGAGGGGAAATTAAAAATGTAGAACAAGTATTTTAACTTTAAATTTGATGAAATTTCCTCCACCAAAACCACTAACCAATCCAACCATCCCACTACCAAAATAAAAACATCTGCAAACTCAGTGGTCTTACAAACTACTCCACCACCAACTGTCAACCAACCCCATCAAACCAATTCTTGTAACCATTCTTATCAAAAAAGCTAAAACCAAAATCAAGCTCCTCCAATATAATATATTCCCATAGGTGAATATTATGCTTTAGTTTTAGACAAATTGCTCAAAGTTAACATCATCCAACCTTACCCATCAAACCATCTAGTTCTCCATCATTTTTAACTAACCTATCTAACTATGCTTTCCCACCTATATCCAACCCCTCATCATCCAAATCTTTCACTTTCAAACTATTTACCTCAAAACTGACCATACCTAAGTAATCCCAAAAACCAACTAAAACCATTCCACCACCTATGACTTCTATAGTGAAGCTTGCTTCTAAGAAGGCTCCCACTCCTAAAACTATAAATCCATCACCTCCAACACCTTTGATTGAATACTATTCAACCAATATACAAAGGTTATTGAAAAATTCTTCCTTTAGCTTACCACCTATCAAACTATTCTACCCTTTAAATACCAAACGCTGTGAGTTCAATGATAACTTAATCTATTTATACCATAAGGTACCTAGACATGACATGGAGAACTGTAAAGCTTGCTAAACATTTATTCATAGCCTATATGATGAGGATAATCTATTATTAGATGATCCTCTCTTACCTCTTCTACCAACCCAACTACCCAACCAACTTATCCAACATTTACCTACAACCCTAATCTCACTCAAGAGTGAGGAGGAGGAACTGAAGAAACCATCTAGCCTAGTAAATCCCCTCATCCACACTATTCATATGGTTACCTAATCTTGGTCCCAGTAGAAGGATAAGGGAAAATCCAAAGTGTCCATTATATGGACATACTCTTCAACCCTTCAACCCTCTAACCAAGCCCAAAAACCTTAACCCTCATCTTAACGACTACTAAAACCGAAAGTGTCCATTTTGGGACCTTCTCCTTCAACCCTTCTAAATCCATCTAGCATATCATGTTATAAAAACTTCACCAAACACTAGTGAAAATGAGCCTTTTTGAACTAATCAACACCTCACCCCATCATTGCCAAGCACTGATAGAGGCTCTACAATCTATATAAGTTTAATCAAATGACCCTCAACCTCTGGCACCCTTTATTAGAGCCCTCTAAATTTATACCTTTGTCACCTTTCAAGATTCTAAAAACCTCATGTTCACCCTCAGGATTCTAGTCCTCCCTTCTTTATTATCACATTCATTAATCAAACCCACATCAAAAGGGTGATGATCGATGGAGGATCTAGTATCAATATTATCTCCTCCCATGCTTATGACCAACTTTAACTACCCAAGAACATCATGTCAAAAAGTGCAGTGGTCCTTTGCCCCTTCAATGATGCCATGGCTACTACTTTAGGGACTGTTGTCCTATATAACCACCTGGGACCTTGTACCATTCCTAAAATATTTTATGTTATAGAGGGAAAACTTAAATACAATGTGTTACTTGGATGCCCTTGGATCTGTGCTATGAGTTGTCCCTTTTATCTTACATTGATGTGTCGAATTTGAGCACTAAGGTCAAGTTGTTACCATTAAAGCTGACCCTAGTCCTTTTGCCTCTTGCAATATGACATATCAACCTAATGATATTCTTATTCCTCCCTCATCTACCTCACCATCAACTACTAATAACATTACCTCACTGCTAGCCAAAACCCATACCACTCCCATCCACATTAGTGATGAAGCTTTAACTAGCTCATATATCACTTCTTCCAAGATTCTTGTAGAGGACCCCTTGGAACCACATTCCAACATCTCTCCCTTAGAGAGTATCATCTTTTAGCCTTGGATGCTTTCCCTATTCTTTAAGAGTATGGGAACCTCAAACATAGCCCTTACTATGATTCTAACATTTGAACCATCATCCCTTTTGGGCTCCCCAACCATAAAACAAATTTCATCTATGGGGGACTTGATAAGCAGCTTCTTGCATCTATCACTACCTCATCCATCTGGCTATTCACCTCCAACGTTTGTTATCTCAATAAATTAGCCTTTACCAAAGCTTAATTTTATAGGTGTGCTTGGAATGGGTTTGGCCTGGGCATTTATGAACATGGATCTCATGAATTACCCATAATCAAAACTCAAAAACCTTATGAGCTATTTGGCCTTGGGTTTGTACCACCTAAAGAACCCACCGACTCACCAAAACCCATTTCCACCATTGATGAGGATGTTCCATCTCAACCAACCTCATCTCCCTCAAAGTCTAAAGATATTGACATCATTCCTCTTAATTTTTTTTTATCAATACCTTTATTTTGGGCCCCCTAACATATCAAAAGGATAGCTAAAATAAAATCCTTCCTCTCATCTATCCTAAAATGGTAGAAAATGATTCTCCTACCATCAACACCATCCAACATTAGGATGATTATTCCATTCTCACCTACCTCAGTGCAAGGGATTATTCTATTCATAAATCCCTTCCTCTTAAGAACCAAACTATGCTGAATGAATCTACTATCGATGTCAACATAAGTACTGAAGATAACCCCTATATTGTCAAGATCAACCAATCCTTAAATTCTATGGAGTAATAAGATTTCCCTTATTTCCTTCATGATTTTAGCATAGAATTTTCTTGGTCCTATCAAGATATGCCTATAATTGACCCTTATATTTCCCTTCACAACTTGGTTACCCATCCTGAGGTTAAGATAGTTTGGCAAAAAGATTCATAAGATGCATCCTTGCATAACCCTTCTTGTCAAAGAAGAACTTCAATGTCTCTTATCTATTGACTTAATTGAGCCTATTGAATATCCATAATGGGTTTCTAACATTGTTCTCATCACTAAGCTCACAAGGTGACTTTGCCTCTACATCAACTTTCATGACCTCAACCTCTCTCACCCAAAGGATGGCTTTCCTTTGCTGAACATCAACCAACATGTTGTTCTTACAACTAGCCATGAGATGCTACGTTTCTTAGATGGTTTCTTGGGATATAACTAGATCTTGATTTCCCCCAAAGATCAACATAAAACTTCCTTTATCACCCCATGGGGAACCTTCTACCATAGAGTCATGCCTTTTGGTCTAAAGAACACTAGACAAACCTATTAACATGCCATGACCTACATCTTTCATGATCTCATCCACAAAATTATAGAATACTATGTGGATTATCTCCTTGGGAAATTTAAACACTGCAAGGATCACCTAATCATTATCATAATCATCTTCAACTGACTAATCCATTTTTATGTCAAGTTCAACCCTAAGAAATGCATTTTTGGGGTCTTATCTAGAAAGCTTCTTGGCTTTATCATCTCTCTTTGAGGAATTGAATTATACCCTACCAAAGTTAGATAAATCTTAGAAATACCTCCTTTTACTTACCTTAAGAAACTTTACAGCCAGTAGGGTAAACTTCAATCCATTCATCACTTCATCTCTTAGTTATTGAATATATGTCAACCCTTTCACCATCTCCTGAAGAAAGACACCTATTTTAAGTGGACCAAGGACTATCATAAGACTTTGATTCATTCAAATAATACCTTCTCTCTCCACTTGTCCTCATCCCTCTTAGGAAAGATTAGCCCTTCTACCTTTACATATCTACCATTGACAATTCCTTAGGGGAAATGCTCGCTCATCATGATGAATAGAACAAAGAGAAATCTATCTACTACATTATCCATAAACTTATAGATTATGAGACTTGATATACCCATATTGAAAAAAATTATCTTGCACTCATCTTTGTGGCCTCCAAACTCCATCACTATGTTCTTAATCACAAGACCTATGCCATCACTAACACTGACCCACTCAAGTACATGCATTCTAAACCATACCAAAATCAATGTATGTTTAATTGGCTCATGCTCCTAGATAAGTATGATTTTGAGTTCATTCAACAAAATTCTATTAAAGGGCATGTCATCACTGACCAATTGGGTGAAGCTCCTCTACTAGAAAATCAACTACTTCCTCTTGCTTTTCCAGATTAGTCCATCACAACTCTTTGCTAGGAGAAACCCACCTACTAAATGACCATGTTTTTTGATGGATCTAAATGACAACATGGTGGGGGTGTTAGAGTTATTTTAATTCTTCTCAATGGTGAACCTCTTCCTTTTTCCTTTAAACCTGACTTCAAGTGTACTAACAACATGGTTGAGTATGAATCCCTAGTCACATGTCTCCAAACCACTCTAGCCTTTGGAGTTAAGATAATCAATGTCTTTGGAGACTCCCAACTTATGGTCAACTAGCTCAGTATATCGTATCAATGTAAAAATGATGTCTTACTAAAGTACAAGCTCCTAGTTGATATACTTTTAGCATTATTTATGCATTACCTTATCTATTTAGTTTTTTAATGTACCAAAAAATTCATGGATACAATGGCTTACCTTGATTCCCAAATCCCATCTCAACCTACCAAATCCAAACTATTTGTCACCATCCATCATTTTATCACACCCTCATATATTAGTTCTTACCTTCCTAACATTTGTAGTGTGGAAACATCTTCTTATGACATTTGTTGACCAAACTTTTCACTACCTTAACCTCGAAATTATTACTCCCAACCTTGTGAGGAATACCCAAAAAGATTTTGTTTAGAATACTTCTCATTATACCATACTAGGGGGAGTACTTTGAAAACATGGCTTCGACAGCCTCCTTCTCCATTATCTTCATAGTCATGAAGCTTCCAATGCTATCAAAGAAATACATGACATAATTTATGGGGGACTCTTTAGTGGCCTAGCTATCACTAAATATATCCTTCACCTTGGCTACTATTGGCCCACCCATAATCAGGATTGTTGTGATTATGTAAATAAGTGTGTCAAATGTTAACAACATGCTAATTTACATCATGTACCCACTCATGGCCTTAGATTATCCAAAGACTATTGGCCCTTCTCATAATGGGGTCTTGACCTTTTTAGGGAAATCAATCCTCATTATTCACAATGACATCAATCTATCATTACGACCATCAAATATTTCACCAAATGGGTGGAATTCATTCCTCTTATCTCAACCAAAGATGAAAATATTATCGATTTCATCAATCACCATATCATCTGCCACTTTGGTGTTCCTTAAAAGATCATTAATGATAATGGAAATTATTTTAAAAATAAGAAAGTCTAAGGTATTTGTGACACTTTTGGCATAAAATTAAGCTTTTCCTCAAGCTATTATCTACAAGAAAATGGATAGGTGGAACACTATAAAAAACCCTCAACAAAATGTTAACCAAAGTAGTAAATGCTTTAGGTTAGGATTGACACTTGCACATCCCTTTCACTTTATGGGCCTATCACACTATTATTTGAACCTCTATGGGTGCTACCTCTTTTTCTCTCATCTTTGGAGTAGAGGTAGTCTTGCCTCTCAAAGTCCATATTTCCTCTCTTCACATATCTTTGCATGAAATCCTTTCTGAGAGTGATTATCATCAAGAAAATCTCGCATGTCTTGAACTCCTTGATCAACATCACCTTGCAGTGCTTAACCATCCTCATGTATATCAATAATGAATCAAATGCACTTAAAATAAACACCTAAAAGAGTGAGAATTCAATATTGAAGATCTCATCCTTAATAGAAACCAACGTGTAACTATTATGGAGAAAAGCAAAAGAGGAAAGTTTGATTTCAATTGGCTTGGACCCTACATCATAACCCATAACTATGGATCATAAGCTTATTATTTTTCCTCTCTCTAAGGTAAACCAAAACCTATGCTTCTCATCTACATCCTTTTTTTTTGTTAAAGCAAGATCACATTCAACCTTGTGTTTAACTTAAGCTTGTCCCTTGCTTTACAAGATTTTCACTTTCCTTACACATTCACCCTATTACTCTTAGGGATAATTGATTATAGCATATGACCATGTGATTATCCATCATATTTATAGCCTAATTCTAAGCATGGATACCATGGCTCTACACATGGCATGGTTCTCATGGATAATTTTTGTCTCTAATTAGATGGAATCCCATGATCAATTGTCTCTCAAACCATCTTCTTTCACCTATCATTAATATTTATGATTCAAGTCTTGCCTCCATAAAGATAGACTTTTAATCCTAAATAGACTTGTCCATGTCTAAACCTAGCATTCAAAATCAAATTGGGATACCAAAATATCACTTGGGTCCATATCTCTAGCATTGTAGATTGCTCACTTGAAGGAAAACTGCCCACTAACTAAATTTCTTAAAGATAGACTGCTCCCTTGAAGGATAATTATAAAATCCAACTTTAGACCACTCCCTTGAAGGATGGCTAAGTATTGTTAGGTTATGGAGCTAAAAGCTTCACTGTTATGAAAATGGTCGAGGTTGATGAGTGTCAGAGTAACTGACATCAATCAGGCCAACCGACATCGGTCATATTCAGCATACACAGTAAACAACATCGGTTAGGGGTCAGCCGGCATCGCTCAAATAGGAACTGATGTCGACAACCTGTGTGTGTGTGTTTGCATGCATCTCCAGAACTAGTCTAATTTTAGACAGATAATTAGTTTGCATGTAAAGACTAATTTTAGTCTTGAGTCTACATTTATAATTATTGTTTGTTTTGGGATATATTTAAGAGACCCATGGGGATGCATTGTAATGAAGGACAAGTCTAAGGACAAGGATTAGATCCTCAACTTGAAGGCAAGAACAACAATTGGGTTGGTTGTCTCAAGGTGTGTAAGATCAGTTAATCTGCAGGTTGTGCAAGATCAGGGAGATCTACATGGTAAGTAAGATCAGTTAGATCTGTAAGTGTGCAAGATCAAAGATATCTACTTGGAGTACTTGGTGGACTGGTATTGTAGGCAAAACAACAAGTTGAGTTGATTTTCACAAATGACTGGTGGAGGGAACAACTCTATGTTTTGAGTTGATTTGTAATTGAGAGAGAGAGAAATCTTGAGGGAGAATTACTATACATCTGAGAGGTGTGGGAAGAGTGTGATTTCTTCATTGTATTTCCTTCTTGAAGAGTGTTAATACAAGATTGCATTGTCTCTCATATTTTTTGCTATTTCTAAATTCTAGTTACTTATTACTTCTAGTTTAATTCCATGTTTAGTTGCTTATACAAAAGGTAATAAAGTGTACTCTTAAGGAGTGGATCCTAGCAAGTGGTATAAGAGCTTTATGTGTTCTAGATCCTGACAAGTGGTATCAGAGCTTTGTGTTCTAGATCCTGACAAGTGGTATCAAAGCCTAGTTTAGAGCAGGTTAGTGTTTGTTGATTACAGGTCACTCACAGGGGTTTTTGTTTGAGTGAGAGTAAAGCAATGGCAAAAGAAAGTAAGCTAAGAATGGAGAAATTCAATGGCAAGAATTATCAATTATGGAGGATGTAGATAGAAGATTATTTGTATTAGAAAGATCTGTACTTACCATTTGGTGGGGTTGCATGCAAGCCCACAGATATGAAAGATGAAGAATGGAATGTTCTTGATCGAAAGGCTCTGGGATCTATAAGGTTGAGCCTGGCATCGTCTGTGATTTCCAACTTATCATATGCAAAGACAATGGTAGAGTTAATGGAATCTTTGGCAAATTTATATGAAAAACCCTCAGCTTCGAATAAGGTATTTCTTATGAAGCAATTATTTAATTTGCAAATGCAGGAAGGTGGATCGGTACATATTCATCTTAGTGATTTCCATGGATTAGTAAATCAGTTAGTTTCAATCAATATAGATTTTGATGATGTAATTAAGGCTCTCTTAATCTTATGCTCTTTTTTTAAAAGTTGGGATAGTTTGGTAATGGTAGTTAGTAATACTGCGTCTGCTTCAAATATCTTGAAAGTTGATGATGTTGTTAGTGTAATCTTGAATGAAGAAATTTAAAAGAAAAGCATAGGGGAATCATCAGGTAATGCTTTAAGTGTTGAAAGTAGGGGAAGGCAAAGAGAGAAGAACAAGCAAGGGAAATCAAGGTCAAAGATAGGTAGTAGATCCAAATCTAGAATTAGAGGTATAACTTGTTGGAACTATGGAAAGAAAGGGCATGTAAAGAAAGATTGTTGGTTGAAAGAAGATCAGCATGAAGGAAATGAAGAAGCAAAAGATGTAGGTATTGTTGCACAGGATGCTCTTGTATGTTCCTTGGATAAAGTGGAATCTTAGGTTTTAGATTCTGGTGCCTTTTTCCATGCAACCCCAGATAGAGAATTTTTTCATGATTATGTCCATGGAGACTTTGGAAAAATTTATTTAGGGGATGGTAAGCCTTGTCAAATGGTTGGCAAAGGGGAAGTGCAGCTGAAATTGTAGAATGACAACACATGGGTGTTAAAAGATGTCATGCATGTCCCAGTCCTGAAGTATAATTTGATTTCTATAGGAAAGTTGGGTGATGAGGGTTGCACAGTAACTCTCACAGCAGAATCTTGGAAAGTTTCCAAGGGTGCACTTGTTTTAGCAAGAGGTAAGAAAGTAGGTACACTTTATCTATCTACTTGTATTATTGATTCTCCTTCTATTTTATCTACTTCAGGTGTAGATGTAAAGATGTGGCTCTATAGGCTTGGTCACATGAGTGAGAAGGGAATGCATGTTCTTAAGTCAAATGATAAGAAATGGAAAGCCTTGGTTTTCAAGGAGAAGATGATGGATAGAGATCAACTCAAGAGGCTAAATAATTCTAAGTAGGGTAGTGTTTATTTGGACAAGGTTATGATCCAAAATGAGCTTGTAGGTAAAAATCATCACTCACAGGAAAACACAGTTAATGACATCGATCAGGTGAGAATTGACATCGATTAGGCAGGAACCGACATCGGTCATGTGCATACCAAAGTCGGTGATGTCGGGCAGGTGGACACCGATGTTGGTCAGGGAATTGACGTTGGTGATTAGGAGGAATCGACATCAATTAGGTGCAGACTGAGGTTGGCCAGAGGTGACTAAGATTGGTCACTGTTAAAATAGATTTTGGGTGGATAACAAGCTGTTAAGGAGTCTCAAATGCCCATGAGGAGGATTGAAAGGGTAATTAAGCCTCAAATTCGTTATTCCCCTTCTTTATACTACTTGTTGCTCACTGATGGTCAAGAACTAGGAAGTTTTGAAGAGGTAATGCAGGTAGAATCCAAGAAATAGTGGGAGCATGGCATGAATGAGGAAATTGATTCCTTGGAAGAGAACCAAATGGGAGATTTGGTAGAGTTGCCAGCCAGAATGAAAGCACTAAAATATGAATTAATTCATAGGTTAAAGAAAGGAGAGAATGGACAGGTGAGACAAAAGGCTAGGTTATATGGTCTTGAGCAAGCTCCAAGACAGTGGTATAGGTTTGACAGGTGTATGACAAAGCATGGCTTTAGTCAATGTCAATGTGACCATTGTGTTTATTTTACCAGGTTGGATAATATTAGCTACATTATCTTGTTACTATATGTAGTGTATATGCTTGTTGTAGGGTCACACATGCAAGGATTTGCTGAGCTAAAGGTAAAAGTAGCTCAAACATGTGCCATGAAGGATTTAGGAGGAGTGAAAATCCTTGGCATGAGTATTTCTAGGAATAATTATTTGAATATTTTTGCATCAATTAGCTTCACCAACTATCAAAACAAAAAAAAGAAAGAAACAACCATATATCCAAATCAAAGTAAGTGAGCCACAATTAACTTTTATATATGGCATTAGTAGACTTCTTGCATCGATCAGTCTACAAATTATATTTGGACATGGACTTGTCTATTATGGTTCTTTGGTCATCTATAGAATGGAAAAATAACTCATATTAGGTTGTCATATCACTCATTTCCCATTCAACCATCTACCTATCACCTACTTTCCGTTCATACCCTCTCTAAAATCAAGGGACTATGAGCTTACTTAACACAAAGTGATCAAGATACCCTTTTTTCCAATCAAAGCATGCTCATGCAAAGCATTTCAAAGGCTTATTTTCATTGAGTCCATCCAACATTAGTTTTTTTAGGTCCTTACCAATGATCATGCCTTTGTCTTACCCTCTATTCATTAGTTCATATGGACATATGTCTCATGATTATTCTCTCCTTTCCACATTTAGTGTTTTATCTAAACCTACTTTATGTTATTTCATTATATCCCCATATCACATATAATATAAAAATATTATAAACATCATTATCATCAATGCAATAATCCATATACATCATAACATTATGAACCATGTCCATAAACCATATCCTATCTATGAACAAAACATCAAAACCATAATACATCAACAATCACATTGCAACCTCATTATCATAAGAGCAATCATCATTTATCATAGCATAAAAAACATAAAACACATTATATCAATCAACATCATCGGCCATGTCATATCGCTACTTCCCATAAACATAACAATAATTCAAAGCATCAACACATCACATCTTAAATAACCAAGACTAAATCATCTATCACTCCTAGATATGAACCACATCATCATATAAAAATCATCTCTATGAGCCACATCTTAATATAAACAAACATCATCACACAAACCATAATCAAAACCATCAATCACATGTCCACAATTATCTCTATGCACAAACACATCATACACTATGTATAAACCCAAACATCACCTAAACTATACACAAATTAAAATATTCGTCATTAGATCAAACATCTCATCACACTTATGTTTCAATTCCCTCATCACATCATCATATAACATAATAAAATCAACATCACATCCATCAATGAACAATGCATATCATCCATAAAAATTACCACATACTTCAACTAATGAACCATAAATTTCATAAACATCATCGATAAATATCTCAAAACATAAAATAAACATAACAACCATGAAAGCCATCAACATTAATAAACATCCATAATCATCCTAAAACCTCATCATCATATACATCATAATAAAATGTAATACATGTTAATGAGTATATGATCCTCAACAAGAAATACATGGACTAATGTATGAATCTCTCTCATATACATCTCATATAATCAATATGCAGGCTGATATCAAAATAAAAAAATATACATCATATAATCTCATTTATCAAGCCCCTAAGGCACCACTACCACTAACCCCACCTGCACTACCATCTAGTGGTGGTCTCCTTGATCTTCTTGCCTAACCCACTATAGAAACCCACTATCCCATACTAGTTATAGATGGACCACCTACTAAGCTATCCCTGTACTCTCCATATTAGAGCTCTAATGGCAACTATGCCAGCACAATCACCTCTTAATATCTCAACTCCTTAATCGTGGCTAAGTAATATGTCATAAGAATCATATGAGGTCCTTATATAGGTGCCCCTACTAGTGTTTCCATCACTCCTCACCTCTACCTCAGTGAATCTCTCTTTTGAGTTACTAACCCAAGGTATATCCTTGCTTGATCTAGATCTCTATTTAGCATCACCACCTACCCCTATAAAGTGATAATATATCCTTGTAATTGACCACTTATCCCTATAATCTAGTGATTTGAATCTATGTTGCTAAAAGTGCTACCTGTGCCTATCCATCTTGGCCACCACCCCATGCCTATGCCCCAAATAGATCCACATCCATCTACTATCTCTCACCATCATCCCATCCAAAATTTTTTACTACATGTTAGGTCTCATACCATACTGCATAACCATCCACAATACTAATATCATCTATCATGGCTCTCTCTAGTAGCTACTCATGGTCCAAAATAACATCTTATAGATACAACTCTAGGAGTAAGCACTTTGCATCATCCCTACTATATCTCAATAAATATGGTAGAATCCCCTTCATGAGGCCAAACTACCTCTAAACTCAATTGAATGGGATCAACACAATCTCACCATCCTACCTCCCATATATCCATCTCTAGCTTTGAAGTGACAAAGTGTGCTAACTATGCTAGACCCATCTAGGCTATCCCACATATGGCATCCACACTATGCTTCCCACCACCAATCCCTCCAAATCATCCCTAAACCAATCAATTTACCTTATACCACTACCAACCCCTATCAACACATAATCCCCTCTCCATCTCAAGAAATCCACTCTATAGTCCATCAACACATAGCCATCCCATGGTAGCCCTAAAGGTCTCACCACCCAAGTATGCTAATATGCCCAATAATGGAGCATGAACCCAATGTTGATCCCATATTTCCTATTCATTTTGAATGCCCAAGCTCCCTATAGATCTGAACCAATAACACTGGGGCCCACCCAAATATAATCCTCCATAGTAACATCTCCGTCAACACCTTTAGTAATAGATATGGAAATCAACTACTACTCAAATATAGTAGTGAAAAGTAGGACACAACCATCATCATTATCATCAAAAAAATCTATCCCTTGGAGCCCTCTATTATAGTGGCCTATAGCAAATACCACTTACATGATATCAAGCATGGACCCAATTTGATGTATATATCAGATCTATGTGGTAGTGCATCTCCTCACTCTATATGTGATAAATTGGCTCCCCCCGAATGGGCATCCATGTAATCTTATCCACATCCTCTAGTAGGATGATCATCTCCCCGGTCAACAACAAAAATGTATTCATGGCCAAATCCCATCTCTTGATGAGGGCCATGATCATAGTCACATCCCATGATAGGTTTTGATAGTATCTCATGGCCCCTAGGACCACCTCCTCCATGTTTCTCCACTTATCATTAATCATCCCATCATGGACCTCTATGAAGATCTTATGGACTTGGTCCCTCATCTAAATCTGGTCATGTGCTTACAAAACAATCACATTGGAATGCATACTTAGTTTTCCAAATTGATCTCATTACCAACCTATATCTACCTTTTTCAACCTATTCTAATCTAACCCATCACATCTACCACGTTACCTCCAACACTTAAAACTAAACCCTACATGTATCCACACACATCTGCACATCATGCTTCTATCACACACAATTTCCCTATTGTATACACCTTTCACTCCAACTATTTAAAACTAACACTAACACACTATGTTCAACACCTAACATGTTTCCCACCTAAACTATACACATAGACCCTTTTCAACATCTCATCTTATCAAACCTACATTTGAACTTTTTAAACCACTTGACACATCTCTTAAAACCTTTAAAAACTTTCCTAACATTAATAAACCCTTTAACCAATTTCAAAACTTTAACTTTTACAAACTTAAAAAAAAACTTTGACAATACTTTAAAATCTTTCAAAACCTTAGAAACTTTAACCAAACTACAATCTTTTTTTATCAATTTTTACCTACCTAATTCCCAAACCCTTCGACCATCAATGGTTCATTGAACTATCGATGGTCCCTTTGAATCTTGTTACCCTAGTGTTTGACCATTGGTGATCGGGTCAAACTATTAATGATCACTGTGTGTGATCACCAGTGGTGAAACCCTACCACAATTTCCCACCCAAAACATAAACAACACATCTAAATTCACAAATTAAACTACTTATGCCTATTTTACAACTTATTCCCAACCCAAAACATATTTCAAATTCTAATCTCAAAAACTACATTTATCAATTTCTAACAAAACATCAATTAGGGCAGCCATCCCCTAAAACCTACCAAACCAATTTGAAATCACCATCCAATTCATTCCATCCTTCTCAAAATAATTTCACAACAAATTAATTTAACTACCTATCAAATTCAAAACTCACCCTACCTCATTTCATGATCATTGATGAGGTTAGAGCCTACATCCAGCTACTCAATCATACCCTTGTATGCCCTCTATCTAAATCAACACTCATTCAACCTCAAACACACACACTCAACAACTCACAACACTCCACCTCAGTAAGATTTAATGTAAAATGTCATAATACACAAAAACACTAGAACACAAATCACTAAAGTAAAAAGTAAAAATGACTTTTCTTTTTTACTTTTTATGTTCTATATTTTTAGGGTTCTTCCCTGACCATCGATGGTTAGGGTGACCATGAACCCTTGACCATCAATGGTTAGGGTCCCCCATATTTTCAAAATTTTATGTACCTCACTTGGGTACTCACTTTTAGAGATCACCTAACCTCCACCCCACTAGAACTTTAACTTTTAGAGATTACCCTTCTCTACCCACCCATTTACCCATGTCCACCTCGACATTGGGCATTTTTGACCTGAACTATTTGCATATTTTGTGATGACCTTTCTTGGCCATTTTGATTTCACTAACCAACCTTGCTATGTTGAACTTTTGCACAATTGCACTATGTCATGCATGACTAGATAATTTTTGTTTTTCAAGGGAGCATTTCCTACCTTTGATACCTATGAACAATATTGACCCTATCTAGATGGCTTCATAATAATGACTTGGTCAACTATGAATAACATTGTGGACCAGTTATCCCTATCAAATATCCCTCTAGAACTGACCTTATTTTTAGTAACATTGGAAACTTTAGTCTTTTCACAATTTGACTATCTCACTTAGTCATAACCTATATGCGTGTTTGTGTTTTAAATGCCCAACCCTTTTTTTTCACCCACATTGTGACTCACCATATATAACTTATCAAAGTTTTAATCAATTTCATTTTCACTTCATCAACTCCCAATTTGAGGGGGAACACATTCTCCCATACTCGAGGTAATCATACCTTGACCAACAATCTATTTTCACTCTACAACATGTTAATTCAAAGCTGTATAACAAAAAAGGGCAAAATGTAGACACTCAAAAACTACACATGATAATTTTAGATGTTGAAATGCCTTAGACCCCTACCCAACCCCAAAGCTAGTTAAGCACCTAGTTAACTAAGCTCACTTACTAACTTAAACCTTTGAACACCCCTTTAATCAACCCCTTTTTAAACCTATCTTCACCCATTTTTCTCTAGGCACTCAACCATCGATAGTCAATGTAACTATTGATGGTTATCTTCACCATTGATGTTCAGGTCTTCAACCTTATTAAAAAGAATTATCGATTGTGTATGAGATAAGCATGACATAAATTAGTATGTCCACCTTATGCGGTTCCAACCAACTATAAATCATCATAATTAAAAACTTATTCCTATCTAATTAACAACTTCATCCTATAAAAGGAGAAGAGTAGGAGGTGAATGAGGATCCATGTCCAAACTATCAAATGTTCTTGTATATAGGTATCTAAACTTTCTTCAATTATTTAAACAGTAACAACGTAGATCTAAACCTCTGTCTAAATTGCTCTTGAGGCCAAAGTACTATCACTCTATCCAAATTTCTCCATCCTTCTACCATCAACAATCGAGCAAGTTATAAGTAACTTTATACTTATTTCTTTATTTTATTTCATTTCTAACCCTCTTAACCTGATCAAACTTATCTCCTAGCTTCTCATCTCTAACTAGGCCCATATTGAAATCCCTACCTAACCATTTATCTAGTCTACCATTCCTTTTTTGATCATTTCTAGAAACATACAAGCAACCACTGATGATTAGATTAACTATTGATAGTTAGCTGAACCATCAATGATTACCCAACCATTGATGATTATCCCAACTACTGATGGTTCACCTGATAGTCGATGGTCACTATGGAAAAAAATAACAAGTTATTTTCAGCCCCTTAACCCCAATCAAACCCTACTTTCTATGTTCTTTCTCATTCATAGATCCTTCCCTAATTTTATAAACCTAATTCAAACTATCTTAGCATGAGTATTGGCCCACTTTTGATACATTTAGTCAGTTTATTTAAACAAGCATTTTACTTTCTTCTTCTTGCATAAATTTATTTTCATGTTATTGAATGCACGTATTCTTTCTTTTCATCTATATCAACTTAATTGTTATACATAGTGGACTGACAACCTCATAAAAACCTTATGCTTCTTGGATCTAGTTCATGCTAGGTAGTCCACTCAACTATCTTGTTAACAACTCCCCTTTTAGTGTCTTTCTTATCTATAGGTTATTCCTTCAAGGCCAATGAGGAGTTCTCATCATCATCTAGATGATGCATGCACTTTTATTAGGTATTTTTTACACACCCCTTTTAATAGTTTCTTACTTGTTTCCAAATTAAAAAATGAGTAGAAATTAAGAGAAACACTACCCAATACCCCATTTTACCCCTAGTGTCCCTAAAAATTTCCTAGAGTTTATTCTGGTGTGTAGATTTTATCTACTAATCATATTTTTATAAATCACTCAGTTTCAAATAAAAGTATTCAAAATTTTAAATTTTTTAGTTGTTTACTATTTTAATGAATTTATTGCTTATTATAGAAGGGAGGAATAGAATAAACTAAGTACAAGTATGGTTAAAAAACTTGATTGATAGTGCACATGTTGAATCATAAGATTGTGAAGAGATCCTCTTTAGATTGGGAGGATGACTTGCAGATAAGAAATCACTAAATCAAACTTGTTTATTAGATAGATAGTTGGTTGGGTTACCTAGTGAAAGCAAGATTCTAGAAGTGAGGGCTTTCTTAGGGGTTGTGAATCCACACATTGTAAACAATTAAGTTTATAAATAAAAAAGAAAGGTAATTGCATCAATGAATCAAAAGGTGCTGAGATTGAATACAAGAGTGCTTGCTAAGAAAATAGACTAGAAATGATTTAATTAGTAATAAAATAATCAACACTAGTGCTAAGGTGTTAGGGTATGCTTCAAAAAATTTGAAAGGGGTATATGAATAAGTAGGAACACATAAAATTAGGTTTGACTGGGTGTATGTGGATGAAATTAGCTTGATAGTTTATGATACCATAGTGACTGTCGATAGTTGGGATGACCCTCGATGGTTAAGTTAACTATCAATGGTCAAGTTGATCGGGTTTAGCATTTGGAGAAACCATGAGTAGTTGACATAACCATCGATGATTACTATGTGAAGATCTAAGTTTGTAAATTTCTAATTAATGAGATTTAGAAGATGAATTTTGAGAGATGGGTAAGGTTTGGGTTGATTACAAAATGGAAATAAAGGAAATGAATGCTAAGAAATAAGAACTCATCTTACCAGAAGTTGATTGGGTAGATGGTTAAGGCAGTTGGTCTTTTGGTGGAATCTAGTTTAATTCTAGTAGAGTAACGATACCTGAAGTATTGATGGAGAAGAGATGGAAAATTGACTCTTTGATATGATTTTTGGATTGACAATGATGATTGACCTACAAGAATTTTTTTTTTGTATTACACAAATCTGTTGATAAAAATTGTAGATTCGTAGATGTTTTTAGATATTTGTAGATGTATTTTCACCTCTTTGATCCTATCTCTTATAGGCAAGGTGAGAGAGTTGCAACATCATGTGAATTAGGCATCCTAAAATTAACTCATCCATGTAATAAATCATAACATGAATTAGATAGGCTATAATTAGAAAATAAAGGCAGGTAGTTTTCATGTTAAAGGTTAAAGAGGTGCACCCTGACCATCTACGGTCAAGGTGACCATCAATGGTTACCCTAATGATCAATGATCAACTATGAAGGGTAAGAAGGGCTAGAAGGAATGGTTAAGTTAGTTAAGCTAAAATGACTGGGGTCTATTTCCATTAAGTTTTAAAAGGCTAAATGGTCCTTAGGGGGTCCTAAGGTGGTTTAGGGATACTTAGACATTTAGAATTATAGTGTGCATATTTTTGATGTCTATAGTTTGCCCCTTTTTATTGTGTAGATTAGAATCAACAAGTTATAAAACAAAAACTGATATTAGTCAAATGTCTATTAATTGCCTCAAGTTTAGGAGGATGTTTTCCCCATCAAACTAGGAGGTGATGAGGTAGAAAAGAATCAGGTGCAGGTTTGACAAGATTGGTGATGGTGATGACAAAGGTAGAGCATCATTAAGGTGGGTGATAGGTTGGGCACTAGAGCATAAATAAATGTATAAAGTATGACAAAAGGTGTGATAGCTAAGATCACAAAAAGAAAAGGGTGGCATGGTTGATAATAATAAAGGTTGGTTGAAGGGACAAGTGACTAGTGCATTGCATGATTATATGTAGGCAACATAAATAGGTACACCTATTAGTCACATAGACAAGGTAAGTGTTTTTAGTGGGTATCCAAGGCAAGAAGTACTCCTATAAAAAGATAAATAGGTCAAGTGCCATGAGTATCTAAGGTAAGAAGTTCTCTCAAAATACATAATTGAGTTAGGTAATGATGAAGTGGTGCATATTCAAAAGGTGGTCAACATGGCAATGTTGTCACTTTGGTCAAGGGACCATTCATAAAGTGTCAAAAAAAGTGTGCTAGTTGGGTTGAAATGAACCAATGATGAAGTGATGAGGTGGTTAGGGTGGTTGAGGAAGGTTATCTCTAAAAGGTTAATGTTTTGGGTTAGTTTAGTTTAAAAGGGGTATGTCAAGGTCAATGTGAGAAATTGAGCATCCTAACCATTGATGGTCAAGGTGTTTACGGGCGATTTGGGTGTTGATATTAATTGATTATGATGTGATGATCATGTATGTAATGATAATGCAAATGATTATAGGTATGATTATGGTTTTTTATTGTTAATGTTTATGATAAAATGCATGAGATAGTTTAATTATCAATATTAGATGGGATAATAGAGAATATAATCCAGAGGTAAGTGTCATAATGAAAATATCAACTAGTCATGATAGGGTAAGAAGAGGGAATCATGTTTATTCATTGACAAGGACTAAAACAAAAAACCAAAGTTGGATTGACTTAATGAACATAATCCCTTTCAATGCTTCACATGAGAATTTGTCAGGTGGCTAAAAAGGTTTCTTGACTACATAATTACAAGTAAGCTCAAAAATCCTTTGCATATATGGGGGATGGGTGAAAATGGAACCTTCTTGTGAGACTAGCATGCCTCCTCTATAGGTGTCTAGAGAGTTAGTAGAAATAAGACTATGCCAAACTATATAAACTGATAGATGTGGGAAGTCTACTTGTGGAACTTGATTGTAGCTTCTAACTTATTATGCTATCTTGAGAGTTGATTGTGGCTTCCAAGATTATTTTTCTTTTTCTTTGACTATGATAATGGGTCTTCTAATAATTGTTTTATATGGGAAGCTGATCGATGTAGGAATCTTCCAAGAAATTACTATGATTTTGACAAATGCTTACTCATCCCTCCTTTGAGGGAGTTGTCTAAGTGTATGTGATTTATTTAAATGATTTTGATAGCTGTTCTTTGATGGAGTATTCCACCTTAAATTTTGGAAATTTTAAAGAGGTTTTCACTAGCTATCTTTCAAGGGAGCAGTCTATAAATGCTAGGAATGACCAATGATTGCCAATGATAAGAATTTTTTTATTTTGCTTAGATTTTTGTTTGACATAGACTTGTTTAGGTTGGCTTAGTGGTTCACATTTATGAAGGCAAAAATAAAAGCACAAGAATATTGATTAGGTGTGAAGAGGTTTAGGTGAAAATGATCATGGGAAACCATCTTGTGAAGGTGTGGATAGTACCATGAGAAGCATGCCATGGGTAGAGTAATGATACCCATTATTCAAGATTAGGCTATGACTATGATGAATAATCACATGATTCATTTTTAATAAATTTCCCCTAAAATTGGGGGATAAATATGGGTAGATAATAATGGATGACATTCAGTGAAACAAAAGGTGAACTTGATCTTTCCTAAAAAAATGGATGCAGATGTGAACCATTGAGGAGCTTAGGTTTTACTTGGCCTTCAAGGGAAGACAACTGATAAGCTCCTAATCCATACTTGTGGGTTATGATATAAGGTCTAAGCCAATTGAAAGTAAACTTGCCTCACTTCCTTTTTTCCATATTAGTGACATATTGATTTTACTTTAGGATGAGGTCTTCAATATTAAATTCTTGCATTTTAAGGTGTTTGTTATAAGTATATTTGATACACTCTTGATAGATATGAAGGTGGGTGAGGGCTTTTAGATGATGCTCATCAAGTAACTCTAGCTCAGCTAAATAGTGTTGATGGTAATCATCCTCCAATAGAAAATCTTGAAAGGATATGTGAAGAGAAGGGATTTGGACTTTAAGAGGCAAGACAAATTCTAATATAAATACAAGAGAAAATGGGGTGGCACTCATAGGGGTTATAATTCTAGTACGGTATGCCCACAAGGTGAAGTGGATGTGTAAATTCCAATCTTGACCGAATGTATTGACCATTTTTATTAGCATATTATTAAGAGTTTTGTTAGAGGCTTTTACCTATCCATTCACTTGAGGGCAATAGGGAAAGGAGAAACTTAACTTGATGCTAACTGCATCACATAGATCCTAGACTTTATTATTCTTAAAATATTTATCATTGTCAGTGATAATCTTATGAGGAGCATCAAAGTGGTAGATGATATGATGGTTGATAAAGTTGACAATATATTCCACTTTGGTTGAGACTAGAGGAATAGCCTCTACCCACTTGGTAAAGGACTTGGTCATAGTGATGATGGAATGGTGTCACTATGAGGAATGAGGATTAATCTCCCTAATAAGGTCTAGAACCCATTATGAAATGGGCCAAAAATTAGTGGAAAGATGAAGGCTATGGCTGGGTACATGATACAAATTAGCATATTATTGACATTTAAGACATTTTTTTATGTAATCACAATAGTCTTAGTTAAGGGTAGGATATTCATAGTCAAGATTAATGATACACTTAGATATGGCGAGGCCACTAAAATGGTCCCCATAGATACCATCATGCATTTCCTTGATAGCATGGTAGGCTTCATGAATATGCAAGTAACGAAAGAGGAGACCATCAAAGCTATGTTTATGAAGAATTCCTCCCATAATGGTATAACATGAGGTACCATAAATAAATATTCTTCAATCATTCTTAGAGAGACCCAAAGGAATTATGTTAAGGTTAAGATAGTCGAAGGTTTGTTGATACCAATGGTTAGGTTGAGTTTCATCCACATTGAAAATGGTGGGGGAATCTAGTTTGACATAGGATGGTTGGGTAAGCCTATGAATAATGATAGATAGCTTAGAGTATGAAGGTGTAGTGGGTATTTTGTGAGGCAAGGGAGGACATTGTGTTAGTGAAAATGTTAGTAGATCATGGAGTTGATTGGATGTGATAGTACTCAAATGATGTTAGGAGTTCATTAACTAGTTGTTTGTACTATTGTAGAACATCATTCTTACATTGGTAAGAGCCATTGATTTGATTAACCACAAGTTAGGAGTCACCAAAGATATTTATTGTTTTGATTCCTAGGGCTAAGGCAGTCTAAAAGCCTATCACTTGGGCTTCATACTTAGCCATATTATTGGTACATTTAAAGTCAATCTTGAAGGACAAATAAAGAGGTTCACCATCAAAGGGTATAAGGATGATACTTGATCCACCACCATGTTGAAATTTTGATATGTCAAAGAACATGGTGACTTGATAGGTGAAATTTTCTTGAGATAGGGTTATGATGGACTCATCAGGGAACTCAAGAGGAGGAGGTTGATTATCTGCTAATGGTGCTTTAGCCAATTGGTCGATGATGACTTGCCCCTTAATTGAATTATAATGGAGGAAATCAAGGTCAAGATATGTTAAGAACATGATCTATTTGGTCATACATTTATTTTGATATGGCTTGGAGTCCATGTACTTGAGTGGGTCAATGTTGGTTATGACAGGTTTTATGGTTAAGAAGGTAATGGAAAATCTTGGTGGCCACGAAGACTAAAGCTAAGTATAGTTTCTTAGTATGAGTGTACTGAGTCTTTTACTCTACAAGTGTGTGAATAATGTATTGCATAGCTTTATCTTTATGTTGTTCATCTTGGTGAGCTAACATTACCCCTAAGGAATGGTTGGTGGAAGAGATATAAAGGTAAAAGGGTCAGTCATCCTTAGGAGGGGTAAGGATAGGTGGTGATAAAAGGTACTCTTTAAGTGAATCAAAGGGCTTTTAATAATTTTTATTCCACTTGAAAGAGACATCCTTATTAAAAATGTGGAGGAAGGGTTGGCACCAGTCTGAAAGCTAAGAAATGAAATGATGAATGGATTGAATCTTTGCTTGCAAGCTTTAGAGTTGCTTAAGATTGGAAGGAGGGAGAATATCTAAGATTGCTTTGATTTTGGTAAGATTGAATTTGATTCCTCAAAGGGAGATAATGAAGCCATGAAGTTGTCTTGACATGACCCTAAAAATGTACTTTTTAGGCATAAGATGGACATGATAGTGGAGAAGTTAGTTGAAGATGATCTTAAGAATGACTAAGTGATCCTTTTAGATTTTGGATTCACTGAGAAGATCATCCACATAATCCTTTATAATATTATGGATATGGTCATGAAGAATGTAGGTCATGGCACATTTTTAGGTTACACCAGTGTTATTTAACCCAAAAAACATGACTCTATAGCAGAAGGTTCCCCAAGGGGTGGTAAAAGTATTTTTGTGTTGATATTTAGGGGTGATTAAGATCTAATTATAACTTGAGAATCTATCCATGAAGATAACATCTTATGTCTGGTTGTAAGATAAACAAGCTAGTTGATGCTAGGTAGAAGGAAGTCATCTTTAGGCTAGGTGAGGTTGAGGTCATGAAAGTTCACATAAATGCATAGTCATTTGTGGATTTGGTGATAGGAATGATATTTGAGACCCATTGGGGGTATTCAATAGGTTGGATGAAGTTGACAGATAGAAAATGTTAATTTTTTTCTTTGATGAGAAGGGCTATGTGAGGATGCATGCATCAAAGCTTTTGCTTGAAAATTTTGGCATCATAGCGAGTGACTATGTTATGGGTAGCAATGGTAGGGTCAATTATAGGCATATTACTATAAGACCAAGTAAAGGCTATGTTGTGGTGTTGAAGAAAAGAGGGGAAGTCCCAAAGTTCCTTGGTATTTAGTGATTGGCCAAGTATGATGATGTGGGGGTTGTTTAGAGTGCCCAAGTTGATATCCATGGTGGATTCATTCAACATGGTTTAGGTCTGAAGAGGAAGGGATTTTTGGATTGAATAATTTTGGCCATAAAGGTAGGTGATGGTAGAATCATCATCCTAACACTGCATTGTGTTAATGGTAGGATAGTCTTCTCCTATCATCTCAAGATGGGTCAAAACGATGGATACAATTACCCCTTCCTTTTGATAAGTTAGGGGTATGAGGTTGATTATGTTGATGAAAAAAATGTTAGGTGGGATGATGTCATCATCCTCATACACAAGTAGAGGTGAGGTCAGTGAGGAAGGGGAATCTTCCTCAACAATGGTAGCAATAGGTTGTTTGGATTTCTTCTTATTAGATAAGATGAAACCAAGGCCATACTTCTCATGTGTCTTCCTAGTTTCTATGGTGACTAATTCATGTGGGCCATGCTCATATCAACCAAGACCAAAGACTTTCTAGGCACACTAATGGAGGTATCTCTTAGTAAAACTTGGTTTATCAAGGTAAGAGAAACTAGAGGTGAATGGTCAAGGTAAAAGAGAGGTGGTAGAAGCACTGAGGGTTTTGTCAAGTCACCCATAAATAAAATGGGTTTGATAGTTGGGAATCCCAAAGGGAATGATAGTTCTGACATTGGGGTCATATCCTGGCTGATTGGTAAGTTACTCATACTCATGATGAGTAGGGAAATAATAAAGTGATAAAAGGTGATACTCCCCTAAAAAAAGGTGATGGAACATGGATTCTAAAGGGTCTATGGTAGGGATTTTTTATGAAGGTATAGAGTAATTAGTTGATGCCTCATTGATGGAAGGAGGTATGATATCTACTTTGGTAGTTAAAAGTTAGGTTTGAGCTATTAAGGGTGTGTTGGATAGAGGTATGAGGACATCATTGGGGTGGTAGGTTATATTGCATGTTGATAAAGGATTTGGGTTAGCTTGGATGGTTATGACCTAGCCTTCATGCTCAAACTTAATGAAATAGTGGAGGGTAGAGAAAACACAACCCATGGAATGAATCCAAGGTCGTCCCAATAAGATATTGTATTAGAATTCACCTTCTATAACATAGAATAGTTTGAGAAATGTGTGGGGTCATATATAGATATGAAAGATGATATTTACTAATGTAGTGGCCATGGTATCATTAAAGTAATGAAGGATGGCTAAGGATTTGGACATAACATTATTTGGTAGGTTGAGTTCGCTATAAGCATGAGAGGAGATGATATTTATGCTAGCTCCCCCATCAATCATGACTCATTTTATATATAGGTTTAGTTGATGTAGGTAGTGATAAAGAGAGGAGGACTTAGGTCCTTGAGATAGATGGAGGGTATTTTTGAATCCTTAAAGGTAACAAGGTTATAAATCTGAAGGGCACTAATGAAGGAGGCTAGAGGTCGAGGGTCCTCGAGTTGGACCTCAATGGATTTAAAAGATTATATTAGTGCTTGGAAATGATGGGGAGAGGTAAAGATCAATTTGCACAAGCTCATATTCATTAGGGTCTAATGAAGTTATTTGAAGATAACTCTCTTGATGGATTTTGAGGGGTTAGATTGGGAAGAATCTATAATAAAAACCTTGGGTTCGGTCGAAGATGAAGATGATTAGGTGAAGGTTAGTTTGGAGTTTAAAGATGGATATTTCCAAATAAAAAACACCTTAGCCTTCCCCTTATCTTTCTACTATGCTCTGGTTGTAGACACTGAAATTGTGTCTACTCCTTAGTCGACTCCCCCTTAGTCCCCTTGGTCCACTTCTAACACATTCCTAACCCACACGCTTATTAATTTAAAATAATAACTTATTTTAAATTAATAACACCTCCCTTGACACCTCCCCTTGGATTCCTCACTCTTGGATACCCTCATTCATTACCCTATGACCTATTTCAACCCTCCCACTAATCCCCATGCCTATTAAACCCACCTTCGACCATTTTATCACGTCCACTAAACTCGATAGATGGAGGAATGGGAAAAAGGATAAAAATAGCTTTTTTACCCATCCTCCAGTCACTGACATCGATCAACCATCAGCCGATGCCAACGGGATCGCCAACGTCGGTTGCTTAAAACCAACTTGTAGACCAAATAGAAAATGGATGGATCAATCAATCACAATCCTGAATGACAGACTCGAATGCAAAAATCCTCTTACTCTGGGTATTTGACCTCTCTCTCTCTCAGATGCACACCAAAAATCACAAGCTATAGGGACTCTGTATCAGTCACTCCACCCCTGATTGAAATATTGCAAGAAGTTTTCTACATCAACTGCATCAGCAATAGGGCTTCTACACTTCTGGTTCTCTGTTAAGGAGCTAAGTATTCTTTTTTTATGTCATTTCAGTAGCTTAGAATGTATTAGTAATTGGTTCTCTAGTTACTACTTCTAAGTAATATTATCAACCAAACCTAGCTATCAACCAGACCAAACCTAACTTTCTTCCCAGAGAGGTTGAGAGGCCTTCCCCATAACCTTACTCCTTTTGACAACCTATCATTTACCCCTTGTCCCTCTTATGACTCTATTGGTTTCCTTGCAATCTTGCATGGACCTCTAGACTCAGACAGATCTTCCAGACCCCTCTGTCAACTACAACCCTATCCAAAACCCATCCAAGGCCATTACCCTGACCGACATCAACCATTTCCCCTACTGACATTGGCAGACTAACCAACATCAGCAACCTTAACAAACTGATAATGGCAGACTAACCAACATCAGCAACTGTGAGAGGCAGATAATAGAATACAGGTACGCATCATCTTTATTTCTTTTGTTTAGCCTTTCATTATTTCTCTTTCTAGCAACATTCTTTTTATCAACTAGTGGACTGTCATCCCACAAAGAAGTCCTTGTACTTCTGGGACCAAGCTTTTGCTTGGCAGTCCACCATATATCTATCTAAAAATCTCTTTGTTTAAGTCTTTTTCTCTACAGGTGTCATCCTCCATAGCCAAAGAGGAGTCCCTACAACGTCTGGATATGGTGCGTAAACTTCATCCGGGTACGTACAAACCCCTGACCATTATCTTAGTTTCTTACTTCCTTTGAATGTAGAAAAGCAAAAAATAGTTGGAAACATTCTGGCAAGCCCGATGGGACCCTAGAGATTTTCTTTGGGTTCATTTATTCAAAAACAAAACATTCATATAGGTGCATTAGATTTCTTCTTGCATCCTTTTTCTTCTATCTCTTTATTTTGAAATGAAACCATAAGTGAAAGTTTAAAAGAATCTTTCTTTTTCTTCTTGTCACCTTTCCTTCTTGCATCTTAGAGTAGTGAAGTTCATGCTCATAACCTTTTCTCAACTTGTTTGCATCCGAACACACATTTCAATTTGGGCTTAAAATCTATTGCATTTCATTTCTACCTCAATGCATACTTAGCTCTCACATCTATTAATTAAAAATGCATTATGAATAAATTGTGGCACACTTATGTTACACAACCTGACTACATTCACAAATCAAACATCTAAACATACCTGAGACAAGCTCTGAATAGGATTTCATCACCTAGCAGATACCTTACCCTTCCTGGTAATCCCACTTAGACTTCACTACCAAGGGGAGAGCCCACTCTGTTCTCTGGCAGAGTATAAACTCTAGGGGAAGTATATACTGGCTAAGTGACCTAGCTTATCTCTGGGCTCGTGAAGTGAGGGGAGCTTGCTCCTTAGCACCAGGCCATGTACGGAACCTAATAAAGATCTTGATCACCAAAACTAACCCGAAACCAACCTTAGACTGCTTCTCTTAGGACCCGTTCTAAAAGCCCAACTGCCCAAACACACTCTTCTAAGGCATAAGCCAACAAGACTCTAAAACTTATTCTTAGGAATTAACGTTAGAGTTTGCTTGTCTTCATCTATTTTTCTGTCTCTATCTAATTTTTTGAGCTGGTGAGGTTGCATTATGAGTTCCAAGAACAACTCAGAACTTTCTTCTTTCTTCCAAAAACTTTCAGTTTTCTAAAGTTTCTGGAAACGCAAAGATACCGACATCGGCAACTATTCCTCACCGACATCAGTTATCTGACCAACATCGGCAATTTACTTCATCGACATCGGTTCTTCTATCGACGTTGGTCACTGTCAACAAAACTTCTTCCAAAATAACAGGATTAAAACCTGACTTTCTTATTGTTAGACACACATTCTGAGTTTTTGAAACTAAAAAAACACAGTTTCTAAAACCTGACCCTTTTTTGCCTTGAATGGTTTTGACATGTAGTCAAACCAAAACTCTTGTTGACCACACAAGGCAATAACCACTTCCACCTTCACCTTTCATATCAAGTCCCCTAATGGAGTGTACTTCAGACACTGAATATTCTCCTATCCAGTCAACCCCTGATCAATCTCCAATTGTTCCCGAAGGGGATCAAAATTTTGAGAGATTCCTTGACCATAACGTCAAGGCTCTCCAACACTATCTCACTAAGGGCCAAATGTGAGACTCTTCAATTCAACCAAGTTCATCACATTTTCAAAACTTGATTGTCTCCATCCCACCCACTCTTACGCCCATAAATACAAGAGTGACTACCTACCCTTTAGCTAGTGTTTCCACCATCCAACCACCTATGGTGACATCAAGCTAGGTTGTGCCTTCTAGCTTTATGACACAACCACCCTTGAATTCAACATCAATCCCTATGACTAGTTACCAATGTGTTGCACCTATACAGGCGCAACCAACTATGTCATATGCCCCTCCTCACACCTTCCAAGTGCCCTACAACCTAAGGGGTGCCCCACCTGCAAATCCGTCAACTGATCTAATCAAGATGTTGATGGATAAGATGTCTAATCTTGAGACATCCATCTCGGGTTCAAGAAATGTTCTCTCATACGAACGGATTTATAATGAACCCATTCATCCTTCAGTCCCAATCTAACCATATCTAAGTCAGTGGGAACTCCCCAAGTTTACTCATTTTCAGAGTAAGGAGGACCCACAGCAACATCTACGAGCATTTAGACACGCTTGTTACCTTATAGCACATGATGATGCATTATTTCTACACACATTTCCTATGTCACTTTCTGGTGCTACCCTCGATTAGTATAGTTCTATTACCAGTCACTCTCTTTTCACATTCACTCAACTGGCTCAACTTTTTCTTGACCACTTTTCAATTAACATCACTAAAAAGGTCTCTATCACGGACCTATACTCTATCAAATAATTTGACGATGAATCAATAGCTGATTTTGTTGCCCATTGGAGAGGTTTAATCAACCAAATCTCCTTTTCTTTACCTCAACTTGAGCTCATTGAGCTCTTCTCTAGAGCATGTGCTAAACACATCTCATCTACCTTGTGGGTCCAAACATTCTACACATTTGACGAAGCTTTCACGATGGGTCAAAATCTTGAACTCCACGCGGTCAAAGAAGATAGAGTCAAATTGCATAACAATGCAAAATCCAATGACCCTTCTTCATCCAAACCTACTTCTTCCCACTCCAAACCCAAGGGAGTGGCAAACACTGTGGTCTTTAGATCACCATCTTCAACAACAACTAACCAATCTCAACCTTCCACATCACAAAGCATCACCAAAAAATTCCAATAATGGTATATACAGTGTCAATACACTCCAATTGGAGAATCATATGCTTTTGCATTGGAAAAACTCATCAAGCAGGGGGTCCCCATTCTCCCTCAAATTTGACCACCCCAATTTGACCCCTCAAAACCTATCCCTGCATGGTATAGGGAAAATGACTTCTGCAATTATCACCGTGTCAAAGGTCATGACATAGACAATTGTAAAACCTTTAAAAACATTATCCAAGACATGTTAGACAAGAGGGATCTTATTTTGGACAGCCCAAACGTGCCACCTAATTAAAACATAGACATCTTTAGACAACCTTTTCCTAACCATCCCCCTAGCCAAAACAACGTGCAGACTATGGCCGATGACTCCCAAGAGTGTAATATATGCACAGTCAACATGGTCTCTCCTTTTATGTCTAACCAACCTCTCCCATAGTCTGAAGAAGTTAGTCAACCTATTTGTCCACTACAGGTAGAAGAGCCTTCTTCACCTATTTGTCCACCATAGGTAGAAGAGCCTTCTTCACCTATTTGTCCACCATAGGTAGAAGAGCCATCTTCTCCTATTTGTCCACCAAAGGTAGAAGATCCCTCTTCTCCTATTTATCCATCACAAGTAGAAGAGCCTTCTTCTCCTATTTGTCCACCACAGGTAGAAGAGCTTTCTTCTCCTATTAGTCCTCCATCTACCCCTCTTCTACATCTAGGAGAGTCTAGCTTGACCTCTCCCATATTGGAAGATGCCTTGACAACACCAACGCCAACGGCCTCGCCCTCATCTTTCTTATCATCAATGGGGGATCATACTTTTTCCACTCCTCGACCACATGAGGAAGCCATTATTATCCCTACGCTCTTTCCACCTAAAGAGCCATGTTCTCCAATCCCTTCTCCACCGAGAGAAGAACTTATCACCTTACCCAAATCTTCTAAACAATTGACTATAATGCCTCACACAACCTCATCCAAACCTTCACAGGTGTTCATCATGCCAGAACAGGTTAAAACCCTTGGTGTTCACCCCACATCGATCCTCACTCACCCACAAGTGAAGGTTGACTTAAACCTTTCCCCACACATTAATAGTCCTCGTACCAAACCAAAGAAGGCTACTAAACCGCATCGGAGAACTTTTCTCCCACCATCACCATTGCCCTCTATTTTGGGCCCACACCCATCCACCTTAATAGGAGTGCTTCCTACTCTGACACCCAACAAAAACAAATCACCTCCATTACTACCAACACCTAACAAAAACATACCTCCTTCAAAACATCCAACACCTCCTACCACAAAAGTTTCATCTACGCGTCTAGCCACACCGCCAAACAAAAGGATGGTATGAAACACCCCCTCAACAACCTCTAAATAGAAGTTGTCAACTTTTACTGTAACATAACATGCAGACCCATTAGTAGGTTCTTATACCTTGCTGTTACACCAATTGTTACAATCCTCTAGCATCATCCTCCCACCTATTAGGCCATACCAACCTCTCAGACCAAAACCATCTTGGTTTGACGACACTAAAATTTGTGCGTATCATCACACACCTGGGCATGACACTGAGCACTGATGTGCTCTTAAAGCTATCATTCATCAACAATTGAAAAAGGGCACTCCTCTCATTAAGGACCCCTTTGATAATTCTCCAACACTATCTCATGTCTCCCAACCCTTTTCACCGTCACACTCATCAACTCTCGGATCAAAACCATCTTGGTTCGATGACACTAAATTTTGTACGTATCATCACACACTTGGACATGACATTGTGCATTGTTATGTTCTTAAAGCGGTCATTCTTCAACACTTCAAAAAGGACAACCTTTTCATTAAGGATCCTCTTGACCACCCTTTAACCAAGCCACCGACACCATTCCCTACCTCTCAAACATCACTTAAATCAAGATCCCATCATCAGACTGTGGCTTCTCTACCACCTTCAACTCCATTATTTGAAATCAACACCATCAATATGGCCAACAGGTCACAAACCATGAAGGATAAAGGGAAAGAAAAGGTTTCTCTCCCTCAAACATATCCATTTGTCAAGCCTCCTCAACCACCAAAACCCAAGATTTCAATCTTGGGCACATCACATCAAACACCTTCCAAGCCGATTGATAACTCCATGGTGAAACAACTTCACCAAACTCCCATGAAGAAATCTTTGTATGACCTCATTCAAATCTCTCCACAACATTGACAAGACTTAATCAAAGCCTTATAGGCAATGGAGGTCCAACCTAAAGACCCCCAACCACCAGCTTCTTTAATCAAAACATTACCAACCATTACCTCCATCACCATCCCTAATTCTGAGATTCCAAACTCTAACCTGGAAGATCAAGATCTCACCCTCTTAAACTAAGCCTATCAAGCAAGAAGCTTCACAGGATGCATCCTTGCATCGCACTCCTTGTCAAAGAGGAGCTTCATCATCTTCTCTTCATCCTATTTATCCAACCTACTAATTATCCGTAATGGGTATCAAACATTCTCCCTGCGACTGGGGGAATTTGACTTTACTGACTATCATAACCTCAACCAAACATTGACCAAGCATCAACTAACTTCTTAATCACCTTTAACATGTGACCAATATGGAATGAAGCAAATGAGGCAAATTTGCTCCTAATTGGCTTAGACCTTACATCATAATGCACAAGCATGGATCAGGGACTTATCGTCTGTCTTCTCTTGAAGGCCAGCCAGAACCTGAGCCCCTTAATGCCTTGCATCTGTGACCATTTTACTATTAATCAAGTACTCATTCACTTGATATTTAACTTGAACTCATCCCTTGAGCAATCCCTGTCATTTTAATCCTCATTTCTTTCAACCCTGGTCCCCTAAGCAAACACTATGTAACCCTTTTATGAAGTACGAATGCTTTATCCTAATAAAAGGGAGCCCTTAAGCTTCTATAGTCTTGTCCACGACTACAAATCTTGTCAAAAATAAATAGAGATGTCAAACAAAATATCAAAAGGTCATAAAACTCTAAATCCAGACTACTCCCTTGAAGGACAGCTGCATCATCATTACTATAGCTAATAGACTGCTCCCTTAAAGGACAGCTATTCAAAGCCCTCAAAAACATATAAAGCAAAAATATAGACCACTCCCTCGAAGGATGGCTATGACTAAAAATCTTACTACAAACAACACTCTCTTAGAAGCTTCCCGCATCGATCAACTTCACAAATAACCATAAAACAAAATGAGATCCCCATGTAGACTTCCCGCATTAATCAGTCTACCAAAAAAAAAGGGTCATGGACTTGACTTATAGTCATTCTCTGGGGCTCCTATAAAAAGGGGCAACATTATCCCTACTAAAAAGGGTTACCCTATCCTAACATATCACATCACCTACTCAAGGGATTTTGAGCTCATTTTAATGTCAAAGTGATTCAATTACTTCTCTAACACAACCAATGGTCAACGACGTAATGCATGAATGGGGCTTTTGTTTCCAAAAACCTTATCTATGCAATCATTATGGTCCTTTTCAATGAAAGAGCAACATGCCTTTCCCTTCCTACATCTTGGTCACAAACAATCCAACCAAACCCAACCAAACCTTTTTCAGACCACTAACGTTCTCATAGCCTATTCACACTAGTTTCTGTGGACACCAATACACATGGAAACTATCGACCACACAATTTATGTCAAGCATAAACCATTACTTGCTGAAGCATAAATAACCTCATTTCATTTTTAGCATACATCCATCACCAATATGGAAACTTGCTAGGGATGAAAGACCACTCAACCAATTTTACAGAATACACCATCACATAATATGGAAAAGGCTGTGACATCATCATACCCTCATCATTTAACCATGACCAAACCACCTATTGACCACTTTGACTCTTCACTTGAACTACATTGGTCTGAGGCCCTTCCAATAGGGGCTATGTAGGCAGCACTCAGATGACATGACGTCTTCTGGGGTTAGCTCAGCCACATCTGTTTGTTCATCTACTTGATGGATAAACCCTTTGACCTTTAACCATAGCTTAACCTCATCTAACCCATCCATAACCGACCCTCTTCCTCCCTTTTAGGGAGAACTACATTAGCCTGAGGCCCTTCCAACAAGGGCTATGTAGGCAACACTCAATTGACATGGGGTCTTCTGAGGTTAGCTCGGCCATTCCTTCATCCATCCATCTAATAGACCAACTATCTATCTCGACTTGACTCAACCAATGACTATGGAGATCGCGACTATCTCCTCAGACCACGACCATTTTTGAGACAACTTTGCCTTAGTTGTTTTGATTGTATGTAGGCTACTTCACGAATGGTTAGCAAAATTGTCTGCACACCACATTACGACCCTCATAAGTATTGGTTCATGAGCAAGTTGATCCCCACTACTTGTGACATTTTTGTGTTTTTCAAGAGCACTTCACAGGCCTAGGATACTTGGAACATGATGACCATTGGAGCTACAGCTTGGATCGAATAATCCAATCAGCTATGACTAAATGCTAGAGACCGATCATTTTGATTTTAGCACTCCTCAACCTTTGACTGTGACAATTTGACCTGACCATCTCGTGAAGTGGTATGCATGAAATCCAAACTATTACAGCGTTCACACTCAAACTTCACCATATCCATCCACTATCTATCAAATCAGCACTCGATTTTAGGTTCCCTTCCCTCGACTCTCGCTTTGAGGGGGAATACCTCATCTCATAATCGGGGCAACCTACATTCATTTTTGTCTTACAGTTCATTAGAACAACCAATAAGACAAAAATGACCTCATCCCATACCTGGGGCAGCTTACTCTTGTTTTTGTCTTGCAGTTCATCAGAACAACCAACAAGACAAAAATGGGCAAATGTAGACACTGAAATTGTGTCTACTCCTTAGTTGACTCCCCCTTGGTCCCCTTGGTCCACTTCTAACACATTCCTAACCCACACACTTATTAATTTAAAATAATAACTTATTTTAAATTAATAACACCTCCCTTGACACCTCACCCTTGGATACCCTCATTCATTACCCTATGACCTATTTCAACCCTCCCACTAATCCCCATGCCTATTAAACCTGCCTTCGACCATTTTACCATGTATACTGAACTCAGCAGATGGAGGAATGGGAAAAAGGCTAAAAATAGCCTTTTCACCCGTCCTCCAGCCGCCGACATCAGTCAATCGTCGATTGACGCCAGCGGGATCGCCGATGTCGGTTGCTTAAAACAAACTTGTAGTCTGAATGGAAAATGGATGGATCAATCAATCACAATCTCGAATGATAGACCTAAATGCAAAAATACTCTTACTCTGGGTATTAGACCTCTCTCTCTCTCTTAGACGCACACTAGGCATCACAAGCTACAGGGACTCTACATTAGTCACTCCACCCCTGATTGTAATATTGCAGGAAGTTTTCTACATCAACTGCATCAGCAATAGGGCTTCTACACTTCTGGTTCTTTGCTAAGGAGATAAGTATTCTTCTTTTATGTCATTTCATTAGCTTAGAATGTATTAGTAATTGGTTCTCTAGTTACTACTTCTAAGTAATATTATCAACCAAACCTAGCTATCAACTAGACCAAACCTAACTTTATTCCCAGAGAGGCTGAGAGGCCTTCCCCATAACCTTAATCCTTTTGA
The DNA here is from genome assembly GCA_037957365.1 of Torreya grandis. Lineage (NCBI taxonomy): Eukaryota > Viridiplantae > Streptophyta > Pinopsida > Cupressales > Taxaceae > Torreya > Torreya grandis. The sequence goes on from JARHVA010002182.1 coordinate 2,694,118, forward strand.
CAACCTGTCATCTACCCCTTGTCCCTCTTAAGACTCTATTGGTTTCCTTGCAATCTTACACGGACCTCCAGACTCAGACAGATCTTCCATACCCCTCTGTCAACTACAACCCTATCCAAAACCCATCTAAGGCCATTACCCTGACCAACATTAACCATTTCCCATATCGACGTTGGCAGACTAACCGACATCGACAACCTTAACAAACCAATGATGATAGACTAACCAACGTTGGTGACTGTGAGAGGTAGACAACAAAATATAGGTACGCATCATCTTTATTTCTTTTGTTTAGCCTTTCATTATTTCTCTTTCTAGCAACATTCTTTTTATCAACTAGTGGACTGCCATCCCACAAGGAAGTCCTTGTACTTTTGGGACCGAGCTTTTGCTTGGCAGTCCACCATATATCTATCTAACAATCTCTTTGTTTAAGTCTTTCTCTCTATAGGTGTCATCCTCCAAAGCCAAAGAGGAGTCCCTACAACATCTGGATACAGTGCGCAAACTTCATCTGGGTACGTACAAACCCCTGACCATTATCTTAGTTTCTTACTTCCTTTGAATGTAGAAAAGTAAAAAACAGTTGGAAACACTGGTGACTATGTTGATAGTATGGATAAAAGGGAAGGTTGGGCTAGATAATTGGTTAGATTAATCTTCATTTTGAGGTGAGAGTGGAGGAGTAGATGAGTGTTGGGTAGGTATGGTTGGTGGTTGAATTGGTATGGGGCTCATATGAGGTTTGTCTGATAATAGACAATCCTCATTTTAAAGCTAATGGATGATGGTTTTGAGAGCTTTGAATTTCTCTATATCATGGCATGGTGTCCTATGATAAGCACACACTTAGTGATCATTGTATCAAGTGGGTTTTTAAGTTAGAGGGTCAAAGGGTCTAATGGGAGGTAGGGTTAAAAAATAGGTTTGTAATAACCTATGGATAATGGTCTAATAAGACTTGGATAAAGTTGTAGTGATTTTTTGTTTGGTGTTTGAGGTAGGAGGTTGCTTGGAGATAGGTTTGATAGGTATTTTGGGTAGGGTGGTACACTTGGTTGATGTCTTCAATTTAGGAAAAGAAGTTGAGGAGTTGGAGGTAAAAGATCATAGGGTAGGTAGCTTAGGTATTTTTGGCATGGTGAAAAGAGGTGCATGAAAGAGAAACTTCAAAGGTGTAACCAAATGAGGTGGTGAGGTTTTGGTAGAGCTAATTGAGTTCCTACTCAAGGTAAAAAGATGAGGCCTCAAAATGGAGGGCAAGGTTAAGGGAGGAAAAATTTAGGTTGTATGGCCTTTATGTGGATTTGCCTCTTTAGTTGCTTTGGTCTATCATTTGGTTGGTAGGTTTGGAGGGGTTAGGTCCACTTTGACATATGAGTGAGTAAGGATCACTGTAAGGAGGATACCAAGATTCTTGGTAGACCTAGTTGGAATGATAAGAGAGGGCTTGACTACTTGGGTCTTTGTTTGCTTAAGTGGTTGGGGGTTGGTTGGTTTGGTATAGGTCTTAGTTGGTTGGATAAAGGGTTTGGTAGTTTGGGTAGATATGGTAAGGGGCTCATTAATGGAAGTGGTAGGTTGGTCAAATTAAGAAAGGTTTAGAGGATCTGGTCGAGTAACATAAGGTAGAACTAATTTCTACCAGAAGGTGGCTTGATCCATGTCAGGGTTTGTAATAAATTTCAATTTTTTCACTAGCATAGAAAATGGTTTGTAGGTTGGTTTAATTCCTTGAAGAGTGGACCTAAAAGATAGGCCTCTAGGTGGAGACATAGGGGTGGTAACCTTATCCTCTTCCTTAATCAAAGGATGTGGGGTTGAAACAAATGGTTACTCTATGGGAGGAGTAGACATGGTATTTTTCTCCTTTGGAATGATCTCTAAAGGGAAATTAGTTTACTTGGTAATTAAAGGTGAAGGTGAAATGGTGATGGTTAGTTGATTTGGTATATCAATTAAAAGTGTGGCTATTAGATCCACTACCTTGATAAGTGGAGGGAGGGGGATAATATTTCCTTAGTTTGAGTGTCCAAAAGAAGGGAAGGTGACTTTGCTACCTTAATAGATGGAGTAGTAGAGAATAAGAAGATTGGGTACTAGGAGGTTTAGTAATTATTGCATCAAGTACCATGCTAATTTTATAGGTGTTGTAAGAGCATTTGATGTTGTTGATCTCATTATTGGTAGGAGCATGGTTTAGGGAGGGTTGCTTGGATATATTAGGGACTTGGTTTTATGGTGCATTGGGTTTATCCAATGTAATCTCCTCCTTATCAATGAGGGATTAGACAAGGCTCTTGAAATTGTTTCACCTACTAACATCATGTCCTATCACTCGATGGAAGACATATAGATTATTCTCATTATACCAACTAGGTGTAGGATGAGAGGAGTCAAATTGCTAGGGTGGCTTGATAGGAGGTAGTTGAATGATGTTAGCTTTCAATAATTTCTCCAAGATGGAATCATAAGATTCTCTAAGTGGAGTGAATTGTTGTTGGCTATTTTGAGTTTAGTTATTCAAGTTTTTCTTTAAGGAACTAGAGGGATTGGATTGGTTAATAAAAGGTGGAGGGGTGGATTTGAGGACAAATACATTCATGGTTCCCTTGCTCTTGGTATTGGTATTAGGTTAGTTTCTTGACTTAGAGGAAAAAGCCTCATTGGTTTTATAGGTTGAGTTTTTTTTTGAGCTTAAGCTTTCCTTCATCAATGAATCAATTCTCCAACTTATGTGTCATGGTAAAAGCTTCATCAAAGGTTTATAATTTTTGGGCATGTAGGGTAAAAGAGATATTCTTAGCACATAACTAGGCAAATATCTCTACGAGTTCACATTGAGGCAAGGAAAAGGAAAATGAGTTAATCAGGCTCCTCCAATGAGCCAAAAAATAAATAGTGGATTCATCCTCAAACTATCAAATAGATTAGAGGTTGGTGATAGACACTTTCTTGGAGATATTGATCAAAAAATGGTGTAAGAAGGTTTAAGCCAATTGGGTAAAAGAGAAGATGGAATGTTTGGGTAAGGAACCATAGAAATCTAAGGCCAGATTGAATAAAGACATGGGGAAAGTGTAGAGGAGAAAAGCATCATCATAAATGATGAGATATCAAGCATGCCTGAATGCCCTAAGGCGATGTTGGGTATCCTCCTTACTTTGAAACTTTAGATAACTTGGGAAGTTCCCATTGGGGAGGATATGACTTAATAGGTACAAATGGATGGATAGTCTCATTACAAATTTGGTCATATAATAGGATGTTGTAAGCACCTAAGATAGATGACTGTAAGGTGGTCATCTTATCCATAATAATATTCATTAGGTCAACTTAGGGTTGTGTGCCTAAAGGGTTATAAGATGCATATTTTTATGGTGGTTGAGGGACATATAGATAGTGGATAGAAGGTTGGGAGGTTGATACATATGAGTAAGTAGACATCAATGGTTGGGTGGAAGATGCATAAGGGTAGGTAAAGGTAGGTGGTTGGGTAGTGGGTACATGCCTTTGTATATTAGGGATATGGCATAAGGTTGATCTGAGGGGTGATTGTTAGATAGGAGTGGTAGTTGGGTTGGTAACCATTAGAAGGGTGGTGACCCTTGTATTGATCAATATCAAGGTAGAGGGTATGGAAACCACAAGGATTTGAATGGTAGTGCTAGAAGTAGGTATTCCTAGAGTGGAGGGGTGGGTTTTAGGAGTAGAAAGTATAAGGGTAGTGGTAGTTTGGGTTGGTTGGTTTTCAATGGTAGTCTCAAAGGGGTTGTTGGTTGATGAGGGAGCTTAGGTAGTCGATGGTTGAGTAGTAACCATGGAAATGAAGGTAATCTTCATGATGTGGAGAGATATGATTTAAGGTGGATCTATGGATGGGGCTGGAGCTAGAATATGCTAAGATGTGGTTGTAAGATAGTATTACAAGGCCACAAGATTATTGTCCAAGAAAGTGGTAAAATCCACATCTCCTTGAGGGACCTCTTGAGGGAAGGTGGGACTTCTTGAGGGGTGAGGAGAGTCTACTAGTTCAAAAGCATAGTCTATGAATGAAGAGGTAGAAGAGGTAGGTTAACTTGATGATGGGTGTTTCTTTGCAAGGCCTATTCACTGCCAGTGAGTGAGAACCATATGAGATAAGAGAGATAGAAAGCACAAAAAACTTCACTAATAAAACAAAGAGAAGATAATAAAATGATCAAAGAAATAAAATCACACTCTAAAATATATGTCAAGCCTTAAATTTTTAATTAATCTTGGTTTTGGCTTATGCCTTAAGAAGGTATATGACTAAAATTAGTTTATAGAGTAGGTACTAAAGAGGAAATCTAAGGTTGGTTTCAAGTTATGTTTAGGCACTCAAAAGAGATTTATATTGGAATTAATATGTGTCTTGGTATTGGGGCCTAGCCCATCACTTCACACATTGAAATGATAAGGTTGTTAGGTGCTTAGCTAAAATATATTGATATCTAGAGATTATACTCAACTTGAGAGCTATGTTGGTTCTCCCCTTGGTAATGACCTCCAAGTAGGATCACCGAGAAAGGCTAAGGTTACCGCTAGGTGATGAAATATTAGTTGGTCCTTGTCTTAAGTATGTTTGATGTTTAATTGGTGAAAGTGGTTTGGTTTAGGTTTGTGCAACAAAGAGTGAAGATATGATAGATTACTTTGCCTTTAAGTTAGGCTATGTGAACTAAACTTTTAAGCAATTGATGTATGCACTTAATTTTAAGCCCAAAAGAAACTTATGATTTTATTAATGATCAAACAATAGAGAGAGAATGGAAGAAAATAATAACCCAAGTAAAGACACAAGGGTCCCATCAGGCATTCTAGAATGTTTCAATGAATTTCTTGCTTATTATAGAAGGGAGGAATAGAAGAAACTAAGTACGGGTATGGCTGAAAAACTTGATTGATAGTGTGAATGTTGAATCAAAATATTGTGAAGAGATCCTCTTTAGCTTGGGAGGATGACATGTAGATAATAAATCACTAAAGAAAACTTGTTTTTTAGATAGATAGCAAGGTTGATTGCCTAGCGATAGATAGATCCTAGAAGCGAGAGCTTCCTTAGGTGTTGTCAATCTACATGTTTAAAAAAATTAAGTTTATAACTAGAAAAAAAGGTACTTGCATCAATGAATCAAAAGGTAATGAGATTAAATATAAGAGTGATTGATATAAAAATAGACTAGAAATGATTTAATTAGTAATGAACTAATCAACACTAGTGATAAGGTGTTGGGGTATGCTTTAAAAAATTAGAAAGGGGTCTGTGAACAAGAAATAACACATAAAATTAGGTTTGATTGGGTATAGGTGGATGAAATTAGCTTGTTGGTTTTTGATGCCATAGTGACTATTGGTGGATGGGATGATTGTTGGTGATTAAGGTTACTGTTGGTGGTCAAGCTGACCATTGGAAGTTGGGTAGACTGTCTATGGTTTACACAACTATTGACAGTTTCTATGTGAGGATATAGGTTGGTAAATTACTAATTGATGAGATTTAGAAGATGAATTCTGAGGGATGGGTAAGGTCTAGGTTGATTACAAAATGGAAATAAAGTTAATAAATGATAAAAAATAGGTACTTGTCTTACCAAAAGTCAATTGGGTGGATGGTTGAGGCAGTTGGCCTATTGGTAGAATCTAGTTTGATTCTGGAAAAGCAACAATATTAGAAGGCTTGATGGAGAAGTGGTGACAAATTGAATCTCTGATATGATTGAAGGATTGATGATGATGATTTACATATAAGAAAGAAACTCCTAGATGCACAAAGCTCTTGATAATAATTGCATATTTGTAGATCTTTTCAGATATCTTCAGATGGATTTTCACATCTTTGCTCCTCTCTCTCATAGGCAAGGTGAGAGAGTTACAACAACACATCAACTAGGCATCCTAAAATTAACTCATCCATATAATGGCTTACAACTAGAATTATATGGGCTATAATTAGAAAATCAAGGTGGGTAGTTTTCATGCTAAAGGTTAAGGAGGTGCACCCTTACAGTTGATGGTCAGGGTGACCATTGATGGTTACCCTTATCATCAATAGTTGAGTGTGAAGGGTAAGAAGGGTTATAAGGAAAGGTTAAGTTAGTTAATATAAAATGACTGGGGGTTAATTTTGTCAAGTGTCAAAAGGTCAAATTGTCCTTAGGGGGTCCTAAGGTTGTCAAGGGCTACTTCGACATTTAAAATTATGGTGTGAAAATTTTTGGTGTCTACACTTTCCTGTGTTGCATGTGTTGTAGCTTCTATGTATCCTCTCCATCTTAGCTATCATCTCCTCACCATCTTATCTCTTTGGTCTCTCACTAGGTCTCTCAAAGATCTATTTTCTCATAATAGTAAAAATACCAAATGAATTATTTTTCACCCTATTTATATTTACTATTCAAAATTATTTACCCTTCAGATATTTATCATTAGATTCCTTATTTTGATCATATCTTTGTCTCTACTAGATCTTTTTCCAAACCATAAAATGTTATATAATATTGACATCCTAGAGAATATTTTCAACTATTATATTCCCATGTTACATTTTTTTTATTTTTCACTCTTTTTTGCTAATCTCTATAGGTTCACCTAATGTTCCCTACATTGGACACCTTCACATTTTTACATCTACTTATTTATCTAAAATTCTAAGGTAATTAAATGTATGTGTTTTTTAATTTTGTCCTTTCATTTATCTTATTTTATCCTTCACTTTATTCAACTTTAGCATTGTGTGTTGCTATGTTCTTTTCTTGAAGTACCATCCTATGTTACACCTACGTGACACATGATGAGCTTCAAGTGGGGCATATGTATACAAATAATATTTTCAAAATTTATCAATTGATGATGTTTTTTATCTTTTAAGAACCCATCAAGTCTGAATCTCTCCGAGTGTAAACCTTAAAGGTTGTACCGAGAAAGGGGTGGGTAGAACATTGATGCTTTGCAATATTTTTGTCCCTTATTATCGCTTGTTATCTACACACCTATTTCCAAATAAAATTCCCTAAGATTTGTCTCCTATTTTCACCCTCCTCTAGTCATTTACAACTTTCATTAGTTTTTCCCTAACCTAAAACCCATTTTGACAATTTAAATTACACTATTGACCCCATCAACCTTGTAATCTAATTGATAAAACTTATTAGGGTCTAAGTTAGACCCTAGCTGACCTAGACGATGACCTAATTTATTTTTTCCAATAATGATACTAGGTCAATTGGGTTTACCTTGTTATCCTAAACTTTTAGGAAGGACTAGGGTTAGATCCACCTATATAAAGCATCCATTCATCATTTCTTAGGATAAAAGAGAATAAAAAGAGATATATATTGTGCATCTACTTATCCACCATTCTACTTGAGAAGCATAGCTTAGGGTTTCATAATTTCTTTATAGATAAATACCTTATCTTATGGAGAATCATTTTAAATGCATTGATAGGTTGTGTAGCCTAGAGCTGATTTATCCTTTTCATTCTTACATACCACAACAACATCTTGTGAAACACCTTGGCCAAGGGACAAATTGAGGCTCAACAGGTTCATCTTTAAAGGTAAGTTTTTCTAACTTTGTTCTTCCTTTATAAGAGTAGATAGATATGCATTTATACTTCTCTCCCATGAATTAAGATTCTATGTATGTTGATATGAGTATATGTATTATATGAATTTTTACTTTTAATGCTTATTACCCCCACATTGTGCCACAAGCTTTGATGAGCACTAGATTAGAATTTTACTTGTTATTAGTTTAGTGAATATGAAAAGATAGCACCTAGTTAGGGTTATTGAATAGTTTTGTTTGACTGGAGGTTTTGGAACCCTTCCTAGTGAATTTATTATGGTAGGATATCCCTTGGATAGTTCTAGCGAGTCCATCTTGGTCATGACCCCAAATATCTAATGTATCCACAATCAAAAGTGTAAGTAGGATTTATCTTCTCTGATCTAGGATTGATATATATATTTACTACATTTCCCATTGCATACACATTTGGTATATTATTTAGGTAGCTTTTACCATTTGAATAATTTGTTTCATTTTCCTTTATTAAGCGTATAACACTTTTAGATTTGGAAATTTTGGTAAGGATACCTTTTTGATATAGAATTTGTCTTAAATGAAGGTAGGAAAAAAATCACCCTTGAATAGAGGGATATTATCTAGAAATGTAGGAATTTTAGAAGGTTTAATGAATTTAATTGAAAACATTTACCCCTTATTAGTTGTTTTCACATCAACCATAATCTATTTATGTAGTTGTCATAATTTTTCATGATCAAATGAAAGAACTTCCTTGTCATATGTACCCACTATTTTGATAAAATATAAATGTATAGTTGGCCCAAATGGTTGTTGACTCAAGGATGTTTATGAAAATACCAATACTTTCGTATTTATATTTCTATGTTTAAGGGATATAGGGTGGGTTATACCTTGTTCATGTTTGCCAATCCTTGGGCTTGGTATCCATACTTCTACAAGTATCAAATGGTAAAGTCATATAATGGTGGTATATAAAGTGTGGTTAAAGGCTTTGTATCTTCCTTAATATGGATGAAATCATCTCTTGAAGTAGTGGGAGCATGGAAATAAATAGAGGGATAAAAACTACCACCATTCAAAGACTTTATATTATATGATTTAACATTTGGAAGAATACATGATCGGTCAATTTTAATTCCTTCCTTGGGGGAGAATTAGATGGTTTCATAATAATAGTTATCAATGAAATCAATATCATACATGATAATAGATATGAAGTATATAAATATTAGGACAAAGTAGGTAATAAGAATTTGATAGGGTATGCTTAAAGTTTTGATGTTCAAATATCAGGTTCAGCAAATGTTTAACTTTAAAATTGAATCTAGATTGGGGTTATCTATATTGTTAAAGGGGTATAAATAAATGAAATGGCACAAGGGTGATAATCAAATCTATAGTAGGCCAATTATATGCTAAACTTAGCTATACACTACACTAAAATTATTATGTTGAGATATTCTACATATGAAATGTACAACTATGATAGATATATAAATAATAAAGAAGTGATGTACTTAGCTTTTTTTATGCTAATTCAATTATGGATCTGATACAGGATAAAATTAGGTGGGAAGGATATTCTATAATATTCATGAGATTTTAGTTCTGATGCTTCTAGCTCTGTAGACAGTAATGCCATCATGAGAAGGTTGTATCAATGCTACTATATGGATCCATCACTAGTGTCCTATATGTAATATCTACTAAAATATAATGTGACCACCTTGATGCTTTTTGGTTTTACTTCTCCATCTCTTTGGTACATTTAGATATAGGTCATGGACTTTTGTTCCTTTTGAAATGACAAAACCCTATATTTTAGTCTTCAATCTGACCTTGGGGAAAATGGGTTAGTGTAAACATGGTGTTGATATGACCCCAATGTCCCCTTTATCAAAGGATGCTACTCACATAACCAATACTCTAAATAGGGCCTCAGACTAATGTAGTTATCCCCTATGTGTTAGCTTGTGTTTGAATCATACAATGTGTGAAAATTAAGTACAACAATGTCCTATCTTGTAAATTGGTAAATTAAGATATTGGGTTGATCATTTAATACTTTAGATCTATATATGTGTTGTACTTATAATTGGTATGGAAATAGGGAAGCTTTGTTTAATTGAATGCTTGATATAGTGATTGATGTAGAGCATCAAAAGACAACATGAGGTGTTAATGTGTCTAAGAGTTTTGTTATGACCATTTTTGGTCTTATTTGAGTGTGACAGATATTTTAGGGTGATAAAAATAGTTTTGGATTCATTAAGAGTATTTAGATTATGTGTTGTTAGCCCATATGGATTTTCCTACCAAAAGGGAAAATTTGAATTGGTAAGTAGGCTCTTAAGTGGTATTTTAGATTTGTTTTATATGTAATTATTGGTGAATGTTTGTAAGGGTCATATTAGGTTATATGAGAATTTTTTATAGGTTTTTCAACATGAAAATCATGAAAATAATAATGTAAGTTAAGAACCTTGAAGATGTAACTACCACTCTATGAAGATGGCCTTGTAAGGGAGTTACATTAAATGTTTAATGTTATGAAAAGGGTGAAATGAATGTATATGATTAGATTTTGTAGTATTATAGTATTAGGAGGGGATAAATTCAAGGAGACAAGGGTAGAGAGTCTCAACAAAGAAAATAAAAGATGAAGAGTTAAGAAGAACCATGTCTTCCTTGAGAATTTTGTGTATAGTTATTATATAAGAACTAACATAAATGAATGAAAGAATTATTATATAAAGTATTTTTAATTTAATATAGGTTATTGGTATGTTAAAAATCCTTAATTATTATTTTTATTTAAAAATTATGTATTTTTTTCACTTATCTATAGGTTATAGGTTTGCATGACTTAAGCTGTGAGAGCTCTGTTTGACATAGCCCAAAAAGAAGCAAAGTTTTCATTATGAGTTTAATTAATATGTTTGAGATGATTGAAACGTATTAAATAATATTTTATTTATTTTATGGATAATTTTTAAGGCTTATAGATCTATTAAAGTGTTAGATACAACTGAAACTTTCACATAGTCCTCTCAATGTTTCTAAAATTTTATAAGATTGTATATTAGAGTATTTTAAGGATTATTCAGGACTAATTAGCTATTAAGGAATGTGAAGAGAGTTTGGAAATAAATTATCCAAGTGTTATAAGTGAGTTAAGTTTCTTAGATATCAACTGAGACTATTTTGTAAGCTTTCAGCCCTACATAGGCCTGTGTAAACCTAACCTAGGGTGATAAACTTAAAACTTGTATAAATTTCGTTTCCACCTTTAAAATTTATTAAAAAAAAATTATTCTAGTTTTATTTGTCATTGTATAAATGTTTTTTGTATTTTGATTTGTTACCTGACCATATAGTATGGTATCTAGGTTTGTGTCTTCGGAGTAGGCCTAAAGAAATTTATTTGGTAAAGAGGTTTGGTGATTTAGTAGGGTTCCACTAAGAGTTGTGATATAAATTTTTTTAAGAATATTTAAGAGGATAAATGGTATCAAAATATATTATTATTTCATGTTGAAACCCTATGGTCTATTCAACCCAACAAGATTTAGGCTAAAATAGGGCTACTAGAGAATATGCCTTAAAGAGGAAAGTGTAGATTATTTGATAGTTATAGCTTAGAGATTGATCTTGATGATTGGATGTGTAAGGGAGATATAAATTATCAGGTATATGGTGTGATTTTAATTTTGAGAAGTTAGATTAAACTACCTAAATATGGCAATTCAAACCCAAAATGCATAATACACTCAATAGGAGAGATTATGGAAGCAAATCAAAATCAAATATACAATTCTTACTAATTCCTTACTTCTCCTATCCTCCCTCCAAGATCTTGAAACAAAATTTTTGGATTTTTTATTATAATTATACTTATAATTTTGACATAGTGATGGCATGATAAATGATTATGATTATGGATATATAGACTATATGGCTTTCTTTATTGGTTTCTAATTGCTTGTGATTGTTAGTTAGCTTGGCCATGGAGGAGTGGATTGTATAAATAAGCCAAGGAGGGAAGATATATGTCTCACATTAAAATTATATCAATTAGGATCAAGGGTGGAGAAATTCCAAAAGAATTAAAAATTTCTTAGAAGCCTCTAGAATAGAGGCTTCTAGAGAGGAAGGGTCAAGTTAGAGAAGGTTCTAGAATTGAATAATTCTATAATCCTATTTAGTACTAATTAGGATTAAGAGGGGATTAAGATAATGGTTAGGTAGGTGATTAGGGACTAGGGGTGTATGACATCCTAGGAATAGGATATGGTAAGTGGGTAGGTGAGCCATGGGAATTTTAAATTATCAAATAATAAATAAGAGAGATTAGGATGGGATAAGATATGATTTAGGAGGATTAATTTATTGGTGGGGTAGAAATAAGGTTAGTGGATGAGTAATTATGAAAAGAGGTATTATATACATGACTATAAGGGGTGATATTAGGGTATAATTAGGTGAGATAAATAATATTAGATGGGGTAAGTGAAATTAGTGTTAACTAATAGGAATATTAGTGACATTAAATGAAGCGAGCAATTTTAGATGTATAAATTTTCCCCCTATTTTAAAGGGCATTAAAAGTGGATGAAGTATAAGGAGTAATGTTATTTCAAATAAAAACCATTTCATGGATAACTGTTAGTAAACGACATTAGTGGATATGATTACCCCTTGAGGGGACATGTAAGGAAGAATGAGATAGATGGCCACTGAAAAGAGGAAACAAGGGGTGTGATGTGATGGATAGATGAGGGGATGGGATGTTATAAATGATATAGATGATGAAGAAAATAAAATTGACCTGAATAATGAGCTAAAAATGGATTATGCCCTAGTAAAGACATATGCATAAGGAGTGGAAATAATAGTGTTACAATTTTTGACACATCCCAAGGGGGAATCAACCATATCATGATGATGATAAGATAAAAGGCTGAAAATTTTTGATATATCCCAAGAAAGGATGCATTCAAGGGAGATCTATAGGCCAGGATATGACTTGATTTGATAAGATTAATGATAAGTGTATTTCAAGGCTGAAGTTGAGAGACATGATGAAAGAGATGGGAGAGAAGAAACAATATGATCGAGTTATCAAATGATGAATGGGAATAATTGGTTAGTGTGATGTATCAAATAAATGTGCCATAATGTGATTAATAGAGATGATGTCCATATTAAGGACACATGTAAGGGAATGATAGATGATGATAAATTTATAGTTCTGGTCATGCCCCAATTGAGGGAGGAAACCATAAACTTTAAAATATGAAATGGTCAATCAATGATAATGGAATAAAAGAAGGATTTTGTGACTTTTTAGGCCCAATCGATAGGTAAAAGTGATGGATGGAAATATTAGGGAGATGATTATGAGGATGGTAATTGATCAGGAGACCATTTGATGAATGATTGATATTATATCTCAAGGTTTTTATTGATGTAAGACTTGAGGATGATGAGGGAAAAAATGTGATGATGAATGATGGTAAAAAATGAGAAGATTGTGGCCGAGCTGATCTTAGACATGTTATGTGAGTAAGCACTACCTACTTAGTTTACATAGACATCAAAATGACAATAATTGATTAGAAGGTAATAATGATGATGATGATGATGATGATGATGATGATGATGATGATTAGACATGTTAGTGATCATACAAAGGATGGACTAGGATAAATGATGAGAGGTTAGATTATTGATGATTAGAAAGTGGATGTGAGATGAATGGATTGAGATGATTAGAGAAATGATGAGGCTATAGATGATCAAGAAATCATAACTATCAAGTGGCTCATCATAGTTTAAGAAATTTGATATAGCACTTGGCAAGATATCCCATGATATAAGTATGACCAAGAGAATGTTATGATGAAGTGCATGGGAAAATAGGGAACTCTACAGCTATTTCACATAAATTTTGATTTATTTATAAGAAGAAAGATGTAAAACTTAAAAGAAGGGTGAGGTTAGTATAACTTGGGTTTGGTTTGTACTCCATGATCTAGACAATTGTAAATACTCCTCTTTATCTAGGGAGGAATGACTTATGGATAATAATCACTAAATAAATGGTTGATTAGTCAGATAGAAGGTAGATTGCTTAGAAAGCTAGATCCAAGAAGCCCAGGCTTCCTTAGAGGCTATTAATCCACACTTTCAAACAATTAAGTTCTAGAAATGAAAGATTAATTGCTTGCATAAATAATAGAAGATATTAAAATGAAATACAAGAATTTCTTGAAAAAAGATAGATTTGACTAATTATAACAATAATTGATTAGATATTAATTATAAATAAATCAAACATGGTTCAAAAAATAGGGTGATGTTCTATGATTAGGGAAAAATTTAGAAAGCGGGGTTTGGTTAGGGTTTGATAGGTCAAATAAGCTTGTTATTAGAAATGACACACAGTGACCATTAATAGCTGGGTAAGAGTGTTGGTGGTTAGGTGACCATCGTTGGTTAGGGGAAAACCATCAGTAGTTAGGTGACCATCAGTGATTACTATTAGGTTTGGATTAGGTAAAATAAGTTTGGTTGAGAAGGATAGAGAGGAGTTCTAAAGAAGAAAAACAATATAACTAATTATTGAAAATAGATACTTAGCTTTGTTGTTAGTATGAAGAACATTGAGGTAAGTGGATAAAAACTTCTTGTATATTTTGAAGCAATTATGACAGAGTGACGATGCCTTGGATGTTGATTGATGAGAAACAACACTTTTAACATCTATCTTGGTTACTGGTTCACTGGAAGAATACCTACATAAGAGGCTCTGATGCATAAGACTATAATGATTTATTTTTCCTCTTCTTCACCTCCTCATCTTCTCTTTATATAAGAAAAAGGGAGTGGTGAAACAAAAGGTTTAAAAATAGGTTCATCAAGCTATATAATTTTAGCATTAACATGCATTGATTATGCACATGGATCAAACATATAAAAATAAAAAATCAAGTTATGGTTGAGTGATAGTTAACCATTGAGGTGGTTAGAGGCTAACCATAGATTGTTGAGTCTAATCATCAATGGTTAGGGGTTGACTATCAGCAGTCTATAGGATAAAGGTAAAATGGTCAAAATTAGTCAAGTTGACTTAGGTTTAGCAATTGAAAGGTTGTGAAGTGGTCTTGAGGGGGTCCAAGGGTGGTCTAAGGGTTGGTGTGACATCTAGAACCATAGTGTGAAAATTTATAGTGTCTACATTTTCCCCCTTTTTTTTATGCAATTTATATTTGTAAGCTACAACAAAATAATGGAAGGTGGGTTGAAGGTTTACCTGCCCAAAGCATAGGAGGAGGTGTTCCCCCCTAAAACTGATAATCAATGAGTTGAAATTGAATTGGGTGTGGGTTTTATAAAAATTTTAGTGGGTATAAAATTTGGTGAGAAGTTAGACATTTAAGCATAAATATGTGCATAAAATGTGACATAGTGAGATATCACATATCACATGTAGACTAGATTGCCATAGTTGAGTGAGTTGGGTAAAAAATAAGCTTGACACTGGAAGGACAAGTGAAAAGTAGAAAAAATGACTATATGTAGGTGTGGTGGTTAAGTTTTTCTCATAAATGTAAGTCTCCTAGGCAAGGTCATTAAATTCATAGGTATCTAAGGAAGGAAGTACTCCTGAGAAGACACAATTAGGTTGATGTGTAAAAGTAGCATGAGTTCAGGTTGTTCAAGATGGTAATGTAGTTATAGCAATAAAAGTGAACAAGGTAAAGTCATCATAAAACATGTAAAAGGTTGGGCCAAAATGACCAATTGTGATGTTATGTGGTTAGATCGATGGTTGGTAAAGAAGGTAAACTCCATTGGAATGGTGTGGTAGTGTTAGTTGGTATTGGTAAGGGTGTAAAAACACATTGATCATGGGTTGAATTGATAAGTATTATGGTGGATGGAAAATTCTAAGAAGGTCAAACATCAATGATTAGGGTTGATTATTGATGATCACCTAACAATCATTGATGGTAAGACGTTATCCCTAAAAAGGTGAGGTTAAAAGTTTGTCGAGGGTTTTTTATTTATTCATTTGAAAATTGTAACACATGTCACTTTGAGGTTGTACTGAGTGAATATAAATGGTGGCAGTTGACATATGATTGAGTGATTATTGGGTGAGTGGTTGCATTGACCGAATGTTAACCCAATTTAGGTGGAGGTTTGACTGACAAGGATGCAACAAGGATGAGGGAGAACATGAGGCCAAGTGGTGGTGGTTCCTAGGGCACCTTTATGATGGTAGTTGAGGAATGAGGTAGGGATGAATTTAAGTTTGTTGGTGTCAATTTTATTGAATTTTACTATGGGTAGGTTTACCATAGGTTTAGGGTTAGGGTTGGGAATTTGGGGTTTTAGGTTATTAATGTGAAATTGGTAGAGGGTAGGAGAAAAGGTAAGATAGGTGAGGTAGGGTAGGTGTGTGAAGTAGTTTAGGATGGTTTATTATGTTTTTGAGTGTTTATTTTTTAGATTTTGGATAGTAGGGGTAGGGTAGTTTTGTATACAGTTATAACATAGTGACTGTAAATGGTCTCTATCAATCGTCACCAGTCATTATTGACCATTGGCAGTCAATAAGTGATTGTTGATAGGTCACTTTGTGGACCATTGGTAGTTAGTCTGCTAATTTTCAATGACTGATCGGTGATGGTTCCAAAAAGAACCATCACCGATTGATAGTTGACCATTTATGGTTGATAAATGGGGTAAATTAAAGTTTGTTAAAATGTAAGGGTTTAGGTTAGTGGGTAGGTTAAAGGTTTAAGGATTGATGTGTTTGGTGGTGGGTTTAGGGAAGGGTTTGGTAGGTGAAAAGGTGAAGGATATAATGTTATGGTTAGGTTAAGATAGGATGTAGGTAGGTATAGGTAGAATGCATAGGCAAAATCAAGCCAAATTATGTGAACTAAGGCATTAGTAGTGAACCTTGTAGGTAAGGGAACAATTGCATATGAGAGATTAAGTGTTACAATTGTTAGATGAGGTATTTTGAGAAATGATAGACTAGGAGTGGGATTAGTTATTAGTAGTGGGTTTGGGAAACATTAGGTATTATCAACACATGTATTAGGATGTTATTATATTAGTGGACTCATCAAGAGATGGGATCCAACCACTAACACATTCTTGCTTCTTACTAGAGAGATGATGATCTTGCTAAAGGATATTTACCACATCATACGACTATCACTACAAGGTGAGTTGATAGAGCACATTGATGGTAAGGAGTGAGACCAACTCATGGGTGTATTATATAGGGATGATGTGGTGTATTCAAGGTGGCACACTGAATTCCTACACTATGAACCCTTATATCACATAGATAGGGGCACGAGATAGGTCATCACTATGATGATGATGGTGGTGACTTGTTACACACTACTTGACTTGAGTAGTGGTAGATTTCCTTCTATACTTTAGGTTTTTTATGCATGATGGTGGATCATAAAATTAATGCTTGGTCACTTGTATTACTAGTGTAGATATATTGAGTGTTTTAGGGCTACAGGTGACACAAGAGGTATGGCATCAATGTTGGGTTTATGCTGGACTACTAGGAATATGATCACATTAGAGTCTTTTGACCAGGTGGGATGTTATATCAAGACTTTATTTAGATGGACTTTAGGGTGGGGTTTATATGATGGAGGTATGATTATGCACTCATAAGACTAGGAGGAGGGACACGTGATCTAGATTGGTATAAGGACTGATTAGACATATTAGTGGTGGGTGATGTGATTTGGTGATCATATGTCTAATTTCCTACATGGGTAGGTCATATGAGGTAGATTTTATCATTACAAAGTTATAGGTGGATCTATGGGAGGAGAGATCCAGAGGTAGAGTTGATCCCTTTTGATAGGGTGAGGAGATAGTTTAACCTCATTGAAGATATCCTAGGGGAGTTCCCAAGGTATCAAAGGGAGGATGTAGAGTTACCATTACATACCCCAGAGCCAATTCATGATTTTATTGATCATAAGGAGATAGCAGTGAGAGTAGATGTTGATTATGTAGGTGTTACTAAGGACTACCATATATGGTTTTAGGAATACTATGATGTATCCATTTTTTGAGGTGATGAGGGGAAACAAGACATGAATGTGGATGTAGAGGTGGGGGTAGAGATCATAGAGATGATGATGCCTTGAATAGACATGTATTTATTGCTAAGAGGGACTAGATATGGGTTGCATTATCCACAACACAAGCATCCTTAGCATCCATGAACTAAGAGAGGGATTCAACATAGGGCCAAGGGGCCACTCTTACTACAGAGATCAAGCTAAGGCTATGCTAGATATTGTTACATAAGAGAGGGATTCACTTAGGCAAGTAGGAGGGTGAGTACCAGCACCTACAAGACCACCAAGTACTATCTCCATGGCTAGATATGTTTTGATAATGGAGGAGCTAAGGTATTATGGGGCCTTAGTTTTCACATGTCTTCTTCATGAGCCTAGATGGGGTGAGTACAAAGTAGGGATCATAAAAGGGGCCAAAAGTGTGACACTAGGTCAATGGGCTCCATCTGTAGGTGGATAGATAGGCTTAGGAGGTGGATAGGCTCCAGGAGGTAGTGGTGATCTAGGGTCTTGGACTGTTATGAGACATTATATTATTGATGTACTATATGATTTTGATATTGACCTACAAGCTGATGTAATGAGATGTATATATCCATTTAGAGACATATACATTAACATATATATGATCATTATTTTGATTATGATATCATGATATATAGATGTGATCATGGTTTATGGTTTGTGTTAATGGTTATGGATGTGATGTTGTTTATGTGAGGATGTGATGTTATGATGTTATTGTTTATGTGTACTCACCTAGCTAGGCATGCCATGATGTTGCTGTTTAATTTATGCTTATGATGATGTTGCTTATGATATGATGATGATTATGATGTGGTTATGGTTTATTGGTGAATATGTTTATGATGTATGCTCATGATAATGTTGATATTTGATAGACATTGTTTATGGTATGATGATGATTATGATGTGGTTATGGTTTATTGGTGACTATGTTTATGATGTGTGCTTATGATGATGTCAGTGTCATGTATGAATATGTTCATATTGTGGTTATGGTTATTTTCATTATACGAGGATGGTTTAGGACTATATGGGTCAAGGTTTGATATATGGTAAGGTTAAGCAAGATGTTTGCAATAACCTTTGCAAGATGGTTGAGTGAAACTCAGGTAAAGGTGGCAAGGATGTTAGAGTTTTAGTTTTGATTATGGAAAGAGGAATTCCTTTTATGAGTAGGCTTAGTATCTAGAGTTCTAGATGGTGGATTATTCTTGGTAGCTGGTGCTTTAGAGGCCAAATTTTTAGAAGTAGTAGGCTTGGTAGTGTGTGATATAAAATTAGAAGGTTTAGAAGTAGGATGCTTGATAGTGGGGGATTTGGAGGCTAAGGTCACAAAGAGGATATGTAAGGGTGTAGCTAGAAGAGGAGGTTGTGTTTGGGTTGTCTTTAGGAGACATTTTTTCTTAATCAAAGGATGAGGTCTTAGGATGGAAGAAGGATACAGTCCAAAAATGGAAGGCAAATTAGAAATAGGTGGAAAGGCTCTAGTTTTCAAGATCTTAGGTGGATCCTCATTCTTGGTCAACTTGACTTTTGGTGGGTTAGGTGGTGCTAAATCCACATTTAGTGGAGGATGATTAAGGATCTAAGTAAGGAACATTCCAAAGTTTTTGATGGGTTTGGTTGTGATAGGGGAAGTTACTTGGGTTATTTCAGGTGGAGTTATTTTGGTCATTTAAACTTTGGCTTGAGGGGTAGAGGTTTCTAAAGGTTTGGTTAGGGTGATGGTGGGTTCAATAGTGGAAATGAAAGGTTGGAATAATAATGTCATGGTTAGATGCTCTTTCTTGGTTGGTTAAGGAAGCTTGAGATGGTGCTAAAATGTGGCACGATCTACATTGGGTTAGGATAGATACTTCAAGTTTTACCAGTCTAGAGAAGGGATTATAAATGGGTTTTATCCCTTTGATATTGGTCTCAAAGGAAAAACCCATGGGTGAAGAGAGAGGAGTGGTTACCTCATCCTTTTCCTCAATAAAAGACACTAATATTTGGGAAGATGAGTTTCCTATAGAAGAGGTGGGTAGAGTGATTTATTATTTAGGAATGCTTTCTATAGGAAGAGTTATTATTTTATGATGGAAGAGAAGGATATGGTGGTAATGGTTGCCTATTTTGGTATGTCTTCCAAAAGAGAGGTAGGTAACTCCACTACCTTGATAAGTGGAGAAAGGGTGCAATTGTTTCCTTGGTCTTATTTTCCAAAGGAATAGAAGTCATCTCCACCACCTCAATAATTGGAGGGGAAAGAAAGATGGGTTTGTCCATGGTTTGATCAATAATGAGTTTACTAAGAACCATGTTAATAATATGGACCTCATGGTTATTAGAGGATTCTACTCTATTATTTTCATTATTTGCAGAAGGGGAATGGTTTTCTAAATATGTAAAGTGATTAATTTGGGGGTACATTGGGGTTATCCAACACAATCTCCCCCTTGTCAATCAAACTTTGGACAATATTTTTAAAGGTATTTCACCTAATAACATTGTGTCTGATGACATGGTGGAAGGCACACAATTTTTTCTCCTTATACCAACTAGGTACATGATGAGAGGAATCAAATTGTTGTGGGGGTTTTATCAGTAGGATTTGTATGATATTCATTTTTAATAACTTCTCTAAGATTGAAACATCTGACTCCCCTAAAGGATTTATTTTTTTGGTTGTTGTGGTTTGGGTTCTTAGTGTTCTAGTTGGAGGAATTGGAAGAATTGGGTTGGTTAACAACTGGTGGAGGAGTAATTTTAAATACAACCACAATCATGGTTCCTTTATTTTTGGTGTTAGTGTTGGTTTGATTGTTAGGTTTGGAGGAGGGAGTCTCATTTGATTTAGAGGTGGAATTATTATTTATCAATTTCAACTTCCACTCATTAATGGCTCTATTCTCTAGCTTTTATGACATGGTGAAAGCTTCATAAGAGGTCTTGAAAGTCTAAACCCACAAAGTGGTTGAAATGTGTTTGACACAAGCCCAAGCAAAGAAAACAATCAGCTCAAGTTGGGGAAAAGAGAAAGAAATTTGATTTATTAGGCTTATCCAATGGGTTATGAAGTTAGTTATGGACTCATAATCAAATTTATGAGTGGAGTAGAGATCAATGATGGAAAGCTTCTTAGAGATGTTTATGGAAGAGTGGTCTAAGAAAGTTTGAGCCAGTTGGCAAAAGAAAAGAGGGAGTGATTTGTAATAACAATGTACCAATCTAGTGTCAGACCTAATAGAGACATAGAAAAGGTATGAATAAGGAGAACATCATCATAGGCAATCAAATAGAAAGAATGCCTAAATTCTCTCAAATGTTTTTGAGGGTCTTCCTTGCTCTAAAATTTTAAAATTTTTATAAGTTCCCATTGAGGAGGGTAAGGTCAAATGGGGGTGGACAGGTGAATTGGTTCATTGAAAATTTGTTTATAAGATAAGAGGTTATGTGAACCAATAATTAATGAATCCAAAGTAGTCATTTTGTCCATTAACATTTTGACAAGATTCATTTATGGTTGTGCACCCCTGTAGTTATAAGTAAGATTATGTTGGGTTCGGGTAGGTGTGGTATACTGATAGCTAATGTAAGGTTGGGAGGCTTTCACATATTGGTATGTGGACATATGTGGTTGGGATGATGCCACATATGAATATATGGAGATAGGTGGTTAGGTGGAAGGTAGAGGTACATACCTTTGTGGGTTAGGGAGGTAGCTTAGGTTTGGTACAATGGGAACTTGTTAAGGGATTAACATAGGTTGGGTAAGAGGTATGGCTTGGTTGGTATGTAGAGGATAGGTGGTAACTTTAGTATTGATAGGTGGAAGGGTAGAAGGTATGGTGACCACCAATATTTGGAATGGAGTGAAGGTAGGTGGGTTGGAAATAAGAGGAAGGGTGATAACACTAGTAGAGGGTATTCCTACTGTAAGTGGAGTACCGGTACCCAAAGGTTGGGTTGATCCTATACTAGAAGGGTCCTTGGTTGGGGTAGAAGGTGTTTGGGTGTTGGGTTGTTGGGTGGGTTGGTTTTGGATGGTGGTATTGGTGGGATTATTAGTAGAAGATGGCATCTAGGTTACTAAGGGTTAGGTGGAAATCATGGCAATTAAAAGTTCTACCCATAAGGTGGGATGACATACCATAGGGTGTGTCAATAGGTGGAATCAAAGTAGGGGTACCATGGGATATGGTGTTTAATGTTGGAGGGATATGGGGTTATTATCCAAAAACGTGGTGAAATCCATATCACCTTGGGCAACCATCCAAGGGATGCTAGGATTTCCAAAAGGATGGGGAGAACTCTCTACATTTGAGATGTACTCCATGGATGAGGGAGAAGAGGAAGATGGATGATTAGGAGGTGGATCTTGATTGGCTTGGTTTATTAGTTGTTGCCTAGTTAAAACCATGTGAATAATGGAAAAAGGAAGATACAATAAATCTCACAACTCAAATAAAGAGAAGACAAGAAAATGTCAAGGAAATGAAACACACACTAAAGCACATTAAATCCTAAGTTTCCTTTTAGTCTCTCTTGTGGATTATGCCTTTAGCTTTAGTAATTGTGTGACTCAACTTTGGTTTGTAGAATGGGTACTAGAAAGGAAGTCTATGGTTGGTTTTAGGTAGTTTAGGCTTTCAAAGGGATTGCATTGGAAATCTGTATGTGGCTTGATATTGGGGCCTACCCCCTCAGTTCACACACCATAATGATAATGGTGCTAGGTTCTTAGCTAATATATACCTATTGCCAGAGATTATACTCAGCCAAAAAATTTAGTTAGTTCTCCCTTTGGTGATGAAATCCAAGTAGGATAGCTAGGAAAGGTGACCACTAGGTGATGAAATCCCAGTCAGGCCTTATTTCAATATTTTAATGCTTGATTAGGTGTATGTGGTTTGGTCTTTTGTGTGTGATAAGAGTGAAACTATGATTAATTCACTAGATATATTGAGTTATGTGAGCTAAAATAGACAAGCAAACAATGTATGTAGTCAATTTCAAGCCCAAAATGAAATTTTAATTTCCTTGTATGAGTAGAAAACAAGAATAAGAAGCATCTAGATGCAACTATGAACCCAAGGAAAGACTCAAGGGTCCCACCAGGAATGCCAAAATGTTTCACATTAATTTTGATTTATTTCTAATAAGAAAGATGTAAAACTTAAAAGAAGGGTGAGGTTAGTATAACTTGGATTTGTTTTATAATCTGTGATCTAGATAGTTGTAGATACTCCTCTTTGTCTAGGGAGGAATGACTTGCAGATAAGAAACCACTAAATAAATGGTTGATTAGTTAGATAGAAGGTGGATTGCCTAGCAAGCTAAATCCAAGAAGCACAAGCTTCTTTGGAGGCTATCAATCCACACTTTTAAATAATTAAGTTATGAAAATGAAAGATCAATTGCTTACATAAATAATAGAAGATACTAATATAAAATGCAAGAAGAAATTATAAAAAGATGGATTTAACTAATTATAGTAATAAATGATCAGATATTAATTATAAATAAATTAGACATGGTTAAAAAAATAGGGTGATATTTTATGATCAGGTAGAAATTCAAGAAAATGGGGTTTGGTTAGGGTTTGATAGGTCAAATAAGCTTGATGTTAGAAATGACACATAGTGACCATCAGTGGTTAGGTAAGATCATTGGCAGTTAGATGACCATTGATAATTAGGGGCAAACTAGCACTAGTTAGGTGACCATCAATAGTTACTATCATATTTGGCTTGGGTAAAAGAAGTTTGGTTGGGAAGGATGGAGATTAGTTCTAGAGAATTAAAAATATAGAAATAATTACTAAAAATAGATACTTAGCTTTGATGTTAGTCTAAAGAACATTGAGATGAGTGGTTAAAAACTTGTTGTAGATTTTGAAGAAATTTCAATAGAATGATGATGCCTTGGTTGTTGATTGATGAAAAATAACACTTTTGACCTCTGTCTTAGTTGATGGTGAACTAGAATAATACCTACACAAGGCGATTTGATGCACAACACTCTAATGACTAATTTTTCCTCTTCTTCACCTCCTTCACTTCTCTTTATATATGAAAAAAGGAGTGGTGAAACAAGATGTTCAAAAATAGGTTCATAAAGTTATCTAATTTTAGCATTAACATGCATTGATTAAATACATAGATCAAACAACTAAAAATAAAAAATTAAGTTGTAGTTGAATGGTAGTTAATCCTTGAGGTGGTTAAATGCTGGCCATTGGTGATCGAGTCTAACTATCAATAGTTAGGGGTTGACCATTGACGGTTGATAAGACAAATGTAGAATGATCAAAGTTAGTCAGGTTGACATAGGTTTGGTTTTTGAAAGGTTGTGAAGTGGTCCTAAGGGGGTCTAGGGGTGGTCTAAGGGTCAATGCAACATCTAGAACCATAGTGTGTGGATTTATAGTGTCTACAACATCATCAAGGGAATTTATAAGAATTATTTTAGCTTTAGTGACCTTATATAAAACTATTTTATTTCCCAATAGACACAATGCAACATGAACTCAAAAGATAAATAAAAATAAAATATTTACATGATAAAAGACATGCAAATAAGCCAAATAGAACAAATAAATAACACACACAAGTATCTACATATAATGTTACAATGTGTTATCTAATGATGGGATGAGTGATTAGGTGATGGGTTAGACTAGGATGATAATTATATTAATATGGACTAAGAATAGAATTGGATTTGGAATAAACTAATGATGATGTTTAGGATTAGGACTTAGGTAAGGATATGGATGTGGATATGGATTTTAAAATATGTAAGGGACATGGATGGGGATTTGGATATGGGGGCTTGGATTAGGATTAAGACATAGATTTGGAGAGGAAATTAGACCAAGTATGTATTTGGAGTTGATTAGGGACTTGGATAAGGATAAATATTTTAGATAAGGATATGGATTAGATGAGGGACTAGGATCAAGAGAAGGTTACTGATGACATTGGACAAGCTGAATATGATGATAAGATGATAAGGATATAATCCAAGATAACATGATAAGGTGGATATTATAGTAGATAGGGTGACTAGGATATTTAGGACTTAGGGAAAGATGACATAAGACAAGAAAACTTAGATGTTGGTTTGGATTTTGTAATTTTTAGGTTTTTTGGAATATTTTAATTTTTAGGTCTTTTTGAGATATGTATATACACTATACAAAAGGGGTTACTAGAAAAGGGAATACCAAAAATAACAACCAAGATAAGTATGGATGGAATGATGGATGGGATGATAAAAGGATGAGGGTGATGCTGAAAAGGGAATGAGGACCAAGGAAGAAAAGTCTATGGATCGCCAATGACCACATCATGAAATAATCAGATATTTAGTTTCTTGAGTGTCTATTAGAGGATATGCCAAGAGGATTATAAAACATTTCCCAAGACATATTCCATTCCATTATGAAGGTGAAGGTTAGAGGAAAGGAGGGACATAATATAATGCATGATATGATGGCAGATGAGGGGTAGACATAATGGATAGAGGAATAAGATAGACATGGATGGCATGGAGGGGATTGAATACAGATATGAAATGGATGGATTTTTCTCCTAGGTGTTGAGGTATAATGCAGATAATATATTATTTTTCCATGACGTTGTAAACTAATTTTCATCATGGTACTTTCCCAAGGTACAAGAATGTTGGTTCTCACCATTAGATGAATGATTTTTTATTTTATATTATTTTTTGACTTTTTTGAATTTTTAATGGAATCTTGATTTATTGGATATGGCTATGAGATGCAATAATGTTGACACTTATTAGATATTTAGCCAACACATGTTTTAGAGATATGTGATGCTAGGATCATGTTGTCACCACTAGATGTATTAATGTCCATGTGACCTTCATTGACTCTTGATTGAGACCCCTCCAAATATCTAGACTAGGTGTCTTCATCACCCTTATAAGAAATAATGCTACCTAGGTGGGTGATGTGAGGTATTGATTGGTTTAGATATTGATGTTGATTAGGGAGTAATAGACTAAAATGAATGGTAGGACTTAATGGGATTATGGGAGCATGATAGGAAGATGTGATGGGTGTTGGAGAATTAAGAATAGCAATCACACACATCATTAGAGATGTTGGAAATTCCACATTTGACTGGTGCCATGTGACAAAATATTTTAAGATATCTAAGACTTTTGGACTACATGATTATTATTTGATTTGATTATTTGAAGGATTATCGGCCATACTAGTAGTGATTTTGACATTATTTTGATTTTTAGACACTTGATTATAACTTGGCTTCCCCTTGGTGACTTACATTGGGTTTCACTAGAGGAGATTGATTTTTGACTTGATAGATAATTAATATTTTAAATTTTATAGTCCCTTGGTGCCTGATTTTGGGATTCACTAAGGGAAGACACTTTGTGATTAGGCTAATGATTTTACTTTTATTGATCATGAGTTATGGGATCAAAGATGATTTGATCATTATGATTGAATTTTTTAATATGTTCTTAGACTTTTGTATTTATGTCACATATTATGTTTCTCAAGGGTCTAATGATGGATGCTCATATTTATCCCTATGGAGGGAGGTGATAAATGATCATTGATAGAAAGAAAGGGGTCTATGATGGATGTAGGTGGGGGAAATGGTATGATGAGGTCAATGAGGGGTGATATGGTAGTATGGTATTCATAGGGGTTCCTAGGAGACCCAATTTTGACATTAGAGAAATATCCTCAACATCATCAAATGGATCACTAGGATTAGCTGCAGTATACACATCTAAATTAGGATCAGATTCACCCTGCCTATCTTTGATAGATAAATCTTACAAGAACTTTTTTATAACTTCATCCTCTTGATTTTTATCAAATGATATTCTTGGTGATTTTTTATCATAAAAATTAGAAGTATATTAAAAAATGCACACATACTATAGGGGATCTCTTCACTTCATGACTTAGATGTAGGAGCATTGGTCTTTGGATCAAATGCTTGTTGACATGATTGGGTTAGTAGACTAGTAATATATGAGGTTTCCAAGATTAGACTCCCTTTTATATTAGAGTAAGGGGTAGATTGGCTATGAATAGTTGATGAAGATTTTGAATGGAATTGGATGGTGTGAAGAGTAGGAGTTGACTAATGTGGATGGGTGTGGACTAGAGGTAAGGTATGATGGATGGTGTTAAATTATATAGGATGTGAAGTGCTAAGATCAAGGAGGTGAGAAAGGAGTACCTAACTATTATCCATGAGGCATTATTTAATTAGGTAATTGACCAAATTTTTTTTTTGGATTCCATGGATGAAGATGAGATAAAGTATGGATGATGTGATTTACTAGCCCTAATCGATAGGTGCAGGGGATTGAATGGAAAGCTTAAGAGATAAATTTGGGATGTATGGAAAAAATTTAGGTAAAGAATTACTTTAGTTTGATATCAAGTTTGACTTGATGTTTGATTAATTTTCGATGGAGTATGACTAGATCAAGTAGACCAAATTGGGATGTGAGCTAGACTATGATGATTTAGACTAGATTTAACTAGGTGAGCTATGACAAGCTCTAAAATTTGATGGGGGGATAGATTATCCCAAGGGATGTGATTTTGACTAATGATTGATTAGATTAAGACTAGATCAAGACTAATATTATCAACTCAAGAGGATGATATGATTTTATTAGTTGTTATTGATAGGATATGCAATGGTGATTCAAACTTGATTAGACACAGGCAAGTTAATGATGATGACCTTGATAAAAAGAGTTGTTTTCCAACATGGATGAGGAATAATGTATGACTATCTAATTGATGGGATAATTATTATAAATAAGGGGATGAGTTATGTTGGACTATGATTAGGACTAGGTTGACAAGGTGATTAGGCAAGACAAGATCAAGACAAATGATTGGCTATGGATAAAGTGAACCTAGGAAAAGATGTGGATGTCAAGACATGATTAGGACATGTAGGTGATGGGGGTGGATGATATGAGGCTAGGAGGTGTCTAAGATGAGGTGTAGGATGAGAATTTTTTTAATATAATGTGCAAAAAAAATATGTATAAGAAGATGATACAATGATGAGACAAGGATATACAAGATGATGATATGTGAAGACCTAGATAGGTGTATATAGGTTTGGGTAAAAGTCTAACTTGGATCACAAAAAACATGGGTCTATAATGACACTCACTAAATAAATAAAGCTAAAAACTTAAGATTAGTAAACTGATGGGTGTGTAAACTGATGCTTGCATAATCTAACAGCTTCATGGGTAAGGTTGTAGGATGGTGACCAATTAAAAAATATCCCAAACCCTCTCAAATCCATTTTCATATGACAATAAATTGGGAACTAATACTTGCTTCAAAAATAATTCACCTATTATGGTTGGAAGGTCCTATGCTAGGTTAAATGGACTCTCTAGGGGCACCCTTAATAAATGCTAGGTAGAATGGGGCCCAAGTGTATGTATGGTGTTGCCTAATGACTAGTTTAGAGAATGAACTCTTCCCCTTCATGGATGACCTATATTGGGTTAATCACTTAGTTTAATAAAAATTATCCCTAATATTTATACTCCACTAGAACACAGAGTGTGGATTAGTGCATGGTGTTGAAATACATGATCACTATCCCTCTAAAACTATGCCAAGTGCATGGGTATAAATTCCACATCATGTTTCCCTTAAAAAATCAGAATGGGAGGGTTTATTAGTGGTTTTTTATCCTCCATGAATCACTACAAGAATTCAAGGAGGAGAGAATACACAACGGTATCCCTCAAATGATAGACAAGCAAGCTAAAATAGATTAATTAACTAATTAATTAGATGTTAGATATATACAAAATGCAAGAATATACAAGATATCATGATTTAAATGAATTGATTAAAATGTTTAAAATTTTTAAATATAATGATTTTTAAGATGATAAAAGGTCTTTGATATTTGGCCTACAAGAAAATGATTAGTAGTTTGATTATCACCCTTAAAAAGTGAAACCTACAAGACAAGAGATTAGTATATTTTATTGACAATCTTGAGGGGTAACCTGCAAGACAAGACATTAGACCAAAATATGACCTATGAGATAAGATTTTAGACAAATAAAAAATGGATACTAGATTCACCCTTGAAAGAAACAAAATTTTAGTCCAATAAGCCTTAATAAAAATAATTAAAAAAATCATGATTTGGCTCTATAGTTTTTTTGGGTGAGGGGGCCATGACATAGGGTTTAGGGGTAATATCCACTAGCATGGTCAAGAGTCAACACTCCTTATGGAGTCAAGGGGAAGATCCCTTTGTGGGGTCTGGGGGAAACACCCTTGGTGCACTCCCTATTATGGTATATGGTGGGGTTGAGGGGAAGTGCACCCAATACCAAACACAATTTAGGCCTTACAGGATGCTTGAAATGACCAAAAAATCACTAAAAATGACTATAAAAAATGAACTCAAAAATCATAAATTGAAGGCAAAAATGAGTGCAAAAATGTAACTTTAGAAGGTAAAACCATAGATACACAGTTAGATAAATACAATACCACTTCTAGAGAGTGAAAAATCACAACTTTTCTACAATATCATGACTACAAATTCATTATTTTGTAAAAAGGTATAATTTAAATTGGTTACCATGTGGTTTTCTATAAAACTACCAGAGTTTTGGCAATATCATAATTGTTATTGTTAAATTGTAATTTTTTAATTAGCGATATTGCAAAAAGATTAAAAAAACTTCACACCTTTAACTTCCAAACTAGAATGTGTTGATTATGAGATGCTATTTACAGGTGATATTTATAGACTATTATTGGAGGAAGATGGTTTTTTTATAAAAATATGCAAACATTTTCAACCCTTTTAAAGATTAATGTGAAAATATAAGATTTTTAGACAAAATCTCAGAATGTAAGATTAGATAGATATTAGCTATGATAAGAATTAATTTATACTTTTACCAATAGTTTATAGAGACCAAAACCAACTGATATGATTTTTAACTTTTCTATTCAAAATCGCTTATATAAAGAAAATATCATCTATATTACGTAAAACTACTACTTTAATGACAAAATTATAGTTTGTGAAATCATGATTTTAAAGAAGAGGGTTAACCAAAAAAAAAGTTAGTCATTAGTGGTAAATTCTAGAAATCAACATAAAACTACAAATCTGAGGACAAAATCATGGATTTTAATATGAAATCACTATTCATGAATTAACGATATTACATAAAAGTCAAAACTTGCCAAAAGGAAAACTATTAGAAATTAAGGTGGTACTTAGTGATAATATTGCTATTTTTTAGACAAAATCACAAATTTTATGAAAATATCACCATTTATGAATTCATGATTTTTCATAAGATGACAACCTACTAGGAAAAAGGTTAGTTGCTAGTGGTTAAGGTTTGGCAGTTAATGCAAAATTGTGACTCCTGATGACAAAATTATAACTGTGCTTTAACAATTTTGTAAGGCAAAATTATAATTCACTTGGGCGTGATAATTGGATAAATTTCAGCACTTTTTCCTCAACCATTCAATCCTAAATGTTATCAAAACACATCTA
Source organism: Torreya grandis (assembly GCA_037957365.1). NCBI lineage: Eukaryota > Viridiplantae > Streptophyta > Pinopsida > Cupressales > Taxaceae > Torreya > Torreya grandis. The sequence continues at coordinate 2,724,440 of JARHVA010002182.1, forward strand.
GGATTTAATTAAGTTAAAGTGGGATAGGATGTCCCATTGTGGTTGCCAAAATGTGATTGTAATTTTGAGCAATTAGATTAAACTACCTAAATATGGAAATTCAAACCCAAAATGCACAATACACTCAATATGAGAGATTATGGAATAAAATTAGAATCAAATAGATAATTATTACAAATTCCTTACTTCTCCTATCCTCCCTCCAAGATCTTTAAACTGAATTATTGGATTATTGATTTAAATTATACTCAAACTTTTTGACATAGTGATGGCATGATCAATGATTATGATTATGGATATGGAGATTATATGGCTTTCTTTATTGGTTTCTAATTTCTTTTGATTGCTATTTATCTTGGCCATGGAGGAGTGGCTTGTATAAATAAGCCAAGGAGGGAATATCTATGGCTCAAATTCAAAGTTAATCCATGAGGATCAAGGGTGGAGGAATTTCCAAGGAATTAAAAATTCCTTGGAAGCCTCTAGAATAGAGGCTTCTAGAGAGGAGGGGTCAAGTTAGAGATGGTTCTAGAATTGGAGAATTATGGAATCTTCTTAGGGACTGATTAGAATTAGGAAGGGATTAGGATAGGGGTTATGTAGGTGATTAGGGACTAAGGGTGTAGGAAAGCCTAGGAATTGGATAGGGTAAGTGATTAGATGATCCATGGGAATTTTAAATTCCCAAATAATAAATAAGGGAGATTAGGATGGGATAATATATGATTTAGGAGGATTAATTGATTGGTGGGGTAGAAATAAGGTTAGTAGATGAGGAATAATGAAAAGATGTATTAGATAAATGAATAGAAGGGGTGGTATTAGGGTAGAATTAGATGAGATAAATAATATTAGATGGGTAAGTTAAATTAGTGTTGAATAATAGGAATATTAATGAAATTAAATGAAGTGAGCAATTTTAGATGTATATAGATGGAAATATGAGCCTTAGTGTGAAGATGAGAACAATGGAATCATGCATTAAGATTTTAAGCCTCTGAATCTACATGAGAATGAGTAAGTTTGAAGCAAGAATAGAGAGTGAGGTATTGAAAATGGTGTATGAAGAGTATGATGTTTTTAATAGAAGGAGAGAATGCAGAGGTAGTTGAAGGGTGATATGTCAAGAGTGAGAAGAGAGGACTATGAAAGTAAGGAGGATTATGAGACTAGAAAAGGTAAGAATGATCAATGGTGTCAAGAGAGGATTAATATACCTATTATAGAAAATAAAATCAGATTATATATAAAGAGATAAAAGGTAATAAAATTAGATCTAGGTAAAGGTATGAGGAGAGTGTATGGATCATCTCTACATCAATGATTTTGATAAGGGCCTTGGTATCTTTGGTCTTTTTATAGGTGTTGCTAGGTGATGAATAAATGAGAGTTGATATTATATTTAAACTAATACTTTTGGATTAATAACTATAATTAAAACACTTAGGCCAACCATCATTATATGTTTTATTTGTAATTTTGATGACTTTAGGACACTAGACACTTACATCAAGATAGGATAATAATGTCGATACTACTAACTAACCCAAATGTTAGTGTCTAGGGAGTAGGAAAATAGGTATAAGTTAAAAACTTTTAGAGATGGAATATAAGTATATTCCAAGCAATCTGGGCAAGATGAAAGACTTGGATCATCAACATAAGACTAGTCTAACTAAGATATATAGGCCAAGGGGCATAAATATAGAGTAGATGTGAGACTTGTAGAGGTGGAAAAGGTAAATAACTATGAGGAATAACCAAGGTTTGAGTTTTCCAAGTGTAAAATACCAAGGTGATATATAATCATAAAATATCATCTATAGAGAGTTATTAAGATTGGACAAGAACTTAACTCAAAAGAAAAAGGTTATGCCATAGGTTGTTATGATGTAAAAAATGTGAATCTGAGTAATAATTACATCATGGAAAATCATGACATAATCATGTATGTAAACTCAATTTAGTGATAATGTAATATGTATGTGGAAATAAACATTCATAGTAAGTGTGTTTAGATATATGTGACAATGAAGCATGTATGTAATTATCAACCGAGTATATTACATTGAATAGAATTACTTAGGGAAGGTTGCATGATATCCATCATAGCATTAGAAAGGTTGGTTGGATAGATGATTTCCATGATGGCATCAAAATTTGAGTAAAGAATAAATCAAGGTGTCATGGATATGATTTATACAATCAAAGAGTACATGCATAATACATGAAGCACATAATAGGAGGTTTAGGTCCCAAAAAAATGGGACATGTTCAAATGCCACTCACTCTAATAGAGGACACATACAAGGCATGTTCAAATGCCTTCACATGCATACATGAAAATAGTAGAGGCTTATATCCATATAGAAATACATGTTCAAATGTCCAAACATGAAAATAAGACACACATAAAGACATGTTCAAATGTCCTCACATGCATACATTCATAGATATAAAGGCTTATATCCACATGGTAATGACTATTAAAATGTCCTAAAATAAAATAAGGAAATACATACGAGATATAAAGCTGGGAAAGAAATATAAAAATCATGCAAGATTATGTATTTTGATTAATAAGAAGTAAGTTGTAATCTAATTATATTCAATAATTTAGATAAATACTAGTATATCATAATGTTAATGAATGATTATTATTTTAAGATGAAATAAGATGTAAAGTATTAAGCTGTGAGTAAGATATATATAAAAATAATGATAAAACCTATGTATACCATGCCCCTAGTGAGCTAGTTAGTGAATTTATATGTTATAAGAAGCCTGTGTGAAGTCTATAACTGAGTAGTGATAGTATGAGCTCACTAGGAAAATATAAAGGTGAATGACACTAGAGAAATACACTCCTATCTTACAAAACACTCATGTATAAATGGTATTTATAAATGTGTATTAGTGAAATCATCCATTGAGTTTGGGATTGATGTTCTATGCAATGTCCAATCATTCATGTACCCTATTGAAGCACGTATGATATAAAACTAGCTAAAATATATATAGGATATTGTGTATAGATAAATTAGTTAATGAAAAAATACATATAAGAATGCAAAGGTCCTAGTTTTTGTTATTTTCTATAATATTTTCCTATTTTTTATTTTTTACATATATATGAATGTAAATATGATACATAGTAAGCTAGATAATACTAACTGATGAGTCATAGAAGGGACTCATATTAAACTAGTGCTATGTGAATAAAATGAATGGTGACCTTTCATGAACACAAAGGGGTATGTTGTGGTGACTGTACTAATCTCAATGGAGAATCTCAATATGGGACACCAACTATGATATAAATATCACTACCATATTGATAATATGTAGTGTATTGTCTCTACCTATGATCATGTTGAACTTGGGGATTTTTGAAACCCATCTTGAAGTATGTAAATCATGCATAGGTGTCTTATGGTAAGTACCCCTGGTATTCTATAATATTAATTAAGGACATGTAGGATTTGAGAGTGGATCACTATAATTTGTGATAAATTTCTTTTAAAGTGGCCTCTATAAGATAGGCTTTCATGTAATTGTAGATTTTTATTCTAAAAATCTCTACGTAAATTGTACCTTTTGAGGTAACTCAATTGAAGGCTACCATATGGTAGTCAAATTATTTATGGTAGATGATACTCATAAGGTATAATTATAAATTTAATGACCTCATTAGCATATATGTATTTCAAACACATTGGGACTATAGAAGGGACTAAATAAATATGTTAAATCCAAGGGCATCCTAATAATATTTCAAAGACACCTCCACTAGATACTACTGTGAATCTGATGGCCACATGTATAGGACCAACTTATAATGTTAAAATAATCTCACCAATCAAGTTCTAAATGTGACCATTGAATCCTTTTATGACTATGGTGGTGGGAAGCATATCCTGATTTGTGTATCTAAGATGATAAAGAAGTATGTTTTTACACATTTTCAAACTTGAACAATTATTGACCATGACACTTTGAATGGGCTAGTGATCAATGTGTACATAAATAAACAAAGAATGTAAATCTAAGTCATCATCAAATATCTCATGTTCCAAAAATGTGATGAGTGGCCTAGATGGCACTGATGTATGATAAACACCTATGATACCATTTAAAATATGTTGTTCCTCTATATTTGAATGGCAAGAAACTAAGAAAGGGTGCACATTATATGTATAGTGAATGCTCGATGTATTCGTTATCTTATTAGCCATGTGACTAGGAAAAGGATCATTGGAGATTTTTATTACTTCAATTTCACTTTGTTTTAGTGTTGTACTCTATGTTAGTTTTCCCATATCAATGATGTTTACATTTATTGAATCATAAATCTTGTGTCTCAAACCAATACATCTATTGGTAGTATGGTGTAATTCCCTGTGATAGTTACAAAAGGCATTTTAGTCAAAACCTTTTGGAAGAGGTCAATTCACATCAAAAACTTTAATGGGAGAGAGATATATGATATTACATTTTAATAGTGTTTTGAAAACCTTATATGGACCTTTTTTTAGGTTAGTAAACTATGTTCATGGAGGAGACAATAAGATAATGCATGGAATAGGCTCTGAAATGTGTGTTTACCAAAGGTGGTGTTCCAAAGGATAGAGTGAGAATTGACATGGTAATATATTGAAACACTTTAGTTTAGCCAATTTTTATGGGTGGTACAAGAGTTGTATCCAAAATATAAGTTGGGTTAGAGGTCTCAGAATAGTGCCCATCAAATGATTTCTTAAGTTCATCTCTAATGATGTTGATAAAATCATGTTGCATATCATTATTCTTTGAGATAAACCCTTATGAATTTTTACTATATGTGTCATCAAATATATTTTTGTGTTCTAACATTATGGGTTGATTGACTAAATTTTACAAATATGCAGCTTGGGAAGAGCTTAGTGTAACATTATGGTTAGATTAGGAAAAAATAAGTTTTTAAAGTTGAATGCTAACATGGAAATGAATAAGTAATGCAATTATTATAGAATTTAAAAAATAAATAAATTCTAAAATAGATAATGGAAATAAAAACAATAAGGATATAAACCCTATCAACATTTATAGTTAGGGTTTAGCAACATTCAAATAACTAACATGTTCACCAATATGTTTGATCAAATATGGGATTCAAAGTGAAAACCGTAGATGACAGTGCTATTATAAATAATCAAGATAATAATATTAAAATTATGGCATTCTTTAAACTTACTAAAAATAGAAAATTTTAAGGAGAAAATAAAGACTTAGCTAGAAATTATGCCTCTAGGAGGAATCATGGTCCAAAACTTGCTATGCAGAGAGGTTTGGTGACTAGAATCAAGAATCTATAATTAGATTTGGGAATAATAATGTTGGGAATAGGACATTATATGGGTGGTGATTCTATCCAACCTATGGCACTCATGTCCACTTGCAATGAGGAAATCAAGGTTTCTAAATTTTTTGTGTCTTTATCTATAGAGCATGTATTTGGTGAATGAGCTCATGATCACTTGCATAAAACACTACATGATTGATTTTAATTCAAAATCCTAACCCCTTTACATGTGAATACCAATGCAAATCAAAGGGGGAAAAAGAGGTCAATAGTTGAATTTGGGTGAGACCTCAACATCCCATCTGTTAATTGTTACCTACATAATAATACTCTAAAGAGAAATCAAACTCCATGTAGTTCTCCCATGCTATAGTGGTGTTTGAATAACTATTCCAATATGTTATATGTTGGTGTAATACTTATGTAATTAGGTGCATTAAATATGACTTGTGACCTATAAAATGTATTCAAACTTTAGATCTATGATATTAAGTTATATGCAATCAGAATTAGGAGAAATAAGCATTTTGCTCTCAATGTGCAAGTGTGATTCTAATGATTTTTAATGTGGAGGCCTACTTGTGTGACAAATGGTTTTAAAAGTGTTTATATAATTATATAATTTATAACCCTTCTAATGTGGCTCAGTAGGGACATAGGATGACCTTATTATAGCTTTAAATTTGGAAAATTACATATTATTTGGTGGGAAATAGTAGAGGGAGAAGGACACTAGAGTAATGCATTCTTGTTACCTAGGGTGCTCTTATCCTATGGATGTTTTGATCATGTTTTGGTTAGGTAGGGCATAAATTATGTCTAATGTTGATAATAATGGGTATGAGTACATTCAGGGTCATCTATCATATTAGAAGAGTGTATAAGGTATTAAAAATGATCAAAAGGGGTCCTAAGATAGGTTTAGAGATATGTTTGTAAAAGAGTGGTCATAAGTGCATGGTTTTACCTTAACATTAATTTAGGTGTATATAATTATGAAAACCTTAGATCCATGACATGATTGTTGTCCCTTCTACCTTGCATTCATGTCTCAAATTAAGTTATCAAGGGTATATCTATACATGCACTTTAGATCATGAACCATTTAAATATTAATTTATAGTTCATCTTACCAATCCTTATATTGCATCTATGTAACCTTATTCTTGGTACATACTAACTTTTACTCCAAGTTTTTATGTCCTTTCTCTTTTACAACACTCAGTTGACCCTTATCCACTCTCTAATCAGTGCATTTTTAGGCTTAAATATTTACAAAAATATAATTATACCATGGGATAAGGAGTAGGTAAGCATGGTGAAGTTATTTTTGATATTAATTTTCCTTTTCAAAATAAAGGAAAAGCATGCCCTAGTTATAATATTGAGTCTACTTCTCATAGAAATCATCCTACTAAGCAATTCCACAAGTTTATACCTACTTACAAAGAGTGTTCTATGGTTTATAATACGTTCAACCACATATCACAATTATAATTAGTATATAACAAACTCCTTGATGATTCTATTTCACCTAAATTTATAACATTGAACAATTTTTAAAATGATAAGTCTCTTTTTAAATATCTTGGTGTTTATGATGATCTCCCTTTTTTCACCATAAGAAATACTTTTCTTATGAAACTAATGCACATGGATATTTTGAAGAAAGTGATGATGTTATACCATAAGCACAATTACACGGTATTATTATCCATAATACTCAATTTATGGAAGATATATCAACATTACTTAATTAATAAATGGTTAAATTCCACTTTGTCACTAAAAAGGGCTCACAACTAGTACTATTGGTTGTCATGTTAAAATATGATGAAGGTAAATATATTCATTAAAATTTACATGATAAAACTAAATTATTTACATGGGTTTATAATGTTATACCTATTATTTACCCTAAGGTAGAGATGCATAACATTGTCTTATATCATGATGTCAAACTAGTCAAGTAAAAGATAAGAAAATTGCATCCCAAAGTTTTTTTGTTAGTCAAAAGTGAAGTAAAATGAATATTATATGCATGATTTATTCATGATATTGAGTATCCTGAGTGGGTTTCCAATATTATCCCAATAACTAATATGAATGGGTACATTTGATGTTTTAGAAATTTCCATGATCTCAACAAAGCTTATCCCAAAGATGAATTTCAACTATCAAACATAGATATGATTTTAAATCCAATGATAGGGTAGGACATGCTATCTTTTATGGGTAGTTTTTATAGATATATCCAAATCAAGATTAATATTTTTAATTAAGATACGACATAACCTATCATACATTGGGTGAAAAAAAATACTTTCATGCCTTTGGATTAAAAAATGTAGGCACAAATTATAAATAAGCTATGACTCATATTTTTCATGATTACATTCATTAATACTTTGAAGATTATGTGGATTACTTATTAGAAAAATATAAACATATACAAGATCATATTATTAGTATACTCAAAATATTTGAAAGAATGAAAAAGTATAATATATGTTTAAACCAAAAAACATTAGTCTTTAGAGTTATAATAGATAATATATTGGGTTTTATTATCTCTAAAGGGGTATATAAGTTGACCCTAATAAGGTAAAAACATACAAGGTACATAATTTGACCCTAATAAGTTAACCCTAATTATCTAGTGTTGGTACAAGGTTTGTGCTATGTGCTATAACTAAATCAACCCAGTCGACCTAATTGCCTATGTGCTTAACTTATTTCTCTATAAATAAGTAATGATGGGCATAGAGTAGAGGAGGAGTGGTGATGAGTAAGAAACAGGAATTTTAGATTTTAATTTAGAATAGGTAAGAGGAGATGGAGATGGGGAAGTAACTGGAATGTGGGGATGTAGTGACTTAACCCTAGATAGGGACAAAGATCAAATAAAGGTAATATTAGGAGTTATTAGCAAGAATGACAAAGTGGTTTCTATGGACATGACAGGTAAGATCTCTCTTAGAGTGTAAAACTTAAGGGGTCTTTCGAAAAACCAAAAATACTAGCCATTGAATAGCTTCAGACCATTGATAATGGTAAACACTTCCATATCAAATTCATATCCTCTCTCATAAGCTAAGCCTCTTCTAGAATGGAATAGGTTCTGGTGGTAAATTCATGGGAGCCATACTAAATATTGACAGTTTTAGATCTTGGGCCAAGGAAAAATGGAATATCAAAGGGCATAATGACATTATAGCTATGGTCAATGGATTTTTTATGATCAGACTCCATAATCTAGAAGAATTCTCTAATATTTTAGCATGTGGTCCCTATTTTTATAGAAAATTAGGTCTATTTAAAAAAAATGTCAACTAGGATTTGATCTAAAAATAGATAACATTAATTTAATGCCTATTTGGGTGTGTCTTCCTAGTCTACCAATGGAAATTTGGGAAGAATATTGTTTCATTTTCATTGCCAAGACATTTGGCTACCTTATAGTGCTTGATTTAGCTACAAAAGCTAGATCTAGATTGGTTCATGCTTATTTCTGTGTCAATACCTTTGTGAATCGAGAATTACCTTCTTCAATTTTATTACATATACCTTTTAAATTCCATAATCATATTATAGAGTTTAAAAAATTAGAACTTCACTATGAGAAATGTCATAAGTTAGGTTATTCTTTAAAGCAATGTCCTACAACTCCCTAATCTAAATTGATTCAGGTCAAGCCTACTTAGAAAATAAAAATATGAATCACATTTAAAGATATTGAAAAGCCTTTGAAGATAAAATGTTTTATAGAACCAGATAGGAAAAAAGGTAAATAAGTAGTGTCAAAATCTCACAATACCATAGAAGTAATTTCTATGGAAGGAAATAAGAAGGTAGATGTTGAGCTAGAAAAAAAACTCAAGTAGATGATAAAAATATATCCTAGATGCTCAACCAGTTTAATCAGTTTCACTTCTACAAGGAGGTAGATGTTAAGCACGAGATATATTGAGAGGGGGGGGTGAATCAGTATATCATAAATCTTATAAAATTTCCCTTAATCAAATTCCACTTTAACATACATTCAAGATATGCAATAAAACTAAAATAATAAACTCCACACAAGATAGAGAGAGACACTAGATTTAACATGGAAACCCAATGTGGGAAAAACCATAGAGAATAATCTCAAGTATATGAATAAGCACTGACTCAAACTACAATATTCACAAACACCAACTTGTAGGAGTGCCAACCCCTTTACTGAGCACCAACATATCAACTACTCATGAGCACCAACCCACAGGAGCACCAACCCCTTTGATAAGCACCAATCCACAGGAGCACCGACCCCTTTGTTGAGTGCCAACACAACAATAATTCATGAGCACCAACCCACATGAGCACCGGCCCCTTTTGTGTATACCACACAACTATCTCTCAATGTTGCTATCTCAAAAAATGATAGTTCATTACAATATCTCTTTCCTCTCTCACCTTTGCTCTTTTAAGCTAGATATAAAAAATACAAATCATACTCATCTCTCACACATTTGTTATTCTAAGCTAGATATAACAAATACAAATCATACTCATCTCTCACACATTGCAAATGGCTTCTGAAGCCATTATTTATAGCTTTCCAAATGACCTTTGGCCTTCCCCCTTTGTGACCCTTCAATCCTCATGGAAAATGGCACCAAACTTGCATGACCCTTCGTATCCTTGCATTTGAAAAGTCATGTGGTGACCCTTCATAGTAAAAATCATCCTTTCCTCTTTTATCTTTATCTTGGTGAATTTTCGTATTCCTCAAAGTGTCCCTTTATGATAAATTTCAACCTTTCTCTTTTGTCTTGACTTGGTGACTCTTGGAATTCCCCAAAATAACTCTTCATGGGAAAATGCATCCCATTATTCTTTTGTATTTACCTTGTGACTCTTTGATGTCTCCATGGGCCCTTATTTTGTATTATATGTAATGGGTCATTTATCACCAATAATGCTATACCTTTGACATCAATGACAATATTTACAACAATCTCCCCCTTTGTCATTGATGGAAACCTCAATCCTGAAACTACCACATCCTGAAACCTACACATACTATCATCTAAAAACATACAGTAACTCCCCTTACTATAGTAACCTATACCTATTACTTTTACCTATTTATACACCTATACTTATACCTATTATTCTCCCCCTTTGACATCAATGGCAAAGGTCCTACCTAGAGGTGACACTTAGCTCCCCCTCAATTGATACTAAAATTCAATGGCAGGAAGTAAAAGAAATTAATCCCAACTCCTCTTGTAGATCCTTGAATGTGTCCTTTAATCATGCCTTTGATAATATATCTAATAATACATATAAATTATTGCTTGTCCTTTGAGCATCTAAAATCAACTCATTTGAATCTTTTCTTTTAATCTCACAACCATCTTTTTTGGCTATCCTAGTAGTGGTTTTATCTTTGAATTTTACTATGCCACCATTGATCTTCTTTAGAGTTATGAACTTACTCTTGTCTCTTGTCATATGCCTCGAACATCTGTTATGAATGAACCATGGCTGATCTTCATTTCTTGCATGCAAAGCTGTCTATATCAACATAGACTCTTTAGGTTGTTTCTTCTATGATGAACATTTCTAAACCTTCTTCTTGATGAATGGAGCCTTGAAACTTTGGTCCTTCTTGATTGATTCTACATGTGTTTCCTTCTCTTTATTTATGAAACTATTATCTCTTTTTCAACATTATAATTTCTTATGACCATATCCATTTGAAACACTTTTAAAATTTTAAACACTGCATATGCAAGAAACATTCTAATAGCCTCTAACCTTACAACTGGTGCAAATTTTTCTTCAAAATCTATTCCATCAAATGATATACAAATTAATCTACCAAATCACCTTCTTGTCATGCAACATAGCCAAGAGCAAAAACATCCACCATGCATCAATTTTTCTTAAAAGTGTCTCTTTGAAGCCTAGAAGAGACACCCCACACAAAGGGTCCTAGAAATAAATCTGAGGAGATTCTCGCATCTCCTCTGATTCTTTCTTATGTCTTTCTCTTAGAATCCATTTAAGCATGTCTAACTTTTGACTTACTAACCTCATCATTTATTATGGTTTTCATCTTCTCAACTCTTGCAACTATCTTATCTTGACAAGGCTCATGCTCAAATGTAATAAGATATTATTCATAGTTTTTCCTATCTAATTCTCTACTATAGCAAGTAATTTATTATCACTCTTAAACTCAACTTGATCAACATTTACTATTTTAGGTCTCCAAACCTAAATTTGGATCTTCTCATATTTTCTAGGGGCTCTATATCCTTTGACATACCTTGAATATCTCTTTACTTTATTTGGACATAATTTAGAAATATGGCCAACCTTATGACAACAAAAACAAACAACATTTTTCATACCTTTTTATTAAATGTGACTGAGATCTCCCTTTGACTGATTACTTCTCCACATACAGTCTCTTGTCCTATGACCAACATGATGACAAATAAAATAATGGCCATGAAAATAATTTGAAAACTTAAAAGCATTAAGCTACCTGATTGGATTCTTTAATTCACCTTTAAAACTTGCATTTTTCTTATCTTGGACTAATATTTCATGATCTTTCTCAACCTTGATTATGAAATTCTCATGATTTTCCTTTAAAGAACCTAACTCAACCTACAACTGATTACATTCTTCTTCTCTTGATTTCAAACTTGAATTTGCAACCTCTAGCTGATTCTTAAGATCCTAAATAAACATCTTATCTTCTTTTGCTTCTATAACCAACTTAGAATCTAAGATATATACCTATTCCTTAAGATCCTCAACCATAGATTTCAACTCTTGATTCTCCTTCTTTAGCTGCTTGGCCATCTTGTGCTTTCTTTGATCTACCTTCAAGCTATTAAACCCTTTCTGAAGGAACCTACTATGATACCAATTGTTAAGCACGGGATATACTGAGAGGGGGTAGTGAATCAATATATCATAAATCTTATAAACTTTCCCTTAATCAAATTCCACTTTAACATACATTCAAGATATGCAATAAAAATGAAATAATAAACACCACACAAGATAGAGAGAGACACCAAATTTAACATGGAAACTCAATGTGGGAAAAACCATGAAGAACAATCTCAAGTATATGAATGAGCACCAACTCAAACTACAATATTTACAAGCGCCAACTTGAAAGAGCACCAACCCCTTTAGTAAGCACCAACACAATAATAATTCATGAGCACCAACCCACTGGAGCACCAACCCCTTTGCTGAGCACCAACACAACAATAATTCATGAGCACCAACCCACAAGAGTACCAACCCCTTTTGTGTATACCACACAACTATGTCTTAATGTTGCTATCTTAAAAAATGATAGTTCATTACAATATTTCTTTCCTCTCTCACGTTTGCTCTTCTACGCTAGATATAAAAAATAAAAATCATACTCATCTCTCACACATTTTCTCTTCTAATCTAGATATAAAAAATACAAATCATACTCATCTCTCACACATTACAAATGGCTTCTCAAGCCTTTATTTATAGCTTTCCAAATGACCTTTGGCCTTCCCCCTTTGCGACCCTTAAATCATCATGGAAAATGGTGCCAAACTTGCATGACCCTTCATATCCTTGCATTTGAAAAGTCATGTGATGACCCTTCATAATCAAAATCATCCTTCCTCTTTTGTATTTATCTTGGTGACTTTTCATATTCCTCAAAGTTTCCCTTCATGAGAAATTGTGCCCTTCCTCTTTTGTCTACACTTGGTGACTCTTTGAATTCCCCAAGATGAATCTTCATGGGAAAATGTGTCCCATTATTATTTTGTCTTTACCCCATGATTCTTTGACTTCTCCATCAGCCCTTCTTTTATCTTATATGTAATGGGGCCTTTATCACCAATAATGCTAGACCTTTGACATCAATGACAATATTTCCAATTGTAGATTCTATTATTTCTGATATAGATAATAGGGAGAAGAGTGATCTTAGTTAGGTAATTCTAAAATCTCCAAATTAGTTTGATATTCTAGCGTAGATGAAAGATGATCAAGATTTATCTCAAGATTTAAATAAAAAAACTTTGAGGGAAATTAACAATGCTAAAAATTTAAATCAACCTATATATTCATTTCCAAAAGGATCTCAAGAAGAAGTGAAGGATTCACAATAAATTTTGGTGATGCCCAAGCATAAAATTAAAATGAATTTATCATATTCTATTACCACAAAGAGGGGAAATAAAGGCCTCTATATAAGATTCCCCCTAAATTTGGGAAATCTGTAAGAAAATAAATCTTTAAAAAATTAACATAAGTAGAAATTGATGACAGACTTAAATATATCTTGTCATTCAAGGGAGGTAATCCCTTACCTTTTAGTTAATCATGTTGATATTTTCTTAGAATATAAGAGGAATGCATATTTATTTAAAACAAAAATTCTTAAGATATTTTAGAATAAGTCACAAACCTTCAATTTTGGATATCTAAGAATAAAAAATCAAAGAATCATTTTTTGTCAATCATAAAATGCTTCTTGGAACGAAGCATAAGCAGTTTGATGTAGTTTAAATGGAACCTCAATGGCCCTCATTAATTTTTGGGATAACAATTATCTAATAGGGAAGCCAATATTAAAATCTCCTAATGATGTGGTGGTTCTCTTCATTGATGTTTCTTATGGTCAGCAATGGATTTTATCAAACATTTATGCACCTAATTCCATAACTTATCATAGAATTTTATGGGAAAATATACAAGTTTTTAGAAATATTTGCAAAAATGTCCCTTGGATCATGGTTGGAGATTTTAATTCTCAATTACATCCAAGAGATAAAAAGGTGGAAATCAATTGGTTTTAGATAGTATGGAGGATTATTTATCTCTAACTTCTAATAAAAAGATAGATGTGGAATTAAAATGATCTAAATTCAATTAGACTAATTAGAGGTTGGGTGAAAACCTTATTTAATGTAGATTGGACATAATTTTCATCTCCATGGATTAGATAAATCATAATCATATGATTTTAAAGGCTCTTCCTCATGTTGGATTAGACCATAATTCTATTGAACTTAGAATAGTGGAAAACTATAACAATGAAAATGAGTATCCTTTTAGACTGAAACATATGTGCTTTTCTAATCCAGAAATACATGATAAGATGAAATGGTGGCCTCCAAATTTTAATGGATCAATTATGTTTAAGTTGGATAAAAAAATGAAGAATGTTAAAGTTAAAATCAAATAGTGGAAAAAATAGGTTTTTGGTAATGTTCATATTAAGAAAAAAGATTTAAAATCATAAATCTCTATGTTGGAAGATGAAATAAAAATAAACATATATGATTTAGAAATTTAGAAAAAAAAACAACATTTTTGTTAGTACGACACCATAGCTTCAAGGGAAGAGAGTATTTGGAGATAAAAGTTAATAAATATTTGGCTCAAGGAAGGTCATAGAAACACTGAATTCTTTTGTGTTTACTTTGAAACATAGAGCACACAATAATATCAAGGAAATTTCAGATAGTGATGGATAAATCATTTTGGATAGATACCTCATCAATTAGGAAAGTGTAAACTTCTTCAAAAATTTTGTCAAGAATGACTTTATAATAAATATTATATTTGAACAAGAATTTCTACATGTTATTCCCAAGATGGTTATGCAAGGAGATAATGATGCACTTACAATAACTACTTCCAGTGAAGATCTCAAATTTTTTATTTCCAAAATGAATCTAGGCAAATATCTTAGTCTTGATGGGTTTGCCATAGCTTTTTATCATAAATTTTGGGAAATCATAGGTGATGATGTGGTTGATGCAGTCAATGAATTCATAGATTCAACTCATATGCTTAAATAATTCAACTATACTTTCCTTTCTTAATTCATAAGATGGAGGGTGTGGTAAAATTCTATGATGTCCATCCTATCAGCTTATGTAATTTCATTTATAATATAATCACTAAGCTATTTTATTTAAAGTTTTAAAAAATTATGGAAGTGATTATAGAGGCTCAATAAGGAGGATTCATCTCGAGAAGACAAATACAAGATGGGATTATTATTTTTTATGGGCTATTTCATTCCATGGATGAGATTAATACCACTATAATGGTGATAAAATTATACATGGCTAAGGAATATGATAGACTTGATTTTAATTTCTTAGAAAGATTCATGAATTAATTTGGTTATTAGGATAAATTCAAGAAAATTATCAGATCCTATATCTCCTCTTCTATGTTTTTAGTTGTCATGAATGGAGTTGATCAAGATTTTTCAAGAGTGGTAAGGGAGTGAGACAAGGGGATCCCATTTTTTTATTCTTTTTAATCATAATGGTATAATAATTGAGTAGATTTATCTCAAATGCAATGGCTTTAGGACAATTTAAAGGCTTCAAACCAACTAGAAATGTTGATCTAGTCTCCCACCAATAATTCATAGATGACACCATTTTATTGGCTAAGGCTTTGATATAAGAATAAAGGGTGACAAAAAAAATTATTTTTATATATGAACAAGATTAAAACTATAAGGTAAAATTTGACAAGAGTTTTATATCATTTTTAACACTTTTTTGGTGAGGCAAAATTGAATTTCTCTTTTTTTAGGATGTCAAATAAACACACTCTTTATTAATATCTGGGCATGACTATTTTTATCAATCAACTCTATATTTTTGCCTAAAATCCATTTGTGGAAATATTTCAAATAAATTTAGCTAGCTGGAAAGGAAAACTTCTCTCTCAAACAGGCAAACTATTGCTTATGAAGAACATTTTTTAGAGCCTTCTAGTCTACCTTCTCTCTTCATCCTATTTAAGATTATTGAATAAAAATTTAATAAAATTGAAAGGAAATTACTATGGATAGGTTCTAAAGAGAGAAATATATTTCATTTAGTGGCCTAGGATAAAGTTTATATTGCAAAAAATTATGGAGGCCTAGGTATTCAAAGATTACACAAGATGAACAAAGTGATCCTTTCCAAAATTTTATAGATATTTCTAAAAGGAAATAGTTCTTGGGTTACTATTCTAAGATCTAAATATTTATAAGGAAAAAATCCTATGTATCTTTTACAATGACCAATTTTTTAGGGGTTCCCATTTTTGTAATTTTCTCATGGCTAATAAGGACCTAATCACTTTAGGCTCAAAATGGCAGATTGATAATGGATTGCAAGTTAATTTTGAAAAAGAACCTTGGATTTTATATCAACCTCTTCTCTAGATAGAACCCTAGTAGCATGTTCAAGGACTCATTCAAGACAAATATGTAAAAAAGGTACATAATTATTGGTAGATTACTGAAGGTGTTAAGTCATAGAAAACTCTATGTATAGACAATGTAAATTAGGAGGAAAGAAACATTGTGTCTAATTTGAATAATTTATTGACAACTTATCAATTGCCAGTACCAATAATGAGGATGAAATAATTTGGAAAGAACCATTTGATGGTAAATATCAAGTGAAATATAGGTACAAATTGATGGCTTAGGTTCCTAAAAATGGGGTATGTTGGGATAAGTTATGGGACAAATTCTTGATCCCCAAAGTCAACTTCTTCTTGTGTGTTGCAGTTCAAAACAAAATCTTAACCATGGATAATCTCAGGAAAAGAGGAATTGACCTGATCAATAGATTTCCCCTTTGTGAAAATGAAAATGAAACTATTTTCATTTTCTTATGGATTGTCTCTATGTGCAAGAAGTGTGGAATTTCTTTCTCAATAAATTCAATATTTTATGGGTGTTTGATGGTTCTTTATTTGATATGTGGCAGACATGGGAGAGTCCTTTTTAAAATGTCCTTATTAAGAAAATATGGAAGCTTTAATTCCCCCATATCATATGGGGATTATGGGGAGAAAGAAATAATAAAATATTTAGAAATAAAAAATGTATTAGTAAAATCCTATCCAAAAGGATTTTTGAGGCTATTATTGAAAATTTCAATATAGTGCCCAAAAACTCTATTAACTTATGAATAATATCCAACACTTAATTGGAAAATTGACCCCACCTACTTAAGTACAAGTGATCCTAGAGTTTAAATTAGAAGGAACAAATGGAAACATCCATCTATGGGTTGGTTAAATCTTAAATTTGATGGGGCTTCTAAAGAAAATCTAGGCCCAACTAGATGAGGAGGTATTTTAAGGGACCATCTTTGAAGATTTGTGGTGGATTATGCAGGGGACATGTGGATTAAATCAAACCATTTAGATGAAGCCCTTTCCACTTTGTGGAATTTAAAATTAGCAAAATAATTTGGATCTCAACTTATAGTCATAGAGGGGGATTCATTGAACATTTTGAGTTATCTCCAAAGGAAAAATTTGGCTAGTTAGATAATCAAGAAAGTGATGGAAGAAGATATCTCAATCCTTGATTCTAGACAAGAGGTTGTTATACAACATGTGTATTAGGAAGGAAACAAGATAGCAGACTATTTCACTAATATGGATGTTGGTTCATCAAGGTTAACTAATTAGACTGCCATTGAAACTCTACCTCAAGATATTGGATAGAGGATAAATGAAGAAGCAATTTATAATGAATAAAATGTTTGATAGTTGGGGATATTTCCACATGGGTATTCATAAAGTCCTTTTGGAACTTTATGTATATCTATCTTTGCATAAGTTTATACTTGATCATGTTATTATCCTATGCCTCCTTTAATGTTGTCAAAAATAAGTTTCTATATTTGTGGAATAGAAGGAAGTCAAAGTTTTTCTATATAAATAAGGAGTATGCAATGGGGTTTGTTAAGAATATTGTTTGGTGGATTTTGGAAAATCCATATTCCCCTGTTCTAGTGTGAAGCATTTCAGTTAACTAATTGGTAACCACATGGGGTTGCCTAATAGTATTGAGCCAAAAATTCCTGAGGAAGTTAGAAGTAATGATATTATTTGGGAAGCATTAAAAATAGGAGATTTTTTGAAGTTTATTCAACGTATTGAAGGGAAGATAAGCATGTGTAAACTTTGATAACAAATTATTAGGACAATAAAACCTTGAATATTAATGGGGTTATACTAGAGGTGACTAAAGATCTCATAGCTCATGTGATAGGATTGGAGCTTGAAGTAACTAAAGTTTATAAAATAGGTAAGGACTACAAGAAAGAGAAGGAGAGATTCTTGTTGGAGGTTGAAACACTAGATGTTTTTCAAAATGGGTTTGATCAAGAATATTTGGTGAGGCCCTATGGAGAAGTATCCTTCCACCTAGTGTAGTACATTAGCCTTGAAGGTATGTTCAATATAGTCAACTAGTCTTTATTTGTATTTTTAAACTTTTTCAAGTATGTAATCCCCATGAGTCTCCTATTTTACATTATTTTATCAATGGATTCTTCTATTTAGAAATTTAAAAAGGTTAAATATATTACTCCTAGACATGAAGGGGTAATATTTCTTATCCACAAGTAATTCAAGGGGATGAACTAGATTACACCTGAAATCACTACTCAGAAAAACAAGGATGATGGAAAACTTGTGGACATTAGAAAGGTTAAGAAAAAATAGATTAAATATCTTGGTAATAATTTTGGTAAAGATAAGGATATTAATACTATAAAACATCCTCCAAAACCAAGGTAAAGTATCATTAAAACCCATTTGATGAGTGTAACCATGGAGACACCTATTGTTGGCAAGAACTTGGATTTAAATGGTAAAATATGACACCTTGTTGGAGATAATATTTTAGTTAAGGATGATAATGTTGGAAAAAAAGATTTTAATAATAAAAAGGTTCTATTAGTGGAGAATATCACTACTAAGAAAGTGGATTCTATGAAGAGGAAAACTAGGGAAGTTTCCAAGGAGAATGAGAAGGATCATTTAGGTAGGTAGCCCTAGGATCTAAATGAAAATTTCAATATTTTGGTTGATTATTTGAAAGGTAAACAAAACACTGACAAGATGGAGTAATAAATTAATTTGAAAAAATCAATCATGAGATGCTTCATGAGGGAAATGATTGAACTTAAAGGTAAGGTTAAAAATTTGTAGCAGGAGAATGAATGAATGGCTCAAAATCACCTTGATAAGGAACTTAATCAACAAATTCAACACCTCCATGAGAGGGTCATACTGATTGAAAATGAAAATGGTAAACTCAAAAACAATATCATCTTCCTAGTGAACTATAGCAAGGCAAATATGCATGAAGGGATCCAAAACATGGAAAAATTGAGGGCTCATTTGGGTGATCTGTTTGACACTAGGACTTTAGTTAAAGGCAAAGGCAAACAAGTTCAATATAGTGAGTTCCACAAAGTTGTTGATAAGTAAAATATTCTTTTTCAAATAGATTCTAATCTCAAATGTATGAAGATATATTGGAAGATGTATCTAGAAATTTGGATATGGAGTAGGCTTCTGGTTCTCTTATAGCTTCTTTTGACATCAAGAGTTTCTTTGGTTGTCTTTGGGATGCAATTTGGTAGTTTTGTTGATACTTCTATTTCAATTTAATTCTATCTCTTTTGAGGACTTGGTGTGTCCTTTGATCTCTTTTTGTGTATACTTATCCTAGGGTTTGGGGACCCTAGCCATAAAAATTACCCCCCCGCTTAACCTTAATAAAAAATAATGTAAAAACTATAATTGATATGCCACCACCAACAAATATTAAGAAACTTTGATGTTTAAAAGGATACATTCAGTCTATATGACACTTTGTGGCTTAATTGAATAATAAAATGATATTTTTACATGTTTACTTAAGAAATATACCAAACTTGAAAGGGATGAAACTTGTCAACAAATATTTTATGAACTTAAGGAATATTTCTTCCCATTCTAGATAAATCACTTTTATTGTATATTAAAGCTACTGATCATGCCTTGGGTGTTTTTCTTCTACAACATGATGACACTCATCATGAACATGGAATCTATTATATCATTTTCACACTTCTTGATTATGATAAAAAATATACTACCATTGAAAAGCTATGTTTAGTACTTGTCTTTTCTACCCAAAACTTGTGACATTATTTAATTCACAATGAGACTAATGTTATTACTAAATTAGATCCACTTTGATATCTTATGACAAAACTCGATCTATCAAGGTGACTTGAAAAATGGGTTATGCTTCATAATGATTTTAATTTTAATTTTGCTTCCAAAAATACATGAAGGGACAATCTATTTTTGATCAGTTAGTTGTTGCTTCACTAAAATACTTAGTGTCAATCAATGCTAAATTTTGAGATGGATTTACCCCTTATAACATGCACATTGATGCTTTGACCATGCACTTTTATGGGTCTAAATGTGTTATAATGGTTGGGGAAGGAATTGAGTTTATTAGACCTTAAGGTTTACCTATGCCTTCACTTTTCACTTAGGATTTGCATGTACCAACAATATTTTTGAATATGAAGCTCTCATTCATAGATTGTTATCAACACAAAATTTTAATATCAAATACTTACAATATATATGGAGAGTCACATATTCTCATTAATACATTATTAAATATTTACCAAATTAAGGAAGACAATTTTATCCCTTATTAATATATGGTCTAGCATGTCATTGCATCATTTTATCAATTTTTCATTGAGAATATTCCTAGAAAAGATAATCATCATGCATATGTAATGGCCATTGTTTCTTCTTTAATTACAATTGATATCAATAATGATCATGAAATGTTTACCATCAAACAAATATGTAATCATTCTATGGATACAAACATCATTAATGCATTTAAGGCACTTGTAATCAATAAAAGTGTAGACAATCCTGAATGGTATACTAATATCCTTAATTTTTTATATAAATCCACTTTTCTAGAAAATGCTACATATGAGGATAAAAAGTGTTTGTAATTTCAAAAAATTCATTATGTGCTCATTGGTTTTTATTTTTTCAAATTCTCTTTTTATGGACAATCATTATGATGTCTAAGTCATATTGAATCTCAAATGAGTATATTTGAGGTACATGATAGTGAATGTGGTGGTAATATTAGCGGTAAAGCCACTCGTATGAGCTCTTATGCAAGGGATAATATTGGCCAAAAATGGTATATTAATGTTCTTAATGTCAAAAATATAATAATATTAATCACACACCATATAAGGAATTACAACCCATTGTTTATCCATGGCCTATTTCCCTTTGAGAATTTGACTTGATTAGTGAAAAATATTGAATCATATGAGGGGAATAAATTTATCATTATAGATTCTAAATATTTTATAATATGGGTGAAATATATCCATATATAGTTTAATAAAGGTGAATATATTTATAATCTCCTCACACATAATCTATCACTTTTGGTTAGCTTCCACAATTATCATAGATAATGGTTCTTTTTTCATAATAAAATGGTAAAAATATTCTATGCTAAGTTCAAAATTGAGCATAATTTTATACTCCTTACTACCCACAAGGAAATGGGCAAGTAGAGGAAACTAATAAAACAATCATCCAAATCTTAAGAAACACTATTGTAAAGCATGGTGTCAATTGGCAATATTAGATTATTTATTCTCTATGGACATATCACACAAGTGTTCACACACTAACAAATACCAAATAGATTTTTTTTTAGTGATGAATATTTTTTAATTCACGAGTATTCCATTTTTAGGATTTTGGTTTTGGAAAGTTTTTAGGGTTGACAGATGGGATCGAATAGCTTAAATTTTAGGGATATTTTTTTTAGGGGTTAGCTTGTCAACCCTTTACAATAATATATAAAATTAAACTTAAAATTTTTAAATATATATATATTAGATCTCTTGAGATACCATCCTCGACAACAAGTAGAACCAAAACTAGAGGAACATAGAACTGAATGACAACACCAAATAAAAGAACCATTCGATTATTTCATTCAATTACACCATTCAAAATTTCTATTTGGCTCAAGTTCTTGTCTATGATGTTTGATTATGTCATTTGAATGCATCATTTAATTATGTTATTTAGATGTACCATTCAGCTCTACCATTTGGCTGGGTCATTCGGTTGTGCTATTTTTTTGTGTCATTCAACTAGGTCATTCATCTCTATCATTCAGTTTGGATGTTTAGCTATGGCATTTAGCTATATTTTTTGTATGTGTTGTTCGACTATGTCATTCATGGTTTGGCACTATTGTTGGCTTTGCCATTCATTTATGGCATTCGATTGTGTTGTTTGGTAGTGTCATTTGACTATGTCATTGTTTCTATCATTTGGTTGTGTCATTTGATTCATACATTTGGCTCCATCAATTGGTTTGGTCATTTGAATATGTTTTTTTTCTTAGGAACTATATTAGGAAAAACATTGACATAAAAATTTGTCATCACCCATAGATGATTCACCATACCAATGAATCAAAATTTCCTAGATCTTCCAAATATTTCCAATATGTTTTCTAGTAGGGCCTCTTAAAATGAACCTTGATACCAAACCTTACTCTCTTATTTTTGGAATAGAAGCAATGCTCCCTTTTGAAATATATATACCGTATTTACATGGTCATTGAAATAAATTACTAAAGATAATTAATATTGAGAAAAAACACCTGCACGAACTAGAAATGCTTGATAAAAAGTGTATAAAAGATCTCAAACATTTAAAATTTTATCAAGAATTCATTAGAATATCACATGGAAAGAAAGTTTGTGATAGATAATTTCACATTACTGACCTTGTCCTTAAATAAAATATAAATATTACAAACATTGTTAAAGAGAATAAAGGGAAATTCAAGCCAAATTAGTTGGAACTATTTTTTTTTTACTTAAAATATTGGCCTTGGAGTTTATCACTTAGATATGATTTAGGGAAAACTTGCTAAGAATCATATGAATAACATGCACTTGCATCACTATTTTATATAGCTAGCTTAGTAAAAAATTTAGTTATGCATTATTCTATTTTCAAATATGCAAACTGTTATAGCTCAAATTTGTACCCTTGAGAGGGTGTCTTCAATCCCTCTCACTCGAGATATATAATGGGATTATTCCTAGGTTGTGGGTGACCTTTAAGTGGACCAAACCTTTAGATTTTGGGCTAGCTCCCAATTACAACACCTACACTAACAAATATAATAGTTGTTTGGCTTAGAAAAGGGAAAGATGAAAGATAAAACTAACAAGAAACTTGGAGGTGATGAAAAAAACATAAGGTCCTCAACTTGCTAAAGAATGCACTATGAAATATAAGTTATAATCTAATTATACCATTTCAATACAATCCCTATCACACTAGAACTTTAATATGATGTCCATGGAGATTACAAAGGGTTA
The DNA here is from genome assembly GCA_037957365.1 of Torreya grandis. Classification (NCBI taxonomy): domain Eukaryota; kingdom Viridiplantae; phylum Streptophyta; class Pinopsida; order Cupressales; family Taxaceae; genus Torreya; species Torreya grandis. The sequence goes on from JARHVA010002182.1 coordinate 2,748,083, forward strand.
ATATGATCATATAAGAGGTACCAACAATAGACACTAATGACTTATCATTTCTACATCTAAGTAAACCATGTATGACACTTCCTATGACCTATGAAAGAAGACAAACTTACATAGAGGTATGAATAAGAAGGACAAAATCAAGGAAGCACACTTACTATCACAAAGCATTCATCAAAACAACCCATTCAAGATCATTGTATGAAAGGTGAAGATAGTAATATCCATCTTGAATTAATTCCAATAGGCAATTAAAAGACTTAATTTTGGTAGGGCTTGGCCATAACCAATGTGAGAATGCATTTAAAGTCATTTAATGCTTGTTTTATAGTAAGAAGAGGGGATGAGAGAGAGAGATAATATGGCATATAAAGATAATCATGACCATTTATCATTATAATAGTTAAAAAAGAGAGGAAACTTGACACCAATCCGATTAAGATGTGTTGTCAATTAGTCTCTTGAATCTCATGACCAAGTGTTGTTGAGTTTATTTCATGAGGAGTGGTGTAGGAGGTTACTTGGGAATATTTTAACTTCTTGAATACAACTCCTTTTTAAAGAGTTACATATTATCATCTTGAGGTAAGTTAACATTTTCTTGATGGACACTTGTCATAGCTTAGAAAATTCCTCACCAACTATATTCTTACAATGTTTCCTCACTAAGTGACTTACATTTGAAATTAAACTCATATTATTTCTTGTTTCCAAGACATGCCTTCAAAGTAAATCTTTGATTTCACATCATAGGAAGCTTCTACATATTTATCTCAATGCCATGGAGCTTTGATTTAGTCAATAGGAGACATCTTGCAATTATACTATTAATATTACTACTTGAATGTGGAAAAGAGAGAATTTCATTATTTTTGAGGGATAATTTGATTCCTATTTTATTTTTAATGGATCTAATTATTATTTTAATTGTGTTTATAAGACCTATAAGGCTAACAACATGTCTTTGAGTATGCTTAAAATCAGTTCATGCTCCCTTTAACCTTTCCAAGACATGTAATTACCTTTCTTGAACCACCTAATGTTACAATCACCATTTTTACTCAAAATAACAACTTAGTAGCCCATTTATAACCTTGAAAGGTCTAATAAATAAATTTATAAGGCTAAACCATCTATACTCAAGCTTAAAACATCCTTCTACTAAAATTGAAGACATGTAAAAACCTAATATGCTCCCAGACGGGCCTACAACCTTTTTTTCTAGCCATTTTCCATACTACAATGGCTCACACATGCCAAAATTCTACTTAGTAAGGTACTTAGAAAATCAATAGATACCAATTAAGTCATTTCAAGTCTAAACCAATCCATTTTTGGAACTTAATAAGTTAAACTCTTCTATTGGGTTCTTTTGAAGGTTTTAAGGCAACTCAGCTCTTAATGATTGCTCATAAAGTTGAGGGATTTAATCCTTGATTTAATGCCAAAAAATTTGAGTAGATCATCCCTTTTAACTTTCTGTATGAGGTAGGAATACCATGCACATACTCATGTATGTTCCAACATGATAAATATGTTTCTTGGGATCGAAGACCAACAACTATAAGGTTGAAAGGGAAAATTTTGAGTGAAAGGGGAATATAAATTCTTGGATTCGATTCCAACCACTTATATGAGGTATATGACATCCCTATTAACATTATCCAATGGTATCTCTTACATTTATCTTTCATAAACCTTATATAACCTGATTTAGTTTATATTAGGGGTTTATAGAATATCATTCATATGTGACCCTAGTAGCCCATTTTAACCACCTTTTACCCTATTATTACCAATCTAGACCTCATGAAGATGCATGACATAACCCTTTACAACTCCCAAAGTAATTTTTTCCCCATTCATCTTAGAACTTGCATATAAAACCCCATTTTAGTATTCAGGTCTGTAGATATTTAGTTAGGCCTTTCACTATTTATACTCAAGGCAACTTTACTTGAAGTGATTATTCTACTCAAGGCATGCTTCAACACTTTGAACATGTTCCAACTAGTGTTATTCATATTTTCTTAAATTTGAGGTCAAGACCAACCTGTATATTTGTTTTCATGTTTTGAGTGTGCAGGTTTGAGGTTCTCTCATTAGGCCTATAGAGTATCAAGATAGCATATGTCCTTCTACATTTTTCTTTGGGCTTGAATGGTCTATATGAGTGTGTATAATCTTATTTACACTCATTGGACCCTATTCAATTTTTCTTAATACCTACCCTTAATGTCCAACCAACTTTGGCTCTCATCTTCCTATGTAAAGGCTTCCATAGCTTGCTTGTAGCTATCTTATTGTGGTCTTGGAATATTAACACCATTGGAGTGAGTTTAATTAAGATTTACAAGATTATTGATGGTTATAAATGGGAGTGAACACTTAATTTATACTCTTTTCAATCCTCCAATACTTTCTAGTGCCTCATTATATAGTCACAAGTCCCATATTCTCATCTACCTATGTAGGCCTATGAGTGATAACTTGAGAGCATGCCTAACTAGGCCTGAGGATAAGATCTTAGTTTGAAGAGGTGAAAAATATGAGATTCATCCACATGTTTTAACCATTAGATGAGGATTTTTATATTCTCTGATATGACTTTGTAACCTATGCAACTTTCAATAGTGGAAACTATCCCTATTCATAGTTTACCATGAAGATCATTCCATGTATGATAGATATACTACGGCCTTGGACTTGAAGGTGATTGAGTGCTCATTTTGGACCATCCTACCCATTTATTG